>FWPY01000002.1:5646126-6246126 GCA_900174645.1 Sonneratia alba | reverse complement strand
CAAGCCAGCCTCCTTTTCATTTTCGTTGCTCTCTAAACTTTGGTCTCATCCGCTTTATTCTTTTTTATTTTATTTTATTTTTAATCTTTGCCATTCTTCTTAATTTAGTTTTCCAATCTGAAGCAATTTCCTGATCCATGAGTGAATATAACTTATTAGGGATTGCCATATTTAATTAGACCAACAATATTCTTCCTTTATGCTTGATAACCCAATAATTAATAAATATGATAGTGATTTCTCCGTACCAATTCAGAATTAATTAGCCATAATCTATTCTTTTTCCAAAACATATACATATATATATATTAATCATATGCATTTTTTCATTTTTTCTTATCGGGATAGATATTGTTGCTTTTAGCATGCTGTACTAATAGGAACGTTTAACACGTTCTATTTTCCAAAAACTAACAGTGATGCCAGTAAGCAGATGGTCATATGTGACATTTCCTTTCCCTACAATTCCAATTAATTTTAACATATGAGTATATATATATATTTATTTATTTACATTTCATGGTGAAGAGGGAGCACATGACCGTGTACGCGATTCTTGGCCCACCACAGATTGGCCCACTCGGGCAAATCCCGAGTGTGACATATACTCAACTCTTGGGTGGGTGTGGTGTCAAGTGCTGCAAAGAAAATTCACAATCCCGAAGCCCTTCGATCAATGGTCATTCTCTCATTTGTCTCTGGAACAAATTCCACCACATGGATCATAAAAATAGTTATTCTCAATGCAATGTGCATTGCATTCTGGCCAAAGTAAAGGTGGGGCATTAAACAAAGGAAAAGACGTCAGAGTAGTGTGTGGTACCTTGGCTGGGGAAGTCTGACTTTGCATCCGTTGCGTGTGTCTGGGGGGGGGGGGGAGTCAAAATGGAGTTTAGAAGGAAGCCGACTGGTGAATGGTGGGTCAAGGAAAAGCACGCCACGCCCGCCGCGGTTGACCTGCGCCGTATACATAACAATAATAACAACAACAACAACAAAGCGTATGCCGGATTCCGACTATATCAGTACCCGTCCCATCCAAGACGTCGACTGTCTTCTGGACGAGCAGGCAGTCGTCGCGCTAATATAAGCTAAGCATATAATACACATCCTGGGTAGGAGTCATCCAACAAAGAGCAGAGCCATCGTAAATCTTGATTGCTTTGATAAAGTCGTACAGGAACCCTTGTCCTTGTTCTATCTATTTTACATTGGACCGAGTTGATTACATGCACAGAGGAGAGTCTGAATTTTACAAGCTCTATATATAATCGACCAATCTAGAACATTGGGTGGGATGCATGCTCTATTTCTGGCTTCTTTCTGTGGAGACACGGGCAAGGCAAGTTGCTAAGAATTGGGAAGAGATTACTTGCAATTACATATTCTTTTTTTTTTCCTTCCTTGAATGAACTTGCACATTCCTTGTATATTTTTCTGATTAATATTTTATACTAGGGGAAAATGGACATGTTGACTGCTTGGAATTGGATGAGTAGGGGACGATGAGATGAGAGGGACAAAGTGGAGAGAAAGGGACGATCGTTCTTAGTTGCTTTTTACCTGCCCCACTCTCTCCAGACCCATAATTGTCTGTCAATAATTGAAGCCCATAAAAATAAAAAAAAGGTGACCATTAAGTTGGTCTCGAAAATTAAAGAAAAAAAAAGTCTAGTACGAGGTCGTCATCATAGGTAGATATGTATTAATATCCTAACTATTGTCAATGGGCATCGATCAATATCGATGTAATTTTTGGAACTGCCATCTCAATATGAATTCCTTCTTCATACGACCAATATATGTTTGTGTTTTACTTTTTCATTAATTAGTTGGTAGTTAATGGTGCAAGAGCCCTGCAAAGCTAGATTATTAAGAGAGATAATGATGAGAATATCAAGATTCCAACAGCATCACTTACATTTACGCTCATAAGTAATAAGATGGTTCGATATGAGCCCCCACCTCGATCAATTTGCGCGAGAGATTCAGACAATCTAAGTTTTCCATTCATTCGAAAGTGACACCAGTGGAGAAGTTACTACAGACACAAAAACCTGTAGATTTCATTATTAATGAAAGAGAGAAATCGCGAGCCCATTAGAAAGCGATCCAACCAGGTACAGGAGCCCTTATTGGTGTCAACTCTCTGCATGGGCTTAATGGATGTGAGCCTTTCCACACACCCCCACCCCCACGATAAATCAACGTGCCCAGAACTATTTGAGCTCGGACCAAAAAATGAAGGGTACGTACATGTTATTTTTGGGACTTTGCCTTTATATATATATGGAACTCCCAGGATATCTAATGTCATGTCAATGCGCGTGTGTGTGTATAGACATATGAAAAGAAAAAGGGGTTGTTATAGTAGTGTTGTAGCTCATTTGTTTTGTACCAAGTAAAAGAAATCCTGAATTCTATTTTCGTTAATGAGTTTTGTGTAAAAAGAGGAAGAGATTTGGAGGTTTGAGGGTCAGGGTATTTGTGTAAACTGAGAATTATTATTCCTAAGGAAAAGAGGCAGATCAATAAATATATTTCTCTCTGCTGGAACAAGAAAAATAACACGATGGAAAGGGGGAAGGATCGTGCGAGGTGTCAAATTGATCAACAACATGTCGGGGCGGATTGCTCTCTCTGATGATGATGATGATGATGATGAAATACAGTCATCAAACTCCCTGATCTGCTGAATGTGGAAAGAGATGGACTCCACTTAGCCGCAAATTGAAAAGTTGCTCAGTGGAATATCCAGTAGGAAGTCCCGCCATCATTTGGGGTTAGAAAAAAGGTATATTCGTTTTAGGGCACATTGGCATGTGACTATCCACTTAAATTTATTTGTTCATCATCTGCTACGTACGTAGGATATAGGTTATATTTTGCGCGCACACACACACACATATATATGATACATATCTTATCGAATAGATACATTGAGACACGGTGATAGCTATGTGTGTAATCATCATCACCATTACAAAAGATAGTGGTCATCCAACAATATATCTCACACGAATTCAGTACAAGAACCTAATTAGATAATGAAGAACTATCTTGTAGCTAGAATCTATGTGTCCCATGCTTTTTCGTCGTTGGGAGAACAGACTGGACTCAAGCTATTTAGAGTTTCGGGACTACACGTAACCTTCTTTGGTTGGCACTTGGCAGTTGATTAATCCTCACGATTTCTTCTTTTAGGGCCTATTCACTCCACAATGCAGACTGCCTTTAGCTTTAGTGCAACAGCATCTAACTGTTAGCTGGCCGTGTTTATTGATAAATGAGTTGTACATGGTCGATGAATGATATAGTTTGAATTATGACCACTCTTTCCTACATCAATATTGTTGATGCAAGACTTACCACATGGATATCCACATTTAACTGAGTGATATATTTATCATGTATATGGTGTATGCTATGAAGGATTTAGTATCAATAATCGCTTACATGTAGTACAGTGTGTATGGAATTTATGAAATGTGGGTGACAGCAAGAACACACTAGAGCGGTCATAGGCCAGGCTCACCCCAAAGATGAACTATCGCAAGTGAATGCCTACTTGCATACCCCATCCACTGTTTTTCGAAGGGTGGCAGGTGGCTGGGCCCAGACATTTCTGCCCTCCCTACATGTGCCTCGGCCACTCTCTGTGCCTCGAACGCGCTTTGTGACCCCACTAAATGTGTCGCCCTAAGCCTATATATACCCTGTCCTTGCTTGTGGTTTGGACACAGGTCAATTGATCCCATTGATACTCATAAATGGCTTCTCTTTCTCACAAGGTCTTTGGTGTTGTCCTTCTCGTGTGGCTTGCTTTGGGGATAAGCTCTGCCTCCAGGGCACTCCTTTCGGTTGAGGCTGATGTTCATGCCTTGACGGGTGTCGGTGGTTATGGAGGAGGAGGAGGAGGAGGGGGTGCTGGCGGTGGTGGTGGCTATGCTGAGGTAGTGGGGCATGGAACTACAGGTTACACTAGTGGAGGTGGCAGTGGTGAAGGTGGCGGTGCAGGGTATGGAGGAGCAGCTGGGGGACATGGCGGAGGCGGCGGTGGTGGAAGTGGTGGTGGAGCTGCCTATGGTGCTGGAGGTGAGCATGCTGCAGGATACGGGGGTGGAGAAGGTGCAGGTGCTGGATATGGTGGTGGTGCTGCTGCAGGTTACTCTTCTGGTGGTGGTGGTGGAGGAGGAGGTAGCGGTGGCGGTGGTGGAGGAGGATCCACTGCTGAAGGGGCTGGTTACGGTGGTGGCTCCGGTGGGGGCTACGGCGCTGGAGGAGCTGGTGGTGGTGGTGGAGGCGGTGGAGGGAGTGGTGGAGGCGGCGGAGGAGCCTATGGTGGGGGAGCACATGCAGGTGGATATGGCAGTGGTGGAGGATCCGGTGCAGGCTACGGGGGCGGAGCCGGAGGCCACAGTGGAGGAGCAGGTGGTGGCTCTGGAGGAGGCGGTGGTGGAGCTTATGCTGGTGGTGGGGGCGCTTATGGCGGTGGTGCTGGGGGCGGGGAAGGTGGTGGCCATGGTGGTGGCTACTGAGCTCCCAGCACTAACGGGATGATGATTAACCTTTTGCTTTCCAAAAAGGGAACAGATAAGAAGACCTTCTTCCCCTCCATCAACTTAATACTAAGAGTTAAATAAGATTAATTATGTTAAAAAAGATGGAGAGTTTAATATATATATATATATAATGTCATATTATCTTAATATTATATGTATTTGCACGAACCCAAATCAATCAGAAGCTGTGTAATAATCTTTATGTTGGATTGACAAGTAATTAAAAAAGTACGTGAAGTGGTGTGTTGCGTGTATGATATTTACCATGCACACATATATATAATGTCACATAATTGTGTGTTGATGATGAACATATATATGATTTGGTGCACATCAATGAATGGATTACTTAAAAGTACGTTGCATGGTAAACTGGAAACAGTAACATGTTGCCGATGATGCATGATGAAAGGGATGGACAAATTATGGAACATCTAATTTCTCATCTCAGCCATTAATGCCATTTTCGATGTGTTCGATTGACAATATTGATCACCCGACATAAGAGGAACCGACTAATTAATTGAGAGTTCAAAGAGAGGGGGCCGATTAAGAAATCCTCTCAACTTGATGTTACAAAGAAATACAAGCTCCGAAAATGCCGAAGCATAATCCAGAGCAAGCACATGATGAACTGTCGATCTATTCTGTTCCGTCGTCTATCGGTCTGGAGCAAGTCGTCACATGCCAGAGTCAGAAGGGCTACAAATTCTTGGAAGCACACATGATTTAGTAGCTAACCAATTAATGTGAAGAGTTCTGGATGTCTCTGAGAGCTGATCATATCTTTCCTTCTCAATTTTGGCGTATGGCCTCGTAGCTCCCAAGTTCCACAGGGAAGCAAGCCAGCCTCGTTTCTGTAGAATGGAATTTCATACTCCAAGGTAAAGCTCCCAAGTTTTCTCAGGCTACTGTCCTCCTCCCTTTTTCCATCAGGATAATTTCCCCTCCGCACATAAAATCTCATACACAGAGCCCATGAATCCTTCCCTCGAACTTCGCGGCAGGTCTCACAGTATAATCACGGTTTCATAGTCGCTCTTTTTCCGTGTCAAGCTTGGCGATTTGTCCCGTTTCTCTTCGAGGCCCACCGGACAATGGGCATCGAGAGAAGATTCAAGACGAGACCGACAGGGGAGTCTCCTGCAGGTGAGGGACCGACGGGTTCTGCCAGAAGCCATCGGCCGAAGCACGTGGTAGTGGTGATGGACGGCATGAAGGAATTCACCATGGAGCCCCTCAAGTGGGCTCTCCAGAACATTTTCTCCCTCGGTTGCACTGTCACTCTGCTGGGCGTCATGCCGTGGCTTAACATTCCCCGAAAGATTTCCCTCTCAAGTCATCGAGATGGCTATGTGTTAATTGTGCCGAGGCCCTGATATGTTCCCATAAGATTAACGAGGCATCATTTATGGCCGTCTCCTACTGTTAATTCACAGTTTCTTCGAAGACTTGACTCGATGTTTGGTCGATGGAATTCAAGAACCTGCAAGACAAGAGCGAGTGGAAGAGTGACTCAAAGTACCACAAGCTTCAAGGAGTCATCGATCTCTGCAGGAGTTACGGCGTAAGATTTATCTGAAATGTTCTCCGATTTTTGCTCACAAAAGATGCATGTTAATTAATTATGCAGGTGGTGCCCCACGAGCAGGTGGCCATGGGATACCCAACACGGGTTCTCGTGGTTGAGAAAATCACCGGCCTTCATGCCACCTGGGCAGTGTTCGACAGGCACGTATTTTCATTATAATCTGATGTGCATTCTGTTCATATAAATGACTGACCGAAACTTGCTGCACTCTGAGGCAGGCACCACTGGAAGAACCGAGAATTCTACGCGGAACGAATCCTGTGCAACATGGCAATGGTGGAGGAGAACGGGGAAGCAGACGTTATCAATCATTCCATGTAGATGTTATCACCAGAGTCCTTCATACCAACCTCAGAAGCAATGATATCTGATCAGCACAGAGATGGAGCAGCAGCGGAAGAGCAAAACAGAGTTCCAGACCCGATGACACTAATTTAGGATTCTGTAATCTCACCCCATAGAGGAAAACAGCTATTATCAACTGATACTGGATCGCATTAGAGACTCCCAACAGAATACAGTTCACAGTTTCGGGCCTTTCGATCCTAAAAATGAGACATTCAGGTACTGATTCTTAAAGATGAGACGTGGGACATTTCAATATCATCTTAAAGAGTTGCATCCCGTGCATGATTTTGCACTTGGGCCAAATCACTGTTGTCCGATACTGAATTGGTTCTAAAAGTTGGAATTTCAATAATTCGAACTCTATGTATGGCTGCAAAGCGATGGGATCATCTGTCTCTGTTGGGTAGGCCGCAAAGGTCGATCAGCATAGAAAATTCATTGGACCCTCTACGCTACTAAAATAAGAGATGGGATTCTTAAAATCTTTTTTTACTGTTGGGTGTTGCCGGGAGTTTGTGGGCTACCAAGTATCGTGTTCTCGAATCTCAGCACAAGTTGCTGGGCTGAAGTTCTTGGCATTAAGAAGTGCCGATCGAGCAATTTGAGGATCACGTACTTGCTCGAAATTAATTCTTGATTTATGCTTCCGTAGGTGACCTGGGACTCCAATCGTGAAACAGACGACACGTTTGTAGTTGGACCTCCCATGGAAAGAAAATTACCCGAACAGATCGAATGGAAAAATGAAACTGGATTACAAGTGATCACTCCTAGTCTACCAGCGAACATCGAAGTCCCGAGTTTAGCAGGAAACTCCAGCCGAGTCCCCAGCCGTCAGCTTCACTCCAACCACTTCAATATTGCGCTGGCCCAATCGATCACCATCTTCCTAGTTCCTAAGCCAATCTAAAGATATCCGCCGATTCCTTTCATGCCAGGTGGTGGAGCAGTCTCTGAATGATGGAAACCCAAAGAAAGAACCCTTTAATGCGCGCAAGCGCAGACGCCCAATTCGCATCAGTATCCCAATCAACGCAGGTGCACGGATCACCCAATCTCGCAAGGACACCCTGCCGGTGCCACCCAATCTCGCAAAGAGCACACGGTGTCTCGTCTCCCATTCCCGTTGACAAAATTCACGGGCATCAATAGTCAGAGAGATACCCCACTGCGAGAAGAAGGCGGTCCATGGAAATCTAACACGATACAAGTTCAATGACGAAGACAAAAGGAATTTTCTGTGTGTTCTCTTGGACGGTGCTGACCTGACCGTGCATGCACTCAAATGTTCTCCTCCCGATTCTGTACCCAGCAGCCGCTCATCATCTTTCATGTGAATGCTCGTACGGTCGTGCCATGCCGTCCAGCTTTGCCTACGATCGATTAAACTATCCACCCTCAAGTTCAAGTGATCATCTAATCCCCGGCCTTGACGATCGGTTTTCCTCCCAACTTCCTCATTTAATCTAACCCCTTTTCATATTGCAAAGCTTGATTCTGGCTCCATGAAGTTTGAAACTTTCATCAATTAATTACATAGGAGGGATGGACGGACGATTAGACTAGTGATGGATATGATGGAAACGGATCGGCGAGAAGTGAGCGGCTCAAGGTTCTACGGAAGCGGGGAGAGGCGGGAAGGCACATGGAAGCGTCCTGGCCGCAGCCGCCTCAGCGACGGGTCAATTGACCGAGCCGCCGCAAAACGACAAAGTCCACGTGTGCCAGACAACCCAAAAGAATCACGTGCATGCACTGCAGACATTTAAAAAATAAATAAAATGCTAATGATAATAATAAATAAGAATAATAAAATAATGGGACAAACACGAGGAGGAGGAGGAGTGGGGGCATGATTCACCCAATTTAAAAGGCGTGCCCCACACCTCCACCGGCCTTCACGTTTTTGTCGTGCCTTTTTCTTTCTATGCCTTTGTCCCCTATTATTTAAAAAATTTAAAATTAATTCACTCACCACTCGTCTATGTGGTGTGGTCCCCGTCTCCGAGAAGGAAAGCCGTGGTCCCCAACATAAAATAGTGTAAGCGCTAAGAGGAAAAAATTGCTTATCGATTAATCAAATACATTAATTAATTCACGAGAGAGGGTTCAAGCGGGAGCGACCTTCCTCGAGGAAGCCTAGACTGTCCAGACAGGGTCAAATTCGGGTTGCCCTCGTAAGTGCATTGCCTCGTGAGACTAAATTCCGTAAGATGCAAGGTCACTTTTACCGAGACGTGGTAAAATTTGGCACGACACCGAAATAACCGTGTCTGAGGCCATCTAAGGGATCAGGTCATATCAATATGATACGAAAGTAGATCGTGCTGATTCAAATGTATGAAAATAAATTTTATAATAAAAAATATTATAAGAAATTATTTTTAAAAAAATTAATAATTATGCACATAAAATTATTAGTTTAATATCTTTATTTAAGTTAATATAAAATTTAGATCAATCGACTAATTATATTATAAACATATTTTAAAATATAAATTATTTAAATTTATTTTTAAAAATAATTATTTATATAATTCATATCGTGTCCAGACCGAGATTTTTGGACCGTTTAAGATGGTGGCCATGTAACACAGTCTAAAATCACCATGCCGGCTCGAATTGTCAATTCTACATTTATCAGAGATGTTCACTTCAAAAGGTACGAGTTCAAACTCGAACACTGGCCTAGTCCAAATTACCGAATCCAATGTACTGCTGATTCAACTAGCCATGACATTTGCAATTCTAAGAAGCGTATCTAAACTCGTGACGTTATTAAATCGAGCATCACTGAATCTATCTCGAGAATTTGTCGAGCAGATCCAGGGTGGCGCACTCACTAGGCAAGTTATGTGGATCCACGCATAGTAATAAAACCTTTTTTTTTTTTGTAAGATCACAAAAGAGCGACAAATCATTCTTTATCGAAATCCATTCTTATCTGTCCATTAGCCCTTACCGAGCACGATAATGCCTACGGCGTGTAAAGGTAACAATCCATGGATAATGCCATCTATTTTTGAGACGCGTTTCTCTCTCTCTCTCTCTCTCTCTTTTGACTCAGTAATTCAAAGCAAACTGAGAGCTACCTTTCCCCGGCGGAAGCATAAAAAATATACAACCCATTTAGCTCGGAAGATTGATTGTATCTTCTAGGAATTTATATGGAGTCAAAACTAACAAAAGAAAACATATTAGTTCTAATCATAGTTTTAAAAAATCGGATTGATTGACCGTTTCAATTGAAAGCTAGTCACTTACACGATCCGGTTCCTAGAAAAAATCCAATTGCACTTCAAATGAGGTTAACTGCACTTGAATTGGCGGATTCCCATTTGGACGGGTGGACAAAATTAAACTGATAGAAAAGCTGGAGAACTTAAAATTAAATAAAAATAAAAATATATTATAATATATTTATTTTATTTTACTAAACTATTTTTATATTGTATGTTAAACATTTTTCTAATATAATGATTATATGGATAATTTTTTATTATAAATCATATTTAAATTATAATATTATGTATATTTATTGGTAATATTATTTATTAAATATACGATTCAATTCATTAAATCCCGATATAATCTATGAACTCATGCTTACACCAGTTCCCTGTTTAGTTTAGTTTTAAAAACTATGGTTCTAATATCATGAATTGGAATCTTACAATCTCATGGCGGGATTTTAGAAGGGAGAATTGATCTCTCTATTTTCTAAACATCTTGAAAGATCAAAACATTTTATCAATTTCTTTGTAATGTAATATGGACTACCAGATGATGAATAGCCTGCTTGCTATCTTATTTGCTGTAGAGAAGATGATATACCTCACAATTTTTGAGACGCGTTAGCGTCATATTTGGGCCCCCCACCCCCCACAATTATTTTACCGATGAGCATGACAAGAGGGTCACTATCTATACACGCATCGAGCAAAACGTGTAGCAAATATAAATAAATAAATATATAATGTAATTATTTTATTGGCTTAAAAATTAAATAATTTAATAAATGTATTTTTTTCGGAGAAAAAATCCTTGTAAGAAGAGGGGCGGAGGGGAATCGGATGAATGCGGACGAAGCAATCAGTGGCGAGGAGGATGACGGCAACGCATCCCCCCTTCAGCCTCAGCTGCGCTGTCAATATTTTCTCTATTTTATTTATATTTTCACGGGAACGAAACAAAAGTAGCAAACCATAGTTAATGGGGATGGGGTGACTGCCGACTATTTGAGCCTCTACCCCGAGTTAAGGAGAATTCAAATCTACCGTCTCGCTGACCGAAATTCCAAATCTGCCCATGGGCGGAGGGATGTATGTACACACATATTTAGGGGATGGTAGGTGGGTATGGTTGGATTTTAAAGTCAGAAAAAAATATTATATAAAATATTACAAACATTTTACAGATTTATTTATCAAAATTTTAATCCAATTAATCTATTCTCCATATGATTCCTCGTCCGTATTTGAATTCATCACTTTTATTAAAAGGGTTTCCTTGATACTTTCAATTATTTATTCCGTGGAATAATATGGTATTTTTCTACATTTAAAAATTGCATAAATCTCCATTAGTTGATGCCAGACTCTTTTATGAGACTGTCGAGTAATTTCTCATTTTAAGCATTATTGGGGAAATAAGTTCGGGGGGAGGGGGGTAATAATGTGTATTAATTAACAATTTCAGGGTGGATCGGTAGATCGCGATTAAATCGGCAGGGGCATTTCGGAGAAACTGCAGCAAAATGCAACCCTTCCTCCCCCTCACTATTAAATCAGCAGGGGCATTTCGGAGAAGCTGCTGACAAATGCAACCGTTCCACCCCCCTTCTTCCTCGTCCTTCACTACTTGTTTTCTTTTTTTTTGGCGGGGGGGCATGGTTGCGCTGTGGTGTCATGTGGGTGCTTGTGTGAGGTTTGTTGGGTGTGTCCACTCTGTCTCTCTAAAATTCATCTCTTTCTGAGTTTCAGCTCAGCTCAGATGCCTGATTCCTGTCCGTCCCTCCCTCTCTCTAAAACGCTCAGTCCGCCATAGCCGCAAAAGCATCAGAGAGAGCAGAGAGGCATCTGGTTTCTCCTTTTTCCCAACCGCTTCAACTCGAGCTCTGATCGTAAAGCGTTAGTGGGTTGATGACTGATTACCGTGGCCTGCCGCCTTCCATGAATATGTGGACCGACGACAACGCTTCCATGATGGAGGCCTTCATGACCTCTGATCTCTCCTCCTTCTGGCCTTCAGCTCCAACTCCTCCTCCCCCTCATCCTAGTCTTCCTCCTGCTCCTCCTCCTTACCTCCAGTCCTCCTCCGCTGCCCCCAACCCTCGTCAGCCCCAGCCTCAGCATCTCAACCAGGAGACCCTCCAGCAGCGCCTCCAAGCCCTAATCGAGGGCTCCCGCGAGGCCTGGACCTACGCCATCTTCTGGCAGTGCTCCTATGACTACCCCGCCTCCGCCGCCGTCCCCGCCCTGGGATGGGGCGACGGCTACTACAAGGGCGAGGAGGACAAGTCCAAGGGTAAGCCCTCCAAGCCCCTCAATACCACCTCTGCCACCGAGCAGGAACACCGCAAGCGCGTCCTCCGCGAGCTCAATGCCCTCATAGCTGGCCCAGCGGCTGCCTCCGATGACGCCGTCGAAGAGGAGGTCACCGACACCGAGTGGTTCTTCCTCCTCTCCATGACCCAGTCATTCGTCAACGGCGACGACCTTCCTGGCCGGGCCTTCTTCAATTCCAACTCCATCTGGCTTCCCAGCTCCGAGCGTATGGCCAGCTCCGGCTTCGAGCGAGCCTGCCAAGGCCAGGTCTTCGGCCTTCAGACCATGGTGTGCATTCCGCTGGCCAACGGGGTCGTGGAATTGGGCTCGACCGAGCTCATCTTCCTGAGCTCAGATCTGACGAGCAAGGTTAGGTTTTTGTTCAATTTCAGTAACGGCAGCCCCGAGACGGGCTCTTGGCCCCCGAGCAGCTCTACTGCAGATCAGGGCGAGAACGATCCGGCCTCAATTTGGATCAGCGATCCCTCCACCGCCATAGGGATTAAGGATAACAGTAGCTTGGTTCATTTAGCTTCCTCAAATCCGGCCGGAAACCACAATCTGTGCAAGAGTGTCGCTGTTGAGAACCCCAGCTCGAGCAGCCTAAGTGAGAACCCTGTCACCATCCAGCGAAGCAACCACAGACAGGGTGGCCAGCAGATGCAGAACCACAGCTATTTCACCTCCCGCGAACTGAACTTCTCTGAGTCTGGACTCGATGGCAGAAGTTCAAGAAATGGAAATTCGCATCCAATGAAACCGGAGTCAGGTGAAATTTTAAATTTTGGGGAGAACCAGCGGAGCGCCTGCAATGCGAACGGGAATTTGTTCTCTGGGACTTCGCAGTTCCCTGTTGATGAGGAGAACAAGAGGAAGAAGTCCCCAGCATCCCGTGGAAGCAATGAGGAAGGGATGCTTTCCTTCACCTCGGGCGTGGTCCTGCCTTCTTCAGGGATGGTGAAGTCCGGTGGAGGGGCAGGTGATTCAGATCATTCAGACCTTGAGGCTTCCGTCATAAAGGAAGCTGTCAGTAGCAGGGTTGTGGACACTGAGAAGAGGCCGAGGAAACGGGGCAGGAAGCCCGCGAATGGAAGGGAGGAGCCTCTAAATCATGTTGAGGCCGAGAGGCAGAGGAGGGAGAAGTTGAATCAGAGGTTCTACGCCCTGCGAGCTGTGGTCCCGAATGTGTCGAAGATGGATAAAGCTTCTCTCCTGGGTGATGCTATCGCATACATAAAGGAGCTCAACCTGAAGCTCCACGAAGCGGATTCCAACAGGGAGGATCTGCGGAAGCAATTGAGTGCATTGAAGAAGGAGCTTGCAAGTAAGGACCCATGTCCGGTGCCTCCCCCAGGTGATAAAGGCCTTGGCTTGTCGAACAGTCTCGGGTGTAAGCTGATAGAGTTGGATGTCGATGTGAAGATTATTGGGTTGGACGTGATGATTAGGATCCAAAGTAGTAACAAGAACCACCCTGCGGCTTGGTTGATGCAGGCCTTAATGGAGCTAGACCTAGAAGTTCACCATGCCAGTGTTTCGGTGGTTAATGATCTGATGATCCAACAGGCCACGGTGAAGATGGGCAGCCGGTTTTACACACAGGAGCAGCTCAGGGGAGCCTTATCTTCCAAGATCGGAGAAACCGATAAATGATTGTTTGCTGGAGAGCTTAATTCATGGGCCTTAGAAGTAATAAATTAATCGAGTGGACAGCTCATCCATTAATGAAGTCATGGAGGCGAAGTTGATCTGCTCCACGAGAAGGCTCAAGACTCCTGGCAGCAGTAACAAGATTTGTAAATTACTGTTTGCCTGTTTAATCTGTAGTTATGTTGTAGCTATGGTGGTTATCACTCTCCGAGTCTCTGAACTCTGGTAAATTTAGATATTTTGGCCGCTTTAGTTAGTCGGCAACAGGGCTCTCGTTCTGTTCAGAGTGTAAGAATTAGATCAGCCAATTGTAATTTTCTATTTGACTATGGCCTGTCCTCCATTGTACATAAATGTCCAATATTCTATCTTGGTAAGATGGTAACGGAAGCCCTTTTCTCGTCGTGCAGCATATAGCGTGTGTTCTGGTTGTGGTCTCCAAGCCTTTGAGTTTCTGTCTGCAAAGACTCTAGCCTGTTGCCCTGTTAACCCTGCTTACAGATTCCTAACACCTATCTACGGCCCCGAGGCCAGTCTTTCGGGTCAATTTTTGGGTTTTGCTCAAATCTTCTTCCTCCTCGGACTTGAGAGTGATTCCTGACCCTCGTCATCCAAGTGGAATGGAAACGAATTACACGGGCTTTTATACTCTTGTCCCTGCCACAATCAAATCATCTCCTATCAACGAACACTCGGTGGGAACTGTGGAAACCCACCCAAGGAACATGCTGGGGCCGATTTTGGGGATTAAGGCATGCACAAATAGGATGTGTCCTGTCTCTGCTCGTAAAGCTCCTTGTTACAACGGTGGATTCAGGCTGAGGCTCAGATCTACCCACCAAGAAATTCATCCCCTTGAAAAAGAAACCTCGGCCGATCCGGTGAATGGTGAGTCATTCTTGATTGGGATACCTCAGTGCGTGTCATTGTCCAGGGCCCCACTCCTAATCAGAAACGTTTTCAATGCGCCCTGCTCTCTCGTTCACAGCGAAAGGGGGTGAAAAAAAAGGAAGTGATCGGCTTCTTCCCCGCTCCCTTCTTTCTCTCGCTCGCTGCCCGTCTTTCCCAGACATGACAGCTAGGCTGTGAGTAGGTAGGAAATATCTCACCAGAACCAGCTTCCCCCCGCCTTCGTGGATTTATAACAGAGCTCCAGTACGGTGCCCTGCCCCGGTCTCGGCAAGAACCATACCGGACACTCTTGAATGGAGTGCTTGAACTGGTTCTTTGTATCTTGCCCAAAATTGCAGTGCGCCATCTCTTTTACTCAAAGTAAAGTAATTGCTTTCATTGCCCGTTCGAAAAAATCGAGTTGAATTTGATCAAAACGCCATGTTTTTATTTCGACACTGTTTGTCATTTGCCCTGGTTCATTGAAGGTAGGCAGAGCACGATCATCCTCGGGCAGTAGTTGGACCGTCACTCGCCGCACTTCCACGTTTCAGTAAGGAAAATAATAATTAATAATACTCGCTAGTTGACGTATTTGACCATAGTGAACTTAGTAAATCCACATCATCGGAGTTTCAGAACGGGGAGTGAATTAGATTGAAGCCCTTGGGCTTTCCAAATGTTAACTAATGGTCAAATGAAGAGGGTAGAAGCGACTGTGAGGGTGGAGGAAATGGCATTAGTTTTATTGGCTTGGGTGCCATTGCATCCTTAGCCAAGAGATAACTAGTTAATACATAGTTTTTAAAACTGAATCAGATCAAAAATTGATGTAAATATGAGTTTATGAGCCATATCGGATTTTAATAAATTGAACTGCATATTTAATAAATAATATTAATAATATAATATAACTAATAAATTTATATAATATTATAATTTGAATACGATTTTATAACAAAAATTATTAATATAATCATTATATTGAATAAAAATTTAACATAAAATATAAATTTAAATTTAGTAAAATAAAATATGTACATTATAATGAGTTTTTTTTTTATTTTTTTAATTTTAAGTCGGTCAATTTTTTTATTGGTTCAATTTGGTTCATAAATTAGACTGGGAACCGGCCGATTCAATGGGAGTCGACCCCATTGAAAGTGCAATTTGGCCTTTTATAGAAACCGGACTAGGTGAGTGGCCGGCTTCCGGTTGAACCAGACAGATTTTTAAAAGTGTGAGTTAATGTACTATATTGCAGGGCATGTGAATCATGAGTTAGGAGAAGCATATTTCTTGTCTCTGAATAACTTTATATCATTCATATGATATGAGGAGATATAATGTATTCCGTATCACCAATAAATATATGATGAATGGGACCAATGGCCCAATGATGCTCAAAGTTTTGCTCATGTTTATTCCTTTTTTTTTTTTGCTTTTTAAATTTCTTAATTCATGGAAGGTTGAGACATCAACAAGGGAGGGAATCAAATTCATTTAAAAAAAGAAAAAACATGTGGATGTAGGTGTGGATGCGGGTGGCCTTTTCCATTTTTAGAAGCCCACTCCATTATTATAACATTAAGCCGAAGATCATCCTGTCGAGTAGCAAACCCAAATTAAAAGCAATCTTAATTTTTATGTCAGGATCAAGACATAATGCCGATCGCATCATATGCAATTAGATTTAACACATCGATCCCAACAGTACTAACACCACGAGCCATGACATCATAGTAAATAGAGGATTTTATGCTTCGCAATGAAGCTATAACGACTCCACAGAAGCTGCAAATCGCTTAATTCGCGATTCTACCCAATTCGACTTCAATTTATCTCTTTTAGAATAGTAAAGCTATAACTCACGCGGGGGTGGTGGCGCAGTTGGCTAGCGCGTAGGTCTCATAGCTAAAGAGTGATCCTGAGGTCGAGAGTTCGAGCCTCTCTCACCCCATTTTCCTTTTTTTTTTTTTCAGATATATCGTCTTCAAGATCGTCATCAGACACCACCATGGCTATTGGAAGTCTCCCCTTTTGCGTAGGATAAATGTAGAAGCAACTGATACATTTTTAAAAAGGATGTTTCCCTTATCCATAACGCCGCAGAGAATTGTTTTCCACAAGGACTCTTCTACATTGGACGTGGAAGGAAGCATCACTCGGCAGCTGCAACCACTCAACGCAACCGCCATTCCCATTACGTCTTTTGAGTCAGAATAAAGATTTCTTCCGAAATTATTCATGATAAAAGATTCAATATTGTGGGGAGGATAATGTTACTCTCTCCCTCTTGAAGATTCGTCCAAATGGATATAGCACCTTTGCTGACGGTTGCACAGGGATAAAGGCATTAGGTGCTTTGATGTCTGTCTGCATCCTTACTGAAGATTCAGTCAATTTCTTCCTTTTCCGTGCATCAGCCTGGATTCTGCGTGGAGTAACTGGGTCAAGTCCAAGCAAGAACTATGAAAGGAAGAAGAAAAATCAATAGAGAGGTACGAGGATGCTTCCTCTCACATCCCTCACTGATTGAAAGAGTCTGCTGATTACATCTTATGACATCCAATATAGAGACTAGGGGTGACATGTCTGAATCTGTTAACATCTGCTAAGATTTACAAAATCAAGCGATGTAACTAAATCCCATAAACGACACATTGTTATGGCAAATCTAGACCTTCAGAATAGGAATCAATGGAAGATTCTTGCGAAGTTTCACAAACATTACCACTGCGGTTAAGGTGGACTCTCCATGGTTGTTTGGTGCATTGATTGCATCGATGAGCTGCCTGAAATTGATGGAAATTTTGTTCTGTTTCAACTCGAAACTGCCTTGAGTTTCTCTTGTTTGCCAGGCACTGATGGAGTCCATCAATGGTTTCTAGCCGCACTGCAGAGTGAAGAGGCGTCCTAGTCCTACGATGGTATCAGACATCTTAAGACCAAAGGCCCGTTGACCGAAAAGACAGTCTTCAGCAAAAAGGCCGCTGAACAACTTCGTGGCCCAGCCAGGCCCATGTTCTTCTCTGGCGACCCTGTAACGGTCCGCATTCCTTAATACTCCCAACGGTAACACACTGTCGTTCCTCCTACATTCCTCCTCCTCTTCCTCCTCCAGTCCTCCTCCATGCGATGCGACTGCTGGCAGCACCCATTCACTAATCAGACGGCTGTTGCCTCCACTCGTATCGCGTAAAGTTGCGAACTTCGTGAGCATCGCGGTAATGGGCGTCGGAGGAAGTTTCTGGGACCTGCTAAAACCCTATGCTCGGCACGAAGGGTTCAGGTTCTTGAGGAACAAGCGTGTTGCCGTCGATCTGTCGTACTGGATTGTCCAGAACGAGACCGCAATGAAGGCTGCCCATGCCCGGAAACCCCATCTTAGACTCACCTTCTTCCGTGCCATCAATCTCTTCTCCAAGGTATAACTTCACGGTTCTCTCATTCACCTTCCTTGTTGTGAAACTGTTGTTATGTTACCACTGGGCTACTTCTTTCCTCTTGACTACGTTGCACGGTCCGTTGGATGTGGATAGATTGATATGTGTTTTTCTCTTTTTTCTTGGAGAAAACAAAATTGTTCAGATGGTTAGTTTTGGAATGGAGCTGGTAGCTTTCTTCACATCCTTTGCTCTTGTGCTGCTGCTGGATGGGCTAAAGGAATACAGTTCAATTCTTTCTGAGTTACTGTTTATCACCTGTTCTCTTCAGTTTGGAGCGTTGCCGGTGTTTGTTGTTGATGGTACTCCATCGACGTTAAAATCACGGGCAAGGATCACAAGGTTCCTCCAAGCTTCAGGTATCGATCCATCAACTTTTCCGATCGCTGAGGGAGGTGTTTCTGTGGAGAGGAACAGGGCATTCAAGAAGTGCGTCAAAGAATGTGTAGTGAGTTCTCTCTTTTCTGTTGGCCATATTAAAATCTGTTGCTCATGCTTATCCTTGGATTATGTCATTATGATATGCCTTTTTCTTCATTCTACTCAGGAATTGCTGGAATTACTTGGTATCCCTTTGATGCACGCGAAAGGTGAGGCTGAAGCCCTCTGTGCCCAGTTGAATAGGGGAGGATATGTTGAAGCCTGCATAACAGCTGATAGTGATGCATTTCTGTATGGGGCAAAGTGCGTTATAAAATGCGTCCATCCCAACTCAAAAGTAAGTGTGATGTGATTTGAGAAACTTGCTGGATGAACATGGAAACTGGTTCTTTCTTATATTGCTAGCGAGATTAGCTATTCTCTGTTTGCTTTTGGCAAGTGTGAGGTTCTGATTGCGTGCAGGTGCCGATTGAATGCTATTGCATGTCAGATATTGAAGCAGGTCTTGGATTGAGGAGGAACCACTTGATTGCCATCGCTTTATTGGTAGGAAATGACCACGATTTGAATGGAATCCAGGGAATTGGTCTTGAGACAGCTGTTAGATTTGCCAAATCTTGTAGTGAAGAACAGATACTTAACAGGTTTCCTGAAGAGCCTTCTTCTGAGCTTCTGTTGTGGTAACCTTATTGCAAGTTAAGAGTATATTCACTTCATCTTTGAGTGGTTTGATTTTCATGTAGGTTAGATGAAATAGCGAGTGGTCAAAGGATGCTGTTTAATGAGGATGTGGAATCGAGAGATGATCCATTCCCATTATGCAGTTCAGATGAAATCTCGCTAAATAGAAGGCAATCTCACTGTTCTTTCTGTGGTCATCCTGGGAGTAGAAAAGCCCATTTTAAGTCGTCCTGTGATTCTTGCAACACTGGTATCGGTGAGGGATGCACCAGAAAGGCCGAAGGATTCAAATGTGATTGCATATCCTGCGACAAGGTTCACTGATTAGCATTTACTATGATTTTAGCTTTGAAGTAATATTCATTTGCATCTACTTACTACTTACAGTTCTGATTAAAATTATATGAGTTTTGCAGGACAGGAAAATGAAGGAGCTGAAGAAGCATGAGAGTTGGCAAATGAAAGTTTGCAGCAAGATTGCTTTGGTACCAAATTTCCCGAACCATGAGATAATGGAAATGTACTTGTCCAACAACCATGGCTACTTTGATGGTATACTTTCTAAATAGACTCCTATCTTTTTAATTGAATTGAACTCAGGCATGGTTTTTGAAGTTTTGGATGACTAAATTGACTGTGTGAACTTTTGGTTGTCAGAGAATGAGGCTCCACATATGTCTTGGGAAAGCCCCAAAATCGAGATGCTGATCGACTTTCTATCTTTTCACCAAAACTGGGAACCATCATTTATCCGGCAGAAGTTGCTCTCTATGTTATCCACCATATATTTACGAGTCAAGGCCACTGACAGGGGAGAAGCTCTGCTTCACAATCAGTATGAGTTTGACTCAATCCAGCGCATGAAGATGAGATATGGGCATCAGCTTTTTGTGGTTAAGTGGAGAAAAGTCACAAATGATGTAGCTGGTAGTGACATCAACAGAGTCCCTACTGAACAGACCGATCTGGAGCCCCAGGGGTCGGATGAGGTCGAGGAGTCAGTCGATCTTCTGGATGAGGCTGATGCTCCGCTGATCCATGTTGATGATGGGAATTGGTTTCTGCTGACTGATGAAGACATGGGGCTTGTAAGAGCTGCGTTTCCCGAAGAGGTTGATCGATTCTTGTGGGAAAAGGTACTCACTCCTCTATTCCCTTCTCTCTGCTGTTGTCCATGTTTTACTATGCCACCTAATACCTTCTTTGTTTGGTCAAATGCTGTCAAAGGAGTTGAAACAGTCGAAATCGAAGAGAAGATCAGGTGTCACAATCGAAGGGACCGAAGCGGAATCACCAAAGCCAAGAGGTGTCCAACTAAGCATCACTGAATTCTATAGATCGGCCAAAGTGCATCACCAGGCGAAATCGGGAGATGATGATGTTGGGAAAAGTCCTCAGCAAGGATCTGTTGCAAAAGAGAAGCGAAAAGGGGCAAGTTCCAATCTTCCAAAGTCAGTGAGGCGCCGTCTTCTGTTCAAGTAATCTGTGAACTGATAAAACGAATGTCCCGGTGTAGAATTCTTGATCGACACTTCTAACCCTGAGCATGGAAAGCTCTGTTCTTGCTGTGTGAAACTCGGAATCCTTGTAAATACAAACGTTCTTCATCTGTTTATAGGTTTCGTGATTTAATCCATAAAATGTTTGTCAGCTTCACTTCTCAGAGACAGGACGTGCTGCCACCGTGTGTTCCGTATAGCAATGCCTTAGAGTCCCAAAACAACTGATATCCTTGCCGGCAAAGAATGGAGGAAACAATTGAACATTTTTTCGACAATTTCGCAGAATGCCCATGTGATTATAGAAGATCAAGTAGGTTTATTGCACGAGTCGATCGAATGAGAATGATAGATAGGATGACATCTGTAAACTTCGTGCCCTTTCTTTTGGATTATTAGATAAATTTCCTTTGTCTTTAGAATATTCCCATCATTGAGCTCCACTGTGCAAAGTGTCTGGTTGGGGCCGGGAAACAGCCGGAGAAGAGCTTGCAAAACCCATCAGTCTGTATGGGCCAAAATTGGCTCCAAATTCAAGTGGTCCTTTCAGCGGTAAGTTAAACTCCAACGATATCCCAGGCTGCTGGGCAGTACGTGAGGGTCCAAAACTCAGATCGGCCACTAATTCCTTCATTGTTCACGCATTAGTTTGATGTATCTAAGTTCATGATCTAACGTGAAGAACTGTTTGAAGGTTTTGAAATCCGGAATCATTTCTAGCAAGAAACAAGTTCAATTATGAACTCGTTATGCAAATCAAAATGTGAAGGAATTCGATGATCTCGCATGAAATTAAGTTAAATAACAGTGCTTCGAGTGTATGCTGGAAAAGATCGACTTACTTGAAATTAACAACTGAGGCTGTTATATCCTATCCCCGGGTGGTATCTTTATAGCTTTGCTGGTCTTATTTCAATTTAGATTCAAAGTGTTGGCATACCTACATTAGTTCTCGTATTTGGGTCCTGAACGACAGGGTTCAAATCGGATTCTCGTAAAATGAATTGAATTCTATCTAGCATTCTCTCAGGTATCTAGGCACATGCAGAGGGACCAAGGTGAAAGAGTGAGCCCTATGATATTAAATAACTGAAATACAGTGAGGCCTAGACCAGCTATCCCCCAGTCACCCGTCCCTTTCTCTTTATGTGTCTTGCTACAAGTTCTGACAGTTTTATGACAGAGTAAGCCTTATCATCTGTAATGGCATCATTCCTTTTTTCCAGTCATGAAGAGCCTCAGGAGAGGTTTAGATAAGGTAGAATGAAGAGGGTAATAAGAAAGTTACGGTATGTCTGATTAATAAGAACCGAACAGAAAACCTATTAGTCACAAGTCGATGACAATCTTACTACACTAAATCTCTCTCTTTTGCATCTTTGCTGGGGAAGAGATAATAGAATAGCTTTTCCATCGGCTTTCCTGCAGAGCAGTGTTGTGTGTGTGTGTGTGTATATATATATATATACGGTGTCGTCTTCTTGGTCCCATTGAAGATGAGCATTTCTTTGGAAAGCGAAATAGTTGAGCCCCAGCAGGGAGGACTTGTCCCATTCAAAATCTCATCCTAGTGGTAGTGGTGGTGGCTAAGATATCATACAGGCAGCTGGATAACTTGACTGGCTCCAAGGTGAAAACTTTTCACTTTCGAGGAATCCAGGGCACATTGATGGTAAATTTAATAGACCTCTTATAAGTCGGGTTTGCAGGTATGGACTCCGTTTTCGCCCTGACAGCTAATTGAGCTTAAGCTGGAAATTTTTCTACCTGCTTGTAGGATGCATTATTATTATTGAGATTGCGTGCCATTTTCCGTTCGTATGCCGACAGCTTCTTCGACATTTACTCAATTCGCTGCGCTGAGTTCCATGTATATCCAAGCATATGTTGGGTCACAATAAATTTAGTTTAATGGTTGATGCAATATATGGACCACTTCAAGTGCATCATGTGTGCGTCCTGTTATGTCTTCTGCACATTAACTTCCAAGAAAACTGCACGACTGATATCACTGACACTTCCATGGACCAGCGTTTCGAAATTAAAAATGAAAAAGTGAATGCAATGAACTGAATCATTGACAATTTCAACTTGCCGCTGTCAGAACGGAGCATTCAGAAACCACTAGTTTTTTTTTTTGTTTTGTTTTAGGTTGGCGTGTGGTTAATTAAAAGTCTTATATATCGACTGTGATTAGTCTGTGTGGCCATAGATTGATTCTGGCGTAGATGCCATTCCATGTTGATGATCGAACAAAATTATGAGAGGGAAGCATTTTCGTCTTATCTGAATGGGTAGGAATGTCTGTGTTCCTTATACTGATAAAGTAATAATCAGCGAAGGATCTGAGTTTCATGGGTTTTGCAGCTTTGCAGATCAGGAAGGTAGCTTTGTGTTGCAGAGTATCCAAGATTCAATCAGTAATTAAACAGACATGCGGTGAAAAACGGGCACCTATACAAGATTAGACAAGAACATCTAGACCGGAACAACTAATGAGCAATTCTTTAAACATATGGGAGGGCACAAACCACGGGGACACAGCTGCTATATTAGGTTTTTCTGGTAGTTTCATGGAATCCTCAAATTGGATACAACTTTGAATGCTTGTCCTGCACTTGTTGTACGAATCACTTATCTTGCACTTAGAACAACAGTCTCAGGGAAATTCAACAGTGGAACTAAATTTAAAAAGCGGATCCAAGTTATTTTCAGAAATGTATGTTTGTGTATGTGTGTGTAAGAGAAACTCAAGAATCTAGAGGGAAATAGGAAAGTAACAGCTGCGGCCGTATCTTGTGAAGAAATCTAGAGATACAGGAGATTAAGACTGCAAAATTTCACAGTGAGATAAATTAATCACCCAAAACCCTAGTCTTCTTGTTGTGTTCTTCTTGACCGTAAGCATCAGAAAACTTCCATAATTCTCATTAGAAAAAGAAGAAGAGGAAAGAAAGGACGGAAGAAACAGTTCGTATGAAGGGTTGCAGTCACTTCTGCAGTTGTAAACTAATAACCAATCGCAATCCTACGAAGAGGGGCAAACACGGGCTGTATTTTCTGTATGATGAACACACTCATGGCACCCTTTCTCTCTTCTTTCTCAGGCAGCATTCACAAGGAAAAGAAAAACACGCACGTTATATATCAATCAAATGAGTATGCGGTTTTTTTCTTCAATCAAGAGGGTGTCGGTCTTGGCCCAAGTCGGAGTTCCAAATCAAGTTCTACTGAGGGCCCTTTGCACATATTATTACTGTTCTTCATCTCGTTACCTTCATTAGAGGACAAATTTTCCACTTCGCTGTGAAAGGAATCATTTGAGCTGTTTGGTCGACATGCAGAGATGGAGAGAAGAGTGGAGGGTGAGGGAGAATCCAGACCCGCATTGCTGTTGATAGTTCCTGTGCTCAAGGTGCCGTCAGGGTTAGGCAGCTGATAGATAAGGCATAGTCCTCCTTGGGCCACAAAATCTCGGTTCGGGTTTATCAGAGGGGGAGACATGGTGGTATTCGAGGTTGTCGAGAAGCTGCAAGGGCCGCCTGCTGGAGAGCACTGCGTCTGGTGTAGTCTGGCACGGTCCCTGCGGTGCACGTTCATGTGACCGCCCAAAGCCTGGGCAGACCGGAACTCTCTCTGGCAGAACGTGCAGGTGTAGGACCTTGGGGGCCAGGTGGTGCCCATAATATTGCCTGTATCCTCTGCAAATGCCCTAACCTCCCACAAATAGTCATCCTCGTCCGACGAGCCCGGTTGCCGTGGGCTAGGGTTTGGATTCCACATCCACTAGGAACCACCAGTCGAGCGATGGTTCGAGGGAGATTGAGTGGCTGATAGGAGCAGTTGCTGGAGCTGGGTCAAGGAGAGAAGGCCAAGCTCTGCAGCCGTCAAGCTGGATTTGATCAGTGCTGACATTTAAAGATAAGAGGAGGGTGAAAGTTCAATCTATGATACAGGACTGGGCAAATTAATCAGGGCTATATATGCAGTGTTTGCGGGGAAATTAGTATTGTCGATCGAGTAGAAATAAGGAAAGAAAACACTTTTTTTTTTTATAAACTTTGAAACCGTATTCAATATTATTAATAATGTAACAATGTAAAGGTTAATCAATTAGACCGTGATTAGTAATACAATTTTTTTCCATAATTTGGATTTAGTGCCAGATTAGACAACCCCGTTAACATAATGACGCCCCATAATCACACCCTTCCTAGTGATCCCCGACCTCGTACGCTTCTCTCCCTGTCATATAGGGTCGGATTGGGGGTGTGTGGAATGCATCTTTAATTTAAATTAGCTGTTCAATTACCCGTTCGAAGAGGTGTTTTTTGCAACGTAATTAACACGACATTAAACTGTAAACATTTAAGGGAATTACACACGTCCGCGCAAGCACAGTGTTGAGATGATTTTTTTTTCCCCAAGAATATAAGTTCATACAGTCCTTACTCTTTAAGTAGTATGTATGCGTGCTTCGAAGGGTGCAAAAGTGAGGAATTCGAAGTGATAATCGTCAATCGCTAGTTTGATCAAGTGAAAGATGAAGGGCACATGGGACAAGGAGAATCACTAGATCTAACAAATATGAGGACAGTGTGCTTTCCTAGGATTTCATCGACCAACTGTACTACCAAATTAATCTCTCTCACACACGCGCGCGCACGGAGAGTATTCTGTACGTACAATTTGGCCTTGGGTCTGGGGCCCCGCTGGTCGCAGCTGCCACCTAATTTAAGACACGGAGACTTCTGATTGACTCCTCTACAAAAATAGTGTCTGGTCGTCAATTAACCGTCAAGAGAAGGTCCGGTGACAATTTCTGTTGGTAGGTTCCTCTACTCCTTTTATTTTCCTATTCGTCCCCTTGAACTCCTTCATCTCCTTCATAATAAGAGAAATGAGACATTAATTATAAGTAGTATTGCTAAAAGTGCAGTTCGAGCCAGTTTAAAATAAGCATGAAACCGTCAAACTCAATTACGGTTCAATATATTTGCTTAATAGGTCGGTTCGATTACGGGTCACTGTTCAGACAAATATGAACCGGTTCATAACTGTTTATAAAAGGCTCGGTTTAACACATGAACCATTCATCTTTTTAATTTTTTAAAAAAATTATTTTAAGTGAATATTTTTTATTTTTTAAAAAAATTTAAATTGAACTAACAAAATTCGACCTTTGATTTGTAGAAGTTTTGGCTGTCCAAGCCGATTTCTAAATGGTTTTGAGCCGGTTCAACAAGATAATGGTCCGAGTTGATTACGGTTCAATAGGTTTATATTTCTGTACTAACTTATAACTACCCTCAACTCAATAAGAGCAGTTACGTGTCGGATTAGGAGCAGTTCAAGCCAATTCAAGGTTTGGACAATCCAATTCCAATCCAATTACAGACCAGCCCTGGCCAATTTAACATATCTAATTATAAGCTCATTCACGTTCGCAAAAACACAAATCTTTTGTCTGAGTGATTGAGAGAATAAATACATGCACATAACCGAATACTACTACATGTACAATATTATGTGGCTAAATCGAGCTAAAATGTGAACACGTGCTTACATTTTTTTCCTCTATTGTTACACGTGCGTGTACACACACACACACATATATGAATATCCTAGAAAGACAATTAATATACATTGTAGTCTTTTCCTTGTTTCTATATTAATTTCAGCTCATGGTGACTACCGTCGATGGGGGGTATCGATGAGAGGACATTCCTGAGATACACAGAATGTCACATATATTAATCAAGTGGCGATAAGTTCATCGTGGGAAAAAAGGGATGTTCCTAATTATCGAACAACGTACATATTGCATGCATATATGGAAATTCTGGACAATCCGTTTAATTATTTACGTTTAGGTGTTGGTATGAAAATTACAGAAATATTGTAATATAATAATATAATCAAAGGAAGAAATAATATTGTGCAAATTAGGTAGTGCCTGGAAATGCTTAATTGGATTCGATGGACCGGCCAATGTACTTGAGATGGAAGTAAGCCAGCCAGCCAGCCAGCCAGTCATTATCTTACAGTAAAACGACATACGCATCATTTTCAGTTCACACAATCAATGTCAATAAGAATCTAATACTTACCAACGCGAATAACTGCGTATCATAAGGCTGACACACATTTGATCTAGAATATGGTATCTATGTCGTCTTACTATCCCCAGACCGGATCGATGGACAAGATCGGCGTTACCAGAGATTAGCATGCCGTCAGTTGGGCTTCAAGAAATTGTCCCTCCGGGTTAACAACTTTGGGCCCGCCCATGCGGGTTGAAGGGAGACTTCCGACTCCAAGTCTAATCGATCAGTCATACACTACGCTGTGATTGATGCTTCCTTCGATGATAAACCAAGGGAAGGGGACAAACTTCTCTATTCCTTAAACGTCTTTCTTTTTCAATAATTAATCAGTAAACATGATGCATAAATCAACGTGTTGGCACATTACTCTTATAGTTGACCCGTGAACACGAAACTTTTGGGTAAAAAATTTAGATTATAATCTCTTGGTCAAAAAATTATGATCCCATTATCACCGTCATTTAGTCAATCTGTGACTAATCGCTTTTATACTTTTGTAAAATGGTAATCATTTTGCAGACTCATTTTTCTTGAATCGCTTTTATATTATAGTATGTATATATATTGGATACATGCTCAAGAATTATATAATGACGTTCGCGAGAACAATGAATCCTAGATTTGAGCATCGACCTAGCTAGATGGGAATGACATCGAATCTAATTAGGGGGGGGGGGGGGGAACTAGTGATCCGCCTATCTAATTTAATTAAATGAATATGATGACGAGATGGCTTAAATAGTAATAATTAACAACAACTAATTACTATTAATATCTGACCTAACAGTACTCATGCTCATCGATAGTACGGAACTCCTGTTCCTATAAAAGTTAAAGAGGTAGATCAAATCATTCTTGTCCAATTATCACAACTTCAGTACTATCTAATGCTCTAAAAGGGAAAAAGAATATTTATAAAAAAAAATAAAAAAAATTCTTGAGTTTGAATAATTGAAATAATTTAACTATCTTAGTTATAGTTCATTTAATTTTTTTAATACCAATTGTTGCATACCAAAAATATGCATTCGTTGATTTTATAAACTGACCCTGATTTTGTGCGATTAAGAAGAATACTTCTTCCAACCAATCAATTGAAAATATGTGATTCAATGCACACGTCCTGTTTCCACGCAGGCCAACTCCGGTCGCCGGTACTGTTTTATTTTAGCTACAGGTTGAGCACGACTGTATTCTGGAAAGGTTGTTCGAAGTTCAAGCCAACAGCTAGTTTACTTGCCAACTACCGGCTACCGAAAAAGTGGGGTCACTGCCTCGGATTTGAGCGCGATTAGGGAGGATTAATTTGCTTCCTTGGCATCCGAGGGAGACGCGGGGTTACTAGTCAACAGTGATGCTTTTGATTGAGATAATCGAAAGGATTAGATTAGTTCTTAAATTAATCAAGAAAAAGATGATTCAGCTCTCAGTGGTTTAATATTTAATTGGAGAAACTCCGTCGATGCACTTGCTTGGAATTTGGTAGCCGAATCACGACTACTGGGAGCCTAGTGGGTCGAAGGAGACAAGAATAATAATAATAAAGATCTACGCGAGACTTTTAGGCGCCCCCAGGCCAACATTTATTCCGCAATGAACACAATCCCGTGCGAAATACGACGGATCACCCTTGGAATGACATAGAAATGGTTCGGTGAACCGAACGTATCTAAGTAGTTCATCATGCACCATGCTCACTGGTCTCGCAGTCGGTGTCACCAACAAACGAACATATGAAAGAAAACAAACAACTTATGGACCATGACCATATAATTCCACGTGTGCGAACTACCTATGTAATTTCAGTAAACCTTCGATTTGGCCTACAATTGGTTCTACGGGAAAAATTGATTTGAAGGGACTTCAATGATATCTCGCCCGAGGTTGCAAAGTTAATTAAAATTCAGCCAAACCCTATGCAGGAGGAATGTCTGAAACGGTAACCAAAAGCCCTAAAGCATGCACCAGCTGCAGCTTCTCTCTCTCGCCCTTACTCTTTCTTCAGTCATGGAGAAATCTGGTTTGGCCTTATTTCTCTTGGATGGATCTGCTTGCATTTCGTGTCACTGATGCTATTTACTGACTTGCCTTCTTCTCAGGCGCACACAAGCATTAAGGGGGGAGAGAATCGGCAGAGAGATGTAAAGAGGAGGATCAGTTGATCGAATGGGAACAGTATGAGATCAGAATCCGAGGCCTGTTAATTAGTGAAAACTTTCGGGGTCCGCTGAAACAGCAATGCATTTATTTGAAATGTGACAACTTGAGCTCTACTTAGCTCGCTCTTTTTTGTACAAGGTTTTAAGCATAGAACAAGGGGATCGTGCGTATCGTTCAGTCCGTCCATCTCAGAGCACATAATCATATGTATAATGTAAGACTCTGCAGACATGTGGGGTCTAGACTAGGAAGAGAAAAGTGGGGGTTGGTATTTGTAGACTTGGTGATTGAAGGGCCAGGCAGATCTTCTAAGGATAGATCTGGTCAAATCATGCAACAATTTTTCTACATTCCTCTTTGATAATAGTGAGTTAATTGAGGCGTTTTAATACTTAATTTCCTTAAATTTGATTTTAATTGAACAAAAATATTAATTACTTCAAAATTTTTATTTTTTAGTAGATAAATTTTACCCCAAATTCAATTGGATTTATTCTTAACTTTGACATCCTTAAACTTGTCCTCTTTCTTCATCGTCGTGATCTTTCTCCTTCTCTGTCTTGTGTCATATGAAATTTCCTATTGGGCAGATGGTAACTCCCATGGAGATTCTCTCTCTCCTTTATCTTTTTAATCTGATCAAGCTCCCATGGTCATTCAATTCATGAGAAGTAAGGCTTCAGATGGCAGGGGCAAACAAGGGGAGAGAGAGAGAGAGCGGGAGAAAGGGGAGCCTAGAAGTTGGAAACCGTAAATTGCTGTCAGAGGGAGAGGAGATGAAGAGATTCACTTTTGGTTTTGTTGAAAGGGACAAATTGAAGGGGAGACAAGGCAATGTGAGTAGTAAATACCTTTATCTCCACCCCAAGCAACCCACCCCAGAAGAAAGCCTGTGTACGAGACACCTGCCCAAGGGATGCAGACTGACGTCGGAGAGACGCGAATATTATCTTCTATTGCTGCCTAAGAGTCTCGGATTTGGTGCAGTTTTCTTTTCTTTTTTTTTTAACAAGCACTCACTTAACTAATTAAAAATAAATCTCTGCACATAAATAAAATTTTGGAATCAAATATCAAATTGTAAATATTGTATACTGCAGAATAGAAAGAATAACATCTAGCAAAAACCCGAGGGAGGAAGAAGATCAATTAAGGCGGAGTGGAAATGAAAAACATTATGAAGACCCCCGAAATTTGAGGGGGAGAGGAGGAACCCTAATTCCCAATGGTCCTTGCGGTGAGATGGGGTCACAGGGAAGACAGGCCAACGTCCGTCAGTACCTAAGTCTCTTAGCCTTGGGCCTTGGCTATGGACCCGCACGTGAAGCCCCTGCAAGAACCGTGCATCTTGCAGCATCTCTCTCTTTCTCTCCCTGTCTCTCTGGTCACTTTGCTAACACCCATGCTTAGAGATGGATTGGATGGTTGATCTTTTTCCCTTTTTTTTTAAATTTATTTTGAGGTGATGGGACAGAAGCACATTATAGGGAGAGGGGAAGAACAAGGATATGGAAGTAATTGAGCTTATTATTTTTTGATCTCAAATTTACCGTGTGATTATATAAATCTCTTATGCTGGTATAAGTTATATATTTGGCTCTATTCACGCATTCCGAGAGCTTCAAACCTTGTCTTCTGCGATCGACTGCGTAGAAACCTGCAATTATGTCATTCACTCACCAACTCATTCTGCCCAATGATGTGATAAACACTCGAGGGAGCCGGTTTGACCAATAAACTCGACACAGCAGTCCACATATACACGTATATATGCATACACACATTTAAATGTTGAGGCGATTAACAACTAAAGAAAATGTGATATAAAATTGACAAGTCAAAATTTGTAGGAGGGTTCCATTCGCAGAGAGAGTGGAACCAAAACTGTCCAATCTTGTTGAAGTTATAATATGATATCACCCACTGTAGTGTCACCCCATCCTGAAAACCACTTGCTCGACGGAAAGCAACCGTGCTAAAACCTTCCGAAGACTAGGGCAACTATTCAATATCAAGAGCGTGAAATTTCAGGTGATCTTCATTGAGTTTTGGTCTTTAACATTTGTCCCTCACTCGATGGATTGAACCCCGGCCCGAGAAGAGGAGGTAAATGAGAGGCTTTCTATTGAGCTACCAAAAGTCATCATTGCCAGTCTCTTTTCACGTTACAAAATTTCATTTTGGACAATAAATAAGTCTTGATGTGATAGGTTATTTTTCTCAATTTAATAATTAAAATATTATATATTTAATTTTTATAATAAATTTTTTATATTTTATGCTTCTCTTTTCATGTATATTTTTAAATGTATGAGTGTTTGTATAATCAAATAAATGAACTAAATAAATAAATATACGTTGTTTTGTTTACATGTCCCGACCAAAGAATTAATATCTTATAGTTGTAATTTCTAAGAAAGTTACGTTTACGTAAATTCTAAGGGACTTTGTACAAATTTACCCTTCTTGATTCGAAACTGTGAGTTCTCAATCTGATTTTTAAGGACACGTGAAGCATATTTCTTCCGTTTTTCTCCTATCCCTTCTTCAAATTTACATGCCTCTTTTACGACTAAAAATATCGAGGAGATTGATGATGTAGCATAACAAGAAAGTCATGTTCCGTTAGTTTACATAATTAGCTGCCACGAGGATGTATCATATTAATTACAATATGATTAATCAAGGTTTAATCACCTCCATGATCAACAGATACTACATCATCTCATCTAATCCGTACTCACCGTGGACATGCACCTTTTTTGCTGGGTGTTATATCGAATATGGAAAAGATGGGCATGGCTGAGCTGGCCGAGCGGGGGTGGCACTGACGACGGGGGGAAGGATCAAGAGAGGGCCGTCCAGGGTGGAGAAGTGGGGCCCACTGGCCGCTGCACTGCACCACACCACCCTCCAACTTGCCGTCTTCCTCCTTTTTAAATAACATATATATATATATATTTCCAAAGCTGTCTCACGTACTCTAAACTCTCCATATTAGTCAACTCCCCTTAAACCATGGTTAAATTAATCTTTGTTAATGAATTTATTCCAAATCTCAAAGTCTAATCATCCAACTAACATCAATCATCTAACCCCATCCACTCACACCCTCAACTAGGATTTTATTTAATATCAAACCCTAGTTATTTATTGTTATCGTCATTAGATTACACTTTATTAAAAAAATCGATGCAAGTTTACGCGTTCATTGAGCATAGATTCGCACGCGCATGAACCATTAAGGTAAAATTAATGAGATCCCGTTATCCTATAAATGCAATATTGTGTTAGTTATGTGAGATTCCAAGTTCAGTACATAAATTATAACATATTAACATGCATATGTAAAAGATGGCAAGTCATACATATATATATATATCATGTATGATTTTGTTATGGGATTTTGAGCTTGAAACTGAGCTGCATATTGTAATTGTTGGACATACCATGCATGTGTATTTATGCAAGTAATGGGTTTGATTCCACAATTGTGTAACTAATAATTATTAAATAAGGCCTTAAATTAGCATGCATGCTAACAAGAGCATCCATATATCTGATGTGAGGAGCCGAAAAGCGCTTGATGATCCTTCCTTTCCATCCACGGGGAAGAAAAGAGAGTAGCAAGCAGCATACAATTATCGACACATGTTGATTCTTAATCAAATCAAATTACTCATAATGTTATCAAATATGACAGATGTAGGAAATTTATCCAATCAGATGAAGCTCAATATGAGAGTTCAAAGTCAAGTTCATGATTAGCTAAATTAAATAATTTAGCAAAATATAAAGTAAAAAATATGTATTATATTTCAATAATTTTTATCCCCCAATTCATCCCTGTAATCATCGTGTAGAAGCTGGGACTGAATTCAACTACTGGGCACGATTTATTTTCTCATGAACAAAGGTTAGAGAGAATAAGAAGGAAGAAATCATAAGAGCCTACGCGCCACGAGGGTGAGGTGAGGATAGGCTTCCACTCCATGCTTTTGTCTCCTCATTGTTCAAATTAAGATTTGCAAGTAAGGCTTAATTAATAATGAAATAAGCGGGCGAATAATAATTACAAATAATAGTGATGCTCGCAAATTTCTTTATTCCTCACAATATTAAAACTTTTTTAGGGCTGTCAAAAGAAATGACTGCCTGCCTCCTCCCTCTCTGTCGCTCTCTCTCTCGAGCTGAGGTCTTCACCTCTTCGCTTTCCCTTGCTCTGCACTCTGTCCCGGTGTTCATCATTCTTCATCTCTCTCCCTCTCTCTCTCTCCCCCATCTCTCTGTCCCTCTGCTGCTGTTCTTACAGTGTTCTAATCTAATAATAATTAATCTCTTCTTTGCATTTGATAATCGGAAGCAACCAAAGATTTTAGAGCTCATCAGCTCACCTTTCCCCCCCTTCACTCTTTTAAATAATACAAACGGAAACCCTTCAAAACCCTCAGGAAAGCAATCTCTTCAAACAGTTCTCCTTAATTAATTTAGTTCTTCTCGTATTATATTTCATCAAACAGTTTCAACTTCTTTGCCTCTCCTTTGTTTTCGCCTTTTTTTTTTTCGGATTTCCCCCCCTTTTTTTACGTTGTTGCTGCTGCTGTTGTTGGCATGAATATGGCTGGTCTTGATCTGGGCACTGCTGCATCTCGTTTCACTGGGCACCACCCCTCCCTCCACCTCCAGAGAGAATCTGATGATACCCAGTTCGATCAACAGGCCGATGACGGCTCTTCTGGAGGAGGACACCCGGGTGGCGGCGCCTCTGGCGGTCCCGGGGACGTAGTTGGTAGGCGCCCGCGGGGCCGCCCTCCTGGCTCTAAGAACAAGCCAAAGCCGCCTGTTATTATCACACGGGAGAGCGCCAACACCCTGCGGGCTCACATCCTCGAGATCAGTAGCGGGTGCGATGTGTTCGAGTGCGTGTCCACCTATGCCCGCCGCCGCCAGCGTGGGATCTGCGTCCTCAGTGGGAGCGGCACCGTCACCAACGTCAGCCTCAGGCAGCCAGCAGCAGCCGGATCCGTGGTCACCCTCCACGGTCGGTTTGAGATCCTTTCCCTCTCCGGCTCATTCCTGCCTCCGCCTGCCCCGCCCGGCGCCACAAGCCTGACGGTCTTCCTCGCAGGCGGTCAGGGCCAGGTCGTGGGAGGCAGCGTGGTCGGTGAGCTGACTGCTGCTGGTCCCGTGATTGTGATTGCCTCGTCCTTCACAAATGTGGCCTACGAGAGGCTGCCTCTGGAGGAGGCCGAGGAGCAGCTGCACCTTCAGCCGTCTGCTGCTTCTCAGCCACCTGGGGCTGGTGGTGGAGGCGGTGGAGGAGTGGGGGGCAGCAACACTTTCCCGGATCCATCATCGGGGCTTCCATTCTTCAATTTGCCGCTCAATAACATGGGGAACGTGCAGCTACAAGTTGATGGCTGGAGTGGAAACTCAGGCCCAGCGGTTCGTCCGCCATTCTGATGTCGAGGAGATGAGCTACCGAATCATCAGAAGTTATTTCTTGCCGCCAAAGGTTAGGGAAAGTTTATTCTTCATCTCATGTTAACTTAGGGTCTTCCTTCTTCTTCATGTTCCTTCTCCTTTAATGTGGTAGCTAGTGATCGATGCCTCTTGATTTTCCTTGTTCTTCTTCTCTCTTATGGACAAAGAATTCAGCTTTGGAGAAAAATCAATCCCCCTGTATAATTAATAACCTGTTGTTAATTTGGAAGCTCAAATGTAAGCCTTCCATAGTATTATATCTGAATCATCCCGTCCTGTGCTCTAGGCTCTGGATGTATCGTTATATGTCTCGAATAAGTATGCCTACAGCCTATGCAGATGCCTGACCAGATCGTGATATCATGCAAATCGTTGTCTTTGCCATTGTTTTCAGCAGAAATTATATTGAACGCATGTGTCTTCCTTGTTTCATCGATAACTACTAAATGGATTTCTCTCTCTCAGCGGTTTTTGGTATAGTCCAAATGTCTGTAAAGCATGAGATCCAGTGATCTTCGCATAGAAAAATTAACGTGGGACTGATCGATGAAATGTTTTCAGCACTAGCCCCAAGCGCTGTGTGACAGCAACGTCAGATTCTCTTGATATAGGGAAGGGCTATCTAGGGCAAGCACTATATTCTAATTACCATCAAATTCTTTTCCTTAATTTTTCTCGGCATTTTTGGTACTTACAGTCATTTGAAGATGCTTTTAGGTTTTTCTCCTCTTCGTGCCCTATCACCTTCGTTTATCGACAGATTCAATCAGGAACCATGTTCTGCATAGCTCATGTGCCCTTGAGTATATATCGATTTGTTCCTCACCAGGTGGGGTATAAGTAAAGGTGCTAGCTCTTCGTCCCGAATCCAAAACACTATAGTGCAAGCAAGATACATTTCTGCATTTAACTGGCAAATACTAATAATGGCGGGGTGCTTCTCCCTGCATTCTTGCTTTTGCCTATTAGATGCATAACGGCTATCTCTCTCATTAATTTACAATACCTTCTTCCAATTTTTTCAATATAATATAGGGTATAGCCCATGGTTCTTCAATTATCTTTTGTACTACTTAATAGCTAAAAATTAAACAGATTCTCATATCAATAATTCAAATTCAAATTAGATTCTCCTTTTCTAATTAACTTTTTTTTTCCCAAGTCCTCCTTTTCCCCTGAGCGATTGTTTGCAGTAGTATAATCTGTGTGATCGATCGATATTTAATTTAATTTTAAAACTACATTAAGATGCTATCGATACATATTTGCCTAAAACAGAATGCTATGCCATTCACAATCGTCGTCCCTCCCGTACAAGTAGGCTTCTTTTAGCATTTCAGTTACTCATCTTTCATCTTCTATATATGTATGTATGTATGTATATATATAGAAGTAGAAGCCCCAGAAATAGAATGAAAATAAATTACAAAACCCAGATATGGCTATAAAAGCCCCAACTATGCTACCGCAAGCTTGAGCACCCATGGCAAGGTCACGGGCGTATGACGAATATGGCAGTGTAAACCCAGCGGCAGAGAAATATCGCTGCTAGTTACCAATCATCACAAGCATTTCCTCTCCGGAAGGTAGAAGTGGTTTATCGACCTCCCACTCCCCACTCAGAGGATGACAGAGATCGGATCCAACAAAGTCGAGAGATACAAGAGCGGCGCCCGAATCAACTAGCAACCAACTCTCTGGAAGCTTGCAGCTAGCAGTGTGAGAAACAATCAACAGAGCGTTATTTGTTCTATGAACTGGTCACTAAAATAGTTCAAATCTGTCATGTCCAAGTGGCAAGTAGCAAATAAGATATTCCGGAGGCAACCACCAAAGCTAATATATATCTATTCTGGAGATTCTTTAGCAGCCACAGATGTAGAGATAAAGAAACCTAGAAATATTGGAGCTGCTCGGAAACAAAATGAAGCCACGCGCAGAGAGTTTGGAGCAATCGTCAAGTTTCACGTCAGACGATAATTGTTAGTTAGAAAATGGTCATGAGCGACGAGCCCAAGAGGCATCCGATTATTTGAGGACCAATCCATCATAAGTCTGAGAACTCAGAAGAATCATGATGCTTATGAGATTATACTGGCAAGTACAACGAAAATAAAAAGGTAAGTTGTGGGTTGAATGCGTGAAACTAAAATCCAATTCATCTCATGAATCTAATTATTAGTGTAGAGAAAGAAATGCGAGACTTCAACTAAATGAGAAATATAGCTAACTATGATTAAGGCACAATATCATTGTGCATATCCAGTGCATATACCTACCTTTTGGAATCATCCAACATTTGACCATTATAGCTTCAAGACATGAGAGGCAATATCATTGTGGATTCTGTAAATTATCAAGAAATTGGAAATTATTTCTGTGAAGATGATTAACTGTGGAATTGGGGTCAGCTATAGATAGACATGCACTGACTGTAGATGCAGCTTATAATAAGATGCTTACATTCCTTATATATTATCGGCAGATCCCAGGCGAAGGTATATAATATAAGGGAAATTATGGGTGTCTGTATAAACCCCAACACCCACCTGGGCTGTTGAATCATTACAAATGTTGAACCATCTGGAGACACTATGGTCCACGGAACATGATTCCTATTGTACTTTGAACAGCCCAAACATATGACGGCGATGATGATGAAATTTGGAATGCCAACGATCCCAGAAACAGTGTTTGTGTCCTGCAATCATTTCAGCTCTACACAAACAGCACACAGCACATGAGATATTCCCTGGAACCCAATTGGGAAGCTTCAAAATAATGATGGGTAAATATCTCAAAATTAATGATGTATAGTTAAGTTTTATAATATATTTGGTGAATTAGTTGATTATTATAATACTATATATTATGAATATAAAAAAAAGACAAACTTTGGAAACAAACATAAGTCCAACTAGAAGTATAATATAGAGTGGGATCGCAATGATAGATTTTTCCTGCTAAATTTTCTTTCTTCTTGCTTTCTTTTTTTTTTTTTCCTGATAATTTATAGAGAAGGATGTCTCACTGACTTGAGGATGTTAATCCTTCTAATATTACAGAACTCAAGAGTGAAGAGTGTCACAGGATGCTTCGGGTAACCCAACTCCAAAATACATTAAGAGGTCTTCACTATGCCTGCTACACATCATCAGACCTAAAATTCTAATTTTTCTGTAATTCATTATGTATTTATTACATTTGATCTGTTGTGGTTCAGTATAAATTCTCTCTAGAGGTTAGAGATGGAGTTACATCATGTGTATTCGCCTTCATTTGCACTGTAATAGTCTGCTAGGCTTCTTGTTATCAAAATGTACATAGTTAATGCGTGTTACTCCATGCACAACAGTAAAATGTGGACACCCACCAGCTACCTTCGCCATTGCAACTGCGGAAACATCAGATGTTTGCATCTCTCAGTGTCCGCAGCTCTTGATATGCAGTGATTCTCAATGTCTCTGAAACAGATTTGGAATTGGGAAAACAGAATTTTCATTAATTTATTTTTAAGTCTGCGATCACGGTTCAACAAAGACCGTGCCTAGTGCAAGTTTGATCAGGTGTCAGAACTAGTCAAAACATTAACATTATAATCTAATCAAACATGATTTCTTGTACCTCTTCGGGCATTCATGTTAATACTTCTTTTATATGCACCTTGCAGACACTTTCATCTTGGACAGTACTTAGATCCTCCTCGAGTGTAAGTCTTTGTCTGTGCTCCACTTCTGATTAATATTTGGACTGAGTTATTTAATATGTGTGTGTGTATAATATGCACCTTGCGGTAGCAAACGTTTGGGTCCATGCCACTCTTTGGCAATGATAAGCGATTTTTTTTTTCAATTCTGGTGACGGTTTTACAATTCAGCAGAGGTGTGTCTTCATCAAGAGCAAGACAAGTAAAGTAAATGGGGCTCTATGAGTTTGGGATCCAAGACCAAACCTCAAAGTCAACGACCATGGTTGGTGATTTTACTCAATTTGGGACGCCTCGAGGTACAAGCATGTCACTTTTCATTGTCGGCGACAAATTGCAACTATGCTCCTAGTTCTGCGGGTAGTGGGTACGAATCTTCATGATAAGATATTATCTGTATCAGCTCAGTCTTCGGATGGCTGCCTCATTTACACTTCTTGCAAGTTAGGGTAAAGATTGCTTTCTTTCTTAATGAAGACTGTAGATACAGATCATAACATCATGATGAAACAAAACAGCCTATCAAATTTCGGAAACTCTGCCAATAACTTGAGGCTTGTTTGGGATCCTTTGAGACCGGACATGAATCCCACCGGGGAGCACAGGAGGTAGAAGAAGCTCAAGACTGTCGTGATGAAAATTCATAGCACTGACCAAAAGCAGTCAAAGCAATGAGGTGAGTATCGACACTTGGTACGCCTCTCAGTGTCAAAACTCAATCTCAGCAATAAGCCCCGGTCTTAGAGCAGAGATCAGCAGAAGACGGAGCAACTGCAAGCATGTAGTAAAATCCTACGAGTGCACATCATGTCATCCAACTATAGACAATCATAGTAACATCGGAAATGAAAGATAAAGCACGGCACTCATCTTGGAGAAACAGACAATGAACTGACATAAGAAAAGCAGCAGCCTCTCTAAGATTCCCTTTGAGCATTACCGAAGTTAAATCCCGTACCTAAAAACCTTTGCTTTGTCTACTTACTGCCACTAAGAACCATATGGCTTTTCTCTAGGTCAGAAGGAAGTTAGGCGCAAAATCCTGTCCCCGTGATGGTGGCAAACTAGAAGTCAGGCATCCCTCTTCTCCTCACCGACGGGCTTGACCTGTCCAGAGGTGATCATACATGTGCATGCTGTGCATAGGCTGGCTCACTTCATTATAGTAACCTGACGAAGGCCGAACCATGGGGCTTCCTCTGTTCCCATTCTCATCAGATGACCGGCTCGAGCCATCTTGAGAGGGAGGACTCACTATCACTGGTGGAGTGCCACAATTCAAACTTGCTTTCTTCTTGCTAGCTACAAAGCTTCCTAGGATGATCTATCAAGCAAAAAAAGAAATAACAATTAATTAGTCGCATTAGAACTTTGTAATTAGCTGGTAAGGGATTCACCAATAATAAAAAAAAGAATGAGCTGGTAAGGGTCAAGCAATCTCCATTTCCTCTTTATTTTGCTTTCATTATTCTAAGCATGAAATGGGGCTCTTGAAGCCTACCTGTACAGGAGTAGCAGCAATTAACATTCCTGCAACTCCACCACCAACAACACGACCACCGGGACCAGCAAGGGACACGTTCAGGGCACGAATTCCGCCGTAACTGCTATCACCCTCAGGGAGCTCAAAGGACCCTGTCAGGGAAATGATCTCATATTGACCCTGCAGCATATCAACAAGAATGAAGTCGAGTCATATTTAGTATTAAGTACTGGATATTCCATAAGGGGTGATATAATCTATTATCTGGAGATAATTCTCATAATGATCAGCACCGTTTCAATACTATGCAACATACTGGAAAAATGCTAACGTGGTCAGACAGAAAAACAAAAAGATGGATCACCTCATATGTTGCAGCTGCACCAGGCATGGAAGGTTGCCTGAGGGTAACATTGCAGACTGCACCATTCGCAGAGAGAATACAGACTGTACGTGGCCCTTCCTGCGAGAAAGCTACAATTTTCGATGCAATGTCCTGCAACCAAAAAGATAGAAGGGTAGGGATGATTTAAGATCTTTAAAACTTAAGACACCCTTGTTCTAGAAAACAGGAACACATTGCACGAACATTCTAATCACATGCACATATTGAATACCATGTTTTTATGTAAAGAAGAATTTCAAACTCTAGTATGCCATCCATATGCCAAGCACAAAACCCAACACGAAATTGATTTTTTTTTAATAATTTACATTGACTTCTGCATTTTTTTTGGGTAATCTGCAAATGTTGTTGTAGAGGGAAAGAGACATGTGCCATTTATAGCTCTTCTTTTTCTAGTTGAATGAAGCCGTGTCAAGAAACTAACAAAAACTCCGAGAAATAGCAGTATGGATTTCATTCTCCTAATGCGTGTACAAAATAAACCAGTTCTTCAAAAATGAACACAAAACCAGACAAAAGCAAACACATGCACATTCCAAAACTCAACATCAGACACACTATATAAGCTGTGCAAAGAAATCTAGTAAAATCATTGACAGAAAACACCAAAATAGAGTGCTCCATCTCCCTCAGAAAGACTCAAACTTATAGCATCAGTACCAAATAACAACTCATGATTTATTTCAATATGTTCTCCCATTATAGGCCTCTTAATTTGAACCAAGCAGATTCATGATAATCCTCATTTCTGCACTAAGCAAAAGCTTCCATTCAAAAGATGACATTTTTTATTATAGATCAACGTCATTAAAGAATGCGAAAAGTCACTTCAGAAGCTGCCAATAATAATTCCACAATAGAATTGCTTAAGGGTCCAAACAACCATTATTCTTCATAATCTCCTTCACTCCCAGACCCTATTGTCAGCGCAGGAGGGATGAATGCTATTTGCAGAGATCAGCACAAATCATCTCAAATTAATGAATTTTTCAGTAGAAGAGCCATTGTAGACCATTTATCCCTCCCACATACTCCTGATGGCATGAGAGATCTCCACAATTCAAAACCCAATACAGTATTTGGAGAACACATGTATTGTGTTAGTCAGTAACTCAAAAATCTCTAAGGTCGTCAATTTGAGCAGTTAGCTGACCCCGCTTTCTCAGAAGAATCATGAGAATTAACTCTTCAATTCACAATAAAATGAAATAGTCTAATCTACATATAAGCAGTACGCACCCAGGTTAGACTCCCATCAATAAGAACAGATGTTTCCAACTCCAAGTTCCCAATTTCTTTCACCCACACAATGCAAGAAAGCCATTATATCAAAAATTCAGCGACTACATTCAACTGCAACCCTAAGCCAAGAAGGAAACATTTGACGTACCTCACCAGCGTTCACCATAATTACATGAGGAGTGAAACCAACACCACTAGCTCCTGCCCACAAGGAAGAACTCAAAATCAAGATCCAGAATTTCAACAAAATAAAAAGAAAAAAGGGGTAAAATCCACAGAAAGTCTGATCAATAATAGCTGCCAGAGAAACACACCTAAAGCATCCATTTGCTTTTTCCCTGACCCCGGAGGCCTTCCCCTGTTCTTCTTAGCTGGGGGCCTGGTGGATGGAGACCCAGGAGCAGCCCCAGAGGAAGGGGGCGTCGAAGTGGGACCTAGGCCGAGTGCGATGTTACCCTCGGGGGCGTACTTCCTTGGACGGCCCCGCTTCTTCTTGGCTGGCACGATTGCTAACCCAGACGGGGAGGACGCGTCATAGAGGCTCGTGGCAGTTGCAAGGGAGTCTAAGGGCTCAGATGAAGGTGGACCCACGAAAGGGAACCTAGGCTGCGGCGGCTGCTGCTGCTGCTGTTGTTGCTGGTGCTGGTGGTGGTACATCATCATAGAGGAGGTGACGGCGGCGGTCGTGGTGGCCGAATTAGGGTTGCTGATCATGTGAGATGCGGTGGCTGTGGGGTAGGCTGCGGGACCCACCATCATATTTGGCAGGGGTGGATGAGGAGGTGGTTGTGGGTTGTCTCTGGAGTCCATTGTTGATGCTGAATTTAGGCTGAAGTCGAGATCTGTCCGCCACGGTTTGAGTTCTCCAAAGCAGAGGAAAGCAAGAGGACAGGGAGAGAGATGCCTCTTTGGGTTGATGGCAAGTTATCAACTTGAAAGTTGAGACCCACTTTGGGACAAGTGAGGATTGAGAGAGAGATTTCAAAGCTTGGGAGTAAATTACGGAGTCGAAGTTAGGGTTTAACTCGAGAACTTCATGATAACGGCATTTTAGAGGATCCCCTTCCCTCTGAAATGGGATTATCGTGTTGAGCATTTCCTGCTTATCAAGATCTGATCTTTACCGGGTAAATATCTGTTTCAAATGTACGTCGGTGACGGAGGGATTTATGTCAACCTGATCGAGATGGGGAGGCACAACAGCAAACCTGAGCAGCCTATGCCGTGTTCTTGGTCTAGCTGCTCTTTCGTTTGGATATGCTTATCATCCGAATACAAACCCAATTCTATGTCAAGTAAACATATCCATTCTTTTCATTTGAAATTGAATCCCAGATACTCGAAACAAACTCGATTCTGCCCATGTTTGATCACTATATCATGATTCCATGATGTGACATGGAGATCTAAATCGAAATATCCTAGAAACAACTACTTGCTTGACACAAGGCATTTAGCTCTTCCGGTCTCACGGCTAGGAAAATTTAGCTTCCCGCCTAGAATGCTCGTCCCTTCTAACATTTTTAGCCTGATTCAAGAAAGATCATCATGTTCATGGTGACTGTTCTTTTCCTTTTTTTTTTACCCCAATTATCTCATTTGCAACATCTACTCATGCTCTCAATCTTGAATAGTTGCTCCAAAATCAGCCCTCTCCAAACGTTATTCAATTGTGGTAACTTCTTTTATGTTAATGGTCACAGTCAATTTTCTAAATGACAAATCTTATAATATGAAATGAAGATTATGCAGTGTAACTCAATGTTTGTGATTTGGATACAACAAAATAACTATGTGACAAGGCCTCGATCACATAGCTCAGTTCACCCCAACTTTACAATAATGTTGATAACGTTCGTACCTTGCATTGGCCTTGTAAGTTTTGTTCTCTCCATAAGTTTCATCGGCAGATATCTTGGCAAAAAGTGCACTTACAGAGACAGCTGTAGGCATTTAGTGGGCAAAATGCGTCCCTGATGACGTTAATCTTCCAAACATTGCAATGGAGCTTGATGATTTCAACGAGCCTTGCAATGGAAGCAAGTGTTAATAATTTCCGCTTGCCCTTTTCAACCCATGCTCTGCTGAAGGAATTATGAGCATAGTCACATCACTGCAATTCATCAGAATGATGCGCAAGCCTTTTTGGCCTCATCGAGCCCCCACCTTTCACGGTCTCTTTCATGGAAATTTCTTAATGATTAATAACGAAAAACTAGTTGAAGATGGGATATGGACATGATAAACCCCTCTTCTTTGTCTTTCTTTGCCGTTGCTCACAATCCTCTTTACTTCTTTCCTTCATTCTAGAAGAGGAAAGGACACAAGACGCATTGATCGATCCACACCCACTTAATCAGACACAACCTCCTTGTCGACCTAATCCTATGATGTGAGGAGTTGGGAGGAATATGGGGCTCTTTAGGAAGATAGCAGGCCTGTTCGGTGTTGGAAAAGACCATGACAAGGACGAGGACAAGGAAGAAGATGACCGGAATCGGGAAGGAGCCAACTTTCAGCCACCTGCGCTTCCCCGGAAGGGCTTCAGCATCCCCGTCGATCCCAGCCCTCTCCTCGTCCCCTCCAATTCCGGTGACGGCGGCGTTCAGGTCAGTCATCCTCTGTTGAGAACTCCAGACGCGTCCGGTCGCGTAAACTCCTTCCTATCGGTAGTCGTTCCCTTGACTGGTGAGCTCAAAAGTTCAGTCTTTGCTGTTTAGACATTGCGAATTACACCAATTCCGTGGCCTTACTGATCTATTGAAAGAAGCAATATTTCCTATGTTCATTGTTTACGTTGCTATAGTGTTGATTCTTCAGAAATCCCTAACCTTTTCCTTTGTTTGCTATAGTATTCTTGAGCTAGCTATTGAAGTGTATATAAAGTAATCTACTTGGTAAGGGATAGAAGGCACACTTAACTTTTCCATTTTTCATTTACAGTTATCAGAGCTTTACTGAGTTTGTGTAGATGATACATACAATAGCTATTGGGATGTGCTATCATCCAATGCTTGTTGGATAGGCGTGAGTAGTTTGGTGTCGCTCTCTGAATCCAATGCTGTGTGCTGAATATTAGAATCTGCACATTTGCTCTCCAATTTTCACTTCATACTTCGCCAGGCAGCCATTTCTAGGATCTAGGAATATTTTTCACGTCACTGGTTCATGCCTGAGATTCTTTGCTTTTATCAGATCTTCAGATTGGACTGCATTCCCTCAGTATACAGACTTTAAGTTGCTCCAAAGGCATTTGAACTCAACATCTGTTCCTCGGGTTCAGGGGCTTCAATGGTATGCCAAGCGACTCAGGATAGATGAAGATGGAGATGTAGCACATGAGTTTCTCGATGAGGTATTACCCAAGGCACCCTCTGGAATAGAAGAAGATAAGAGACAGTTTCCGAGGTTTAAGGTTCGTCGCAGCGCCCAATCTGTCAAGGTGAAGGAGCAGGTCATAGCCCTTGATGGGAGGATTCAACATTGTGTTGAACACAAAGGCAGAGTTCAGTGGGTATAGAAGAAGGCGTGCTAAGCGTACGGTCTATGTTCAGAAACACTACCCTGTCTTTGAAATTGTAATGCTTTCCCGACAGAGGGACTTCTCTCATTCTAGTGATTGATTACTGCTTCGTTAGTCAGAGTTATAACATTCCAAGAAGTTGAAAGTGCTACTGTTCTTGACCAGCGGACAGTTGTAGCATTAAAACAAGTTTAAGCGGCAATGGGAGGGCGTGAGATCTTGAATTGTATTTGTAGCAGCCGTATCGTATGTCAGCCATATTTTTAAGCATTCACTATTGATTTATTACTGGAGATACATGAAAATGAGGCACACCTTACACACACACACACACATTATTCATCTGTCTTTTTTTCTTCAAACCTAGCATCTTGACTATCAGAAAGCTAAGAAATCCACAAACGAAACATCACAAGGAAACAACATCCTCCAAACTAATGGCCTCCGAGCGGGTATGTTGGGACGCCAGTTCCTGTCATTGGATCGACAGTTCCAACCGGCTGGTGGCTTTGACTTTGGGGTACAGACTGGTAGCCAGCTTGACCTCCGGGCAGCTCGTGGGTGTGACCATAAACATGTGCTTGCTTGGCCGCCGACTTCTCGGCAGCATGCCTGGCCTTGGCCTGGTGGAGCTCCATCTTGGCCTGGGCCTCCCTGGCCTTCCTTCTCTCGTGGGCCATCTCTCTCTCCTCCGGAGTCCTTGCTGCAGCCTTCTCTGCCTGCATCGCGATGTTTAATATGAGTACTGGTGTTGAGCTATTCATCTATCGATGATCAATCAATGGAAAAACTTAACTTACCGTGAACATTTTCTGACGTGTAATCTATACTTATGAGCTTATTCTTCTTGTTCTTTCCAAGAAGATGAAAACGGAATCTCATGTTCAATTTCTCGAACCAAATGAAACGATCTTCAGAGTAAAAGAAGAATATCGTTGGAAGTTAAAAGGGCTGCATCTTAGCTCTAACCTTCTCGTCAAGTTTAGCCTTGAAGATCTCGGTGTGCTCCTTAGCTGCACTGGCCATGTTCTTCAGCTTCTCTTCAGCTGATCGCATCTGTTTTTTTTTTTTTTTTTTTCTGGTGTTTTCCTCCCCCCCGTTCGGGTTGCTTCTCCTTCTCCTCGTCTTCTTCTTGCTGTGAGTTAAAGTTGCTATGGATAACCATAGTAAAGGCCAAACAGAACTCGGAAATGGAAAATCCACAGAGTGGGTAAGATCGAACCAATCCCTATGCATTCACCAGCCACGTGGCATACATGCACAACTTACCTGCTGCCACCTCATGGTTTGTTAGAAACCATGCAGTAGACGTACTTCTGGGCAAGAAATGATGTAATCTACTTCAATATAATTGTCTTGCCCGAGTTACTGAACAGGGAAAATTATGCTATAAAATCATCGGTCGCAGAGGAGTAAAGCATGAGTATGATTGTCCACAGGCCATCGTATTATATATTATACAATCCTTCGTCAAACACAATGTGACCCGTCTTGAATGGATCATCTTCTCGTGCTGCTGAACGCAATCGCATAATCTGAATAAACATATCTGAAAATAAACATATTACGACTAAACATATCTGAAAATGGATCGTCTTGAATGGTTCAACCTGATTTTTGGTGATTTGTGGCCAGAGATCTTTCCCCAAGTGTTTTATGTTACGACTATACATATCTGAAAATAAACCAATAGAAAGAACAGTTGGCTAGTTGCAGAAGGCTCAACCTGATTTCAGATGGAACTGGCATTTTCTGCTCCACCAGGGTCAGGTTTTCAAATAGGTCCTTTACATGGTGCTGGACAAAACATGAGAATTGTACAGATCTAGTTGGAGATACACTTGGTAAAATCGAGATAACATTTTCGTTGCTTAGTCATGCAGACCAGCATGATTAGGTGATAACTCATTCTTTGCCATCCTCAGCCGTATTGTGACCATATACAACAGAGAAATAGTATCCCACCGTCCTCAATGTAAGGCCTGGGAACCTGTGGGAACCGCTTGGACTTAGATCGATCTTGACAAAAGGCCATCTCATGGTTTCTGCAGCCTTGCACTCCTCCCATCCATCCCCAATCACACAAAACTGAACGTTTGAGCCACTGAACCTCTCCTTGGTCCACTTGAAGCATTGGAGTTTCCCGACATCCCATGAACTGTACACTGAATACATGGTTCTGTTATTTTTACTCAGCCAAATGAGTGCCACTTATAAAAGGAAACGAACAATAACATTCTTACCATCTGCATGTTTTATCAATGTATCCAATCGAAAGAGTAAGCATTTTGCAAGGCTTGGTATCAGTGATCCTGAAGTTACTAGAACATTTACACAATTCAACTTCTTGCCATTGTTGCTGATCTCATTGTTTGCATCAAGCCTTGGAAGTCGATCTTTCTCTCCACTAGAACACTGCTCCAAGAAGGACCGTGCTGTGTTAATTTTAAAAGGGTACTAATTAGTAAGACCACCATACCATACATCAAGCATTATATATAATTATCAACTGACCATATGATACATCAACCTTCGAATATAATAATGAACTGAAAGATCTAGTTTGATACTCAACCATGTGTATGCACCTAACTACTTACTGAGCCATTGATTCTATGAAGAATGGGAAAAGATCCGCAAAGCTCAGGTTCAGTCAGAGTAAATGATCAACAAAATCAAGCAACAAAAGGAGAGGCATTATACCTGAGGAAAGCCATCCATCCGTGTATTTGTCAGTCATTTCATACAATGCATCCCAGTGATCTCTCATGTTTTTGTCAAAAATGTTTTGCAGACCCTGAAAAGTAAACAGACAATGAGTTTTCTTTAGCACTTCTCTTCCCATTACTACAGCATCTGAAATTGCCCTATCTGAAAAGCATCTCCATTTTCGACAGTTGAATGGTTCTTATCTTATCAAACTATATATATGATGGAGCCTCTCTTCTATCAACATGAGACATGTAATAAGCTATATGGAGGTCAATCAGTACCTGTTTATACATTGAAGCTACAGCTCGGAGCCTGAATGCTAATTTTCTTTTGTTGGTATCATCATACAGGGGACTAAATCCATCCCCATGGAAGTCATAATCAGATAGATCCCGTCCATCGTCAAATCCATGCAAGGCATCAAGAGAAGGTTCATTGAAGTTCTCAACCTGCAGAAGAATTTATTTATTCTAGATAGAGATCAACTATAGATGCCATAATTACAGTTCACTTGTTAAGCAAATCAATAACTTAATTGTTTCTCAATCTGCAACCAAAAGGCACTCACTTGTTCGTAAAAGAAGTATCCATCACAAAGATCAAGGATAAGCTTCTCCCACATCTCCCCAATTTCTATGCCCTTCTTTACATCCTTCAAACCATTGAAGCTGTGCGCATACATCCCATTCAGTAGAGACTTAAGCAGTATAAGAGTCTCATCCATGTCCCATATGTACACCTTTGTTCTATGATCCATGATGTTTTCACCCTGGTCTTTACTCGTATCTGAAAGAGATGATGCCCCGTCCATTATATTATCTGTTCCACTCAAATGTTAGACAGACAAAGAGGGTAAACTAGGAAGCTAATCAGCAGACTGAAGAACACTGGCCCAACATCACCCAGGTGATGAAATAACCGTCTCCCGCAACTTTACCTGCTCTCCTAAATACAACAACACAAGACATCTATCACAGTGAAGGATCTATATCATTTTTATTTCGCAGCACTATTCTTTTTCTTCCTCAGTTGCAGGACAAGCATACATCATAAGAGAAGAGCCCTCTCAGCTAAGAGGTCATGGCCGAAGAAGCCAAAATATGAAGATATCCTCTTCTCCAACGCGAAACTGATCCAAAATCGATGCTGGAACGCTTCTACCCTCAACTTACTGTATTACAAGCTGAATCTAGAAAGAAAGAAGGAAATATGCCGCCCTCATCCAAGATCTACTTCCACAAAGACACGAATGGAAACGAAAAACAGGAACTGCTCGGTTTGGCGGCTAACGATTAGCTCTCATGATATGGGCGGAGAGCTAGAATTTTGATAAGCGTTAATCAAGAGTAAAGTTCGCGCGAGAACCTGCCCAATTAAGTGGATGAAGGTGGCTCGAGCCCCGCACCGCAGAGGATTTCCGGTCTCTGATATCTGACAGATTCGGAAGAGGAAGACCGACAGACAACAACAGCAATAAGTCAGTGGGAAATGCCGCAGTTTAGCAGCTCCCAGACCGGACCTTTAACCCAACCGGACTCACCTTTTATGGGCGGTTTTCCGGCCCAGATTGAGTGACGAGTAGGACCCAAATGAGACGCTTACGGGCTCACACATACAGTCCTCAAAAGATTCTCATTATCAAGAGGAGGTGCTCTTTGCCTGTCTTTGGTCTTCTATGATGGCAGGTTAGGCTTTATTTGTTGATCGTATCATCGAGAAGTTTTATAAAGAGACTGCAAACTCGTGGCTGCAGTGAGAGTGTTAGGTTCAATTCAAGTTAATTGGGCCTTGTTTTGATCAGAGTAGGATCCTGGTCTTCGTGGCACGGGCACAGGCAACACACACATTTCTACTGTGCTTATGAGAGAAGGGAGCATTGGATGATTAAGCTTTCGGTGCAACAACTTTCGCAAACAACGATGGTGACTTCCGACTTGCTCGGCCTTAAGTGGGGATGAAGACGCACAAAAGGACAGCCCGAGGCTCGGCCCGCAGTTGTTCGATCAAGTCAGTCCAATCCCCGGATAAGGCCGACGGTCCACCTGTGACCACTGCACTCGGTAGCTTTCTTACTGCGATGGTTTAATGTGGAAATTTTACACTCGATTTTTATAGTCGGGAGGAATGCTCCCAGATACTGAGATTTCTTGATTTGACAGGTTTGGGGGGTGGTGTGGTTGGTGGGGAAGGAAAAAAAAATTAAGCTTCAGTTGAAGGAAGCCGGAGCAGGAGAAGGGATAGAGACGGCTGTTGCCCAGAAAGTCCACCCTTTTCCCCAACTTCTATGGCGGCTCTGGCTTTCATCCACCATTACACAATCCCGCTGAAACCATCAATCGCTTCCCCAAAATTCAAACCGAAACCTATCTGCAGAAGCTCTATCCGATCCTCTCTGACACCTCAGTTTGGCTTCTCAGACCCTCTTGTCCTCCAATTAGCAGAAACCCTAGAAGACTCTCTGCCCTCTCTTGCCCCCTCCTCCTCGCCTCGATTCTCTCCTCTCCAGAAGATTAGGGACGCTTCCTCGGAGACCCTTCTCTCAACTCCGTGGCCTTCCCTCAAGGACGAGCCATTCCGCTTCACTGACACTTCCTTCATCAAGAACTCTGACATATACCCCACATCACAGCCTCCCCAATTTCCGGAATCTCTAAACATAGTGCCTTCCGATGCCCAGCTGCCTAGTCTCACCATTGTTGATGGCCACATTGTGGATTCGCTGTCCAATTTGCGAAGCTTGCCAGATGGGGTGTACGTAGGTAGCTTGTTGAATGCCCCGGTCTCTGAGAATGGCGATGATTGTATCTCGAAGAAGGTGAGTGAGATTTTTGGTGAGTTTGATTGGGGAGACTTGTTTTGGTCTATCAATGGGCTGGGCACACCCGATTTGGCCGTCATTTATGTGCCTGCGGGTTGTCGGGTTGAGGTACCAATCCACTTGAAATACTATTCAGCTGAAGGTAGCGATGAGCAGTCAGGAAAGCTGCCACTGTCAAACCCGAGGGTGCTTGTTTTGGTGGAAAAGGGCGGGGAACTTGGTGTGGTCGAAGAGTTTTGCGGGGATGGGAATAAGTGCTATTGGGCTAATTCTGTTTTAGAGGTGATGATTGGAGAAGGTGCTAGGTTCAGGCATTCCTATGTGCAGAATCAGTCTTCTCTTGCCGCTCATATTAAGTGGACTTCTGTTCGGCAGGTTAATCCTGGGTCCCTTTTATTTCTGGTCTTTTGTCATTTTCTTTTATGGATAAACTTGTGTTGCTAAACTTAGTTATTTGTAACCTCAGTAGACCGAAAAAAATATCAGACTAGTACTTTTAGGTGTATATCGAGGTATGAAAGGATGAAAAAAGATAGATCTTTATATGTATGGAGGATTTCCTCAAAATTAGATATTTTATGCAAAGGAAATATTAAAGTTCTGCTTTTTAAGCCATAACAAAGGTTCTCTTTTTTAGCTCCGTTTGTTGCGTATACCAGCTAATTCTCCTTGATGGATGGGAAAGCAAATGTTTTGTGCTGTGCTAATGAAATGATACAGTATCTATGGGCCTCTAAAATGTTCCAAGAACTTAAAATTTACACCTTTCAATTTGCTTGAAGTGGATAAGATGCTAATGAAATCCAGAGTTTTACTTTTCTCACGGTTGCAGTTACCAACTCTATGTATAATTCTTTTTTGTAAAGGGAATGTATTACTTACATATCTCAGTCTCATGGAATAGGAATTCCTAGTCAATGAGTTATTATTTACCATTGTCCAATCTTGCCTTGGCCTTCACAGGAATCAACTAGCAGTTATCAGCTTGTGGAGATTAGTACAGGAGGCAGATTGAGCAGGCACAATCTCCACATCCGGCAACTTGGACCTGACACAGAAACAGAGCTCTCTACATTGCACTTGTCACTCGGCAAACAGAACCAGGATTTGCATAGTAGACTGGTTTTGGACCATCCCCATGGTTATTCTAGACAACTTCATAAGTGCATTGTTGCTCATTCAGAAGGACAAGCAGTGTTCGATGGAAACATACAAGTTAACAGGTAGGCTGCTCTCTTTGATTGGTTTCCTTTTCTTTACCGGTGAGTTGTAATCTTGAGAGTGCAGAGTGGTTGGAGTGGTAACTATAGGGTGCAGAGTTGTCATAATGGCAGTTATTAGGTGCAAAGTGGTCCAGAGGCAAAACTTTAGGGTCCAAAAAACTAATTTACCCTGTATTGAGTTATGCTTCTCTCCTGTTAATTGTATGCAATATTGTCGTTAAGGCTTTAATTTCCTTGCAAGTGATGTGTGCTTTGTTTGTTGCTCCTATTATTTTGCTGTGGGCAATGCTAACTTGTCCCATGCATCTGACATCTCTGCAAATCTAAGGTATGCACAACACACAGATGCTGGACAGCTAACAAGAAGTCTCCTGCTTGAGCCCCGAGCAACTGTGAATGTTAAGCCCAATCTCCAAATCATAGCAGATGATGTAAAGTGCTCCCATGGTGCTGCAATCAGTGACCTAGAGGAGAGTCAGCTCTTCTACTTCCAAGCTCGAGGGATTGACTTAGAGACCGCTAGAAAGGCCCTTGTTTTCTCATTCGGAGCTGAGGTCATCACTCAGCTGCCTTTTCCTTCTATGAGGAAGAAGATTGAGACTCAGATCAAAGGCCTGTTGGATCCACACTAAGCAGTTCTGTGGCTAATGAAGTAGAGTTCGTGTCTCCTAGCATAGTGCTCCTCTACGCTGGGCAGATTTCAATATTGTATTATCCTGAAAATGGGATGGCAAGGTTGTAGATTTGTATGTTGATTTAACTTGTGCTCTTTATTCTTGAAACAAGTTATAAATGGTTCCTGTTCCATGGTGATATCTGATTTGACAGGCTTTCGATGGAATTGCTTGCTGAATCAGTGAGAACTTAAGCTCCACACAGAGCAACCCTTCTGGCTTCTGCCAATTCTACGTATCTTTTTTCTCTTATCTCTCTTTAATCTTCTCCATTCTACTTGAATCTGTTGTCTCTGCTGCTGTAGAACTCCCCTGCTGTGTTTCAAATCCAACCGACCCCAAGAATCAAAATTGCTCACTACTTCCTTGAAGATTCATCTCACCTGAAGCGAAGTCTGTGTCTGCAATTCTCCCATGTCTACACTTGGAAGTTCCCTCTTCTCTGCTCTTGAAGAAATCCCTCACCGACCCACCACAGAGAATGCCTTCTTGAATCTCAATAGTTTGACTGTGTGGAAAGGGCCCACCTTTCAGTCACCTGGGTCGAGCCTTAGAACTATTCCCCATGTAGACTGTATTCTAAAATGTCACCAAATCATGAAGTCCCTGACGCTCGGGAGGCAGTTTCAGCTCAGCGGAGAACATGCCAGTAAGATGCCTAGTGACGATACTGAGCTGGATTATTCTAACTTTTCCATCATGAACCGATTCCAAGAGTTGCTGTGCTGCCTATTCATCAAAGCCGCAGAGTGGTTTGACGTGATGTATACGACTGGTCCAATGCCAGTAATGCAGGGGAACTCTGGTGATTTCGAAAAAGTACTGGACAAGTCTGCAAAAACAGGAAACTCAACTGGAAAAACAGAGCTAATATTTCTTGCCCATAAATGCGGCCCTGAGGCGCGGTCTTGAGAAATTTTCAGTCCGGCGTCCCTATAGATGGTATGAGAGATAAAGTGAAGGTACGATATTCTCTTCTCCTTCCTCGGCTCTCTTGGTATAAGAGCGCAAGATTAATTCGAGATTAGTGCTCTCCTTTCCCGATTCTCATGTCCCCTTATCTAATGATTTTGTTTTGCTTTGCTTTCTGTACGACTTCAGAAAATTTGTGGGAAAATATTAGTTCTTTCTCCCTGTGGATGACGAATCGGCTGCTGAAAGATCGAAAAGCTCATTTCCTTTTCCTCTGTATGGGCTTGTTTTCTCGAAGAGATCGTGGGTTCTGTGTGGTCTCTTAACTAGAGCTTTCACCATTACTAGGATTCCTGTCTGCAGCCAAGAAACCTAGGGTTCACCCAGTTTTCTTGTTGAATTGAGATTCGATCTTATATCCTTTCTGAGGCATGACAGTCTTGAATGAAGTAATCGGTAAGTCATTCGAGGATCAACTAGCTGCTTGCTTGATTTCATGGACTATACGAAAGTGAGTACTATCCTAGGTCGGAACAAGTTGATAGGAACCCCTAAAAGGAATTAGTGTTTCAGGTGAGGAAACAATGTTGCTTTAATACATGGGTCTGCATGATGTTTGAATCAGAGAAGAGCTCTGTATTTGGTTATCTTAGATGTGTGTGTTTCGCTTAGGTGAAGTTTCATTTGAAGTCACCCTTAGTAGTGAACAGTGTGTATTCTATCACAACGTGAGAAGTGGTGATCAAATTGTTCCATGAGAAGAATGTTGAATGTAGAAAAAGGGAGTATCTGAGGTTGGTGAATGCAGTGGCAATATACTGGGAGTTAGTTTCTTTAGTAGCACGTGAAAGCCGGAACAGGAGGCAGTCAGATTTAGTTGGGTTAGACTGGGAAGATGAAGTTCAGTATTTGCTCAAGTTGAAACCTTTACTGTAAAGCCATCCTTGTTTCCTTCTCTGCGATCTATCATAGCCTGAGCAAGACCTTAATTCTGTATTTGTAGATTTCCCAATATCCCAATTTTCTCCTTTTGGAATCAATTTCCAGATTTTCAAACATCTCTGTCAGTGGCAGTGTGCTTTTCTTGGACGAATCTTGAAATGATAAACTTTCCCTGTGTCTGCAATTCCTACTCTTCCTAGCTTCCTTTTTGGCTGGTTGTTTCGAGCTTAATTGCGATTTCTCACAGCATTCATTTTTCAGGAATCTATTGCAGCTCGTCCCCGACACAATTCTCCACGGTCATATGATTTCCAGCTCAAGGGCATCCCCTCATTTCACATTTCTCAAGATTATGGTTTTGCAGAGAACCAAGCTTTCCTGCGTGAATGTGTTCAGGATCTGATCTGAGCCTTTCTCATCTTGGTCTCTTTGGTGATGGATTATGGTCAACAGTCTGGCAATGTTGTCCATGTAATACCGGAGCCATGGGCATCAGAGGAGGAGTACCGAGCTTGGAATGGTGCTGACACGCCATCCGGCACCCCATCACACTCCAACCACGACCAGAGGCAGTCACAGACACAGTCAGGGAGCGAACCCCCGAGCAAGAAGTCGAAGAACACCACCTCAGATTCTGCCACCTCGGGTAACTCTCGGTCCAAGGCGATTGGGAAGATGTTCTTCAAGACCAAGCTGTGCTGCAAGTTCAGGGCGGGGACTTGTCCCTACGTCACAAATTGCAACTTTGCCCACAGCGTGGAGGAGCTGAGGCGGCCTCCACCCAACTGGCAGGAGATCGTGGCAGCAGCCCATGAGGAGGAGAGGGAGGAGTTCCAGATTCCTTCAATTGGTTCCTCAGGGTTTGCTGGGGAGTCCCAGAGGTCTTACAAGGGGAGGCACTGTAAGAAGTTCTACACTGAAGAAGGGTGCCCTTATGGGGATAGTTGTACATTCCTTCATGATGAGCAGTCCAAGAATAGGGAGAGTGTGGCCATTAGTTTGGGCCCTGGGGGATACAGTGGAGGAGGAGGAGGAGGAGGAGGTGGTGGTGGTGGTGGTGGTGGTGGCGGAGGTGGAGGTGCTGTGGCTGGCAGTGGTGGAGGAGGAGGGGCAGGTTCAAACCTGAAGCCATCGAATTGGAAGACCAGGATATGTAACAAGTGGGAGCTCACCGGGTATTGCCCGTTTGGGAGCAAGTGCCACTTTGCTCATGGAGCTGCAGGTGATGATCCTTTAAGTTTTCATGTTCCCTGCTTTAATTTCCTGGAAATCATCTTGATCCATGTTCTTTTATTGATTGTGTGTGTGTGTGTGTGTATATAAAATGGATTGATATCAGTATTGAATTGGAAGGAACTATGTGGTATGGCTTCTCTCTTCTCAAGTTACTTGGCAAATTGAGTCATCAATCTCTTTGATTAAAGCATTAATATGGATACCATTGCTAGCTTTCTGCACTGTTCGGTTAATTAATTGGTAATTTTTTCCTTGAGAACAGCTGCTTGTATGAGTTGTTGCCCCATATCTTGCATCTTGCACTGGGAACTTTGTTGATTGTGGGCTGATTCATTTGCAAAAAGCATTTCAGTCACAGGTGAAAGAGGTGCTGATGCTAAAAGGAAAATGTATGGACTAGTCTTATGAAGAGAATCCTGTAAATATGGTTGTAACATGATGCTATTCATGGTAACAGTTTGACATATGGGTAATTTTTGATTGAATTGTTTGGTTGTTAAAAACATGAAACTGATGTGAGCAATGTATTTGTGGTTCATTGTTCCCCTTGTAAAAATTCGTTCTTGAAATTTCTACTTACAATCTGGCTTGTAAATGTGCAACCTTATGTTCTGTGAGATAACATTCATGCAGTTTTTTGAAGAGCTCTGTATTTCTTCAATGCAGAATTACACAGATATGGTGGAGGACTTGTAGACCCTGAGTCACGGGACTCATCTTCAGTCCCTCCTGATGAAAAGCAAGGAGGAGGAGTTCCTACAAAAGCTCCTGTAGATATTGTGCTTACAACAGTCAACTCGGTTCCTCATTCTGATGTTTACCATATTGGAGTCCCCTCACAGAGGCCTGCAATCACAATCCAGAGGACTGGGCAAAGAGCCCATCAGAAATGGAAGGGCCCCGATAAGATCAGTCGGATATATGGAGACTGGATAGATGATGTCGAGTAAGGCAGCTCTTCTGTGTAAGCACAGTTGCCGTAGATTCCCTATGAAGAGAACTCAATGTATCGCTTAGTGGAGTTTTGTTCTCCTGTATTTTATCATGGTGGTGATATAATGTTAACTTCTTCCCTTCTCCATTTATGTATAATCTTGAGGATCACACCATGTGCCATCTATTTATATTGGTCGAGCGTATCAGTACTTCATGGGCTAGAAGTAACCAGACACCTGTGATCGAGACCCCTTAAGAGGTGTCTCTCGGGTTCATATGTGATGCTGTGCTACGCTGAGTTTCCTTTTGAGGGAAGTCAAAAATTGTCAGAGGATCAGAGAAGAAACTAAAGATTGAACCTTTGTGCGATCTAGAAACGAAAGGATTAAATTAACCATTACATAAAGATAGTAGAGCGGCCGGGATAAACTTACCCGTCCTGCCCGTGGTACGCCATTGTGGTCGGTTTATTCACCGGATCATGACTTCGGGTCAACCCGCTTGACGTCTGCAGTGGAGAAAGAAGTCTAATTTCTGTCTCTCGGACTCGCTCCTTGATATTTTCGAAATTGCACATAAGTCCTTCCAAATCCGAGCTCTCTCTTCTTTCTTTTTTTTCCCCTGAATTTGTAGATTTCCCTTTAGTTAGTCGTGAGATGGCATTGGCGATTTCTCGGAGGTGTATATTGACTTAGAGTTAGTAATCTTGATATTCATCCCTTTCCTCAGGTCTCTGCAGCAGTGAAGGTCAATCGAGCTGAGAACTCTCTCAGGAATGAGAGGAAGAAGGGTTTTATCATCATGGCACCTCTCGACTCTAGTGGAATTTCTGTTTCGCAATGTGCATTGATTATCAACTGTCGCATCGTCCAATTGTTTGGTTACTCGTGTGCTTGATCGATCTCTCGATTTTGTTCGATGTGTTATTCTCATGTTTGTAAGTTCTTAGCTGAAATCAACCCTCCTACTGATACTTCGATACGATTAATTAATTGATTCTCTGCATGCTGCTGTGTTTGTCCCTCAGCTTAGGTTACCTGACAAAACTTCAATATAAAAGAAAATGTTCTCCCATCTAATGAGGTTGATGTGATCGGAAGTACAGGGGCAACAAGTGCTATGAAGACAGTTTCATCGGGGCGAGTAATCTGTCCTGGTAATGCAGGCGTCTGTGATTCTCCTATGTTTTCTTAGTATATATGTTGGTTAAATTTCTCAGGGAATAGTATATGTTCGGTTTGTTTACAGTTTTCGAGCTTAAGTATAAGACATTTGTCTAGATCGATCTGCTGGACTATGCATCATTATGTTATATGACTTGCTAGTACCCACCCAAGCAAAAAGAGAGAGAGAAATAACATTTTGCAGCATCTTGTACTTATTTTAGTACTTGTTATCATGTATTTTGTTTGATTACAATTGGCTTTATGATCAGGCTCTTTGCCTTTTGGATCAGGTTCTTCTACATCCAGATCCTTTCTTAAATGAACTCACTAGTCTGTTTGAGAAAAGCACTGAAAAGGGCTCGGTTTGGGTAACTCTCAAAAGATGTAAGCATAGGTCTAGTTGTTTGGCCTTCTCAGATCTCACCTGCATGAATCCCCCTGTTCTAGATTTCGGAGACTGAACTTTAATGTCATGTTGTTCCAGCATCTTTGAAATCTAAGGTGCAGAGGAATAAGACGAAAACTGCTGGTTCACCAATCGGGTATAGGTGCCTTGTTCATCTTTAGTGCGACATCCTTCTCGAATTTGAGATTTTCTTCTCTTCTTCGGTCGTCAAAGTCCATGATTTGGAATATCAATTCGGAGACAGTGTAGCAACTGATAGCCGAACTTCACTGCTTGAAGTTGAAGCTACATTTGGTCGATCCTTCTGCCCATCTTGTGCATCGGGCAACATAGAAGTAATATGCCGGTCCAACTCATGGGCAAGGTCAGATCTTGTTCTCCGTCCGTTTTGTTTTTTCTAATCTACTCCAGTCTTTAGTTTGATTGTTCATAGCTGGCTTTGGGCATAGCTGTCTTCTGGTCTCACTCAAGATCAATTGCATCCATCCAGCGGTTTAATCTTCATCTCAATTCGGCATGTTCGGGTACGATTGAAATGGAAATCTCATGCGAATGGACATTGAGAAACTCCTCCTATAATTTGTTGGATAATATGGTTCTGATAGTCCTAACAAAGAGTAGTCCTCGGATAGTTTTGCACCGTCAGCTAAATGGGCCTCGGTGTACGAAGATGGGGATAACATTATGGGCCTATGGGCCCCAGGCCCATCACTAGTGGACCTGCTAGGGTTTCTCTCATGCGGCAATCTCACATTAGGGTTTTTTCAGTCGTCCTGTCTCCTCTCTCTCTCTCTCTGCTGCCTATATATGTCTTCCTTCTACCCTCATTAGCATCGTAACAGCGGCAGCATCGCTGGCGGCAGTAGCAGCAGTAGCTAATCTTGTGGTTTCCTTTGCCTATTTTATCCTTTTGCTGGCAAAACTTTTCATGTTCTTGTTGAGAGATCCCTTTTTTAGTCTCTCTTTAGCATCTGCACTTATTTTGATTCAGCAGTTCCGACTGCTTACTGTAGTGATGAGCTCAAAACTTGTGTACCGGAGGCGCCCCCTCTTCGTGGTTTGTCCGTGACGGTCACATAATCCTCTAAGAAGTTCTGAACAGTCTTCGTTCTCCGTATTCCCTACCCCTGTTTTTTCTCCGAAGCTTCTCGTACGATTGAAGTTGCGAAATTTGTGATCTTTCTTTATGTTTTATGGGCTTATGATGTTGGGACTTAGAGTTCTGCGAGGTGACGATAGAAATTCATGTCTGTCAATCCACTGATTACTCGACAGTGTGATGTCACCGTGAATCCCGACAGGTTCTGATCGCAGTACTCTAGCTCCCTAGTAGAACAATCTTGTCATTGTAATGAGATCTGTTGTGTTCTGTTTTTGAACAAAAGAATCGATGGTGTAGACATACCCAATTTCAAATGAAAAGCAAAAGTTTGGATCGTCTTCTCTGTTTATTTTTTGAACAGTTTTTGTGTGAAGTCATAGACTTGAGTGGGCAGATGATGAATCTCATTTCAAATAATGGGTAATTTGCGTCTGAACTATCATTGATGCTATTCACCTTGGAGACCTGATGCCCACTAGTATCACCCGCTTTTGCAGACTTGGGTAATGAATGGTCTGACTAATTCTCAAGATTATTAAGTATTAATTATTGAAAAAAAATTAATAAATATTGCTTTGGTTTCTATTTTCTGTTTATTAGTCTCATTGCTAACGGTTTAATTGCCTCCTCCTCGTCATCATAATGTACCAAAATTCAAGATAAGTCTTTTAAGTACATCTGTGGCAGAAAAATGCCAGTTGACGGAATCTTGCTGGACTCGTTGGTTAAATTCTTACAAGGAGCTGAGGGCTCCTTTTGGAGAAATCATCCCCTTGAGCTCCTTAATGGACATTTACCTAACATGGATTTTAAAGCCCTCTAAATCCCTCCTCTCCATTATTCCTTCGGAGCTTCAGGATAAACAATTCGTTGTTGGTTCATGAAACAATCTGAATATTTAATGTTTTTTTCCCCTGGAATAGCCAGACAATACGATCTATGCAGGTGCTGCAAAATTTCCCCTTTTTTCCCTCGTCTTTGATGAAACTAAGGAAGTAGTCTCCTTTGGCAGAGGGGTCTTAGATGCAGTACGATGTTCCCGAACCCCTTTGACAAGGAACATGTTTTTTAGGGGATTCTTCGAGCTTCTGAAGAAGAATGCTAGAGATGACGGGAGGATACCTATTCCCGACTTCAGAGCTTGGAAGTGGAGCGTTTTTCTTTCTGTAACATGCATTTAAAGCAATGACTTACTCCCTCTGTAGTGAAATCAAAGACCTTTTTATCTTCTTTTTATTTGCTTTTTGATCTTGTTGACTATTGGTTGCTGCAGGCGCTTTATATATATATATATATATTATCATTGTTATATATCTTAAGGAATTGGTTGACTTGTGTTTCCTCTTTACACTCTTTTATGAATGCCCACAATACATTTCCTAGAAAAGTACAGGCAGGGACGGCTGGAAAGTACAAAATAAAATGCAGAGAGATTCAGAGACTGCATGGGAGACAACTTCATCAATCACAACCAGTCAACTCAAGTAAAAAGAATGTTCTGTGGGTTTACAGGCTCGGGTATATTGCTGACAACAAAAATTAGTCAGAAAGCTCCGGAGCTGATGAGAAGTTCATATGTAAAAAAGCTAACACCTGTAAGGAAATAATTATCGAAGATAAGCCAAGCTATCTACGTTAAGTAGGGAAAACCAAGAAGTATTAACTGTCTGTAACTGTATTAGTATAGTCTTGATCCATTCGATGCTTGCGTTGATGATCTGAGCACCCTGAATGAAAGGTGATCATGTTAATACAAACTATAAAATGGACCAAATGCTAGACGTGTACGCTACGGCCATCTCCCGGGTCCTGGCAATTGCAAGGATCCCAGGAAATGGAGCCGAGTACATATCCAATACTGGTTGACAGACTGAGGATGTTGAGATTCAGTTTACCTGTGATGCTCTCTCCATGTCACAATTCTCCATCTTCATCTAGCAAAAGCTGGGGAGGCGCAGCAGTGCTGGTGAAATTAATAGCCCGCTGGAGCTTCCGATGGTCCAGTACTTCAACCTCAACTGAGAACAAAGAGCTAACTGGCCGATGGTCTGAGAGCCTTATCTCCCCTCGTCTGTAGGAAAGCTGTTTTATTCCTCTCCCAAGCCACAGTATACGATCACACCTGCAAATTCCAGCAGCGGTAGAATTTATAGTCTGGAACATCTCACTACATTTTTAGAAGGCTCCTAGATCTGCCCAGGACTATCGATTTACCATACCAAGCTGGCGATCTCTTCTTCTCCCCTTCTCTTGGGGTTTCGCCAATGTATCGATCAGAATTGAACTCATGCTTGTAGGTCGGAGCAAAGTTTATCACACCTTCTTTCCATCCCCCGAATACACGACCAACTTGGAGCTCTTTGGTCAACTGCGAGGTCAGAAAACACGGTAAAGAGACATGCGGTATCGCTTACATATGCACACCACGCTGAAGAAGCTGATGGAACTTACTTGATCATAGTTGAGAAGCTCGTTCCACTGTTTCTTAGCAACAAGCTTTCTCACGTCTGAATCCGCCATACTTATACGGTAGTTTAAGTCTCCAAACCAGAATATCTGACTGTTTACAAGAGTAACCGATCAAGTTCTTTCTCCACATCAATTAATCAGATTCACGATCATTAACAAATAAATATGCTATTGAGAGCAGGAGCTTACTCGTGGGATGGGATTGTTTGTGGCTCATTTGTATCAAAAATTGTAGAGAAACAGGTCCGACGTAGAATCTCGTACACATCAGCATTCCGTCTCTGCTCAGCCCCTTCCTTCTGACCGGAGGTCAGGTGAGAGCAAACAAAACACATCGAGGATTGAAAAAGAGACATGCTAATGGAAACAGATCCCTGCATCACCGGAAAAATGAATTCCAGATAGAAGTTAGTAACTGGAAACCCGGAAACTGTATCAGTAAGTCACCCAGTGCCCGCAGATGAAGCCATCAGAAGACAGTGTAACAGTAACTGAATCACAATATCTACAGTGAACACTGCAGCAATCCCACCAAAAATTCGTTCATGAAAGTAACTTTCAAAACAAAACTGATGAAAGGCCAGTTTCAGCATCCTTGTCATGAAATTTGGGTCAGTTTCAACTTACAGGATATGTACTCTACCTTATTTCCCATGTAGCCCATAAGGCCGACTCCCACAGGAGACACTTTAAGGTTGTTTATGTGTCTCCTGAGCCTCTTTCGAACCCAGATGGAAACATAGATTCCCACCATCTGCTTGCTGATAATCCTGACATATTTTGGTCGAGATTTTGTCTTATTACCTCTAGTTAACCCGTCATCTTGTTTCTCTGGGGATGTTTCAAGGAGGGGATCATTGTCATCTAAAGAAAACCTGCTGGGTTTGTCGTCAAAGGACAAATCAAGAACTCTAGGTTTCCATTTCTCCTCCAGAGTCAAATTCAACCCCAGATTTCCATAACTGTGATGCGACCTTCTCAACGAGTTGCCTCTCAGGGCAAAACTCTCGCATCCGATTCTTGCAGAACCGCTAGACACTCTTCGCAGCTTTGCACTCGACGAAATTATCCGCGGGCCTCCATCCAGTGGTTGTTCAGGCCAGTCAATTTGACTGCTCTGATCTCCATATATGCTCCTCAACTTTAAGTTCCTTCCGACACTCACAGTTCCTTCCAGGTTGTCATCATCAAAGCTGTAGCTAGTCGTGTTAGGCAGCACAACATCATCCTCGATCATCATGTTTAGTGCATCGCGGGTCTCGACCTCATCCACCAATGAATCAGCGGCTGAGGATGGCCTTAGCACCGGGGATGGTGGGGCACTGTAGCTCTTGTATTTGGTTTCTGGTTCTGCAGATTTGTTTAACGTTCTTCGAATAATAGCCTCCCATTTTGGAATGGGACGGCTGTCCTCCGCTCCCAAGACATTTCCCGCATTCAAAGGAACGACCTCCTGAAATCTGTAGACAGGTTGATTCACGCAGGAAAGTTCAGAAAGGCTGAACATTAGGACGAGTATGAGAGAGACAGAGTGAGAAAGAAGGTGCTGACCCAATGATGTACATATCTGCAGGTTCTTTAGTACAGAGCCACTCATCGATCTCAAGATTTTTACTCGGAAGTCTCCCAGCAACATTCCAAGTGCCTATTGCTACCCTACGAACCAAAAAAAGAAAGAGCACTTAATTTTAGAAGAATTTAAAACTCACGAAAATAATCGAGGCAAGAAACTTTGTTCATCCCCAAACCTCACTTCCTTGGTGTTTATGTACTGGACACGCAAAGTTTCCGACTTTCCTCTCCTGTGCCTGAATTGAGACCTACACTTCGAACCCATGCCTGCTGCAAAATTATTTCCAGCAGAACATTCATATGATGCTGAATACAATTGACTTAAGGAAATAGTATACTGAATTCAAGAGTTGATTGACTTGGTAAACAGTCTGAAGATGGCCGTTTTGTATTTTAAGTACAAACAGTAAAACTGTAGACGGTATACTGCTAAATTCGAGAAGCAAAAGACAGTAAATTGCCTGAAGTTCGAGAAGGGCATTCGGGTTGGTTGGGTTGAGTTCTGCAGGAGTAACCATCACTTTGATGATGAAGACTCTCATCTTTAACAGAGGAAGCTGTAGCCATATCGCAATGGAAAAGAGCACAATCAGAAATATATCTATATATATTTGGCCCATTAATCTTCATAGACGCCATAGCAGCATACCATCATCCTCACTCTCTGTTTCAGTGTCGACCTCATCCTCGCTGAAATCATACACCTTTGGCTTGATATTCAGCCATTTCTTCATCACAATAGAAGGCCAAAAGGGCTGCATGCAAACATCCACAGACATCACCAGTGGGATCAGTCGACCAGAAGAACAGGAACTAAACGTTTGACCCACGTGGTAACGTGAAAGAACACGATTCATACCTCGGGACGCCTTCCTCTGCGGCTCTTCATGGTCTCTCCGGGGGGGAACTGATCACAGCAATGGAGCAGGACTTGAGTCTTGTCCCTTAATGTTCCACGGAGATGATCGTTTAAATAAGAGGGTCGAAGCCTATCAGAGAACAATGGCGGTTTTGATGCCAAGCAGTAGGAAGATTCTCAGTAAAGGACCAAATAGAAAGGACAGGGTGTGTAGCCCATACCCTCACTCAATGCTTATCAGACGTCCACAACTTCAACTTGCAATCAAAAGCAAAAATGAAAAGTAAAAGAAAATTATAAATGGTTTTCCTCCTCCTAATTTTCTCAGCTTGAGAAACAACAGCATAAAAAATCAACGAGAATGTCATTTTCAGAGATGACAAAATAATGGCTGTCCTAAAATCAAATTGATGGAACTGCCATTGCTTTCAGCTATACAGTAAGTCAAATAAATCGTGAGCAGGGCTAAATATAAGCACAGATTGATAATCCCATTGCAGAACCTTTAATGAGCTCCACAAATGTGAACAATTACGAAAGATCCTAACAGGGTTGCTCAAAATTGAGTCAAACGGCCCATTACCTAATTGATGAAGGACAACCAACTTGAACTCGAAGGACCCCATTTCTCATTGCCCCACCTCATTGAAAAAAAAAAAGAACAAAACCCTAATCTTGATTGGACTAAAATCAGTGACATCACCGACTCGCCGGTACAAAATACGATAATACATACATACATACGAGTGTACTAAACGCGAAAACAGCAGTAACCAAGATTTTCCTGGTACCTCCACATATTAAAAGAATTGCCCGAACCGTGGAGCATCCCAGATTAATTAAAGCAGGGAGGGTTAGGTCGACACTAGAGTTGAAAGCTCCAAGTCAAATGGGACGACAAAAATGTAAGTTTTTTTTTTTTGTGGACAGCTGTAGACCCATTGAATGGATTGTGGACGGTTCGATGAGCTTCGGTTTTTGAATGGGAATGGGAGACACCAGAGAAACGTCTCACTGTACAGCACATTGGGTTAATAACTTAATGTGAGATTGATCATCCCTTACATAAACAAGATGGTGACCATGGCTGGCATGCATGCAACTCATGCAAGTTGCAAAGCATTTCAGCTTGATGGGTACCTGAACATTTAATTAACTCCCCGAGTCATTTTCTATGTCACTTTGATTTTGTCCGACTCCATGCTAAACTCCATATTTAGTATTCTATCTTATCTTTGCCAAAGTAATTCACATACACACAATATATATATATATACACACACACAGACACATGTAAGAAGTCCAAAATTGAAAAAAAAGAATGAATATTCCCAGCCCGAGCGAGTATATTTGCAAGTGAATTTTTTTCTTTCTTTCCTTCTCTTCTTTCAATCATGAGAAAAAAAATGCAAAACGTTGATCAATTCTTCATCAAGTCATAATATTTTTCCTTGTTTATTTTTAGGGTTTCTAGCTGTAGGAAAGAAATAAGATTAATCAGCAAGTGGAAGATATGAAAGGGTGGACCTGCCGCACTATATGTGGACGCGAAGAAAGCAGACAAAAATTTTCCACTCCGTTGCGTATGTATGACCAAATATACCATAGCATGTCTCATGATTAAGAAATTTTTGTTCCAAGAGAAACATAAAAAATAAAATAAAAATGAATTGAAGTCCACTTGAGGCATACAAAGGGGAAATTTTTCCTTCTACCGTCTCGTCACTCTCAGTCTCATCCTATACGTTCGGATGCAGTATAAAAATGCTACTAATTCACCATCCACACATCTTTCCCTCTAGTCTGAAGCTATATGCAAATTGCCCGCGCAATTTGACACTACACGCAATCTGAATTGGTCATTCATGCTACTTGGTAGGACCACGGAGATAATAGTTTTCCGAATAATGACCTTGCGCACAAAGTGACCTGAAATGATGGGAAATCAAGGGCAGGGATCGTCTGATTCGTTTTCCTTCCCCTAGCTTTGCTGCTGTTTTCATTATACATCAGTTAAGTATACATGTGTATATGTACGTAAACAGTGCTGTTATTGTATATATGGGTCGTGCATTCAACATCGTCAAGCTATATGAAACTATCGATCGAATCGAGCTAGCTAGGGAGCTTTGCTTGGCTCATATAATGCACATCTAATGCTGGTTCATGCACCGGAAAGCGTGTAGCAACTCAAGCTTGGATGCATATGAACAACCTTGGACGTGGTGTATTGTAAGCTCTTTGTAATTTCCACCCCCACCCTCATTTTACGCATTTTGCCAGCAAAAAATGTAAACTTTTCATGGAAAAATATAAAAAAGAATCCCAATGATATAATCGGCTTGGCATCATCACTTAAATTATGTCAAACTCTAATTCTACATTAAATATTGTAGTTGATCAGTAATAAATCCGACCCATGTTCATTAACAAAAACAAATGGTGAAACCAAGATCACTCATATTCCTATGGTTATCATTACAATTAGTTTAGCATATCTTAACCATTTCCATTAATCATAATTTGCTTTAGGGGGAGGGGCGGATTATAGCTGCTGGAGAAGAAGATCTAGAGTGACTTGTGGCTGTGGGTTAATATCGAAATCGATCGAGTACGGAAAAGGTACTGTTTAGGGTCCAACAAAAAGGACAAGACACAAGCACACATCACCGGTCTCCCCCCCCTCTCACCTTCTTCTCTTCCTTCCCTTTTAGGTTTTGAGGGGCACAGAGCACAGAACGGAACACGAGAACAGAAGGGCATGAACTGTAAAAGTAGGCATCCAATCCCATCTTTAAATCCATGACATTCCTTCAGGCGCTCGTCTTCCTCCTTACTCATGAAAGTGGGCAAAAGAGACAGCTAACTGCACTTACAGTGGCTACGACACTCTCTCCCACCCCCCTCTCTCTCTCTCTCTCTCTCTATATCTCTGCTATTTTTCCCCCTTATCTTCATTGAATTTGTTCCAAAGAAAGTATATAACAGGTTCTTTTGATTAGTAGCAGTTGGCGTTAGGTATGTAAATTTAGACACAAATAGGAGAAAGAATAAAATAAATGATTATTGATAGAATAATATTATTCCATTAAAACTCTATTATTCAGATAAGTCCTTTTTTATGCTAATTAGGGTTTTTATGTCTTTTATTTTATTATCTATTTTTATTTTTGTATGGAGGGCACGACAAATCAATCCACTGTGCAGGGATGAGTCTCATCCCATTGGTCAATATTTACTCACGCAAGAATATCAATAGGATTGAAGTTCAACGGAGTGTCCACATACATGCATGGCATCCACTTCAGGAATCTTAGATGATTTTTTAATAGTTTAGGTATCATGACGGACCGCCTCTGCCACACGTAAGTTTCTGTCTTCCATTGCCGACAACATCCAGATATAATTTTAATTCCATGAAATAAATAATTATATCTAATGTGAAACGCATATCACACAGTAACATTGAATTTGAAAATTGACTTTCTCAAAAAAAAAAAAAAAATAAAACAAGAGAGCTGACCGTGAACTTACTTGAACCCTTTCTGAAGTTTTCATGTGGGTGGTGACCACAACAAGAGAAAGATTGATATCGATAATGCTTTTTTGTGAAAAAAGTGTATATCCCTAAAAGATATATATATATATATAAAAGAGTGGATTCGATACCACCGGCACCTTATGATTATGATATATTAAAGAGTCCATTAATTTTAACTAATGTAAGGTTGAAATCAGCCAACCCAAATATTTCTACAGCGTAGAGGCCCACATGTTCACCCGAACCTACCGTCCTATTCTCGAATTAGATAAGGCACTTTTAATGCATGAAGTAGATGTGTGTGGAATGCAAAAGGATGCTAGAGAATAACGTCGATCCCTATCCTCTTAGGGCTCTTGAGTAGCTACCGCTTTACGGCGTCAGCTGTCCATGCCACGGTAGGCCTCAACCAACAATTGCCACCGAGCAAGAGAGCATATCCGAGCAAGAAGCTGTCTTCACCATAAATGGCGTGTTATGAATAGTGAATTATTGCGTTCGTTATGTATGTCGATATGATTTTGCTTTGAAGGAGACACTGTCCATCTTTTGAAACCCAAATATATCAATCAAGAAGCGGAGTATTTCACAGGTAAACTGGGAAAGGCAGATTCTTCTCCAACCTTCTTTTAGAAGCCCTTTTTCCCTATCTACAGCAAACTGATCCGACAGTTAAACCAACGATAGATAGGGTGCATATAGTCACTATTGCACAAGGTATCTTATCGTGAGAGAGAGTGCGTCGATATATATATGCCATGCATCCATATACATTCACCCTGTAAACGTACGGAACGGATCGTCCGAGAAGGACAATGGAGGGTCGTCGTCTCGTTAATTCCACCCCTTTCTTTCTTGCTTTCTTTCTTCCTTCCTTCCCTCCTTCCTATCGCAGACTCTCAGTCGACAACGAAGGGTCACGACGGGGCAGCTGGAGTGAACATTCATACAGCTGTTCTTCACTTTGCTGAGGGACACAGCCATCTCCTTGCCGGGGTTCAATGCTATGCCACGAGCTGTCATCATCACGGTCAATTTGGATCGATAGATGACTTCCTGATCACACAAAATCACGCACGCTTTATGATCTATGTTTGACTGCACAGCCTTATGTTGATATACCAAACCAAAAAGGAAAGATCCCCACTTGCATTGTTCTTTCTGGTGTAGACCAAATTGATCATAAGCACTCAGTTCCAATATTTCGCCCAATAAGAACAGAGGGTAAAACTTCTGTCATCCCCCGGTTTGTCATCCGATGAGTTACAGACCAAAGGAATATAATCCATACCACAATGTTTTTGTGTGGAGGTTATATCATACACATCAATAAGGATTCCGACTAAGACATTATACCTACGCCCAACAACACTAAGTAGACCTGCATCTTCCCCATTTTTTAGATGAAGTTGGCAGCCCCTCTGAAGAGTTCGTCTGTCAATCATGCGATAAGGACACTGCCACTCTCGATTATCAAACTGAATATTCGGGAGTAATAACATTGGGCAAGCTTGGTGATATTCGAAGCATGAATCAACTCATTGTCGCTTTTCTCAACAACATGAGCCTAATATCTTTCAAGGGTTGCGTCTCTCAAAAATCAACCCGGTCCGTAACTACAGCACGGTGCCTCCGAGTGCAAAGCTTCAATCATGCGACAATTTCTGAATGTGAATATCACTCGGTTTGTGGACAAATCCATCACATTTTCGCAACTATAAACTCGACAAGACTAGTAGCAGTACAATCCTTCACACCAAAATGTAGGGGATACCAAAAACCACAGAAGGGAAACTGGGCAAGGCGGGTTCCTGAATTTTTTTAATATATAAATAAAAGGAAAATGTTGATTCGGTAAGTGAAGATGGAGAGCTACAAGTATGTGAGAAGTATGGACAATCGATTGCCCACTAACTGGTCTCCAGAACCGAACTGAAATTCCATGCCACAGTTACATGATGGTGCAGCGGCTCCTTTCTTCCACTGGCTGGGCTGAAGCTTGCTGGAACCTACCCGACTCAGATGGATTGTACGTGAACTCCGAAGTATCCAGCCCATACTGATTCCATTCCAAAATCAGCAACGATATAGATATCATGACTCAGAACCAGCAATATTAGTGTTAGAAAAGACTATGAAAGGGCTATGGAAGGTCAAGACTCAAAACAAGAAGCTATGCTCTAATATCATGCTAAACCAGTTTTAATAAAAGCAAGAACTTCATCTGTGGGCAGCTAAATGGTAAATATATAAAGCATGGTCAAATACTAAGAATTTGACACACTATATAGTACACATCAATGAGAGGGTATGCTTGGTTTGGAGGAATGCAACTTCATTACTAATGCTTCTGTGCCTACAGAGGAAAAATGGCATGATAGTGCACATAGAGGGGTTGACACAAATTAATAGGTAGTCAGAGTGAGAGAGAACCTTTTCTCTCATACGAGTGCTCCAAGCATCATTTCTGCTTGGGCGCTGATCAAGGGCCCCAGCAACTGGTACACCTGTAGCTGGTGGTGGGGGCCGATTAAGCAGTGGCTGCCGGATTTGTTGTCTTGAGACAATGTACTCATCATCACTGTCATATTCTACTGGTCTGTTTGCTGCCCTGACCATGAGGGCTAACAAGAATACCAGTGCCTGCATTTATGTACGTTACATACTATGAAGTGCATCTGGAGCAAGAGTAACCAATATTATCTTGATCAATGGGAGCCATGATGGTTAATCTGACTTCCAAAACGAGCAATCAAGCCAATTTTGATATTACAACAGTCAACCTGAAGGACACAGACACTCACCCCTTTTAACCGTATGTGTTTTATCCACAGAGATGCAAAAAGTGTCCGTGTTATGTAGGAAAATCACAGGCAAGTGTCTCCATGACACGAAGCACAACATATGAATCATTAAGGTTTCAGAAGGATGCAAAATATGTTAATCTTTCCAACAGTAGGTTCTATAATAGTCTCAAAACATTAAAGAGAAGGAACAGATAGGAGATTGAAGTAGAGGCATTTTCAACCAATGTCATGCTAATCCTACCTCCAAAATAAATACCATGTCATAAAAAAATATATTACCTCCAAAATAATGATTCCCAGGGCAACCCATTTGAAGATATCCCAGTGCTCCTTCAAGAAGTCATATATCATATCAAAGTATCCAGTTTTATCTGTTGGAATATCCTGGAGAAAGTTATTCAGGGATGGTTATTGCAGTCCTATTTCCTGGCAATTCTAGAAGATGAACTAAAATGAGACTCACATCCTCCCAGCTCTTGTCAAAGTAAATTAAAGCTGCAATCCCCAGCTGGGCCAATATCAACAGGATCACCAAGACCGCATACTGTGTTCACTTTAGGAAACCACTTTAGAATCAAGTTTTAAAGTTGAAGAAGAGAATAAAGCTAGAAAAAGAGAAAAAGGATAAAACAGTGTGGGTAATGGTCAGCTCAAGATGGCCTAGAATTTTGTTTTCCAAATTGAGACGGCATATCATGATGCATGAAAATAATTGGAAGCTAAGAGAGCAGTAAACTAGTTCTTGCTACAGCATAATTTCCTTCTTGAAAAGGAGGATCATAACAGATCAAGTTTGTAATACAAGGGAAAGATAAGGATACACAAGTCAAGCAGCATCCATTCCGAGTCACGATTCCAATGCATCCACAACAAGATATAACAAAGAGAACCACTCCGACACCAACGAACAAGTATATGAACCTGCAAACGCCATGGAAAAGTAAAACATTGATGAAATACTTCCAGCTGCACTTTCAACTGACACCTAAGTATGGGCCAGCATGGGCATGATTCAAAAATGCATCACAGAGTAAACGGGAAACCACTCAAGTATAGTCCCACTACTTGCTTTGCCATTAGTACTGAAGCAGAGGAAAGAAGCAAAGATTTGACATGCAATCTGAAATATAAAGTTCTAAAGGGCAAAGAAGTGCTAAGAAGGATTGGATTCTCTAGCTCAAAGTCACTAAACTGAACCAATTTTCCTCAATACATGATGTTTCACTATACAAGTGACAAAATTATAACAGCAATATCTTGCAGAAGGAACCCAAAAAGTTAATAGGATTCCCTCTTCTCCAATAATGAGCTAATTTAACTACTCTTATCAGTTTTGCCATTAGTACTCTCAAAGCAATAGGAAAAAACAGCACAATAACTTGACATGCATTTGAAAGAAGAGGTTTTGAAGGGCAAGTAGGGGTGAGGAGAGATTGGCTTCTCTATCTCAAAGCTACTAACCTGAACTATTCTTAATTTTTTGTTTTTTAAGGTAGAAATATTCTTGACTTGATACCTGACATTTCAGTAGATATGTAACAAGATTGCAACAGCAATTCCTTGCAGGAAGCCACAAAAAAAAAAAAGAATGGAATTACCAAAAACAAAAGAATTTGACAAAAAAAAGAAGATCGCAACAGCGATTTTTGCTAGGCAGAACTAATTCTTTCCCACTCCTCTCCAATAATGAGAGGATTTAACAACTTGTATCGAACCCTGGCTGGGAATCTGGCGAGGTAAGGATGGAAGAGATTCCACATAGGCCTCAAGACAGATTATAATTGAGAACAGACTTCATTACATGAACTATTCACACATGTCAATTCCGCCACTCGCATCTATAATGATACTCATGATGCAACTTATTACAGCAGGGTCATGTGCCTATAGTGTCATGCTAGAACACAAAGAAACCTATAAAAACTCAAACAATTGAAATATCATGACAGATAAAGGAAATTTCATGCAAGGAATGAAGGTATACCAAGCTTTAGGTAAATTATCAAAGATACTAGATGACAGGGGGACCGCCATGAGCAATGGTCGACCAAGCTCCACCAGATTTGGCTCTACAGCTATCGGTGAGGAAGACAAAGTGCTGCTAGATGAGTTCTTGTATTCGACAAACAAGTAGATACCATATCCCACCATGGCCAGCCCGGCAAGCGTCAGCAAGAAATTCAAGAGTTTTAATAGGCACTCCAAGAACCCTCTACAAGCCATTTCCTATAACTCTTCAACTCCCTTGATTAAATATCAAATGGGTCACTTCTGATTCATCAGTTCGGCAGTTACCTTCAAAAAGAAGTTGAAATTCAAGTCACCAACCAAGAGCTTGAATGGAAGACTAATGTCACCTTGAGACATGCATAGAGTAAATAGATTGCTTGAGCCGCTAGCTATCTTCCATATTAATCGAGTTCTGACTCCAAAAAAATCAATACCGTATTCAAGCTAAAATAAAAGCTGATAATGAGCGTCAACTCAAGTTCATGCACAGAAGCCTGTCCCCCCCTTTTTATTTCTTTTTTACTCAAGTGATAATTTCATAGAAGCTAGTCATTATTCAAAAGAAGCTTGCTTTATTCAACCTAAGATTAACGAGGATTAAACCGATGGTTACAATGATTTCATTTAACAGATTACCCAGATTATAATCCATTGATCAACGAGTCGAGATCAGACAATATTTTCGAACTGAGAATACAATGTCCGCCTAGCTACAACAAGATTTGACCCGATAAACATCGCATTCAGCAAGCCAGAAGCTCCAGAGCAAATTTAAGCTCCAAGAAAACGATAAATGGCAGCAACGTATTGAAGCCGCAGTTCCCAGAGAACATTCCGGCAATTCTGAACGCTCAGGTCACCGCCGGAGAACACGGGCAACGGAATCGACAGAAAAAGAGAAGCTTACGGTGAGAAGAACGATCGACCGTGTCGGATTGCGAGCTATCTTTCTCTTCCTTTGGATTCTGACTGAAATGAGAGGAGGAGGCGGAGGGGGGAACGGTGTCGTTGGTCGCGTGTTGCCAGGTTGGCATTCTGATTCGGGCACTCGGTTCCTTTCTATCGTCAGGACTTCTCCAGATCGAATGACGTAAATGCCCATGGAAGTGGTGCTCATTCTCACTGTTCTTCGGCATCTCTGTTGGATAGAAGAGTCAATCGGGTCGTGGAGATTTGTAAAGCCTTTGGGTACTGTCAAGTAACGTCCGTTACTAGGCTTAGCGAGGCGTAAATAAATAATCTTATTTAGCTAGCCAAATATATATATATATATATATCTCTCTCTCTCAAAATAACATTACCTTTATACGATTTTTTAAAAAAAATTAATGGTGCTGTTTTTGGTGGTCAACGGTGCTCTAGTTGATTTGAGATTAGTCCTTTTTCATTTTTAACCCGTAAAAGAAAAAGAAAAAATAAAGGGAGCGGTCGGTGGAAAAGTGACATTGTGAAATAGTGCTGTGGTCCTCATCTGAAGGGGGCCTCAGGTCTGGCCGTGTACTATTTACAGGCACCGTCCTATTAGGTGATAGTGACTGTGTGACGCCACTGATTTAATTTTGAATAATTATTATTAATAATTGGATATTAAAATTTTAAAAAACATAATTTCATTCCGAGAAATTGAGATGCAGACAGATGAGAAATTCTGGCGGGAAGAGGGTGGTGCAACGGTCGTTCAAGACACCAACTACCCGTCAAGGGGACAGTGGGGGCCCATCCTTGAGGAGGTTGTGCTGTTGCATCTGCAGCTGGCTGCAAACGCAGGACAAAGATGAATTGCACATTTCGTACTACTAGAAACATCGACCGTATTTTTTACTCCATTATTTTTTGGCATATTTCTCGATAATATCTTCTTGCAGAACTGTATCTGTTATGCACACATGTCTTTAGTTTTACGGGGCAAAGGACGAGAAATGGAGCTCTCGATCTATGATCAAGATACGAGTTAGCCGATGATGCAGGACAAGCTCCGCCACAAACGGGCCCAGGCTGAATAGATTTTGCTGTCACAGGAGATGGGCCGAAGTCATGGGGCCTCGGGCTTCTCACCATGAAGAACAAACATGTCTCTTCCCTGCGATGGTCCTCCTATCTCGACCGGCCTAGTGCGGCTGAGTTGTACCGGCGCACTGTGTTTCGAAAGAAGGGGACGCACTTACACAGCTTTATCTAGTCATAGCTTCCCGAGTTGAGTCCCACCGGCAACAGAATGGATCTCTCTGTAGATTTATAAACGGACGGTCAAGTGCGAGCCTACAGCAAAGGGCATTTCCGCAGTTTCCATTGTTTGAGACCTGAGACTAGGACAGCAGACACAAGTACGTCCAGCCCAACTCAAACAACCACAGAGAGAGAGAGAGAGAGAGAGAGAGCTCATTTCCATTCGCTGGCCTACAAGTCCAGCTATTTAAATCAGAAAGGAACCCAGCTCATTTAGACAGTTTGTCCTGCCGCCACTCTGAGTGGACACGAAAACTAGCAGACGTGCCAAGTTATCAGCCACCCATATGTCACCGTCCACTCTGACCTTTTCGGTTGGTGGGTCGGGATAGGATCAAAGTCACTGAAAATGGATACTACTTTTCAAAGTGCTAAAATGCTGTCCCCTTTCTTCATCTTGTTGGGCAGTTTTTCAGTGTGGCCTCACTCGATGTGCTAGTTAATGGACTCTTGCCAGGTGTCATAGATGTTTCGTCGAGGAGGCACCATGTCAGTGAGGGTTTGGACCGCCGCGGTGGAGAGGAATGCGAGGGATGCCTTGCCTGGACAGTTCAGCAAGCACACCCTCGGTGGATGGAGGCTTGAGGCCTAAGGGTAGAGGTAGCCATGGCTTGCTTATTGCTTCCTTCATAACCTTGTCGACTACTTCCTCAGCCTTGCAACCCAAACAAATTATTGGAAATTAAAAAGGAAAATATATCAATAACTTAAGAGAACAATACTGAGTCTCTGTGAAAAGCATGGGACAAATATATCTATACACACACACACGCACATATATATATGATAAGTAGGGCCAAATAATCACTGTAACATGTCTGCATCACTGCCGATCATGTATCTCAGCAATCCCTTCCGACATGTCTTGCATTATCAGGCCAATCTTCTTATCTTTTATGTCCTTCCCACTAAGAAGCATGTTTTTGTCTCCTAGATGTACATTGGCCCAGTAATAAGTTGATAAATTACTGTTACCGTTGAACTTGCAGCACAATTTAAAGTTCAATACCGGGTGGAGCTCGAAAGAACTCTGCTGTGAGGCATTGTGAACTGCACCAGCACAGTGATACCCCGATCCATCCTGCATTTTCCAAAGAACATGCGGTTCTGTGTCTTCAAAGAACAGTGAGGAAAAGAGATCCTCGAGCTGTGAGAAATTAGTCAAGAGATACTCACCTGAAGAAAAGGAAGCCCAGTCCCTTGAAAAGGCGGCATAACTGGGCATCCCCATGCATCGGCATGCAGCTGAATGAGCAAATATTGAGCAGAAGTTATTGATTAGGGCAAAAGAAAAAAGAGATATTATTTACAGTTAGAGCATGATTTGCAACTGAAGAGTTCATGTGGGGAACCTATTCGTACTCGAAACCCTTTGCTCAATCAATGTCATAGGTTTGGAGTATATTTTCCATGAGAAAACACGATTGGTGTATAATAGTAAATGTCTGAACTCCTCTTGAAGAGGGCATAAATTTTTACCCCGGGATGTGGCTTCCACTGCCAATTTTCAGCAGGTTGCAATGTGGGGTAGCTAGTTGTGCTCCAATATTGCATGGGGGGTTGATGATTTCCCTGTAATCCCCACACCGGGTACGCAATGTGATGAGAGTGATATGGAGGAAAGGCCATGATGGGCCTATGCGGATAGTAACTCCTTGGCACTGTGTCTCTGTGCTGGGGCCATCTCCGTTCATCTTCTTTGGGTAAGATGTGCCTTCGGTTCATTCGATATTTCTGCTCCAAAACAGGAAACTGATAATTTAATCAGCCTGACAAACTGAAAGAGCACGTATTTCTCTTACAGATGGTGCTCCATTTGAGCTGGAAAATGCTGCAGTTTTCTATTTTCTTCAGAAGAAATGATTGAGGCTTATGATTGTGGCAGATCTTATGATTGTGCAATGCTATGCATATCTGCTCTATCATTTTTGTTTCTTTTCCTCAAGTTGAAGCCACCTATCAGGATAACAAAAACAAGGAAGTTCTGGCAGAACCTGGAGGTGGCTCGCTACGTTATGCCGTGTTAAGCCTTCGACTTTCATGAGCTCAAGAATACGAGACGGGATTGCTTGGTCTGCTCCTAATTGCTCCACAGCCTGCACAAACTTCCTATGCAATTCGGGGGTCCAGTCTACCTGAAACAACAGAGAAACAAAATGATAACATCATGTTCAAGCAAATTATCTCCAAGTACTGGGGAAAAAATCACCTTCAGTTTCTTCTGGTTAGCTTTCCTGGTAGAATTTTGAACGCCACATAATTTAACCATATTATTAGCACAATCATGAGAACCATGGGAATCATCTTTAGATTGTACAAGGGGAGATATGCCGCCCTCACTCTTGGAATTATTCTCTCCTGAATTGTCCTCCTTTTTTATTAAACCATCTTTCACCAACTGAAAGTCGGTTTTTTCTCCCGGAAGAGTCTCAGCAGTTGAATTGTCAAAAGTAGTTTCGACTGATTTTGATTCTCCATCTTGCTCCATGCTTTCTTTCTCGGTGGAGCAGTTAGTCTGCTCTTGGAGACAGTCACCATCATCCATGAAAGGGGCCCCGTGCTTCAACTGCGGGGTTGAAGGCTCATGAACTGATGCATGCTCAGTATCAGCGGATGCACCTTTATCAACTTCTCCATCTTCTAGTGGTAACTGGAGCATAGAGACTAAAGATTCTTTCACTGGCTTTAAGGATTCCGACACCATACCAACCCCTGCATTGAAAGCCTGCTCGAGCTTCATGAATTCAGAATATTTCCTCTTCTAGGTTGCAGAAAATGCAGGACCATGTTTGGCGCAAATGAAATAAAACAAACTAGAACGAGATTCTCACACAAAATTATCAGATCTACAAAGATTCCGTTCTACTTTGATTTCGTTCCTTCATACCAAACTTGACATTCTAGCAACATCAAAGACATGGAGATGGAAACAAACCTTATGAACGACATGTTGCCAGATATTTTTCAGCTTGTCCTCACAGATCGGCTTATGGAGGAACTCAACCGCCCCTAGCTGTATAAGTGGCAAAATGGATAGTATATTAGTGAACTGAGAATGAACCCCCTTTTTCTTTCAAATGCCTAAGAACTTGAGAATGCTAAGATGAAGATGCCATGATACACGGAGAGTTTGCAAACTAAACCCATTGGAGTAAGATCTGTTATTTGATATGATTAAGTGGACAAAAGAAGAACATAAGATGAAAATGAACCAACGCCATTAGTAGCTCAGATCAGAGATCTCACCGCTATGCACTTCATCGTTGTGTTAAGACAATGGACATCTGAAACCACTGCAACAGAAAGTTTGATAAAGAGTGAGATTGCGATGTTTCGCAAGACAAAGAATTATTTTAAGTATGTCAGGGATGTTGACAAAATTCGTTGAGGAAATTCGAACGTACTGATGGTAGGCAAGTCTCTAGCAGCTTCAAGAAACTTGAAGCTCCCATCGCTATTGCCTGAACTCACCTGCAACCCATTTTGGGATGTCAGACAAAACAATTATCGGAGCAAGGATTTCTATGTAGCGGCTTTTGAAAGCGTATACTTAAAAGGCATCAGTGATTGCTAAGAATACCTCAACAACGGCAACATGAAAGGTTTCACATTTGTTTGTAATTGCTGACAGAGCCTCGTTCTCATCACAGAATACAGAAACTGCAGAAGAAAAAGGACTTACTTTTACATATATTTACAATTTTCTATATAAATATTCTCTTTATGGGACCATAGCATTAGTGGAATCCACTATTAGTTGAAGCGGTCAGAATCATAAGAAACCACACAACCGTATTAATCAAAGTCAAATCTGCAACTTGGATGTGAAACAAACTTGAGATCATTCTCGAGCTTCGTCATAGGTGTTAGGTGAGACTACTACTTCGGGAAAGTTTAAAATTTTGGTCAGAAAGGGAGTAATTATCGAAAGAGGGTCTTTGAATCCACGAACCGACGTAGTCCATAGCCTCGAGGCTGGCCCTCAGCACGTTAGCAGAAGCAGGCTCCTGGTCAAGGAGGAGGACCCTGAGGCCCTTTGGGAAATCTTTCCATCCCTGCAAATCATCGGCGGTGCAGACCATTGTTGGTTTGGCATCGTTTCTCAGGCCACAGACATGTCTTTTAAAGGACAATAAAATCCTTGCGGAGTCCGAAATTCTGCACCGAGAAAAAGAAATAGTTGTGCTGACTACAGTTTGATTGCAAAAACAGGACTTTGATTATGGGGAACATTGCGCATGAAATATTCTTCTCCAAATAAAGTAACACAACATGACAGATAAGATACGAACAAAGCACACACGATCCAAACCAAAGATTATCAGATCACAAATCTAATGCCCTAATATGCAAACTCTCCAAGCTTCAACTGATCTTCCCCCGTGAACATGAACAGTACCTCCAGGGGGAGGTGATCTTTGTGCAAAAGCAGAGATCTTGAAATATACTGGACAGGCTCTCAGGACAGCTAATCGACAAAGAACGTTAAACCCTGACTGGGATTTGGATTGATGACCCAGCAAAGAGACAAGCCATCACGACTTAGCCCGGTGCATACGGAGACTGATGGAAAAAAAGGAAGACGATACAAGATCAAAAACTCACCGAGAAATGGGTAAAGAGAAGGAAAGAAGATAAACTCAGCGTAACATAGATGCAACACAAAGGTCCACGGCAGAGTTGGGTGTTCAAGAAAAATGGCAAAATCCACCTAGTTTGGTGGACTGTCGCCCAGTCCCCCTGCCGCAAAAACACAAGCCTTGCTCTTTCTATCGGGTCGAGTGCAAGGAGAATGTGCCCTCAGAGAGAGAGAGAGAGAGCAGAGGCTTTCCTTTTTACAGTGAACGGGAATGGCTCCAATCGAGGAAGAAAATGGAGGAAGGGAGGGAGGGGGACAGAAGATGAAGAGTTCTCTTCCTTTTGAAGCGCAGCGTCTGAGGACTTTACTGTGCAGTTGCTGTCAGTTAGTCTCCCGGCCTCTCAATATTCCCAAAAGGCCCCTCCCTTTTACAGTGAAGGCCCTTTGGATTTAAGGCGAATATGCCCCTCAAGGCTGAAGAAGTGAACATTCTTTCTTGCTGAAAGGCAAATTATATAACTGACATAGCCACCGCAACCCTGTTTGGTACGTAAGGATGGAAATAGAATTGAAATTAGAATAATCATTTCGTCCACCATTCTATTTCTTACATTTAGTTGCACAAAAAAAAATCGGAATGACCATTCCAATCCCATCATTCATCTTATTTTATTCATTCGGTTGAATCAGGAAATGTCAATCTCTTTAAATTTTTTTCAATTTTATCCTTATATTTGTCTTTTAAAATAAAAATTAAAAATTTTGTAAATATTTTAAAAACCACTACGAAGATTTTGGTAAATTATTGATGATAGTGTAATTGGTGAAACAATTTTTGTACCAAAATCTATCCCGCCAATATTGAAGGTGGTGCCGAATAGAATAATAACAATGATCATCCATTCTCATTTCATCCCATTTCATTCTTAAGAGTATTCCGATCCTGATTCTATTTATTTTTTAAAATGAAAAGCACAAGAGTAATAAAATAGGTAAAAAAAAAAAACCTTGAAAATCCGACTCGGTAGTTGAATGAGAAGATAAAATGATGGAGGCATAGTTTTAAAAATTGGATCAGGCCAGCCGGTTTGATAGGTTCAACCAAAAACCGGCTACTCACCCGTCCGATTCCTATAAAAAGAATAATTGCACATTCAAAAAGGTCAACTCCGGTTGAACTGGTAAAAAAATCATCATGACTTAAAATAAAAAAAATAAAAAATTATTATAATATATTTTTTTTATTTACTATATTTATATTTATATTTTATATTAAATTCTAATTTAATATATTGGTTATATTAATGATTTCTATTATAAATTATATTTAAATTATAATATTATATAAATTTATTCACAATATTATTTATTAAATATGCGATTCAACCCATTAAATATTGGTTCAACTCATGAACTCATAAATCCATGCCTACATTGGTACTCAGTTCAGTCCGGTTTTAAAAACTATAGACGGAGCTAATAAATAAGAATGGTTGAAAATTTCAACATAAAATCATAAATGAATTGACGTACAAAAGATTTCGAGAATAAGTGAAACTATACTTGATGTACTAAGCTTTTTCTTTTTTTTTTTATATCGGTAATATCCGATATTATAATAACCGACTAATCCATCGACGGTATATTGTACAGTATGTGGTCCGCCAATTAAACTCCACGTACCGACTCACAAGAGATTTGAATTATATACATGATCTATTGTATATTATTAGTTTATCAACTGCATATAAACCTTGAGGGTGACGTACTAAGCACTTCGGATCACCGTAATGGCTGCTGCGAGAGATAAATTTCAAAATAAATTATTGTCGAGGTATCATCCCAGTTTTTGTGCAGCTTTTTTGCTCAATTGAGTAAGGAAATTACTGAGTATTAATCTAAAATGTCACCCCCCCCCCACTTCCTCAAATTATAAGTTTGATTAATTATCCCTTATTCACATTTTACCATACTCACCCGATACTTACTACGATTCCCTTTTCGTCTTTAAACGAGTGCGCTGTGATGGCCATGTTAGTGCATTTAGACATTGATTGAAGATTCGTTTCTTCTTCTTCGGACGTGTAGCTGTCACCCCTTTCTTTCTTTCTTTCTTTCTTTCTTTCTTTTCTCCTCTCTACTCGAAGATCTCCGAGTAAGCAATGCTATCATCCCAACCCGAGTATAATCGATACACATATCGTCAAAAATTGTACAAACCCGTACCAATCGGTGTCCTTCCTGCCCGGTTGGCACGGCTGGTGGGCTACGAAATTATCCTTCCTATTAAACCACTCGCACGACCACCTATGAAAATTGCCGGCAAGCCTCAGAAAGCCATGGATGATCAACTTAGCAGTCCCAGGATGGCTTGTCGAGGCCATTCACAAAAGATATGCAGGCCGGGATGAAGAGAGCCTTTGCCTCAGCCTGGAGTGGGGGAGTAAGCGTAGCTCTTATGGACCCAGTAAGCGTTCCTCTGACCACCAACAAAAGCCACCCCGCCAATGCTGGCATCAGATGAAGTCCATGCAGCACCGATGCGGATGACGACTTTATAGGTCGAGTTATCTCCAATATGAATTGGTTGAAACTTATGATATTATACACATTAAGTAGAGAGAGAGAGAGAGAGAGAGAGAGAGCAAAAGAAGCAGCAATCCATGATCCATCCATCGTTTCCTATTCGGTCTGGGCTGTTGCATTTTACAGATGAATATCTCTACATACGTCCACTTGGGCCACGGATCCCCACATGAAAAAAGACAGACGACACACACAAACATTTGAACGGGAAAATACTTTCAAGCTTTCCTGTCTCGCTGCATTAACAGTTAGGTCCATGCCACGACGTCCCGGCTGGATAAAGATTCATCCATTCTGACCAGATTAATTACGTGCCCGATACGGATGAGAGAGTTTATGTCGAATTGAAAGCCCGTAGTCAGGAAGAGTCCTCGATCCCTTCTTCTATTTTGAGTCGTGGGGGTACACGGAAGTGGTTGAAGCAACCCCATATAGTATGTTAAACCGATTGGGTTATGCTGAGTAAGCAACACATAGACAGAATTGATTGAGTGAGATTAAATGAAATCATTAATTTAATTGGACTGATTTCTGGCCTAGAAGATTATTTATTCAAACCCAATAAGTCAAACACAAACTCATAATCGCAAGGACTTACCACTCAAAATTGGAAAGTGGACATAGACACCATCTTAGTCTCGTGCCTCAAATCATCATTGCATTATCACTCAATTATTGATCTGAACTTGATGTATCATTCCATCCCCCTCCCGGTGTCTCCTTTCAATGATTTCTCTCTCGACTGCTGCAAGCATCACAAAAGATTCGTAATTGTCTTCTTCTTCTTCTTCTTCTTCTTCTTCTTTGGCTCGATGACCATCTCAACCGAGTATCCGATGCCTCTTTTGGTCACGAACTCTCAATTCAGTGAGTGCACAATGGATGGATTCGGAGAAACATAATCGGGTAGCACAACGGAAATGTGCCTACAATGGGCATTGCTGCTACTCCACTTTATTCAGAAATCAGATCTTCACCCAACCAATTTAGATGCATATGGCCGATCTCGGGAAAAATTAAATGCAGAGTCGTGGGGTGGGGGAGCGGCGCGCCGCCCTCCACATGCAAGGGTATAGACTGATAGTACCAAACGTGAAGTCATAGCTTGGAACGTACACTGTGTAGAGTAGAAAAGTGGGGAAACGGAGGAAGTCGGGAGAATCAGACTATCGATGAGTAGGCTCCATGACCCCAGCTAACTTTGGACTAACAGTCTCAAGAAAGGACGGAACCAAACTTACCAGCAAACAAGAAATAATACCCGAACGCATTGAAAGGGGTTGGTGTATCTTCTACTCTCGGTGGGCAATTCAGCGGGGAACCAGACTGCCATAAACTTTAATACCGAGGTCAAGACGGTTAAACTAAGGAAAGCTTAATCAGATTGGGACAAAGCAATTTAACCCATGTTATTAAATCGGTAAATAAGAGAAAAAGGGCGTCAATGATCATTTTCTGACATTGAGATCAGTAAGAACATTGACGAGAATATTAAACTTCACATCCTGATGATCAAGAAAACACATCAGCAAATACCGTGTGGATACTGGATACTAAACTCTTTTAGAGGATGAGATTCTTGTTAAAACCAAATGTATAAGATTATTTAATGGTACATTGTCATCTAAGTATTGATCATGACCATTGATATGTTGATCGTTACAATTACTGCTGACCAATAATGTTGGACTGAAAGCACGTGAGCTTTTTCATATACAATCCAGGAAAGAGCTCTCCCGTGAACAGTGTCAATTCGCCCGAGTCTCCAAGAGTGATAATGCTGTGGATGGTGGTCGGCCACTGTAAAGAAAGTAATGGCCCAGCGGATCCAAGGGAAGATGACTTGCACAAGTATGGTCGATCACGGCATTGATGATTTCATTGCCTTTCGTTTCAAGGGACGAAGCCCACAAACGATGCCACTTGCCCACAGATTTCTACTTCTATGTCATACAGTGATTTGACTTTCCAGTCTACTGGAAACAAAGCTTCCCTGAAATCACCGATCAAGTTCAAGGGGGTTTAAATTCAGACGAGGAGAAATGATTCTGGAGAATAAACGACAAGCCTTTTGAATAATCAAATTCATGTACGTCTCCGCCACATGTTTGGCTTTTGAATGTGGAATTCTCTGGAAACAGGATGTAGATAGAAAGGGGGCCGGAGGGGAGAATAATAAGAGAGACAGTGAAACCCATTTTCTGCATTATCGACTCCATGGCAAGGAAAGAAGGTGACATGAAAATGACATCCCAGATAGACCAGAATCATAAGCACATAGATTCGAAGCTTACCGTGGGTAAATAGCTCTACCCCCACTTAGGCTCCTTGCCCCTAAGCTGTCATGCTATAGCCTTGAACCAGCGATACGTGGCAGGCATTCAAATATCATAAAATTGGTGGATGAAAACGCTCGACTTCAAACTTCCTTGTATCTTCGACATGCCGCAGTACAGATACAACTGTAGGCAACCCCATCAGAAGGCTCAGAACCTCAGCATGGGGATCATGATAGGATTGACGCAGAAGCTTTTAGCAGTCTTTTCTCTGCTCTGCAAAGGCGTTGTCAGAAAACATGTCATGTGTAGCCTTCAGAAATCAAGAAAATAGACACAAAAGGAGTGGTCATATATGTTACCCAGGTGTCAAAATTGTCACCAGCTTGTCAGGGTGCCATTTCTTAACTTGGTCGTCTTCAAACTCAGGATCCCTGTTTTGAGGGGACTTAGACTTTGCTTTCTTTGATCTTCTTCTTACACTAGAAGAGCTCATGGAGCCATGCCATCCCTTCACCCTTAACCAATTCTGGCTATCAGTCTGCACGGGAACCTTCCTGAACCAATTCCTCGACCTGCAAATCTGACTCGTCCGAGCACACGCATACTAACCTCCTTTTCCGACAAAAGCAAGAAAATCTTCAGTAGAACAATGCGCACATCCGAAAACAACTCATTAGTCATTATTGCACAAGCCAAACATTTAGCATGATATAGAGAAAGGAGCTTATGCTCCTGGTGGAATGATGTGTTTAGGACAGACACATTTACGTCGCAGGATGATATATCATTCAAATATTCAGAAAATCAATATTGACTATTTTAAGAATATTTTAGCAAAAAATCTCAAGCACATACAGTAAACTGATCTAAGAGTATCAGAAGTACGAAAAGGGGCATCGTCATTAGCTAGTGAAAGATCATATCAGGTTTAATTCATGAAATTGGCAGGGGGAACAAACAGGAGAACTGTGGATTGTGAACAAGTGAGGTGAGCCCGGCGTGGCTGGTATCTGTATTCCCATTCCCACTTGCTGGGTCGGAGAGTTCAAACTGGGCTTTTTTCGATGGGCTGATACTGAAGATAAATTTGTTCGCCTGCCTATTTGTTACTTAAATCCGGCCCAACAGTTTATAGCCCAAGAAATGCTCCGTCATGATCATATCACATGTATTTATCCAAGGAGAACACCTTTTTCTCATCTAATTTGACAATGTAGTCCGTCCATATGTGGTCTGAGTGGATGTCTTTATGTTCATCGAATAGCGTGGATTCCACATCGTGTTCCGAGGCAATCCGTCGTCTGGATTTGAATTACAGCTGGACAGCTGGAGTCTGCTTTCGGCCGTGGATGAGAAATTATGTGGTGCTGCCGGACTGCAGATTAAGATTCACTCAAGCGGGAATAGAGAACAAAAAAAAAAGGCATATTACAGTGAAATCACTTCATCGATCGTTCAATCCACCGGAGCTTCCTGCTTCCCCTCATCCGTCGATGCAACCAACGGACAAAGGAAGCGACATGGCGCGAGCTGTTCGGTAGCCTCCATGTTTCTGCGGGATCGGAACTGTTGAATCTGGCTTTCGCGTATCCACCATTCACGCTCCCTTCTCTTCTCCCCACGCCTATGCCCATAATTTCCGATACCTCGGATCGATCTTGTTCGCCTTCGAGCTCCGAGGAGAGGAATCCCCACCCCCACCCCCTCGTAAAAGCTGCTGCGGCTACTAGATAGTTCAGCGCTCTCTCTCTTTCTCTCTCTATAGATGCCTGCGCATTTGTTCTCTTTTAAGTTCTCGCTTTTCTGATTGGCAAAGTTTCAATTTTGATTTGCGATGTCAATGTATAGGTGTTGGCATCGGTAGAGTTGCAATTTATTTTCATCTCTTCTTATTTCAGGGGGAAAAATGCACGAACTTTCTGGGATAATTGTATGTGCTATCTCTTGCAATTTCGTGCCTGTTTGCGAATTCAGGCTCTTTCTATGGGATAGGGCGTGAGATTTGATGTTCTAAATCTCTAATAGAAATCCTTCTATCTGTGTTCAGGTTTTGACCTTTTTATGATGCTTTTACTTTGTCTTTCAGAGGGAATTGGCAGGACTCGGATTGTTGAATCAGGCGAAGAATGTTAAGCAGGCCGAACAATTCCTCATCTACGAGCTATGCTGTTTAACTCTATCCCTAGATGGTAATTGAACTACACCAGTAATGTAAGGCCCTAGACTAACAATGTGCTTTGAAAGCAATTGACTTCGAGAAGAACTGAAAAGCCCTGACATTTTTGCTCCCTTTAGAGAATATTTTTGTCAAATCATGTGGTTTCTTACTCGGCTTTCTGTGAATTTCAGCTGCTCTGATCTATGAAGTGAAGCGAATCTACCAATGGGAGACTTACCTGGTCATGTTCAGGCATGCTTGCATTCGGGGAAACTCACTTTCTTGGCCATTTTGGTCTCTGGAGGGATTGTCTTACAAATCTTGGTCAGTAATCTTACCACATTCAGATAGTTGACGCATGCGCAACATAAAGGAAATTGTGCAAAGTATATAACAAATGTTTTCTTAACTTTCAAATGTCACATCGCAGGCATGTGCCTTGTACAATAACTGGTGGCCAATGCTGACGGGTGAGTAACAGTGAATATTGGTGCTTTATGATTGTTTTTTCTCTCCCCATTCGTTGAGAAACCTGATGTTTGCACGTTTATGTCATTTTTCTTGTCATTCATGTCTTTTCTGCTGTAGTTATCACCATAAGTTGGAATATACTTCTAAACAGAGAGGGCTTCCTGATCTTCCTTCACTTTTTGAAACCCTGGGCACTGTGAAGAACATAAATTCCCTTTACGTCTATAGAACAATGTGAGGAAAAACAATGCTGTTTCTCGCAGTGATAATGTACGTGCTTCTTCCCATGCCATTGCTCTTCTTTGCTGGGTCCGACAGTTCTCTGTTCAACGAGTCCAACAGCGGGTTGGTCTTTTTTGTGTATCTCCATTATATTTTCATCTAACTTATTTATGCCTGTGTTAGTTATGATGTGATATTGTCTTTATATTAATGAGTGATTAGGTGGGTGAATGCAACCAAATTTTTGACCGGAACTTCGGCTATTGGAAGCATTGCAATACCAGCAATCTTGAAGCATGCTGGTGTTATTGGGTGGGGAGCGCTAGCAATGGAGCTCTCTTCGTTCTTCGTTATTGTCCTGTCTATAATGTGCTACATACGCATGAATGATGACGATGAATACTGGATACTCTGAGACATGTCTTCTAATGCGTATTTGGGATACTTTGGGACATTTCTTACTGGAAGCTAACTGAGACCAGGCCACTCTACAGAAAAGAGCATTTTCTGCTATATTGCATAGACTTAAGTATTGAAGCTCAGGCACATTTGTGTGTTTTAATTGCTAGGAACTGGAAACAATTCTCCTTTAGACCGGTGATCCTCTTCTTTTATCGTGTGAGGGTGCTTTTAGTGCTTCATTTAGGTTTCTGTTACTGTTACTGGGTTGTGTCTGTTCTACAGAGACTGAGAGGACCGGATCATGTTCGAGCAAGGGTTGCACAGAACCTGTGAACCACTGATTTTATTGTGGCTTTACTCGTAATGATACACAGCGGTTGAATCAGTTCTTCTCAGCGTGGATGTCTGATGAATATTACGAGTTAATGTTACCTGCGGATCACTTTGAAGAAAGCAAACATGATGTCAACTGTAAATGTAAATAATGCAGGACCCAAGACAATCTGTTGTTTCGAGCTGACATGTTCTGTTCACAGCTCAAGAAAGCTTCAGCTGACATGAGAACTCTACCTTCTGAACGTGTTAAGTGAAACATCAATCATCTTAATTGTTAACTGCTTGCTCTAACAAAATTTTCAATCGAATATCACCCATCTATTAGCAGACCAGACTGCAATAGTGAAGGAGCATCACTTGATTCTGTAACTTACGTTTAAATCTATGGCCCTAGCCTTCTCGAGGGTAGCAGAGAGATTTGAAAGCTGGGATTGTGTTTGGATAATTGGATATAGTAATACGTTAGCCCATGAATTATCTAAAAAACAAACGTTAGCCCATGGACTCAGGCTACTCTGCTCTAGCAGGAAAACATTCAGCTCATGTACTTTCGCAGGCTATCCACCTAGCCCTTTTTGACAAAGCCTCAGTATTAATAAAATCATCGTTTGCTTGATTAAAAAAAAGAAAAACCTCCTGTGCTCTATTTCGCCTTTCTGGTTCGAAGTTATCATCAACAGCTTGTTTTCACGAGATTTTATAGCTTACTTGCCAATAGGCATATTGTAAATCAAATTTGTACATGTCTAGGGAACTGAAAGAGGCTTGAATATCTAACACATGAAGTTTCCCCAAGTATGTCCCAGATTAAAATGAATAATCACTTACTTAGCTGAATAAGCTCAAGCCTATTCTAGGAACGCATCACAGGAGCAGAGAACTGCCAGATTTTAAGAAGATCAAGCAAAAAATACATGAACTCCAGGAAACAAGTTCAATGCAGCAGTAAGTGCCAGAATTAGCTTATTGTGTGATTGCTGTCAGTCATATATCGAGAATAAGAACTCGTGAAATTACTATCATTTCAACATTTATCAATAGCTTCAGCTTCAGCTTCAAAATTGAGCAAAAACCATCAAGCCTCATACCTCAGTCTGTCTATTCCTTGGCAGCCTTTGAGCTCCGAAAATCCTTTTTCAGCTCGGCAACTCTCTTCATACAAGCAGCCTTTGTTTTCCCAGGAACAGCAGCAGCTACCTTTTCCCACCTCCTAGAGACATCCTTCGGGAATGCTTTCAGGGCATTGAGCAATGCGAGGTCTTCTCCACTACTCCACTCACTTTCCTGCTTTATTTCACTATTTTTTGCGGCACCTTCAGTTAAGTTACCATCGATCCGTTTATCCAAGGGTTTTCTGTTCTTCAAGAATTGAGCATAAGAGTCCTTATCGTCCATCTTCCTATCAGCCAAGTCCTTTGCTTTCTTGATTACACTATCCACCCTGTGCCTCCCGTTGAATGCCTCCGCAATTATCTCCCACCTCCTCGGCTTCCCCGCTGGGTGTTTCATCAACTGCTTCCTCAAAATCTCAACATCATTTTCACTCCAATCCTTCTCTTCTTCTTGCTTTACAACGTTCCTATAGAAGTGATTCCGTAAAATGGGATTTCAAAAATCATGTCTGATCGATTGCAAATAATAATTAAAAGAAAATTCAAAGTCAAGACGAATATTGCCTAAAATTTCCCGTAACACAGTAAACATATAATCAAGCATTCTCCGCAGCTGATTAAACTTTACCATATATTCAAAGAATTCCAGTAATAGCAGTTCTAAATTCCAATTAAAGGTATCACCTTTACCCTCTTCCAACAGTTTTAGCCAAGGATACGCTCACGCAAGAGACAGATTACATTCAGGATTGCCAAATTCTTTCATAAAGTCGACACATTTCAGATGTAATTTTATTTCAGCGAGTTCTGATCTTTCATCTTTCGAAATAACATAAATCAGAATACATCATGACAACCGCGGCAGAGATCTTCAATCAAATTCTTTTCGTACCTGGCATCGCTTTTGGCGTGAGCTGCAATCTTCTCCGAACCATTAACGATCCCATTTGCTGGAACTGAATTAAGGATGCCGTCATCCACCGCAGCTGATTTTGGCCTCTTCTGAGCTGGTTTCTTCCGAGCTTCCGGTTCGGGCCCTGGCTGTCGATCCGGGAACTGGACGACGGGGCCCTGGCCAACCCGAATGTCGCCGCCTGTGAGGGATGAGGGGGCAAACGGGCCAACGAGGAGGGACACGGAGGCCCACAGTAGGAGGGACTTGAAGGGCTCAGATTGGAGGTAGAGGAGCGAGAGAGAGATCAAGAGGGCGGAGATGGAGGTCGTCACGAAGAGGAAGGGTTTGTTCGGAAGAGCTACGCTTTGGGGAGAAGAAATCGACGGAGGGTTTGGATGACGGGACTGGAAGAGGAATCTGGGCCTGGTATCTTCGTCCAAGAACTCCATTGCTGCGCAGAGAGATTTCGAGCACAGAAACACTGGTATTGACCTGAAAACAAACACTTCCAAACGTTGTCGTTTTTAGTCTCAAAGAGACTAAAATAAAAATTGGATTTTCATTTCGGGCTACCTTGTGGCCCGAGGGCTGATGCGCACTTTTTTTTTTTTTTTTGGTATAAACGGCCGGTATTCAGTTGGATTTTGTTCAGCTGACTAATTCGGTTCGTTCCAAGTCGGCTCATTTAAGGGATTAAGAGCTCTCCGCCACAGATGGGATTCGAACTCGAGTCCTCCCATTCCGAATCACTCGACCACGCCCACGGTGCCACCTTTGGTCTATGCAGGATCACACAAATTCTTGCAAGATCGGCAGCCAAAGTCTGATGCCACCTCCTTCATCTGACATCTTCCAACACCCAGTTGACGGATTTCGAAGCCTATCAGTCAAAACTCTTCCCTAATGATTTATCTTACGTTGTGACACTACACACGGGTTCCATGAAGCACAGAACTTGCTCGACGATATTCCTCGGAGTGGCCAATACAGACGGATCGGCCACTGGACTGCGCTGCTCTCGAGGCTATCGCGAGCGGGTCTCGTCAATGAAGCCATGGCTCTTTTTGGATATTATGCCCCAGAGGAATCTTGTCACCCACAATGCCACGTTATCTGCTCTTGTGCGGAGCAGTCGGCTTGGTGAGGCTATCAGGTTCTTGTAGCAAATGCCCGAGAAGAATATAGTCTCATGGACTTCGATGCTCTGTGGATTCTTCAATGCTGGGAGGATTGGTGAAGCGAAGATGATGTTTATTGAAATGCCCTGGAGGAATGTTGTATTTTGTAATGCGATGATTGCTGGCTTGATAAAGAATGGCAAATTGGATGAAGTTAGGAGGATTTTTATGCGATGCCCATTAAAAATGTAGTTTCTTGGAATTCTATGATTGCTGGATATGAGTGGAAGAGGCTAGAGATTTGTTTGAAGAGATGGGAGAGGAAGATCGGAATATTGTAACCTGGACCAGCATGGTGGCATGTCAGTGCAGGAGAGGAGATATAGAAGAAGGTACTCTTTGTTCTCGAGAATGCCTGAGAAGAATATCATCTCTTGGACAGCTATGATTGGTGGGTTCACTTGGAATGGCTTCTATGAAGAGGTTCCGTTGCTTTTTCGTGAGATGATTATGAATCTGGAGAGGAGACCTTCATTTCTCTCTCTTGTGCTTGTGGTGGAATAGGATACCCTCTTCTTGGGAAGCAATTACATGCTCACTTGATAGTTTATGGATGGGAATTGAATGATTATGATGGCAGATTGTCAAAAGGTCTCATCCACATGTACTTCATGTTTGGTCTAATGGATTGTGCAGACCACATTTTTGCAAAGAAATTTGATAGTTACAGTGTTCAATCTGCGAATTCGATGATTAATTGTTATATTAGGACCAGCAAACTTGAAAAATGCACAGATCTTGTTTGAAATGGCTCCTGTCCTTGATCAAATCTTGTGGACATCTATGATCAGTGGCTATCTAGGAGATGGACAAGCATCTAATGCCTGCACTCTTTTCCGCAGAATGCCTGAGAAAGATTCTGTTGCATGGACAGCGATGGTATCTGGACACATTGATAATGAGCTCTTTGATGAGGCAGTGTCCTTATTGTCAGAAATGCAGGTACATGGCGTTCTTCCTTTGGCAGCCATTTATTCTGTCCTTCTCGGAGCAGCAGGTGCCACAGCAAATCTGGACCTGGGGAGGCAGTACCACTGTCTGGTATTGAAAGCACATCTCAAGCTTGACCTAACGTTACAGAACTCCTTGATCTCAATGTATTCAAAATTTGGACACGTCAACGATGATTATGATGTTTTCTTGAATATGGAAAATCAAGATGTGGTCACTTGGAACTCTATGATGATGGGGTTCTCAAGCTACGGGATGGTGAATGAATGTGTGCAGAGATATTTGAAGCCATGCTGTATAATGGAACGCAACCAAATTCAGTGACTTTCTTGGCAATCTTATCAGCATGTAGCCATGCAGGTTTTGTCACATTGGTCAGGAGTTATTTAGGCTTAGCTCCATGTGCAGTGTTTATGCAGTTGCCCCAACTTGGGATCACTGTAGCTGCATGATCAATCTCTTGGGGAGGGCAGGGGAAATGGAGGAGGGTGAGAAATTTGTGCTTGGGCTTCCCTTTGAACCGGATTCTGCCATTTGGGGGGGCTCTGCTCGGTGTGTTTGGATTGAAGAATAATCACAAGGTTGCAACACGTGCTCCCAAACTGCTCCTTGAGCTGGATCCTTTGAATGGACCTGCTCATGTGGTGCTGTGTAACGTATGTGCAGCAAAAGGTCAGTATGTCGAGGAGAGATTCCTAAGGAAGGAGATGGGAGTGAAGGGTGTGAAGAAAGCTCCAGGCTGCAGTTGGGGACAAGTTGCCCCTTGAAGCACAGGAGATAATGTGGCTCTTGTGTTGGAACGTGACTGATGATGACAGGTCTTGAGCGTGAACCGCTTGCTTGTAAACTTAGGAAATCTCGGTTTGAGTCAGTTCGGCAGGCCCACTGTTTACGAATAAACTGGTTCAATCTGGCAACCTTAAGCTCTTTCTATCTGTGGATGCAGCCCAAGTTTTTTGGATAACTCCCGGATGTAAGCTGTTGTTCGAGTGCGACGTGCAAAATATCAAACTTCCGCATTGTCAGGCTTCCAATTTGTCAGCAGGGGTGCTGCAGTTGCACTGATAATCGCGCTGGTCCGACCGGATCAAACATGTATTTTCAAGCGAACAATACGAAAACTTCCGCAACACCAGGATTCCATTGTGTCTCTATTGGGGCAGTGGACTTGTGCTTGTCGGAGTCCATCATGGACGGTTAGTTAGGGATCATACCAGCAAAGAGAGAACAGACAAACTGAACTTCGTAATTCGCCTGTTTGGGCCGCTCGGCAAAGTTACACTAAACATTTTTTAATGTTTGACCTGAATTTAAATCCAAAAAATTACAAAACAAATCGTAAACCGAAATCTCCAAATAAAAATTTATAAAACTTAATAAAATAACTAAAATCCAGGGGAAAAAAAGAAGAAGATTAAATAAAAACAAATAATATCACTCTGGGAAAATCCAAAAAAAAAATAAATAAGCCAATATAATAGAACTTCAAAAATCACAAAATATGAAAGTAAAACTCTTAAGAATCGAATATTCTATCTCAGCTCGAACCAAGAACTTGTCCTCCGCTGCAAATCGAGATCCGAAAGCGGAAATTCCACCCATAAATCCATTATCATCCACCCTCATCGTGGGTGACTGGAAGTTTCAATCTCGGTCGACCGTATTGAACAAGTCACACTCTCATGGGCTGGCTAGGCCAGCCTCGCCTCTTGAGTACTCGACTTTCGACAAGCCTACTGGACCGGCCGAAAGCTAGTCAGATCTTCGGGGGGGCCAGTTAACCGCAGGAAAATGACGACATTAATCATATGGCATCTCGAGAAATAAACTGTCAAGGGCGAGACCATATATTGGTAAAATCAAAATTGGACAAATTTATAGGTCAATTCCCGTATTTTTAAATTTTGAACTCCTGTTCATTGATGTCAAAATAGTAATCCTTAATCTCTAAAATCTCAACAGATTGACTTCCATCTGCACTAGTCAGTCTTCCTTAAATGTGTTTGGTCCTCATTCTTGATGTTTATGGAAGTCTCATTACTGGTGCAAGATTTCTTTAACTTCATACCAAACGCAGGCGCACGCACATACATGCATATAAATATGCGCATCTCTCAGAGATTAAACACAACAGTTATTCGAACCAAAAGACATTGTCAGCAGTGAAGCAGTTCTCAAGAGGAGAAAATGGAGAAGACCCCATCCTGTAAGCTGATTGTGTGCCTGCTTGTTCTGGCCTTCTTGTCATGTAAGCATTCTCATGATCTCATCTACCATTTCTTTTATTTGACTTCTAATGGTCCATGTACTGATGTCTAAATAAATGTAATAAACTTCACAAACTACCCAGTTCGAGGTGAAGTCTGAACCCTTTTAAGCCTTGTCTGTGCATGCATAAATGCAGCTCATGCTGCTTCTGGGATATTCACCTGCAAGACCGACAAAGAATGCTCAAGGTGGGCTTGCATAGATGGGGTTCCAAAGTGTGAGATGGGTAAGTGCAAATGCCAACCTCGGGCGGTTCTTTCAGGTGCGAAAAGCTGTTCAAGGAACGATGACTGCAGGAGCATCTGCAGCGGTCGGGGAGTGGCATTATGCCTCGATGGAAAATGTACCTGTTACGTCGCATGAGGCGGTGTTAGGCGCGGCGCATGAGGAGTCATAGCAAGTACCCTGTACTCCTGTATTTGCATTGTAGAAACTCCTCCATCCCTTTGGATGGATATAATAAGAGAGGGATACATGAATAATAAATATCAATAACTGTTGATCCATTTGACATCTAAAGACAACTCATAGGATGTAGAGATGGTTTGCTTAATTCCAAACTAACACTATGGAGATATCAGCAATCTCCTTGAGATTTCAGTCGATTAACAAAGGTACGCCGTGGACGCATCAGAGAGTCCTCTTCTTGTCAGAGTCCGACCTAGGTAGGATAAACCATGCCACCATCTCGAGCCGAGAATGAGAGAGATATATGTGTACGAACCGATTTTAATAACTTAGATGCATGCGGTTCATGTTAGTTGAATTTGCTGTGATGTAATAATCGGGAAAAAAAAAAAACACTGATATGAACACCACAATCATCAGGTAAATGTTACGTAAATTCTAGTTAAAATTCTCACATCTTTCAAACTCTCTTTCATTCGGTCAATAAATTTTATATCCCATAGGAAATTGTGTGTGACTTAGATCTGTTTTTATTTTAAAATTAAGTAAAAAAATATATTAAAATCATCTCAATTGAATTTAACCTATATGAATGCAAATAACAATCAATTTGCTATTAAAAAGTAATATTTTGATATCAAATAAATTAGGTAATTTAGATGGGGAAAGTATTTATTTTAATTTGATATCAATCAAGGAGGCATATCTCACAAGTTTTTTACCCAATGGGATATAAAAGGGTTTGTCTTAAGCCCTAATCTAGTATGCCATAATATAAAATGGGAAATTTGCCGCTTATCTAGCGAGCTATAAAACAATTGTTGTAGGTAATATATAAATAATTATATGATAAAAATCGAATTTACAACCTCTTAGTCTTTAGGTCAAAGACGATGGTGCCACTATATCAAAACAAATTTCTTGAATATTAAGATTTAATACGAGCATTTTGCGGTGTTATGTGCTTATCTCGAGTGTATTAATGCTGAGATATTTTTTAATTGGAAAGTATTATTTTGGATATCAAATAAAATAAATAAGGCAATTAATAAAAAAATTATCTTTTATTCTCATTTTTTTTCCACATTTACACTGACACGTAACCGCAATCTCCCGTCATACGTAGTATCTATCTAGACATGCATGGCAAGTAATCCAAGGTCATCCTCTGCCCTTTATGCAAATGGACATTATTTTCCTTTATAGTTTTACGTGGAAAAGATTTCATTCCCAACTCTCTCATCCTCGATTTTGTGGAACCAGCATTACTGGCTGCTTAAATGTGTAGTGTAACCCCACAGCCTCCCGGCACGCGCCTCTCTACCGAAGGGTAGATCCTTGTACAGAAGCCATTTTCGGCAAACGCGAGACGTAAGAGAAGAAGAAATGGAGAAGACCTCCTCCCAGCTGATTATGGGAATCATTCTCCTGGGACTTCTGATGGCATGTAAGCGCTCTCATCGTCTCATCCACGATTGATTTTTGATGACTCTCCTGTCGATTCTTTGACATTAATCCCCGAATATCGACGTATAAGATGATTGATCCATCCGTCTTCTCCTCAGATTAAACAGACTGGTTAAATCTTGTAACCTTCAGCTTCAGCTTTCTGTGCATGTAGCCCAGGCTCTCGGAGCGCAGTCCTTGGATACGAGCTGCGCCTCGGCTGCAGACTGCAAAAAATCACATGCCTGCAAAGTCGGGCTTCCGATCTGTCAGCGGGGGAGTTGCATTTGCATCGATAAGGTGCTGGCCAGGTCGGACAGAACCTGCTCGTCCAGTGCGGACTGCAAAGAACCACGCTTCTGCAAAGTCGGGCTTCCTATCTGTCAGGAAGGGCACTGCATTTGCATCGACTAGGAGCTGCCCAGGCTGGACGAAGATTCATTTGAATATTAGCATAACCAAAATTTGCTTGAGGTTCAAATAAGAATAAATCAGCTAGAGAGAGCCGTCGAGGAATCGCATGAACTTCATGTTATATTCGAGCACAGCTCATATCAATAAACGTTAGTTATGCATGCGCCTGCTGTATTTCTCGAGCCTTAAAGTGAATGGATGTTTGCATATGTATATATATATATATATATATATAATCTCATTCCAGTTTCAATATTCCATCATATATCGATGAGTATGCTGCAAACCGACTAGGCAGATCCAATCATGAACCTGGTGGCCCGATATAACTAGTCGAGCCAAGCAGCCTAGGCAGAACCCGACTGGCTTAATGCAGGAGGGTTCACGAGCTGCAAACGTAGGCCAAGGTTATTGCCAATGCTGAGTTTACCCATACACCGCTACAAAATTGTAGTTTTAGACTTTCTCTTCTTCGCAATAGCTCGGGCTATCGACTAGTGCGTATTGACGAGAATGGCACGTTAACATAGCATTAAACCAGGCGGGCAGTGGGATGGAGTTGGTCGTAGCAATTAATGGCGCCTTATCTTTCTTCTTGTGCCATGCGGCTCGTACGCACTGTGAATTGTTCAAATGAATTAATTGGATATATATCTTCTAAAATATATTCTCTTACTTACTTCTTTCACTTAAACTACTAATAAATTGTTATATTTTTTATGAATTATAAATATCTGATTGGATTTTATTTTCATTTAGTAATCTCCCACTTCTTATAGAATTTGGCACATAATTTTTCTACTAATTAAAAATGAAAGCATTTGTCGCTTCTCATAGCTAGTATCCAGACATGTAAACCAAGTTATATCCTTCTTGTCATTTATGCAATGGATACGATGTTCCTTGGAATAGATGTCATTCCTAGCTCTTTCATATGCCATTTTCACCATTGCATCTTTCATCGAGAAATAGATATCAGCACAGAAGCCATTTTCGACAAGCGCGAGACGGAGGAGAAGAAATGGAGAAGACAAGAACTCCTCCGAGCCGATTGTGGGAATGGTTCTCTTGGGGACTTCTAATGGCATGTAAGCGCTCCCATCTCGTCCGTGGTCGGTTTTAGGATAAGGCACCACGTTGATTCTTCGACAATCTCAAGTTCACAAACTGGTGAGATCTTGTAACCCTAAAGTCTAGCTGCCAGTTCATGCAGCCCAAGTTTTTGGACTGCGAGGAATCACATGCCTGCAAAGCCGGGCTTCCGATTTGTCAGAAGGGTAAGTGCATTTGCATCGATCAGGAGCTGGTCCTAGTGATCACCTGCACTACGAATGATCAATGTACAAGCCAATGTAGACCTGGCAAAATTCGGCCCGGCACGATAGCAGGACACGGGCCCGGCACGATAACACCGTGCTGGGGCCAGTGCTTATCGTGCCGTTCCGGCACGGCCCGATCATTTATTGAGCGTCTGGGCCCGATAATCCCCGGGCCGTGCCGGCACGATAGCCCAATTAGGAATATTTTTAAAAAAAACTTAATAGATTATTAGACACCATTAAAAGATGGAAAAAATTTTATTTGTAACCTCACTTGTGGTTGTAAATAAACCACAATCAAACGAGATTATCGGGCTATCGGGCCGGGTCAGGGCCGCCCTATCTTATCCTGCCGTGCCGGTCCGGCACGATATCTTAAAGGGCCGTGCTGGGATCAGCCCTTATCGTGCCGTGCCGGAAAGGCCCGATAAGACCGGGCCGGCACGATCTCCAAGCCAATGCAAGGGGTTGGTTCCAGTTTGTCTGCAGGGTTGACGGTGCGCCTCCGTGCATTTAGACACAGCGAGCGGCCAGTTATGGACTAGAACCGGGGTTCAGACTCTTATCGATGCGTATGCTACAAATCGACTAGGTGGAGCCAGTCATGAACCGAGTAGCTTGATAACTCGTTGAGCCAAGCGGCCTAGGCGAAACCGACGGGCTCGGCTTGATATAACTCGTTGAACAGGAGGCTCGGGACTTAACACGGGCTGATCTGGTTTTTAAAGCCCATTAGCATTTTCCTTTGACGTTTTCCTGGCTCGGCCCGTTTTATTTAGTCCGCTCTGCCTCTTCCCGTGTCCCTCACTTGGCTGCTGCCCTTCCTCGCCGGTCGGTCGGTCGGTGCATGCTGATGCTGTACTGTGATTCTTATTCTTCTCCCCTTCTGTCTCGTACTACCATCGGCCATCTCCTCACCCTGCGGCCGCCGATGTTTAATTGCTTCTTCCGCCCTTTTTTCTTCTTCGGCTTGAACTGAACCCTAATCCCTGTCGCCAGTCATCCATTCTCATCTTTCGCCTTCAGATCCCTGACTCCCGACTCCTTTCCTTACTCCTCACCCTCGGCCCTTTTTATATTTTCTTGTGGGGGTTACTATTCGGTACTCTTTTATTTTCTTCCTCGATTCTTCTCGAATCAACTGAACCCTAAGTCTCTCGCTGGCAAATTCACTCATTCTCGGCCCTTCGACTCCGGTTCCGACGCTTCCTTCCTTACTCCTCACCCTCTCTCTGTCTCTTCGCCTTTTGGGGTATCTGTTTGCGAGGGAAGGAGTTGTCGAGAGAAGTCTCCGGTTCTCAGAGGAGAGCTCACTGCAGTTTTGTCGAGGAAAGCTTCCAGTTGCAGGATCTCGATTTGAAGATTTCTCACTGCACATTGAGCGGCTAAACGGTTTGCATCTGCTATATCAAGGATTTCTGTTTGCATGGTTAAATTCTGTGACCACATTTAAGTAATCACTTTTTTTTTCCCTGTTCCCCCTCATATGGTTCTAAAAGGATGATTTATTTGAATCATCATTTTACTGGGTGCACTTGAACTTCATTTGTAACTTTTTATTTGAAGGATAACATGATTATAATTATCGACTTGATTTAAGATTGTCAATGTTGGAGATTGCTGAATGCAACACAGTGCCTTCTGAAGTAGTTTGCATTATGGGTACAAGTAGATCGTCTCTCCACAAAGAGGGGATTTGTTTGCTACTCGGATTTTTCTCCCTGCTCATCAGTTTCATTCTCACCAACTCTTAGCCTCATCAAGTTTATATTTCTGACTTTTCAACGGTAACAGGAAGAATATCTTGGAAAATCTGAATTTTGGCTGGTTTTGTTCGGTTTCTGGATTCGCAGTGAGACAGTACAAGGATACAAATCATACGTTGATATTGTTCTGGATCAATGAAATTTTGGTTTTACATGTGGCCTCAGGGAGTAGCTTCTAGTGCCAAGAAAATGGCAGCTTCAACTTCAGGATCGAAGTCCCTTAAAGAGTACCTTAAGCGGTATGAAAGCAGCAACATGGAGGAGGAAAATAAGAAGAAGAAGAAGAAGAGAAAGAAGGGAAGAGCAGAGAATGCCGTTGCTGGAACTATCTTAGTGGTTGATAAGGATCCTGTGTGGCAGAAACCTGTAAATATTGCAGAAGAAGACAATGATGATGATTCAGCTGGTAAATTTCCTGTATTTTTTCTATATTGCTAGATTCATCCTTTTCTAGATTCTGGAATTCTTGATCTCCTGTTAACTTTATGATCATGTATATTGTATTACAGATGAAGCAATGCCCCAAATTGATGAAGATATTGAAGTGAAGCGAATGAAGAGGCTGGAACAACTCAGGTTGAGACGTCCTTTTCATTCCATAGCTGAAGATGGGAGTGGTTGGGTTTCACTATCTCCAAAACATCCAAATTCAGTTGATCAGAACCTTGACATCTCCCCGCCTCGAAGACATAGGACTCGGAATGACACTCCTTCACCAGAACCAGAGCTGAGGCCTACTCAGAGACGTCAGGATACTCCATCTCCTGAACCAGGGCAATCCCAGGGACTGAATTCTGAACCAGGACCTGATGGTGATATATCCCCTCCTCGCAGGCGCAGGGCCCGCAATAATACGCCATCGCCTGACCCAAAAAGGATTCATTCCGATTATAGAAAGGAAGATGATGACCTCTTGCCTCCATGGCAGCTGAAGAAAAATTACCCGGTTCAATTACCTGATATCTCTCCATCTAGGAGACCTCATTCTCGAACTTCTGCAGTTTATGAACCTGGACAGACTGCTGACCTTTCCCCACCACGTAGAAACAGGGCCTGCAATGACACACCATCTCCTGAGCCAAGCAGGTCGCGTGCTCAACATGGTAGGGAAGATGATGACCTTTCACCTCATCGGCAGCAGAAAAAAAGAGGCCATACTCTATCGCCTGATATGTCACCCCCTAGGCGGCCTCATTCTCGAAGAGCAGCTGACTATGATCAGAAAAACCCAGAGAGATCTGAATCTCCTGATCTCTCCCCCCCTCGAAGGGTTCATCACAGATCTCAGAACATGGACCTTTCACCCCCAAGAAGAGGAAGGGAGGATGCAGGAGCTTATATTCCCTTTGCACCTTCTGCTTCTGACCTTTCTCCACCAAGGAAATACAAGAAGGGTTCAGTTCCTATTGACTCATACGAGCAAAGAAAAGGTGGTTTAATATCGGCCCAGGATACCAGCGAAGAGATAGCTAAAACAAAACAGGATGAGCAGTTGAAGTAATGACCCTGTCTCTCTTTGTGCACTTACATATATAAGGAGATTATTTATGTTTTGAATTGCTGGGCCTGAATTTCAATGTGTACTTGCAGGTTCCAAGCTATGGATCCTTCTCTAACAGGAAAAGGTGCTGAGCCTGTTTATCGGGACAAGTTGACAGGTACCACCTGTTTTCATGGACTTCTTTCCCCTATAGGACGTGTATTAAATGTCAAAGGATGTGGATATGAATGGTTTTTCATTAAATGATTTTGGTTGTGCAGGAAGACGATTGTCAAAAGAGGAGCTGTTAAAATCCAAGGAGGAAGAGATGCCCAAGGTACTTTTGAAAACTGAATTGGATTCATCATGATCTGTTTCAGTACTTATAGAGGAAGGTTTTTTGGGTGTGAGCTGTTGCTCTCTGTTATGATGTTTTACCTCAAGTGTGTGTTCAAGCTCTTTTCATTTTGCATTAAGTTGGGTTTGTTGTCTTGTCAGGAGAAGAAGTTGGAATGGGGCAAGGGCTTGGCTCAGAAAAGGGAGGCTGAAGAGAGACTGCAAGAACTAGAACTCGAGAAAGACAGACCATTTGCCCGGACCAGGTGGGAAGAGTTTTCATGGAAACCGGCCTTTCAATATCATTTCCTTGCCTTTGAATGATTGCTGATCTTCAATCTGCTTTTGTATGTACAGAGATGATCCAGAACTGGATAAAATGCTAAGGGATAGGGTGAGATGGGGAGATCCGATGGCACACTTAGTGAAGGTGACTGCATGAGTTTACTTTTAGTTGTTGAGAGTGCTGAAGCTGTTCATGTACAATCTAACATGCATTGCTTGGTTCTGTCAATCTGATACCTCGTAGAGAAATTATCCGGAGCCAGTCCTTGCGGATTTAGGCAACAACGAGAAGATGAAGGAATCTGGGTTTATAATTCCACAAGAGATTCCCAGTCACAGCTGGATAAGGAGAGGATGTGCACCTGCAGCCAATCGATATGGCATTAAACCAGGAAGGCACTGGGATGGAGTTGATCGAAGCAATGGCATGTTATCTTTCTTGCTGTGATATATGTTGTGCTGTGAATTATACAAAATAATGACTCATGTGACTCCAAATTTACCACAGTTCTTTGGCTTTTGCAGGTTTCGAGAATCAGTTGTTCAGGAGAACGAATGAGAAACGAGCGACAGAAAGAGAAGCTTACCTTTGGTCCGTCTCTGATATGTGACAGTCAACCCCCCCTTTCAGCTAGAACGAGAGATTGAAGCCTGACTAAATAGTGTTATTTTTCTGCTGGGGTGTATTCCTTTTGTATTGCTGAAATTCCTCAAGGGATAGGCTAATCTCGCACTGCTCTGGGGGTGATCGAGCGGTGAGAATTTTTTTACTCTCGAGGGGCAGAGAGCGTTGTACAATGACATGACAGAGCTTTAACAGAGTGAGTTGTCTTTGCTACCATATATGGAGTTCTATATGAACTCTCTTGGTAACAGAAATCTTCGAATGTTTATGCTGCTTCTGTTTCTCGAAAGTTAAAAGTCTGCTTGAGCGAGTTTATTCTCGTGAAGGAAAGCCTGTGTGCAGAGACTCGGACACTTTCACTGCTAGAACCGAGTCAGCCCGAGAATTGGGCACAGGACCATGCGTGTTCGACATCTTGGGCATGGTTGGTCGGACTAGGGGATGGGTCAGGAACTTTGACACAGATTTGCCCGCGAAAAAGCGGCTGAGGCTGTTAGTCTGTGTGTCTGGTCTGTTATTCTTCCTGACGCTGTCTGTCACTACGTAGGTTTGCTGCTCTTAATCACATCGAGGGCAAACAATTATGCGGGCTTCGTCTGTGGTTTGAGCCAGTCGGGCCGGATGCTGGCCTGCTTGAAATGAGGAGCCTTGGTCCCTAGTTACTGTGTTAATCACTTTGTCTTAGCAGCAGCTGCTGGAAGTGCATCTCACCTCGGAAAATCCAATGTCGACAACTTCTTATGATCGGGGAAGCCCCGTTTCATACTTATTGTGCTAAACGAATAGAGAACGAGATCGTGTATTAACCTTAGAGTTTGAGGTGTTTGCTTAGCTGTTAGCAAGTGCTGCAGCCCACTCCATTTGTGCAGAGATCCAATGCAGCAAATACGTCCCATCGCTGGTTGCAGCTCTGAGAGAACCAAGCCGCCATGCAACGGGTTGCAATCAAAATCAGAAATTTTACATCTGCAGGCACGGCAGTGCTGTGCACAGAAGCATTTGCAACTCTCAAGTGGGGTAATGCTCATTGGTTCTCTTCGAGTCTCTATTACTTTTGTTCCTTGCTACCAGAGCTCGAGTAATAGGCAGTCCGGGATTAGGTGAAGCTTTTGGAGCAATATTTCATTTGGCAACCTAGTCCTCATCCTCTCTGCAGCAGAAACCGCTCGACAGCTGCTTTGGACTTTGAGGAATAACTCAATTTTCTCAGCTATCTTGTACCAATCCGTGCTAGGAATACTCTATTGCTCTTAATCCCATACCCTCGGATTGCCAAAATAGTTCAAATCCTTTATGGGAACTGACTATGTCAGTTTGGCCCAATCATTTTGCAGTTTGATCCAACCAGTGCAGGTCCAAACTTCAGGCCTTCGTGAGTATCTATCCCAAAGGTTCAGCATACCACGACCAAATCTACTTTCACAGCATGTTCATAGCTCCACAAAGCCCATAAAAGAATGATTTCAAGGAAACCAAGCCTCAGACATTAAAGAACAAATGTTAGCTCAACAGGATACACACATACCGAAACTTAGGATGGCTTTGTACCGATATCCCTGCCCTTCTTAACTTAAGATACAGTCATCCTCGGGAGCAAAGGAAGATGAGAAGCAGCACAACACAAACACCACTACTTCCTGTAACACATCAACGGAGGGACTGTTCAGAAGCGTTTGATAGCCTATCATTATCTAACCCATGAGACTGAATCGATCTCATCCCGAGCAGATTTGTATAACTCAAGCCTCCTTGTGCATTGCTGCCTCCTCTCCATCAGGGCTGGATCTTCATCCAACAACTCTGCAAGCTCCTTGCCCTACAGGAAACATGAGATAAAGGCCATCACCAGCAGTCACTGACAGAAGAAGCTTTCACATGCTTCTCATCAAATCAATTTCTATACCTCTTTCTTGCCCACTTGAATATAGAAGTGGTCTAGTAAAGCCTGCTTTGCTTCTTTCACTTGACAATAAACTACTGCCTTTGGGATTGTGTTCCGTAGCGTCTCGGACACCATCCCTATATAAGACAAAACATTTGATGCGATCCTACGATAGTGACCTTCTGAATATCGATCTGCAGCACTGACACCTGGATTCCCTCCCTTCTCCAACTCCTGTGGAAGTCTTCGGAAGAAATCAACAGTCAGGTATGACGATTCCATGTCCACCAGTCGCAAGGTTGTCTTCTTGCTGTCCTCACGGAACCTCTCCAGTGCTGCATTGGCTGCTGCTGCAATCTCAGCTTGAAGAGTTGGGAAGCGCTTCAACTCCTAAACAGTTAAAGCTTCACCGTTAAAAAAAGTTGTACATTTACTCTCAAAGATAATCGGTTGGATCTTGTAACAAACCTGAGTTTCAGAAATCGACCTTCTGACAAGCTCCTTCAGCAGGAAGTGAACCTACAACACATTTACAGAAGTCTAGAAAAGCATTCACTGATCCTGTTTTCGCTCCTTATAGGAAGCAAATAGATAACTACATGAACAAACAAATCAGATATATACGTTCATCCAGTTCTGAATCTTGAGCAAGCTGAGATTTGTTTGGTCAAACCACATCTTAAGAAGTGATTTTGCTGCATCTTTACCTACTTCTATTTTGTTACAGTAGTAACTCTTCCTTGAAATTCCTTTTCTCTGATGATTCCTATAACATCATTTTTCACCAGCTGACATGATGCAGTGTCCAGGCAAAAGCAAAGAGCAAGAAAACTTACAGCATCTACTGATGCTTCAGCTGGGCCCCTAAAATAATTTAGTGAACTATCAATTAGTCTTCGGTAACCTTGCTCTGGAGCAATTAGATGGGGCTGATAACCATCTGCTTCTGAGACCACTTTTCTTACATTCTGAAATGAGAGATGGCGATCAAAAGGAAGCTTCACTAGAGCAGCAGGGAGTTGGTTGTCAAAAACTCCATATATACGAGCACCACCAGGTCTCCTGAAACACAGAAGCTACATATTAACAGCAAAGAGAAGTTCGGATACATACATCCAAAGCGGAAAAGAAGACTCACCCCCCATCCAAATGTTCCTTGAATATGCGATCAAATGCACGGCACAACTCTAAGATTGTGTACAACTGGGCCTAAGTATTAGATACACACGTGTAGGTCCATTAGTCTCTCAGCTATCTTCACTGACTTCATATTATAAAGTGTAATTAAACAAAAATTTAGAAGATCTCACCCCGGCATCTATGCCAACAGGTCTGCCCAAGTGATCCAACTCCGTTTCAAGTTCATCAATGGTTTTGTTTATCAGGGATGTTATGCCTGGTATACGGGCTCTAATCACTGATTCTAAATGCTGTAACAATGTTGAGTGATCAGTGTAAGAATATTCCTGATGTCAGAAAGGACCCCAGAAGTTGATTAATACGAATGAGGAATGACCTTGGACAGAAGTTTTGCGAGATATTCTGAACCCATTTTACTGGCTAAGTGTCCGTAATCAGGACTTGTAGCAAAAAACTCCCTTTCCTTCCGACGAGCAGCAATCATGTCTACATTCCTATTAATGTCAGCTTGCGAGCGGTTCACGATCCCAACCCAAGGGTGTTGAAGCCGATAAGATCTTCCTTCAAGAACCTATATAGAGAAAGGAAAACAGTTCTAAGAATATTCTATCCGATGTTCAACTTTCATATATATATCTCTGTAACAAAATATAGAGCTTTAATCTTTTTAATAAAGGAAATGACACAAACTCTAGATGTTACATGAAAAAGCAATCACTTGAAGATAAATAAAATTTGAAAAACTTAAAAACTCACATTGCAAAGCAATCAATTGAAGGCAAAACTTACCTCTATTGCATTGGTACCCTTGTCCATCAGATCAAGCTTCGTCAACACTCCGAACGTTCTCTCACCTATTAACATAGGAAAAGTTATACTAGCCCATACCATTGTTAATCATGTTTAGGCGGTACCTGTTGGATCAACTTCTCTTGCAAGCTTGATAGAATCAGATGTTGCTATATCTTGATTTGCCGGAGTTATTGCCAAGATAATGCAGTTGGGCTATCACCATTAGAAACAACAGACGTGTGCTTTAATCCCATGAACAGAAGAAAAAACTTGAAAAGGACTGACATATAATCCAAAAGGGTAATTATTGTTGATCTTCAATTTTTGTTAAATAGCAGGGGAGGGGAAAGGCAACTTTTCTACCCAAATCCTTTACATGTAATATGAGTAAAATATTCCCCAAACTAAGACCTCCATAATTATTCAGTTCCTCGTGATTAAGCTCAAAGTGGCTATCTTACCTTCTCAACATAAGAACGAACCATGTTTTCAATGTCTGCCACAATACTCTCCGGTTGTCCCTCTAACAGCACAAAGTACCAAAATCGCATTAAAATGCAATTGCATTAAAGGAAATTCACAAATTGTACAGCAGTTATATTTCTTTCAAGAAAGCACCACCAAGCATAGACACATGCTTGTACGTGATAACTTACCAACAGCAACCTTGGTCAAACCAGGCAAGTCTATCAAAGTCAAGTTGACAACTGCCAATAACAGAAAATCATCAGCTCAGATAAGTAACAAGGTAAAGTTTATTCACCAAAATTGAGAAGTCGGCCAAGCGAAAACGCTACATAGAAAGATGGGGGGAAAAATCCGTAGAATAAAGCTTGAAATTGTAAAGGACGCCACCGTTTGAAGAATAGATACTGAGATGGATGGGAACTGGAGAGATCTGCTTTGTCTTCCCAGTCAATCTATCGGTTTCCTCCTGAATTTCACTACGAACCAGAGCTGCATAAAACCAAAAAAAATTAAAAATAATTTTTTTTAAAAATAAAATTTCCTATTTGAAGTTTAGGGAAAGGAGAAAACTTTCAGAAGCAGCCTCCACAAGAACTGACGTACCAAAATCTGTGATTTTTTTCCTTGGTAGGTGCAGAAATTCAGCATAATCTTGTTGGCCTGACTCTGTTTTGTGGAGTTGGAGAACCAAAGGTCGCCTGGTCACAATTCCTACGAGCATGTCAAGAAAATCAGTCAGGCTTTATAAAGCCAAACAGAAAATGGAGACGATAAAGTAGACTATGCTTTTCCAAAACCAGGTAAATACTATTTTCGTATCACATGGAATTTACATCTGCCATTATGAGTATTACAACAGCCGATGAGTAGCAATTCTTATAGTATTTTCGGATTTGGAGATTTCTTCACGAAAGGAGATTAGCCGAGTAATTCTACTGCCAAAAAAGATACAGTGAAAAATCCAAGATCCAACCCTGTTGACCTCGTTCACTTCAATCGCACCACACTCGCAGGGCTCCAGGTTCTCCTTACTAAATAGAAAAAAATGGCAAGAATAGCCAAAATCAGAAGACAGTGAGAAAAGGCTAAGACGAACAAACCTGAACCCCTGGGAAGAAAATCACGACCGACAATGCTCTCCAGCACTGATGATTTACCAGAACTCTACGATCAGACAAAAGTTCAATAGTCATTACACGAGACACTCACATACGCAAGCAAAGCAAGTCGAGAAATGCAAGCTGAAACGTGAAATCCACATGCAAGGAGCTACAGTTACACAACCGTGCTATCCACAGCAAAGTGAGGGAAAGCACCTGGCCACCGACGACCACGACGGAGGGAAGAGCCTCCCAGAGAGTAGGCAGAGAGGCGCCGCCGTCACCGCCATAGTCGCCGAGGACAGTACAAGCTCTCTGGATTCTGTTCACCATGCCAATCAAGCTCTCCATAGTTGCCGTCATTTCACGAGCACACTCAGAGTCACCGCACCTTGCTCTTGACTTGGAATTCGAACTTGAGCGCAGAAGAGAGGGAGAGACAAAGAAGACGGTGGCGATGGAGACAGCGAGCAAGTAGATGAGAGCAGGAGGAAGAAGAAGGGGAGGGAGCAGGTGGAGAGCAATCTTTGCTGATTTTTTTTTCTTTTTTCCAGGGATCCTTTTTCGATTGATTTGATTTAAATTAATTGGCGGTGGGGTATGGAGGTTGATGGTGACCGTGACTGAGGGACAATAAAGATAAATTGTTTGGCTGCTTGCCCGAAATGTCTTGCTGCTCCCGGTCCATGCACACCCCGAAATGTCAATCATGAGCGGGATCCCCTAGGCTACGTGGACCGGGAGCATGCTGATGATCGCGCTGCCTTTGCAGTGGACGGATTCAAAAACGGGCGCCACGTACGCACCATTTTAAATCTGGGGGAGGTGTGGATGGGACCACTCGGGTTGGACCGTTGTCAACTCGGAGTCAAATTGAATTTCAAACTGCATGAAGTCTTCTTACTCCCCCCACCCCCCCTCCAATGATTCCTTTATCCGTTGCGTTATCCGGCCCTACTGTGGTCGACTGTATGTGTTAAAACCGGAGCACCGGTCGGACGGGTTACAACGAGAGCCGGCCGGCCGTCCACTGATTCCCCTCAAGACAAGCACCTTTTACGGACTTTGAATCGTGCCGGATCCCATTGAGTGTAAAGTGTCGGTGTATCTCGCGCCTGGTTCAGTCCATATGCCTATCTGGACAGGATTGATATAGCTGTCTGAGCCTAGATTATGTATAGTGTTAGGTCGGCTCCTAGTAACTTATCCATTCAATTGTACATGTCTGTCTGGACCCGAGGCCCCGAGGGGTCTGGGCTGACCAATATTACGAGTCTGGGCCCGAATGTTACCACTGCTTGCTTAGTTCTTGTTTCCATCTCGTGAAGTCGATTAACACAGGTTCCATGACTGGTCAGTACATTTCATCTACGGGTCCTCGCCGTGGCATTCTTCAATGACATTATGGATGGGGCTACAGTTTTGGCAACATCAGCATTGTCTCGGCCATTCCAGACACAAGAAAGCCGGAACAAGCTGCTTGTTGCTTGCCTACAATGCACGGTAACAGTGACTCTACCTACGATATTCATCGTTTTGAAATGAACTGCAATCGCTTATTACCTAGTTAGGGATAGATCAAAGATACAATTTTTGATACCAGAAAAGCCAGGGCTCTGTATAAAGTCATGGTCGATCCTGGAACATTTATACTAAGCCTCGTCGTGCCTACATCCTCGACAAAACCAAAGGCTCAAGATGGGATAGCAGGAGAGAGCAAGTGAATGATGCAGACTGCAATACCCGAGAGCTGGAACAGACTCCAATTCTCCCGCGCCAGTGGAGACGCTTTCCCTTCCCTTTCCTGAAACCTGTCCTCGCAGGTTGTCGCAGCTTCCATTACTCCGCTCAGCCACATGGCTGAGGTCCCATACTGGCCCATCATAAACGCTCCTATCGAGTCCACAAGAGTCAGGATGGTCCCGCCATACAGCTGCAGGCAACCCTTCAAACTCAAGGTCATAAATGGGTCGAGGGACTTCTCTTCCAGAAGTTCAGTGATGGTTGAGACAGTGCTGGTCGCATTCTGCAGTGCCAGCTCCATTGAGATGACAGCTAGGCCCTCGAGGTTCGTGACATGGGCGACTGGGATCGTGACAAGGGAAGCGGAACAAAAGGCATAGCTTAAAGTTTGGGACAATTCGTAACATTTCTTGCAAGTTTGGTCGACAATGTCCCTTGATGCTGCTGGGTTCATAAGGGATGTTGCTCCTCCCTGCCCTAGAGATGCAGGGAAAAAGCCGCTGCAGCAACAGAGCAAGAGAAACAATGAAGTGGAAGGTGCAACATATTGCTGCATTTTTCTTCCTGGTCGAACGAATGAAGGGGTAAGAAGAAAGATGATGACCACATATATATGGAGAATCTGTGTCTGTTACAGCAACGCAATGATTCTCTCGGGCTTCTCCGAATCTCAACAATTTGACAAGATATGTCGAGTTCATGTGAGAGGCTGCAAATACTGGCAAGAAAAGGAAGCTTCCTGCCTCCAGCAGAAGGAAAGAGGACCTCAGTACCGAGAACTAGAGCAGAGATACAGGAGAGCAGCCGAATTGTCTTCTCCTGCGACATTTTTTTGGAATGATTCTGTCACATTTTTTCCCGATGCCTCAAATCACAGAGCTCCACATGTCCTCTCTGATCATTGTGATTTGATCTAGGAAACTCTGGATATCTTACAACAGATTAGCTCACTATCCGACGACCATTAACTGCCAGAGAAGCTGCAGTCAAATGATTGCGTTCATAGGTAAGAGGATCGAGTGGTACATATCATTGTACAAACCGTGCGTGCTTGAGGTAAATTCACAAAGCAAACAGTACACTGTCACTGATAGAAAACCAAGATTTAGCCACTCAGGGCATGAAATAGTGATAGAAAATGCACCACCTTTGATCTCTCTCTGTAGTTTCCACTCGATGTTTATATATTATTCAGAAACAGAAGTCAGCCAAAATCTAAACTCTCTCCCTGGTTGGGCCTTGGAAGTTCCTCATATTGGACTTGGGAATGTTCCTCGAGCTCTTTGACTGTTCCATCTCTCAATCTGCAATTACGGAGCAGAAGTCAATTTTCCCACCGACCAAAACCACATCGCATAGAAGGGTTCTTGTAGCCTGCTTGCCCATTCAGAGGGGCACAAGGAACGAAAATGCTTGGCCACTTTCTCACACTCGGGTGCGTCCTCTCCCTCGCCCTGGGTGCACCTACATGCGTATTGACCACCACAATAGGATATGCATAGCAGAAAGAATGCGACATTTTCTTGACGAAATTGAGAGTTACACGGACTTGAGATACTCGAGATGCTCAGGGTAGCAATGACGGGTTTGGTTGGCAGACGGGAACTGCGCATCCACCTGTGCTTTCTCAGAATCCACAGCCTGAAACCACAGCCATTTTCATTTGTTTGAACGACTTAGGAATGAGACATATGCATGAGACTGGCTGAACTCTGATGCGAAATGCACAGTGTAAAGAACACAACCCACTATCAGGAGGGTCCATGAACCTTGGACACGGCGGGGTCAAGTCCAACTGCAGAGGGAGAAGGGGCTATCTCTCTTTTTATTTATTTCTTTTTTTAATTATTATTTTATTATTTATTATTGTCCATAAATAAAATTTTAACATTAAAATTAAAAATTAAAAACATATATCTAATAAAAAAAAGTTGAAAATCAAGTACATTCTTAAAAAATTAGGATAAAAATAATAAAAAAATTAATATCTAAAAGTACAATTTACTTCAAATTTAAGTAGTTACCATTCCTTAAATAAATTTGACGTAATAAAATGGCTACATAGGACCGACTGCGTCTAAGTTTTTCTCCCTTCGGTAAGATAAAAAGTCCCTTCTCTCTGAAAATAAATAAAATAATCTCTCCTCCTCTCTCCCTACTGACTTCTCCCTCCTCCTCTCCCTTTCATTCACTTCCATTGTCAAACCCTAAGCCGAACTCCTGAGCCATAGAGAAGAACATATCCGAACCCTAATCTGAGCTCCGGGCGTGGAATTGTCGAACGCTAGGAACTCACGATCTACACCGCGCAATTTCCAATGGAGTCACAGGCGAACAACCTGTTCGAGACAGCATCGCAGCCCGACACAAGCAACGACGCGTACGCCTTCTATGAATTCAACACTCAGGGTGACGCCGATTTCGATTACCCGGACTTCAGGGACCCGATTCGCTCGTGGCCCACCCCATCTGACTCTCTCGTAGAGCCCGTCACATCTAGCGGCGGCGCCGATCAACAATCTGATAACTCGCCGGTGTCCGCCTCCCCTAGCAGCGCGACCAAGAGCCGTGGCGGAGGGGCGGGAAGCTCTGGAAGTGGCGGTGGAGCTGGGAATCAGATAGTGGACGCCCTAGCTGCGGGAATGAGCGGCCTGAATTTCGAGGATACTCCTGAAGATGAGAATTACGAGTTTGGAAGGGATGGTTTTACGGAGCATGCTTGTCGTTACTGTGGAGTTTCGAACCCCGCCTGTGTAGTCAGGTGCAACGTTCCTTCGTGTCGCAAGTGGTTCTGTAATTCGAGGGGGAATACTTCCGGGTCTCACATAGTTAATCACTTGGTGAGTTTTATGATATTTTATCAGTATATCTGTGCTCTGGTCATATATAATGTCTAGTCTATTCGTCTAAACATTTGTCTTGGGCAGCTGTTGCATCATGTTGATGATTTAAAAAAAAAAGACGAAATTTTTTATAAGTGCAGCGGAGGTCCTTGCACCGTTTATTTGAGGGGTAGAGTAAATTTCACTTTTCTTATTCTCGACAATGAAGCACATCTTTGTGTTCATTGGATCAAGGGAAAATTTAGAAACTTACGACAACAGCCTCGTTTATAATATATTGGGGTGAGGAAGGATGGGTTTTGTCAGTGACAGATGCATGGACAAAAGGGGAAAAGAAATAAGATAGAGAATGAGAGCAGTTGTTACGTTGACGTCTATAATTCATCTGGTGTAGAAGTGTGCTATATATATATATTTGACTTTTGGCTTTATGACTAGCTAATGCGTGTAACTGCAACGGCAACATTGAATATTTGCATCAATACTGATTTCTGTTATCTTTTCCGGATTTTTTTCATGGTATCCACTTCAAAATAGATGTTGAGTGTTTGATAGTTAGTATCATTTCAGATAAGAATTCAGTGAAGTAGCTGATGGAATGGCGATCTAGTAATATGACAATGCTGGTAACTGTGTGTCATTGTGGTGACATTTTTGTTTACTGGGTGAAGTGACATGTTTTGTAAGTTTGGTGAACATCATATTACATGAAGGTGAGGATTTGGGGATGCTGAGCTAAGTTTCATCAAACGATTAATTTCTGATGCTTGTCTAGTTTATGCTCAGGAGAGACTGCTGGAATAGTTTATAAGTTCTGATCATATAATTTATTAGGAATCAGACTCGAAGTCTGTGGTCCCTTGGAGGATAAGCTAGTTGAAGAAAAACCAAGTAGTTAGATGGTTTGATTTTTCGAGCAATTATTGCTCATGCAGCGATGGATGAGGACCTTGCAACCTTGGCTTATGTATTTATTTAGTGTCAGGTGGATTCTTGATTTTTTTTCCCCTCAGGAGCTTGTTTTTTTCAAGAATTGGGTTTCACTTTTGCTGGTATATGTGTGTTCTGGTATCTATTGCAAAGCAGATGGTAGACTTTAAAAATGCTCTGTCTGTTGATATCCTTTGTACCCTAACGCTCCACTGTGTTTCCTATTGCACATTTATCAATAGAAGTATTCTTGTCCTGAGGCGAGATGCATTTTCCTTTTCTTTGGGGATGCCTTTTAGCAATGTTCCACACAATTATTTTATCTTTGTCCTTGGAAAATTTGGTATGTGCATCTGAATTTTAATTACACATTTAGTGATAATTGCAATTCCATTGGGGGTGATTGTTTTGTTTAATTACTCTAAAATTTTATGAGGTATATGCTTTCTCTATCCTTGTATAGGTTCGAGCTAAACACAAGGAAGTTTGTCTCCATAAAGACAGTCCTTTGGGCGAAACAATTCTTGAGTGCTATAACTGTGGATGTCGTAATGTGTTCCTTCTCGGATTTATTTCAGCCAAGACGGAGAGTGTGGTTGTTCTCCTTTGTAGGGAGCCTTGCTTGAGTGTCAATGCTCTTAAGGATATGAATTGGGACTTGAGTCAGTGGTGTCCCCTGATTGATGACAGGTGCTTCTTGCAGTGGCTTGTTAAGGTTGGTTCTGTTATCCTTGTTTTGATAACCTTGATTTAAATAGGAAGGGAAGTTTAGCTGCTTTCTGCAAAGTGTGCTGAGGTTTGCCTCACAGGTTCCTTCAGAACAGGAGCAGCTGAGGGCACGCCATATCAGTGCCCAGCAGATAAACAAGATAGAGGAACTTTGGAAGACAAATCCTGATGCCTCACTGGAAGATCTTGAAAAACCTGGTGTGGATGATGAACCTCAGCCAGTAGTGTTAAAGTATGAAGATGCATACCAGGTTCGTGCTTTCCCAGCTATTGAGCTAATGTTCTGTATTTAATAACTTTCTCTTTTCTAATTTCACATATGAGCTGACAGCATCCTCTTTTGTGCAGTATCAAAATGTATTTGCTCCACTGATTAAGCTTGAAGCTGATTATGATAAAGTATGCTCACTGCTTACTCATTCTCGAGCTGCTAGTATGTTTAGATGTAGATTTAGATAGATTTGGATTGTACCAGGACGTGCTAAATAATTTAAGTAGTTGATTTTTATCTGATAGAAACCAGCATTTGTTCTCATTACCTTTATGAGTTATATTTTTGCTTTGTTCATCCTATGCTTTGTTGCAAGCTTCTTGCAGCAGCGTCTAATGACATTGTGTGCTGTAGATGATGAAAGAATCCCAAAGCAAGGACAATGTCACAATTCGATGGGATATTGGTCTTAACAAGAAGCGCATTGCATACTTTATGTTCCCAAAGGTTCCAATTTAAGAATGGTTTGATGGATGCTTTTGCTACTACTTATCTCAGATTGTTGAAATTGCATGCTTTACTATTGTAGGAGGACAATGAGTTGCGATTAGTACCTGGTGATGAGCTGCGCCTTCGTTATTCAGGCGATGCAGCTCATCCAGCGTGGCAATCTGTTGGTCATGTGGTATTCAAGTTTTTTCCCTTTCTTAATTCTTGACTAATCATAGTTTCAGTTTCTTAGCTGTCAATTTCTAATTTCATTTTTTTTCTTTGCATTTTCATTTTAGATCAAGCTTACTGCACAAGAGGAGGTTGCATTGGAGCTTCGTGCTAGTCAGGTATATCTGGCATAGCATGTCCTCTCATTCTTCATAGCCCCCTTATATCTGGCTATTGTTGACCTTAGCACCTTGTACAGGGAGCTCCTGTTGATGTAAACCACAGTTTTAGTGTTGATTTTGTTTGGAAGAGTACGAGCTTTGACAGAATGCAGGGAGCAATGAAAACATTTGCTGTGGATGAAACAAGTGTTAGCGGGTATGTTTCTTTGAAATTTTCTACATTCTTGAGGTACTTGATTATGGAAAGTAATACTCCTTGCACCTTAGGTATATATATCACCACCTGTTGGGCCATGAGGTTGAGGTTCAAATGGTACGAAATACGCTGCCTCGACGTTTTGGTGCACCTGGTCTTCCTGAGCTCAATGCATCTCAGGTTTGCTGTTTTTTTTGTGGACCAATTTGATGCATTGATTTTCTGTCAAACATATGTTTCTCTCCAACATTGTGATTTGTATTTGATCCTGCAATTTGATGTAAGCGCTGAATACGTACTGTCTATTGATGACTGGGACAATACTAATTGGTATTGGTCTGTTCAATTACTTGCAGGTTTTTGCTGTGAAGAGTGTCCTGCAGAAGCCCATAAGTTTGATCCAGGGTCCGCCTGGTACTGGAAAAACTGTTACTTCTGCAGCAATTGTCTATCACATGGCTAAACAAGGGCAGGGACAAGTAAGCCTATGAACATGCTGCTTTTGCCTGCAAAGTTTTGGTGCTTGTGTCCCTGAGTGATAATAACCCCTAATCTTCCAGGTTTTGGTGTGTGCTCCAAGTAACGTGGCTGTGGATCAGCTGGCTGAGAAAATAAGTGCAACCGGCTTGAAGGTGAGTGCCTACTCCTAAGATGCTCATTGTCCTCATATTGTACTGGTTTGGCACTCTGTTTATTTCTGGCCAATTTTTGAGATCTACTGTATGTTGTCTACTAGAGCTGCTATTGTCATTACCATTACTGTTATCATAATTTTGTTAAATCTCATTTGTTAAAGGAAAATTTTCATGGCAATCTGTAAAGAGAGCAAAACAAAGTGCTACAATAATTACTCATATCATTGGTATTATCACTGTTGTGAAACTTATGATTTAGTACTAATGCAAAGATCATTTTATTCTAATGCTGTTGCCATTACGGTTGCTTGTTATTGATATCTTGAATGTTGATGCTACTGAACTGGAACTCATGATTTGCTACTTGTGCATTTTTCCCATGAAGGTTGTTAGGATTTGTGCAAAATCCAGGGAGGCTGTCAGTTCTCCAGTTGAACATTTGACGCTTCATTATCAGGTTTTTCAGTTTGTCTGGGTTAAGTTAATAATCTTCAGTATGAAATGCGTATTGTTGAGGTGACCAACTGGCCATTGAAATCTGAATCCTCCAAGGCTATTACCATTCTACGAGTATGTTTTTCCCTAATCATTAATTCTTGCTGACCACAAGTGCAGGTTCGGCACCTAGACACGTCTGAAAAGAGTGAATTTCACAAATTACAACAATTGAAAGATGAGCAAGGTCTGTTTTCTGCTTCCTGCAGTCTCATTTCAATTTCTTTCTAGACGTCATGTTTTACATCCCATTTGAAGTTGGTGTCCCTCTATTTGAATGCTTTATAAATATGTCTTACTTAAATATCATAATTCACTAGTTTTCATAAGATCCAAAAGAAGGTGGGGGAGAGGGAAAAACTGTAGACCTCCAAGGGCTTTGATTTGGCTCAATCAACTTGTCTGAATTTCTCCAGGGGAACTGTCCAGCAGTGACGAGAAAAAGTACAAAGCTCTGAAACATGCAACAGAAAGAGAAATTTCTCAAAGTGCTGATGTCATCTGTTGCACTTGTGTTGGTGCCGGTGATCCACGCTTATCAAATTTTAGATTTCGTCAGGTCAGAATTGCTTTTAAGGAGCCTTTTTTTGGGTTGCATTTGAACTTAAAATGGTTAACAAAAAATGGAACGGGTTTCTGCACTTCTGTTAGGTCCTTATCGATGAGTCTACTCAAGCAACTGAACCTGAATGTCTTATTCCTTTAGTCCTTGGGGTGAAACAGGTATAAAGAAATGTTTTATGTGTTAATTTAGTTTTCGTTGTGATTATGATTCTTCATCTTTATATTTTCTATGCTAGGTTGTACTTGTTGGTGATCATTGCCAGCTTGGTCCAGTAATTATGTGCAAAAAGGCTGCCCGTGCTGGTCTGGCGCAGTCTTTATTTGAGCGTCTTGTTTTACTTGGTGTAAAACCAATTAGATTACAGGTAATGGCTTCCTCTATGGCCCCAGGTATGTCTTTCCATGCAGCTCTTCTATAATAATTTGGAGATAATACCCCTTGTCTGATCTTAGCTTATGTTGAAAGGGTGTGGAATCTGAATAGTGGAGGCAGAAAATTTTCATGATTGGTGGTGCTAGTTGTGAATTCATGGCACTTCTCTTGGATATCCTTTGATAGAATAGCATTAAGTTATTTGGTTGCATGGTATCTCTTTCAATTCTTCAATGACGAGATTTTGATTTTCTTTTGCTTCTATTGATTTTTGAGAGATTGCACTAAATTCCCTGCTCCCATGCAGGTTCAATATCGGATGCACCCATCTTTGTCAGAATTTCCATCCAACAGCTTCTATGAGGGTACTCTGCAAAATGGAGTAACAGTTAATGAGAGGCAGTCCACGGGTATTGATTTTCCTTGGCCTGTTCCAAATCGTCCTATGTTCTTCTATGTTCAGGTACTGCAAAATGAGTCTGATTTCTCACTTTGGTTTACTGTCTTAAGCTCTTGGTATTGTCAAGATTATAGGTGTGTCTTACTGTAAGTTATTCATGAGCATATTATGATGAAGCTCATATGTCTAGCTTTGACCTATATGCTGTTATGCTCTTTTTTGAGGCAAGATCAATGAAATTTCTTTTGAATGCTCAAAAAGGGTTCCATCTGTTTGTTTCTCAGATGGGGCAAGAGGAGATTAGTGCAAGCGGAACATCTTATCTGAACAGAACTGAAGCTGCAAATGTTGAGAAAATTGTGACGACTTTCTTAAGGAGTGGGGTAGTTCCTAGTCAGGTAAATACATTGTCTTCTCTTTTGTCATTCACAGTATTCTTGGTCTAGCTATTCAGTTCACATGGCTGAGTCTTTCAGATAGGGGTGATAACACCATACGAGGGACAGAGAGCGTATATTGTGAACTACATGTCTAGAAATGGTGCTCTCAGGCAGCAACTGTACAAGGAAATTGAGGTAAAACTGTGATTGGGAATTGCTGTTATAGTTACTCCTTTTTATGTGGATGGACTTGTAACTTTTTGTATTTGATACAGGTTGCAAGTGTAGATTCATTTCAAGGAAGGGAAAAGGATTATATCATCCTGTCTTGTGTGCGGAGTAATGAACATCAGGTTAGCATATGATAGTCTATAGTCCTGTGTCTTCATATAAATTTTCATCATCCCCCGGACGAGGCTAACTGGTTGTTTGTTTTGCTATTGTTTCTTCTTATATTAGGGCATTGGGTTTTTGAATGATCCACGCAGACTCAATGTCGCACTTACGCGAGCTAGATATGGAATTGTTATTTTGGGAAACCCAAAAGTTCTTAGCAAACAGCCACTCTGGAATAGCTTATTGACTCACTACAAGGTACACATGGCCCATTCTTGGTCTGTCAACTATAACTTAAATTTGTACAAGAGTGAGGCATACTTGCCTCAATACGATTGATCATGTGCATCTGTTTGTTCAAAATTATTTGTCAGGATCATGAATGCTTGGTTGAAGGACCTTTGAATAACTTGAAACAGAGTATGGTTCAATTTCAAAAACCTAAGAAGGTGCGTTAATATTTGAATGAATACCTGTGTTTAGCTTCTCATTATGACAGTTTCACTAAATGGAGCTTCTTCTATGTAATAAACAACCACAAGTTTTGCTGAGATTGCCTTGATGTTTAGCAGATATACAATGATCGGAGGTTTTTCTATGGTGGTGGACCTGGCATTGTGCCAAATGACAATTTTGGGGCAGTTGGTTCTGGCAGCCAAAATGGTGATAGAAGAAGTAGTCGTGCTAGGGGTATTTCTCTATCATGTGATTGCTATTTAGTCTTTTTTGAATATCTGATACCGGAAGTTTTATTTGTCTTTTTTATCTTGTTATTCTCATCTCAGGTTCCATTATGCCGCCAAATGGGACCCACAAGCCTGGAGTTCATCCGGCAGGATTTCCTATGTCTCGGTTCCCCATCCCACCTTTTCATGGGGGCCCACCTTCCCAGCCTTATGCTATTCCAACTCGTGGTGGAGTTCATGGCCCAGTTGGTGCTGTTCCTCATGTCCCTCAATCTGGGAACCGTGGTTTTGGTGCTGGACGAGGCAATGCTGCCTCTCCTATTGGTAGTCACTTGCCACATCAGCAAGGGAGCCAGCAAACTATTGGAAATGTTGGTTCGAACTTTAATTTCCCTGCTCTTGAGGGTGCAAACAGTCAGCCTTCCTTGGGTGGCCCTATGTCTCAACCTGGCTTTGTCAATAATGTAATAGATGCTTTTTATAATCTAGCCATCTTTCACTGACTTGATAGCTGAATTCTCTATACTTGTCATCACTGATACAGTCATGTTCTACCTCGCAGATGCCTGTTCAAGGACCTAGCCAAGCATTTCATGATGGATTTCCCATGGAAGGCATGTCCCAGGTACATGGGATCACCAGATACTGTTAAGGTTTTTCTTTATTAGTTACTTCAGTAGTTAATGCTCACTGGCTGTAACTTCCTGCTCCTTTTGATTGTCCACAATCAGGACTTCTTGGGTGATGACTTCAAAAGCCAGGGCTCACATGTTCCATACAACGATGCTGACTTCTCCACACAGGTGGATATTACTGTAACTTAGATATCTCACATTTATGGATGAACAGATGTTTAGGGAATTAGAAGCTTGGAGACATGAAGCCAAGGCGTAGTTAAAGTTTATGAGTTAGATGTTGACCTTTTCTCCCTATAGGCTACTCAGGGTGGATATGCTGTTGATTATGCCACACAAGGAGGTCAAGCTGGGTTTCCTGGGAACTTCTTGAATCAGAATTCACAAGCTGGATATTCCCGTTTTGGTGGTGGAAGTGACTTCATGTCGCAGGTTTGCTCTAGTAGCTTAGTTGAATCTTGTGAAGAGTTCAGTATGATTTAATCTTATGATTGAGCTTATCAAATTTGCAGGATTACATGACCCATGGATCACAAGCCCTCTTCACTCAGGTTGGCATCAATGACTCCTCACAGGATGATGTATCTCAGAATCATTTCGGTGTGGGCAATCCAAATGCCTTTCAATCTCAGGTTATTATATAATTTAATCCTATTCTCATGCGCAAAAATAATTTAATCCTATTGTTTTTGGTTTCAGGTATTATTTCAGTAATCATGCATGTACTTAACTTGTTTTCAGGGCTTGATGAATGCTGTTTATTCGCAACCATTCCCACAATACAACATGCAGCCATTTAACTTGCAGGGAACTTCTCAGCAGCCGCTGCAGCAGCCTCAGCAAGGCCAAAACTCTCAAAATCAAAAGATTCGGTTTAATGGGTAGAGAGCATTTAGTGAGGTTTTTAAGGTGATGGGTTACAGTCCTACATTGCAATTCAGCAGCTCGATGTCTTGTGCCATCATTTTGATGCCCAATTAATTAATATTTGGCTTGGAAAGAGGAGCTGAAGATGGGTCTTGCTGTTTGGGGCCTATTTGGTCATGTGGGTGATTTCTTGGTTGTGGGTCATGGGAGCAAGGATCAGCTAGATTCTAATTTTGAGGCTGCAAGTAGCTGAAGAAGAAAGAAATTGGGCCAGTACAGGCAGCAGCACATCCAGCGCTGAGAGAAGAGGACAACCCCACCAAAATTGCTTGACAACGTATCCTATGGTCTTTGAAAGGATTAGAAAAAAAGGCATCACCTATTTTTCTGGGAGAAAAAAAATAAAGAAAAGAGCAGTTGCATGGATGGTCTTTGTCGAATGGTCTGGCAGGCTTCTGCCACTTGATGGAACACTGCAATTCACCTCTTCTTATGAGCCGAAGTTTGTGCATGCAGGAAGAACACCGGTGAGAACTTTTAAGCATATCATGGCGGATGGTCGGCCCTAACCCTTCAGCACCTTCTGAAGTGTAATTATACTCTTGAACATAGAATTTATTGGTTGTTATGATGATGGTAATTATGGTGCCGATGTCTTGTGTGCATGCAAGTGCAAGTTCTAGCACATTTTCTCCCGAGGATTGATGCTCTGCAGGTCACTTGTAGGTGTGATGGTTTGTATTGGTCACATGGCCCGACCCACGCTGTCTCAGGGTGCCAGTACTGATGTTGGTTTCTGCCAGCACCTGTGGGGTGCCCTTGAGCTCGTTAATGATTGTTGTTTTGCTTTCACTTATTGAATCTCTTCTTTGGATCCCTGGGATACTTTTGAATGTGGAAGTGATGCGCGAGTTTGGACCAATGAGAGAATCATGGTAGGCTAGCTGATCATTGCCTGCAACAGTTACAAATCTTTACATTCTACTCTGTCACATCGGATTTTCACCAGTTGAGAAGAGAGGCTGAGGTTGTCTGAGAGAGTGGATGAAGCAGATTTTACCAAGCGGCTAGACTTAGATCTCAAACAGCAAAAGCAAGAGGACGGAGAGGGTTTGCTGCTCGTATCCGTTCCTAGCTTGCCTTGTGTCAGCAGATTGCAGCGCGATTCTTTGCTCATATGTCTGTTACCTCTTCGAGAACAATTTCCAGCGTTCTCTGCAAGTCGCCATTAAATCCCGAGTCATAGAGCTGCTGGGGTTTCGATTTCTCTTGCTCTAATCCCTCAGAGCCGTTTTTTTTTTTTTTAATTATTTGTCTTTTCATTACTTGGACGGCAAGAGAGGACTACCTACAACAATCCAACAGGTCGGTCCCAACTCTTCTGGGATGATGGAGAAGGGGGGATTCCATTATAATTCAAGGAGGGGTCATCCTGGCCCGCCCGCCCGCCCGCCCTTCCCTCATCAACCCAGTAGACAAACCAACCGAAGCAAGCAGACGTGAGAGAGAAAAATTGGATTGAGTTGAGTGCTAGATTAGCTCACCTTTTAGTGGGGGATGTTGACCGCTTGAAATTCATGGTGTTTCCTAATCGCTCTTTCTTCTTCACTGTTTCTTTTTTTGGATCAATAAACATATAATGCCTTCATTAAGTAGTAGAAGAGGAAGACGTGTCTTCCTCCAAACTATGCGACTCGAGGGGCCCATATCTTTTACTGGGTTAGTTAATGCTTCCCAATCGATCTACTCTCGAACTGAGCTCGTCTTAATCAGAAGTGAATTGTCCCAGTCATGGTGTACCAAAACTTCGGGCATCGGTCCAACCGTTGTTTATGCAAATAGTAGACTATTTGATAAGGAATAGATTGGTATGAGAGCAAGTCGGTCTTCAACCCACCGTGGACGTGGTAGAGCGGTTCGGCACTCATCATCCAAATGGGAGGACTCGAGTTCGAGTCCCACCTGTGACGGGGTGCTCTTAACCCCTTAAATGGACCGACCCGGGACGATTCGGATTAGTCAGCTGGACAAAATCCAACTGGATGCCGGCGGTTTATACAAAAAAAAGTCGGTCTTCTCTATATTGCACAAGCAAGCCTGCAATTATACATGCACATGCATATATGAAAGTCTAATGCCGGACATTCTCACTTGACACATGGCACACATGACACCTCTTAAGCATGCATCATCGAAATATTTACAAAGTGACCGCTCAGTGTACTCCAACGTAAAGTTAAAAAAAGGCATTTTACATATTCTTTCTATTATTTTATACTTTCTGTTATGTGCGTCCTTTTCTTCTCTCCCGATCATTGAGTTAGGCATTAGATGGTCAAATCAGGTCGTTACCTCTACTTGACTTCTCTTTCCTTAGTGCTTACATGCCCCAAGGGGCAAATTCACAATCAAACACTGACCATCCAACTGCAGTTGGATTCAGAGCATACCTAGTGATACGCTGGCTGAACATTGAGTCGGCCCCCAAGTGCCTGTTTGAAGACTCTTCGATTGACCCTCAGTTCCAATCGTGGAGCCAATCAATTCAAAATTGCCCCCAACTTGACTTGCATTTCCTGGTGTTCACGTATCCTAAGAGTCAACGCCACAATAAGATAAGATAATCATCAGTTAATTGCAATTCGGCTCATAGTAGGCTTAGTCGGTACTTGGGCTCAACATTGAGCCGGCCCCCCAAGTGCCCCTCAGTTTCGGTCGCGATGCGGTATCAGTAATGGTAGGGGCATTATTTATTTATTTATTTATATATTTTAGAAGGCATGCTAATAAATACAATGATGTCAATCTGTAGTTAGATAGATACATTAGCTGTTAATCATTGAGTAAAAGGTCGGGAGAATAAAGAAAGAGGAGAGAGAGAGAGAGAGAGAGAGAGAGAGAGAGAGAGAGTAAATAAAGGAAGCCGAGGAAGAACGCTTTTTCTGCCTGTGATCAGAATTTATTGACCAACATCCAGCATTCTCACCAGATAGACAGTGACATCGAGCAAGCCGAAGCTTCCCTCTTTGCTCTGATTCACTTCCGCTACACTCCGAAATCCTTCTCCTCCGTATACTCTCTCTCTCTCTCTCTCTCTCTCTCTCTCTCTCTCTCTCTCCGAGTTGAATTTCTCCTCTTTTGCTTGGTTGATTGTTGATTGGCTTGCTTGCTTCTGATGTGCTGTTCGAAGGGAAACGTAGTGTTTGTTTACTAAAAATGACAGATCCTGAGCTGGTGAGTTTTTGAGCTCACAAGAATTTGGCACGCCCGACAGTCGTCTTTTCGGCTCTGTGCTCACTGGTGCTTGCCCGAGCTTGATCCAGTGCCTGTTTGGGAGTGCTTTTCTTTGCGTTTCTGTCTGCGTTCCGTGGTGTTTCCTCTTCTCCTAATGCGGGCTTAGAGAGAGAGAGAGAGAGTGATATGAGCTTTTTTCCTCATTTCCGGTGAGACAACTTGAGTTGAAAAATTTCCTTTTTCTTATTGCTCATTTCTTCTCTTTAGTGATTGGGGAACCAGTAGACTATGGGGAGAAAATTCTCGAATTCTTGTGATCACTTTGATTGCACGTCCGGTTGTGCACTTTTGTCACTTGCGAGTTTCACATTGCATGAAGTGTGCTGGATCAGCTAGGGTGTATGAAATGGAAAGTGCATATTTAACTAGGGCGTTTTGTATTATCAGTGGAAGGGGTTGGAAGTGTTGCATTATTGCAAGATGCATCTCCCAACTTATGCATTATGCTGTTGAAATTTGGTCGTTGAAATGTTTCCAAAAATGAAAAAAAGGAATGGTACTTGGGCCACGGGTACGGGGGGGCATAAACTAAATCTTTTTCAAACTTAATTTCCTGTTTCAAATTCTCTATTCTGTATATATATATTTCCTTTTAGGTTGAGTTGGCTGTTTTGGTTCGTGTACTATACACTGGATGTGCTGTAGCAGCATGAAGTTCAGAGATGTACTCAATGTGTCAACTGCTAAGCGGTCAAAATTTTTTTATGGCAGGATAATACAGTTGTGAGTGGCAATTTGATGAGGTGTGGTGCCATCTGTCAATGATGAGATGCTTCATCAAAGTCAATTGATGCTTGCTACATGGAGGTTCCCAGAGGCAGCCCCAAATAAGACTGACTCCTAAGACTGATATTGCTGATGACCGATTAATAATTCCTTACCCTGAGTATCAAATAAGTTATGAAGGTCATTTGGGTTCTACTTTTAGATGCTCAACTCTGAAGTTTATTGATATTATCAGAACAATGAGTGAATTCTCATCTTGTTTGAAGCTCTAATATGCAGTAGCTTGGCATTGCCGATGCAACTGTCACCAATGTGCCATTCCATTCTGTGGTGGATTCTATTGAAGTGTCTTGTCATATCTACTGCATCTATAGGTTCAGAAGTTTACAGAGGAACTGATGGGCCAAACCCTCAGTTGCATGACGTTCAGTCAATTACAGTCAATGTCTATGAGGGAAGCAGTTCTATTAGAAGTATATCACCAGCATTGTTATTGCCAACCAATGATTCAGTATCATGTGAGGACCTGGAAGGTGTCGGATCATTCAATACGACTTGTTTGCTAAGCGCAAACTTGTATTTAAGTTCCGATCTCTTCATATGTGGTCTTGGGAATATTGAGATACTCCCACATGTCTGCATCTCTTGCCTGATACAAGGCTGCACCATCAGTTTCAATGTTTCTGGATATGTCAGAATCGGTCAAAATGCAGCTATCATTGCTGGTTCAGTTATTTTCTCTTCGGCAAATTTAACTGTTGATAATAGTGCCTCCATAAATACCACATCCTTTGGTGGGCCACCTCCTTCTCAGACAAGTGGAACGCCAGTGGGTTATGATGGTGCTGGTGGAGGACATGGTGGTCGAGGAGCTTCTTGTGTGAAGAGCAACACAACAAATTTTTGGGGAGGCGATGTCTATTCTTGGTCCAACTTGTCTGAACCGTGGAGCTATGGAAGCAAAGGTGGGGGAACATCAGAGAAGAAACAGTTTGGAGGGAATGGTGGAGGGCGTGTCAAGCTTTTAGTGATGGATTTGCTGTATTTAAATGGATCAGTGCTTGCAGAAGGTGAGGATGGGGGACTTAGTGGGGGAGGGGGATCTGGTGGAAGCATCTTCATACGTGCTATAAAGCTGTAAGTCCATTTTCTGTTCTCTTAGAGGAAGTAGGCTGTGTAGATAAAATTTCTGGAAATGTTCTTCTGTAATTGGATAAGGGGGAAATTAAGGTAACCTTATTGCTTTTAGTATGAGTATATATCCTTGGGAATATGGGAGCAACTGTTAACTTCATTAAATAAATAAACAAACATCGTAGGGCTTGGTGTGTGTCTGAGAATACCACTACTTATAAGCTTATCGAGCTAGATGCTCATGAGGTAATCCTGATTACTGTACTGGCGATCAGCTCTATTCATAATCCAATTTTATTGTATTATGTTTTTTTTTTATAATGAGGAGTTTATTCTCTCCGTGCCCATGAACACCCCACAAACCATGGATCTAGGTTCATGGGCAAGCACATCTGTGGGTGACTTCACCAAGGGCTACAACCTTGTGAAATACTCACAAGTTGTATGCACACTCTATCCACATGAGCTAACCTTGGGTTTATAGAATTATGTCTTATTTCTTCATGGGCTTAAAGCTGTAATTTTGTGTGAATAGTGCATTTTGTACATCCTTTTGTTAGTGAAATATGCTTCATTCATAAAATAGAAAAAAAGTAAGCCAGGTATTTCCTTCAGGCTAGAAATCCAGCCCTCAAAGGCCCCTTACCAATAGTATTGTTGGTAAAATATGCGCCCTTTCTTTTGCCACATTCACATTAGTGCAATTAATTGTTTACCGTATTGATTTTGCAATTATATAGCATAAGTTATAGTTGTTAAGTTGGAGATTTGATGATGAAAGTGATCATGGGTAAGAGGAAATTGCATCGTCTTCTAATTGGCCAGGAAGGGATACGGTACCATAAGTGCAGCAGGTGGGAGAGGATGGGGAGGAGGTGGTGGAGGAAGAATATCTCTGGACTGTTACAGCATACAAGAAGATGTCCGAATCACTGTTCATGGTTTGTTCTTACATCTGTTGCAGATAATGTAAAATGTTAAGCAAGCATTTTTATACAAATGATCTCTGAATGTAAGATTCTTTCTCTGGCTAAAACCCTTACCAGCATATTGTGTCTAAATAAGTAGAGATAGAACTTCAGTATGCCCAGTTTCACAAGAAGTAATAATCATATAAAACATCATATGACTGATTTTTTCTAGTTGCTTTGTCTCTATCATTAAGGAAATTTGCAAGATCTAATCTAAGATCAATGCTAGGTATAGTCTCTGATCCTTTTATATGTCTTCCATTTGAACTGATCTTCTGCCAGGTGGATCAAGTATTGGCTGTCCACAGAATGCTGGGGCAGCTGGTACATTTTTCAATGCAAATTTAAGGAGTTTAAGAGTTGGAAATGACTTTATTTCAACAGCAACGGAGACTCCTCTGCTCGATTTTCCAACCAGCAAATTATGGTCCAATGTTATTGTGGAAAATAATGCGAAGGTGCTAGTCCCACTGCTTTGGACTAGAGTCCAGGTAATCATGGTCTCTCTGTTCTATTGGATCGTTTACATTTTTTTTCTGACTCGTTTTTACTTTCATTTTCTTTTCCGAAATATCGAATTATTAGCAATTTGTACTACTCAAATGTCTGCACCTTAAATTATTGTTTGCATCTATTATAATTGTCAAATCTGTCTGCTTAAACTTGATACTGAGAGAATACAGAGGCAAATAAGAAGCCTGAAAAATTGACCATAATTCTAATACCAAGTTGAAGTTTTGGAGTTGCAGGGAGGAAGAAACAGAGAGAGGAGTAAAAAGTGATATGGAAAAGCCAGAATAATTTTGTGATTGAATATGTGCGCATATTTATAATGATAAGTATGTGCTGTTGAATGTCTAAAACATGAAGCATCACAAATATTTTCTGAATATGTAAACCTATAGAAGATGCTTTCTATTTCAAGTGAATAGTTCCAGAGTATCCATGTACTTTGTTTTGTATTATTTTCCCTAGAGTTTTTTTTTATAGGAACCTCCTGTATAGTACAAGTTCTTGACAAAGTATACTTGATCCTATGATATTCTATGTTGTTTTATCTCCATTTCCAAACCCTTAAAACTGTTTCAAATGTCTATTTACTTGAATGTAAAGGTGCGAGGTCAGATCAGTCTCTACCGTGGAAGCAGTATCATTTTTGGACTATCTGATTTCCCAGTTTCTGAATTTGAGCTGGTTGCTGAGGAGCTGTTAATGAGTGATTCCATCATTAAGGTACATCTCCTTGTAAATCTTTTTCCCTAATTTTCTGTCATTTCCCTTCTTGGAAACAGCTAGGACATCTGGAGGACCTTTTGATTACACCAGTGCTTCCATAAACTGGTTCGGAGATTCCTGGCAATTTTTCAAGTCTGTCATCCTTTTCTATTGATTTAATTTCCTTCCATGTAAAAAGGTTTATGGTGCACTTAGAGTTGCTGTTAAAATGTTACTCATGTGGAACTCGGAAATTCAAATTGATGGTGGTGGAAACACAGTGGTCACAACTTCTATCCTTGAAGTGAGAAATCTGGTAGTTCTGAGGGTATGACCCATCTTATCTTATTATATAATAATTTTGGACACATTCCTCCTCTGTTTCATCATTCGGAGGTGACAATCACAATTTCGTTCCTCTTGCAGCATAACTCCATTATCAGTTCAAATACAAACTTGGCTGTATATGGCCAGGGGTTACTGAAGTTAACAGGTCATGGGGATGCAATCAAAGGCCAGCGACTCTCCCTGTCTCTATTTTATAATATAACTGTAAGACATTTTGATCATATGCTGCTTTTTACACCATATTGATGATGCTGAGAATAACTCTTTTCCTCCTTTCAATAAAATATTGTAATTTGCAACTTTCTCATTTTCTTCAGAAACTTATTTCTTGTGCGTCTTGAGCTTTTTACAATTCTGGGCTCTTTTTTAATTTTTTAATTTTTGAGTATTCCATAAAGAATTCTGGGCTCTAATTTGGTAAACTGCTCGGCTCTTGACAGGTCGGTCCAGGGGCTATACTTCAGGCTCCATGGGATGATGATGCTAGCAGAAGTGTGTGAGTATGATATCTTAATTGGTTTTGCCCACACCTGATTTTGGCTTCCTTTATAGGGTAATGAGATTTGCTATGCAAATACTTTTCCAGGGTAACAAAATCCCTTTGTGACAGTGAGACATGTCCAGTAGATATAATTACTCCTCCCGACGATTGCCACGTTAACTATACGCTATCCTTTTCACTACAAGTAAGTCTATCATCTATGTTGAAATAAAATGCATGTTTTACTGATTCAACAGAAAATTACTGTGCTCATATTCTATGATACAGTCCTCTTAGGGTCAGGTAATGGAGATAGATGATTGCAATCAATTCTGGCCGGTACATCTTATCGTGGTTGTTTGGAAACTTTTCTGGCCATGCATGTTATATTAAAACTTCAGCAAAATGGTCCTTTCAATGACATTCTCATAGCTACATCATCGCACCTGAAAATTTCTTTGTGGATTTAGATGCTGTTATAAGTTGGTGTTTAATTGTTGCCTGAACATTGGCAGATCTGTCGTGTTGAGGACATTCTTGTAACTGGTGTTATCAAGGGAAGCATTATTCACGTCCACAGAGCAAGAACCGTCATTGTTGATCCCAATGGTATTATTACTGCTTCAGAACTAGGTAAACCAGCAATAATTGGTTTAGCTTGTCTTCATCTCAGCTTTCTATTTGTATGTAGATTTTGAGAATTTGCGTATTGAAAGCACCTTGTCTTTCAGGTTGCAGTGATGGTGTTGGAAGGGGAAACTATACTAATGGTGCTGGTAGTGGTGCTGGGCATGGAGGACGAGGGGGCACAGGGTACTACAACGGAATGGTGTGCAATGGTGGTCTAGATTATGGCAGTGCTGATCTTCCATGTGAGCTGGGAAGTGGGACACAGGGTCCTAATCAATCTTATGGGCACATGGTTGGAGGCGGAATGATAGGTAATCCTTTTAAAAAATTATTTTCTTAAGGTTGTTCTTATTTAAGCAATTTTTAAATAGTTTTTAGAGCAGGAATGAATATCAAACTGGTTAACTTTTGGGGTAAATTTGTACCATTAGAAAAAAACTATATATCTTGGGATCATTGGTCATAAGGGTTCTCTGACGTCAATTAATTTCTGGAAATAACAAAGAATATCAGTGTGATTTGTTCATGCAATTATGTTAAACTTGCATATTCCCTGGAACTAGTCTGGCCAGGGATCCAGCCATTTGATTAGATTGTTAGCTATAACTTGTTGAGAGGGTACTCAATCAACTCTCTCTGCCATTGCATAGCAGCAATCATAGTCTCACACTAAGAATGTATGTTTTCTCTAATTTGTCTGCATTTTCCTTATCTCACTCATACTGTCTTAATATTTTCTTCATTTTCCCTTAGTGATGGGATCTACTCAGTGGCCTCTCCTTAAGCTTGAAGTATATGGATTCTTGAAAGCCGATGGTCAGGGCTATACAAGGAATATGAATACCTCTCTACTTGGAAGACTTGGTGGAGCTTCTGGTGGAACAATGCTTCTCTTCCTTCAGGAGATTAAATTAGCTGAGAATTCCTCATTATCTGTTCTCGGTGGAAAAGGTGGCCCTTTTGGAGGTGGTGGTGGAGGAGGTGGGAGAGTTCATTTTCACTGGTCTAAGATTGATGTTGGGGAGGAATATATTCCCATTGCCTCAGTTAAAGGTTCAGTTGACAGCAGGTATGCCCTATAATCATCATTGTCTTTCAGGAACTAACCCAAAAACATCTTAGGAGAGAAACACCTTTTATAAACAAAAAGGAGTAAAGGGAACTTTGTGGCTCTTATCTTCAAATGGGTTGATAATGCTTGTGAGGTTGATGTACCTTGCTTATCGATAGTGGAAAATGCTTGACTTTTGAAGTTAAAACAGTGGAGGAGCTGGTGCTAATGGCGGTTCTGATGGGAAGAAGGGCACAGTTACTGGGAAAAAGTGCCCTAGGGGACTCTATGGTACATTCTGCAAGGTTTCTAAACTTTCCTTTAATCTGCTGATAGTCATAAACCAATCTTTCCTTTTAGATTTGGCCTCACTTCTGATCAGCTTTTAGAAATATGTAGATAATAGATTTTTCCTCAACATGTTAGTACTAGTTTCTGTGTCCACTAATTTAGCCAAAAGGGAAGACAGATAAGGAATTGAGTCTACATTCAGGCCAATGAAGGAGTTCATTATGTCTTGAAAATGAATTAGGGATTTTAAATAGAGAACTACTTAGGCGAAAAGCAAATATCATATTATGATTCACTGCTTGCATAATTGAGCATCACAAAATCTTATACAAGTTTGATCAGACTTGAGATAGTTGTTTTAGAAGGTTCAGATTGAGTTGATTTTGCTGTAAATTGATAGGAATGCCCTGTCGGGACTTACAAAAATGTGGATGGATCTGATGAAAATCTTTGCATGCCTTGCTCTCTAGACCACCTTCCTAGACGTGCATATTTCATACATGTAAGAGGTAAAGTGATTTCATGCACATTTCTGCTTCCACACCTCTAATCTCCTTTCTTTTCGCATTTCCACTGTTCTTTATATAATTGCAAATGCTTGCTGCAGGAGGGGTCAGTAAGCCTTCCTGTCCCTACAAATGTATATCTGACAAGTATCGAATGCCAAATTGCTATACCCCTGTTGAAGAGCTCATGAATACTTTTGGGGGGCCCTTGCCTTTTGCTCTTCTTTTGTCCTGCCTGTTGGTGCTTCTAGCTTTATTACTAAGTACTTTGAGAATTAAATTAGTGGGGCCTGGCTCTGGTTATTATAAGGAAACCTCAAATGAACGCCAAAGTCGTGACCATTTTCCATATCTTCTATCTCTATCAGAGGTACATCATGATTCTTTTGCTAGATTTTAAAGTCACTCTTCATTGAAAATGGTTAAAATATACATCATCATACCGTGGTTACTGTTATTTTCTTCTTCTCAACTTTAGGTTCGTGGGGCAAGAGCTGAAGAAACTCAGAGTCACGTCCACAGAATGTATTTTATGGGTCCCAATACTTTCAGAGAACCATGGCACCTTCCATATTCTCCTCCTCACTCAGTTATTGATTTAGTGTGAGTCAGAAAAAAAAAGCTTTTCTTTTTTCCAGTTTCAAAAAGAATTCCTCCATTAAGAATTAACTTCTAGTAATTGTTCTAACATTAATTCCTTCATGCTGATTTCATTTGGCTGCAGGTATGAAGATGCTTTCAATAGATTTATAGATGAGATTAATTCTGTTGCTGCATATGACTGGTGGGAGGGATCAATACACAGCATATTGTCAGTGCTTGCATATCCCTGCGCATGGTCCTGGAAGCAATGGCGTCGAAGGAAGAAAATTCACCGCCTTCAGGAGTATGTTAAGTCAGAATATGACCATTCATGTCTTCGCTCTTGCAGGTCACGAGCTCTCTACAAGGGCATGAAGGTTCGGATAGTTATGCTTCTGCCGTTTACCATTTTGGCTGCAGTTCAATTACTCATTACTTTATGCAGTTTTTCATTCCAGTATCTCTTGCATTGCGATGAGAAAAGATTTAGTTTTTTCTACTTGTGTTGACAGAGTGGGGAAAACTCTTTTTTTAATTTCAACAGCAGGCAACAAGGCACCTGTCATCTGATTTTCATGTGCTGCTACATTAAATAGTGTCTCTGAAAAAAATAATGCAAAGGCATTAGAAATGGCAGTCTGGTGGAAGCTTATATGACTTAATATGAACTATCATAGTTAGTTAAGAGAACTGTGTGGAAGAGATCAAGGAAGGATTGAAAATGGGAACACCTTGAAGGAGGCCTGAGACTGGTTAAGTCAGTTACTTTGATTTAATACACTTAATGGGTGAGGTGATTTATCGCCCTGTTTGTGCTATAGGTAGATGAACTCTTGAATAAATTTTAGTTACCTGATCTTAAGGTCTTTAAAATTGGCTCAAAGCTGCACGTTAACTGGCCTTTTGAGTTCTATTTTTTTTGCTATTCCAGTCATTTAAGCTAATTGACCATTTCCATTTACCAATGAGTCATAGTGTTGCTAGATCATTATTAGACACAGAAATTGGTTGTTCTAAGTGCCATATGAATCCTGCAGGTTGGGGCAACACCGGATTTGATGATTGCATATATAGATTTCTTTCTTGGTGGTGATGAGAAGCGCTTGGACATTGTATCTATTATTGAGAAGAGATTCCCAATGTGCATTCTCTTTGGTGGAAATGGAAGCTATATGTCACCTTACAGTATTCACAATGACATTTTATTGACAAATCTTCTTGGCCAGGTTCTTCAGATTTCTCTGATATGCCTCATCAATTTTTCTGTTTGGTTTCTGCCTGTCCTTCTCTAATACCAATGTAGTCTTGGCATGCAACCTATTATTTAAGTTGTTGTGAAATGTCTTCCATGCTTGATGTAGCATACCATCTAAGATTACCACAAAATGTGAATACCACTAGCCTCTTGGAAGCAATTTGGTTATTGGTTGCTTATAGAACTTGGAGACAAAGTAATATTGTGGAATTTATAGTAAGGGCTTGGTATGATCAAATTAAATAGAATTTTTTCTTTTTCAAGTGTTTGAGGTTGAGGGAGAACTATAAAGCATCTTCCCAATTTCTGCTAAGCAAACCCCAACATTTAAGCAAATGTATGAACATCCCAATCTAGCCTCACCCTCAACTCAAGTCACATGAATGATACTTGACCAAATCCCATGCCTATAAGTATCAGTTTAGTATATTGTAGTAAGATGTCGTGATGGATGTTAAACTCTCGAGACAAAGCTTATGTTACTGGGCCAAGTTGTAACTGGCCTTTTCCCCTCTTGATACTTTTAGTAGCCTAAATAAGCCTTTTCTGAAAATTTTTTTTTCATAACTTTCATTTAGCATGTCCCAGCAACTGTTTGGAACCGATTGGTGGCTGGTTTGAATGCTCAATTGAGGACAGTGAGGCATGGATCAATTCGGACCTCATTGAGCCAGGTCCTTGATTGGATAAACAGTCATGGGAACCCACAGCTCGAGTTTCATGGGGTTAAGATTGATCTTGGGTGGTTTCAAGCCACAGCTTCAGGTTACTACCAACTGGGTATCTTAGTATTAGTCGGTGATTTCTCAATCCAGAGTTTGGGCCAGTACTCCTCATCTGAAAGAAATGATGAATGCTCAAGGTAAATTTTAAATATTTTTTTCCTAAAATGTGCAACCAATATATGTCTTGGAATTTTCTTTATATATATATATATATATATAAAGTCAACTCGTGTATTAGATTCATATGGAATAGTGACATACAAAAAGTCACAGGATCAAGAGGACTAGTTGCTTCAATAGAATATGCAAATTTGAGGCATGGGAATCCTCATGAGAAAATGGAAGATTTCTTGGTTTTCTCCTTCAGTTCTTAATTTTCATTTTCCGAGGGCTGTAACATCATTTATCTTAAGGGAATGAGAAAGCCCATTCTATCAGGCTTTTCATTTAGTCTAATGGCCTATTTGGGATTTTCCATCTGGGCAGCACCACTTAGCATGGTTTGCTCCTAAATTCCCTCTCTCTTTGACACATAATTAATATACTCTGAACACGTACTCTAGACAGTGCAAATCGTGGAAAAGAGTCAGCAGAAGTCAGTGATACGGAATAAATCATCTGAATCACCGCTTATTACCAATAATGAGGTATGACTTCCATGCTCTGTCTTCCAGGAAAAATGACGAATCTGCTAGAAGAGGAATCGATCGTCAACAAGTTCCAGCATATTGCAGTCATGTGTTAGCTCGGAAGAGGATAAATGGAGGAATCAATGGCGGAATTATAAATGATGCCTCTATAAGATCTTTGGATTTTAAGAGGGATTATGCATTTCCAATGTGTCTATTGTTGCGGAACATGAGACCTATTGGCCATCAGGTGGTTTACTTATGTTTTTCATTCTTTTTTTAATGGTATCTAAAACGTTTCCTTTTTCAGGATATGTTGCAGTATGTCATCACCGTCATGCTGTTAGCAGATCTATCAGTCACACTCCTCATGTTGCTTCTCTTCTATTGGATCTCTCTGGGGGCATTTCTTGCCGTTCTCCTTGTTCTTCCTCTGTCTCTATTATCCCCTTTCCCTGCAGGACTGAATGCATTATTTAGCAAAGAACCTAGAAGAGCTTTGCTGGCTCGTGTATACGCTTTATGGAATGCTACATCTTTATCAAATATTGTAAGTTAAATCCAGATGAGTATAAAATATCTTTCAGTGTCAACATGTTAATGATTCAGCCATTTATTTTACTAAACTATAAACTATGAAACTTGCAATTTCTTTAACTGATGAGTTTTGGTTCTTGCAGATTGTGGCCCTCATTTGTGGCATCATTTATTATGGAATTTCCTCATTCAAGCCACCAAGTGAATCAAATGCATGGAAAACTATAAGGTATGACATCATTCAGGAACTAGTTTACACGACCATGCCCTGTTCCTACTAGTGTCTCTAATAAAATTGTCAGCACTTGTGAACAAACATGGTTTAGGTAATTGCATCCAAGTTTGATTTGAGTGAGAGATACTATCTTATCTAAAATAGGAAATATAATACAAGATAATATCTCTTACTATTTCAAACGAAAATTGACGGTAGTCCTTGCTATAACCTGAATCCGGCATAGGATTGCAATTGCACTTCCTGGATGTATTAGAAAAGCTTAAATATAAAATGACACTTCAATTGGCACTCAGTTCTCGCCTTCATGTGGCAGCATTGCCCACAGCCTCTTTACTAGTGCCGGTTGACCGCATATAAAGGATGGTTTAACTGTTGAGAGGAGTTGGATAAATATTTGGTCGCCAGTCACTCACCTAGTGAAGAAGACACAGGGTCTTGCACTGAGCACAAATCAATGCCTAGAACGGAATTTCTCAGTGTATTTATGAAGCCCAGTAAGCAATGACTTTAGTAACTCACTTTCAGCTTGCCCTTCGGAGAGATGTGCTCAGAGGCTGAAGTGTTATAGCAGAGACATGGTTCCTGATACGAGAACAAATGGCTGGAATTATCCATACGAGCAAAGTCCCAATTATTGAATAAAGCTTTTTATGTTTCAGTGATTATGTTTTTTGTTTGGTGAATTCCGAAGCATCTCGAAAGACTTCCACTTTTGCTGTCAGGGATGATGACCAGTGGTGGCTCTTGCCAACTATCCTTGTTCTCTTCAAGTCCATACAAGCTCGTTTCGTGGACTGGCACGTAGCAAACCTAGAAATACAAGATTTCACTCTCTTCGACGCAGATCCCGACGCATTCTGGGCGCACGAGTCTTCTTGACTGCAACCTTTGTGGTTGTTGGTGGTGAAGCTGCTGCTCCTTCTGTACATAGCAGTTTTCTGACCATGACCCGGAGAGTTTTCAGAGTACATAGTTGTGCATATCTTTCCTCTTATTCACGCTGACAGTCAAAAGACTCATTTCATCGTGCTTCCCGATGAAGTTCAGAACACGGAGACTGAAGATTGGGCAATCCATCCCAACACCCGATGGACCTAGAAATGCGTCTTCTTCCCTCCGTTAGTTTGCATTTACCCTTCCGATTGCAAGATGAGTCGTCGTTACGATCACTTGACCCATGCTCTTTGATAAGCTACTGTATGTATGGTATGGTTTTTTCCCTGGTACATAAGATTTCTTTTGTGTCCCCCATTTTTGTAACTAGCGAAGTGAAGCAAGATATATCCGAGTCTTACTCCGATTATCACAAATATATCGCAACGCATAGGCCATAATAGCACATGAGGTTTCTCTGATCTCCTTGGACATCGAGGACCTCTGGAACTTTCTCACATGAGTACGACTTAATCTTTCGCATGATCTGCACGCTGGGTTTGCTATATTCATGGTCCTAATGCTTCCCTCTTTTAAGTGTTGCACATTCTTCTTTTGCTCAGAGGAACACGATTTAATCTCAACTTGTGGTTTAAAGTCATCGGGAATCGTAGGAAATCACTGGAAAAAAAAAATTAACCGAACAATTGTGGGTATATGTGCAAGAAAGAGGAGAACCAGGACAGGCTCAAAGAAAAGCTATAAATACAGGGGGGGGGACAACGTAAATAGCTATATCGCATGGGCCAAATTGTAAATGCATGCTAAACTTGCAACTACAAAGCGAGGGGCGCACAGACGAGACGGAGGCCAGAAACCGAATCGTTCTCTGTGGAGCCCCAGTCTCATCCGCTGAGCATCTAGTAAGTTCCGCCAGCGCCGCCGCCAGGATGCTCCGGCAAGCCACTCGCGTTCTCTCTCGTCCTGTAATCTCAAATCGGTTGGGCATTCGGGCCTTGTCCACGGATGCGCCGGCAACTCCGACGACGACGGACACTAGCTTCACTGACTCATGGAAGAAGGTGATTCCAAACATGGAGCCGCCGAAGACTCCTTCGTCTTTCATGAGCCCGAGGCCTCCCACCCCCTCTACTATCCCTACCAAAATCACCGTCAATTTCGTGCTTCCTTATGCATCTGAGCTCGCCACTAAAGAGGTCCGTACCTGCGATTCTTCTTTGATTCTGTGCTGATTAGGGTTTAATTGGTCCTCCGCAATTGATATCTATTGTACTGCGACCAGACCGAGGCGATCATTTAGATATTCTTGCTGTAATACTTTAATTTACGTTGCGTAGATTGCTTGATAACCAAAGCGGGTGATGATTAAGCTGGTTTTCAGTGATGAAGTCTGATATCAACTAAACATCAACAAAAAATGTAAGACTAATTTCTGGCTTTGGCATCTTCGTGGCTCAGAAAGTGAAAATGTTTGGACTCTGTTTAGTATTTCCTAAATGAATCATGATCGTCTTATGGAAGCGATAGCCATGCAATTTGAACAGAATCTCCTTCTGCCCTATCAATCCATGGGGGGTGGGTGGGTTGGTGTTTGAATTTGATAGCAGCACAGAATCTGTAAATTGAGACATGTTGCCATAGATAGCTGAAATGCATTGGCCAATATCTTCTCTCTTGGTTATGCATCTGGAAGGTTCACTTGTCTCTTACGCATGATGCTAATCCAAGTGACTTGTTTGCTGCATAAACGAACTTAAGTTCTGTTCCATCAGTATGTTATGTTTAGATAGGTCTCTTGGGTTGAGACGCCTTTCTTCTCATTTCATTAAAGAATATCCTTTCCAAGTCTGAGTTTTATACGGGGCCTAGAAAAAGGTCTGAGGTCTATGCACTATATGTAAGAGGTTTGAGTGTGTAGAGAGCTTCTGCATGTGGAATATGTCAATTTATAGGTTCTTAGTGTCACGAAATGCGACTTATTTCTGTTCACAAGTTCTTAAGAAGTTGGATATGGATCAGCTATGCTTCTCATTTTCATTATACTTAATCTTGCTGCATATCAGGTTTATACTGTCTTAATGTACGATTAATGAAATATGATAATTGAAATTTCTTTATTGAATACTCGAAAAAATATCAGGTTGATATGGTAATAATACCTGCTACTACTGGACAAATGGGTGTTCTACCTGGACATGTTCCAACAATTGCAGAGCTGAAGCCAGGGATTTTGTCAGTCCATGAAGGGAATGATGTGACAAAATATTTTCTCAGTAGTGGGTTTGCATTTATCCATGCTAACTCTGTTGCTGATATAATTGCTGTTGAGGCTGTGCCAGTTGACCACGTTGACCCAAGCTTGGTCCAGAAAGGTCTTGCAGAGTTCACGCAGAAGCTAAGTTCAGCTTCAACTGACTTGGAGAAAGCTGAAGCACAGATTGGAGTCGATGTACACAGTGCACTAAACTCTGCTCTTTCAGGTTAACCTCTGTCTCTCTTGTCATGACTGCTTGTTGTAGTTCCTGGTCGGAATGAATGGCTACTCCATGCTGCAATAGTATATCACTTTTCACTTTCATTCAAGTGAAATAAAGCTGAAGAAATTGTCATGGTTGTTCTGCTTGACACTTCTCTTGCTTTGGGTTTTTTGTTTCTTCTAGTAAGAAGATTAGTTTTGCTTCTATCTTATTGCAATTGGAATGACAGCATATCTCTCTTGCGATAAATGAGCCGCTTTTCCTTTGGAACCATATGTGATCACCCTGCTTCCTATAATAAAAAGAAAAGAAAAGAAAAGCATACTGTTGAGTCTCTTGAGCACCGGTGAGATGGGTTGCAGTAAGTATTTCTCAAAAACCAAGATGTGGAACTTGTGTGGGATTTACATAGGCTTGATATGATCCATTTCCCATCTTGCTTGCATTCTCTAAATTTACTTGGTAGAAGTCTTTAATCTGTTAGAGATACTAGGCCTGTGAAGATGATCTTCCACTCAGGAGGCCAAGTTCGTGTTTGGGGAGACAGAGACTGGCAGTGGAGCTTGCCATGATAAATAAGTAGGGTGAGATTACGCTCAGGCATTTCAGAATGACTGGAGTGATATATAGGGCGCTTAGAACCAGGCTGGCCATGTCAGAATCTCGAGCCAACAGCTGAGAAGCCGTTAGGTTATTTTGCTTGCCCTTCGCCGTCCTGATCTCTCCATTCATTTCCAATGTGCCCTCTTACGTAACTGAAGTCACTGAGGGACCCAGTATTTGACTTGGTCAAAGCCCATTTGCGCCGATCAACTATGGGCTGCATATCCATCAAGTATGATGTCACAGGAGAAGCGGGCTTACTTAACTGGCCCTTCAAGTGAACGAGCCAACCGTAGGCCTGGTGGTGAGGCCCGGCCCGAAAGTTGGACGGTAGCCTCTAATCTTTGAACATTTTGACGGGCCTAGATTCGACAAAGCAGTTTATTGTGAGCCCAGGGATTATTTGGGCCTACACTATCTGACTTCGTCGTAGGCCCATTACGCCTGTTCAATCCTGCAGGCCCATATGGTCCAGCAGCGGACGGGCCTGGACCGCCCGTGCAAATACTTTCAATTTGACTGGACCGCAGGCCCATTACGATGGATTAATGGGAAGGCCCATGTGGCCCATAGAGACCGGGCCTGGGCTGCTCCATCCAAGTACCGAGTTGTTCTCAGGCCCATCATGCATGATTGATCATGAGACCCATATGGCCCAGAAACAGACTAGGCTTGGACTGTCCCTTTCCAAGTACAATTTGGCTTGGGCCCAGGCCCATCATGCCTGATCGAACGCGAGGCCCATGTGGCCAAGAAAACAGACCGGACCTGGACTGCACCATCCAAGTACCACTTGGCTTGGTCCCAGGCCCATTATGTCTGACCGTTCCGCGAGGCCCATGTGGCCCAGAAACAGGCCGGGCCTGGAGTGCCCCATCCAAGTACTACTTGACTTGTACACAGGCCCATCATGCTTGACAAACACCAGGCCCATGTGGCCCATACCAGATGGGGCCTGGACTATAGCTGGACTTGCTCCCAGGCCCATCATGGCTGATCGATCACAAGGCCCACATGGCCTGCAATAGACTGCTTGTGGACTGCCCCGTCCATTTAGCTATTACCAAGCCCAGCCCAGCCTAAACAAGTAAACCAGCTGCTTGCTTTCGTTCATAAACCTTCGACATAAAGGTGGGCCATATGTTGAGCCCACTTGTCGTATGGCGTCCCGTTCCTAGCTCATATTATCAATCATGATCTATACACCTTCAGCATCGATGAATATAATATATTACATTCCCGAAACAGAAAAGTTCGGTGTGCAAAAGACTAATTTACCCCCCCACGAACCACGGAAAGAGGAAATAATTACAGGCCCAAGAAGCAATTGCCAAACCTCGGTTCGGGCTTGGAGAACATCAGCCTCAGGCACCTTGAAGATCACCCGCCCTTTGGTTTGAGAAAAGTAATCCCTACCCAAGGGGCAATAGGTGCTGGGAACAACACCAAGATCATGTATCTTTGTGAAGTAGAACCGACCCAATCGATGGATAGGTGGCACTCACACGCATTTACTGTCATAACTTCGAGTGCCCCCGCCAGGGGCAACCACCATCAAAAGCCTGCTCCAAAACGTCCTCCATTCTCTTAGCGAGTATTATCTGGCATAGGATGTTAAAAGCGTATCAGATTAATGCCACACATAACTTCGCCATAACAAAGTGATTAGCCGTTAGAGAAACCATACACCAAGAAAAGTGGGTCCGATTATGCCCATCCTTAATCCTAAATGGAATATAACGACATAGAGGTCCAGTTGTTAGAGATGAGCTCAAATGACTCCTTCTCATAATGAAAATGTGTAAAGTCTCATTACAGTCCCCATCCTGCATTGAATGAACTTACAATCATGGAATAGATTCGACCATCATATTATACAATAAGGTTTTTTAACACTAGCCCCTCCCTCATATGGCCTAATTCATTGACTCCAGTTAATAAGGCGGATGGGATGCAAGAAAACTGTTTCCTCGCAGACACTTTCTTCGTATCTTGTTTAACAAGTAACGATGAATAACAAGATGAGGTCGACAGGGAAGCTGATATAGAGATACCTCCAAGTTGGCAAGCACAGCTGATGGCACTTCAACCAAGTCCTTCATATTCCTCTCCGGCAGTATCACTCTCTTGATTCCATACCTGTGAGCTGCCAAGATCTGCACCATGGAGAACTCAGAATCGTGTCTCATGAACTGAATATTGTCACCATGCATTAACCCAATCTTCCATAATTCTCAAGAAATTCGGTGTCATTCTAGATAGTAGCAGTGTCCTCAGTATACTTAAGCTGCCTACTTGGTTATATGCATAGACCCAAGACCAAGAATCATTTACAACAAAAGTGAACAAAATTCTATGAAGTTCTTGTGATGTATCCCATCGACAGGCATATATAGATTCATGAATATGTCACTGATTTTCTGCTGGGCCACCGATGTATCTCTCTCACAGATCATCATGGAAGATGTAAAAATAGTAATGAGGCTAAGCATTTGCATACCTTGTCTTTGATACCACCAACTGGCAACACAAGGCCCCGCAGTGTCATCTCTCCAGTCATTGCTGTATCTGCTCTAACACTTCTCCGACTGAACAGGGAAACTAAGGCTGTAACCAGAGTAATACCGGCTGACGGGCCATCCTTATGGATGGCTCCCGCAGGAAAGTGTATATGAATATCCCGACCATGAAGCAGACTAATTTCCTCTGAGGAAGCGAGCTTGAGATCAGCAGCTCTAGCTCTTACCTACAAAAAATGATATTCCAATTTAAACCAATGAGCAAGAGAAAAATTATAGAAAGATACTTTAAATCTTGATTTCAAGAAGATTCCGGTTTTAGTCACAGATATAGGAAAAACTCATGATTCAGGATTATACAAGAAGATAACAATTAACAGAAAGTATGCCACCTTGAGGAGAGTAAACTTACATTAATTATAACCTAATGGAAATGAGGTGGAAGATAAGGGAATCCTCAAATAAGTACGTTCTACTATATGGCATTTGCATTATGTCTCATTCATATTCCTACATCCAAAGATGATAAACGTGTTTTGTTACAACTCCATCTAGACACAAGGACATATTACCCATGTCAGAGCTATGTGTGCCGATTCCTTAATAACATCACCAAGTTGCCCAGTGAGATGTAATTCACCCTTTCCCGCCATTGCTGTAGCCTCCACGAATTGAACTTCTCCTCCGAAAGAAGTCCAGACAAGCCCAACAGATACACCAGGAGTGGCAACACGTTCTGCAGCTTCCTTATCAACAAACCTTGGAGGCTGCATTGCCATAAAGCAGATCTATGAATCTGTCAATGATCACAAGGCCATCTCTCTTTATCCTTTTCTTATCAGCTTACAGACCCAAGACTTAAAGTCACAGTTAGAAGTCGTAAGATCTGCTGACACACTCCAAAATTTAATAGAAAAATTGAGCAAATTAAATGGTTTTGCCAGTGATCAAATGCCAGAGATGTAAGTATGCATTTGTCCATTTGCATCTTGCTGTTATCTCAATTGGATCAGTAAGTGGATCACTGCACTTATTTCTGGGCATTAAAGACAAGGAACTACATCTGTACAAAAAAACAAGAGACCTGAATGTGGGCAAAGATTGAATGACTTGCCAGCTCAGAAGTGATCAAACAACTGTGAAATTTTGTCAGTGCTTGCCAGAAGATTGAGGACAACGCTTTCTCAAATCAAAGATGGAAATTAAAAAGAAATGTTGCAAGCTCTCAAATGCTTTTGAGAAGCATATAACTGTTTTCATGATATAGCAACAGGAGCTGTAGACATGTAAAATGGATATTGAGGAAGAAAATTACCCCAAGAACTTTTTCCAGCATCTCCTCATCTGCGACCATTGGTGAGGAAATGTTAAATGTGTTGGATATTTCATGGTTGTTTACACCCATTGGAAGGACTTCCATTTCCACTTCAGCTCCTCCAGCAAATCCATTTTCAATTAGTGGTGAAGCCAGGCGTTGCATATCATGGTTCAAAGGCACGACTTGTTCTTGCTCAGCCACTTTTACAGCGGCAGCCCGAGCAAGAGCAGCCAAGTTCCTTTCCAGATTTCTAACACCAGCCTCTCTGGTGTATCTCTGGATAACAAGTTTCACCACAGTCTAACACAGAAGAAAGATTACAAGACACTGTGTCAATGTTGTTTTCTGCATAATCAGGAATTTTCAAAATTCTCTAGCAGGATAATCTCTATAAACTTCAGCAAAGAGATGCCCTAGATGTTCAAGATAGGAATAATACTTTTTGGTATAATCTCCACACTTCTACAAAAATGGAACTCAATAAATGAGCAATATCCACAGTGTCTGAATAAGTTTTTGAAATTAAGGTAGTGTGTCAAAATAACTACCTCTGGAATTTGAAGAAAATCTGGACTTAGTCCATGCTGATCCAACACTCGGGGAATTAAATGCCGCATGGCTATTCTAAGCTTTTCTTCAGCCGTGTATCCTGGCAGCTCAATAACTTCCATTCTGTCAAGGAGTGGAGGTGGTATGGGTTGTGTTCTGTTCGCAGTTGCCACAAAAACCACCTTTGAAAGGTCAAATGGCACGTTCAAATAGCTTAATACTCATTAAGGAAGTACACTGCTCCCAAAATAATGCTTCATCACGAACTTAGATTTTGACAAAAGTAAAAATTCTAATCTATGTTTTCCAAAGAGTACCATTTATATGAATATACGATCCTCAAATCATAAACAACTCTTTTTTTGATAATTAAATCATAAACAACTCATTAAAGTTTAAAAAAAAGGATACTGATCATTAAAGGTTTTATTCTGCTCAGGATCAAGAACCTCCAGGAGAGCTGAGGCTGGATCCCCTCGAACATCAGAACCTGTCTTGTCAATCTCATCAAACAACATGACTGGATTGCAAACAGCTACTCTCTAAAACGAAATAGGGAAAAAAAAACAAAGATATCTCAGTCCAATTCAAACAAGAGTAATCTGGGGCATAGTCAGACTCTGCAAAGAAGAATCTTCCATTACACTTGCACAAGATACAGTAGGCATAATAAATCTGAAAGGAAGACTACCAATTAAAATCTACAACCCTAACAAAAACAGTATAAAATCATATTTGCCCATGTAAACGAGAAACATCTCCTTCACCCCCCCCCCCCCACCCCCCCCATGGAAGTGTGAAAAATCAGTGGCTTATATCTCAAACCAGATCATGCACTTCTTTACACAAACTTTAACCCAAACAGCAAAGATTTACCTTCAATCCATCAATAAGACGTCCAGGCATGCTACCAATGTAAGTCCTCCTGTGCCCCCTAATATCAGCCTCATCCTTTACACCACCAAGAGAGATTCGCACAAACTTTCTTCCCAGTGCAGCAGCAATTGATGAAGCCAAGGATGTTTTCCCAACGCCTGGGGGACCAACAAAGCACAATACCGGCCCTCTGGCATCTGGCTTGAGCTACAAGCAACATTTCAGTTAACTAGAGGCATGGCAAACCAAGCAAAAGGGGACAAGATGAATAGGATATAATTTGTCAACCTTGCGAACAGCCAAATATTCTATAATCCGTTGCTTGACCTTGAGTAGGCCATAATGATCCTTGTCAAGCTTCTCCTTTGCAGCTTTTAAGTCCAGCTCCACTTCTTCACTGGTCTTTTTCCAGGGAAGATCAGCAAGAAGTTCCAGATAAACACGTGAGCTGTTGTGCCCAGGCTGCTGTGGTTGCATTTTTTTCAGCCTCCTGAGATTTGCAGCAGCCCATATATTAGTTTTCACCATGGAGAATCCAAGGCATCAAGCTTGCAGGAAAATCAGTATTATTTTTAAAAGGACTGCTCTCAATTATTGAAACAGTTGTGCATTTGTAATAAAGACCACCAAGGTTGCAGCAAGCTTCCCAAAAATCTGAGACACAAGCCTCAAGTGGTTAGACACTTGGAAAGTCAACATTCTCTGTCAACGGCATACCTTAATTCTCTCTGTGCTTGCTTCCAAATATTTGAAGGCAAACCAGCAGTTTGCATTTTACTTTCTAAGGCAGCTAAATCATCTTCGTCATCATCGTTGTTCCCCAGCTCTTCTTTGATAGCTTTCATCTATATGTAATACAAATGAGAGAGATGGTATATCAAATATAGAATGCAGTGGCATCGTGTAACCAACAGCATGAGGCACCTAACAGCATGCAAAAACAATTATGAATGCATGTTTGAACATGAATGCAGGTATGTGACTATATGGACGGGGCTTACAGAAAATTCTCACCGGATACTTCTACTTCAATTTCTTTGCATGAATTTGCAGCTTTACCGTTTATCTGCTCTCATAATAGTTCATAACAGTAGATGTATGCCATTAAGCATATATATACGCTATATCCACGCAACTCTAGTGACTTCATTATGTGGTCTCAAACAAGGATTTAAATCTTAGTCGGAGCTCACGTAAGAGTATTGCGGGTGCTGCAGTCTTTTTTTTTTTTGGTACAGAATGATAAAGTAAGAAAAAAATTAATTTTCTAATTTAAGAGCTCTTTTGTAACACATAACAAAACTAATTTAAGTTGCATTTAATTGAAAATCATTTAAATACATGAACATCAGCAAAAAAAAAAGAAGAATATCAGTCATAAGGGCCATTACGGCCGATATTTGATCTGTTACGTAACGCCACTGCACATGCCACAGTCAGGATTTTAATTCTCTCCATTATCTTGGTCCGTAATGGTATTGGAGCATGCCAATACCGTTACGTTATGGCCATTACAAGCCATATTTTAAATCCTTGATCAAAGACCCTTATGTCGCAAAGTGCCTTACCCTATATGCACAGACCAGAGTTCATCCTTTATTTGCCGTGCATAATCATGACTGCTCTGATTTTATCAAGCATGAACTCAAGCAGTTTTCTTAGCAATTGTCTCTAATGCCTGATTTACTTGCCCTTTATCAAGGTGCACCAGAATCGTAGATTTATGTGGATATAGGGTAAGGACGCAAGGAGCAGACCTGCTGACGCAGAAGAAAATCTTTCTGTGATTTGGATACTTGTCCCTCGACCTTTTGCGTGATCTTCTCCACTACACATATTGACTGACAAAAAAAAAACATTCAAAGAACCCATCATGAGAAGAACAAAACGCCAAATTGACAATAGAAGTTGGAAAGATGCAAAAGTATCAATACCTGCAAGTGCCGCTCAACTAACTCAGTGGCTTTTGATAATCTTACTTTAAGGTCAACTGAGTCTAGCATGGACAATTGCTCCTCAAAACTTATCTCAAAGCTGGCAACAAATATATCTGCCAACTTGTGAAGTGGAACAGTCTCGAGAAGAACTTTAGTCCTTCCACTGGTTTTTTGCTTCTACAAGCACAAAAAAAGCACATGTATTACAGATAAGCAGTTCAACAGTAGTCCAATACGTTGACAACATGTCAACTAGTTAGACTGCCTAAGAGTTGCTCCAAATTGAAATCACACTGAGGAAATCTCAATAACATTTCCTTTTACCTGCTCAAGGACAGAGATAAGCTCCATTGCTATAGATTTGAAGTGGCGTGACAATGCTATGAAATCTGGATCTTGCTCCACAAGCTCCATCTCTACAGGAGGAAGTAGAAGAAAGGGGCTTAGCATGTCGAGTTACACAATCGGACCTTTCAAAATTTTACAATTTACTGCAATATAAAGTTCAAAAGTCAAGTTAAAAATAATTACTTCAATTGTAGCCAATATAATGTATATACACACACAGCATAAACACAAAGTGAATTAGACGGAAATAGAAGAAATAAAGTATGAATACAATTGCTGCATTACACAAATCAAACGAAGAGAAATGTGAATCAGCACATCACCCGCTTTGGCAATCTCAAGAGGAGTGATCTTAGCAGTACAGTAAGTTCCCTTTGTGCTCAGCTCCTGCACACTAAACCTGCACAGGCCCTCAAGAACAACCATATACGTGACCCTCCCACTTGGCTTCTCCACTCCTCTAGACAGATGTAAAGCACGAGCAGCAACTCCCCTGATTTTTGGAAACGACTAGATAAGAATGCTGAGCGGCAGAGAAAACAATGATGTGCACGGCATGAAGAGGCAACAGGCAGATACCTAGCATGCCAATGAATAACTTCTTGCTGATTTTTGCCATCAAGATTGTGAGAATCCAAAGAAACAACATGAATTCTGGAGCTCCTTTCAATGGGATCAGTTCCTCCACCTATAGGAAATAAATTCCCTGTCTCTCATCAACTGTATAATTATGTGATACAATCAAAACAAGCAAGAGTGGCTAGGGATATTGCAGATTAATAAAAAGAGACATCAATACCGTCAACCATCAAATACCTTGAGCCATCACAGAGCTAACCGTCGCATTCTCTGTGGAGTCTCTAACAGGTAGGATGCCAATTAAGCCTCTCTCTTCCTTCTGCCACAGCTCCTGCTCCACCAACTTCACACTGCAACATTCAACACCGAGAGGATGAGCACTGATGATCAAAACCGCGCAAGTAATCCTGATCAATCACCTGCCTTACACTTCCATAACTCAAAGCTTAACATGCTTTGATGCATTGTATTAGCTGTAACAATCCAAATTCCTGAAACCTCCTGTATTCCGTGTCTTAACAGCTTTCAATTGAGAAAATTCGGGAGAATATACGGAAGAGGGAAACCTAGGCAGGGACATGAAATCCACCTGCTGGGAGAGGTGCACCGAATGCGGATGATAGCACCGGGCAGAAGGACCTTGTTTCTGAAAGGAAGGATCGCGAGCCTACTCGGCAACTCCACCGATTCTGCCATGTCCACAAACTCGAAGCAGCAGGTATACCAGACACACAGAGGTGGGGATTACGGTGGGCATTTAAAGAGGAGAAAATACAGGATAAGTGAAGGCGGGAGAGAGGAGCTGGAGGTGGTTGGTTCAGTGGGGAGAACGCATTTCCCATTTTACCCTTTTATTTTTTTTCATTGTTACTTTTTTTTCTTAAATTGAGAGGGTGCGTAAGTAAAAGTTTAAATTTCCTCAGACGCCCCCCTCCTTCTTTAAGTTATTCACTTTGTGGCCCAAAGTATATCTATCCATCATCAATAGACATAGCATCTACCTTCATATTTGACATTACCGTCTAGAAAATTCATCTTATATCTTAATTTTCACACTTTCAAATTTCAATTTCGTTCGACTAGTCAGCTTCAATGTAAAATAATTATTTTTTTCCCTTAATCTACTCAGAGACAAGGAAAAAAATGAATAGTAAAAAATTTCATGTAATATCAAAATAAGTAAAAATATATAATAGTGATGCTAACAAAATGCTCAAATTGAATAATATGAAAAGTATTCAAAATTTGGACATGAAATTCAAAATTTATATGAAAAGTATCCTCGATGTTAATAATTTTTGGTAGATAAATCAAAGAAGGGTATAGGCAAAAATTATAGTTCACAATGTTGGATGCCATATCAATATAACATTGCCTGACAATAAAGAGTATGAGTCGTTCGTCAACAAATGTGAACACCTTGTAAGTAAGAAATAATTTATCTCACTAGCCTATTAGGTGATTTTATTTAATTTATTTGTTCTTAAAATTATGTATCTCTAAAAAGACGAATATTTTATTTTTCACTTCCATTATTATGGGTTATTTTATTCAACTATGAATGAGATTGATGAGTCATCCATTTAAAGGATTGATATTGCCTCCCCACTTCTCGAAGACTTAATAGCACGGCCATCAGCCATCCAAACATGAAAAGTATTTGCCTGTGGTTGAGATCATGACAATGGGAAAGCAAGTTTTGGCTTTTTTGTACAGGGAATGTGAAACAGGTGATAGTTTTGGGGTTCACTTGCAAATTAGTTAATATTCAAGGACAGTGACTATAACTATATCACACACACACACACACACACACACACATATATATATATATGCATGTGCGCGTGTGTGCGTGCTGCAATTTGTCAAACACGCAAGTATTACTATCAAACTCCATATTTTTTTAAAGGTAGGGGACCAACTATCACTGTCATTAATCTATGCTAGCAATAATTATTCTTGAAGTTGTCCAGGCCCCACGGCCACGATAACACTTGTCTTATTTCACGAACAAACTGTTAAATATTGTATATAAATAGATAAATATTGAATATTGTGTATACTATAAAAAAGAGAAAATGGAAGAACATCGTATTTTTTAGTAATTTTTTCTTATATTTAATTTAATATAAGATTTAAAAAATTTTTCAAAATGATACGTAAATTTTACGGATTATGTCTATTTCTCTTCTTGGTTAGGTTACCTTCCCATCCTTTTCACCATTTGTTTGACTTCCATTAAATTTTCGGTCGATAAATTCTTTTACATCCATCCCTACTTAGATCCATTAAAAAGTGAGATATGGGTGGCTTTTGTGTCTATGTCAAATTTGTCAATTATGCCTTTATGTCGTTTCACTGTGTCTCATTGACATGGTAGTAGTAGTAGTAATAGTAAAGGATTAATCAATACTAATTTCGAGGTAAATGATCTGAACAATCAATCAAACCTACTCCTTTATTTCCACATAATTGCTTTGATTAAATTTCATAGTCAATCGTAATAATTTGTATAAATTTACTTTGTATTATGAATAGTCCGATAACTTAGTAATAGAATTTTCTGTCGTCTAAAGATACTGACACTGTGATGTATTTAATTAAAAGATCTCAAATTTATAGATTCTTACATTTTCTGGACGTGTCTAACTTTTGTAAGAATTAACATTTTAAAAAAAGAAAAAAGAAGCGCGTGTTCGAGATTCTGGGAGATTTTTAAGGGAGTGGGACGAAGTATTGCAGACCCGGGGCGGAGTCAACACGCAGAGACGACTTTGAGGGTTGGGTCGGGCCGGTGAGCGGGGCCGCGGGGGGGTGGGCGGTGGGAAATGACGCATTCATTATTTACAAAAATAAAATGAGCATGCTGACGTGAGCCTATGAGATCATCTGGCTCTCGTCAGAGTGTCGTAATCACTATGACGTCGCCCCCGCGGTCAGCCCGTGCTCCATCATCGTGTGGGACCGGCTGCAGACGAGGTCAAAGTATAATAATTATTGTGATTGACGAAATTAGCCCATCGTCCTCTGAAAGCTGCAAATTGAGAACGGTTGGGTCCCTATTTTTAACGTATCTAATCGCACAGAAATTGGAATTAATCATCCAAAAGGAAGATCTAATCATAGTGAAGGTGATTGGTCAAACATGTCTGTTCTTGAGCAAGTACTTAATCCATTGAACTTCGGGGGAGGAAAAGTAGGGATGGTATAGCAACACATCAAATCGGCAAAATCAAAATTCTCCTCGACCACTTCAATGAACGCGGAAGAAACTTTGATCACACGCAAGGATTCACGTGCATGCATGCACGCGCCGTCAAGGTGGGTCCCATAAAGGATGGAAAAAACGAAAATTCCAGGAAATTAAAATGTCTCTTGGAATATCCCTACCCTATAAGGAGGCTAGAAAATTCACTGTCACTTTATAATGGGTAAACATGTTCATATTTAGTGTTTGTCTCACATTGGCTCTAACTAAAAAGATATCATATAGATAATGAAGATTTGGCGTAATGATGCTATTTTTAATTTAATAATTAAGAGATGGTATATTTAATTTTTTTCATAAAACTCTTTATACACCCCTCTCTCTATTCCTCTATTTTCCTATCCCATTACGGACTTATGGGCCACTTACGTAACCGACAAAAAAGAGAGATTAGATCTCGAGACAAGCCCATTATAGACAAGCCCGTCTTAGTACGAGAAGCGGAATGGAGTCAATAATATGATGCAAGGCAGATTTATTGTAGGCGGAGCTTTGGTTGCTGCAGAGTTAGACCCGTTAATTCTCTAATGGGCCGAATCGAGGCCCATTGAGCTACTGTGTCCATTTCAATTATATTAAGAACATTTTAATGTCGTCGGGACTGGGACATGGGCTGCCGCGATGAAATGGATACGAACATGTCCAGCAGCAGCAGCATGAGATTCTGAAATTGGGACTGGCCCCATTCCTTATCTCGAAACTGTGAGTTCCTCTTGTTGGGCTCTAGTGGTCCATCAGAAAAGACGGTCGAGCACTGTCTTGATTATGAGAAATCTTCTTGTACCTATAAGCTGAAATATGAAATTTCTATATCTGATCAGTGTAATAGATTGGATGGTTGGTGAAGGTGTCTCCAAAATTTTTAAATTAAAAGGAAAAAAAATCATATGTTTCAAACGCAAATACTTTTCTCAATCATGACCATAAAGTTTCAACTCATAAATCTCACACTTGGAAAGGGTTGTGCCATCATCCAATGCTGTAATTTATAGTACAACCTAGGAAAAATCCATTGACTGTACTAAATCAGTATTGAAAAGGGAAAATAAATCAATTGGAAAATTCTCAAAATGTTAAAGAGATTCTCTTGAGTCTTAGTCCATCCCATCTTTTTGGCTCATATGGCAATGCAGCCGCCCCACCTGTCCCGTGTCTCAATCAAAAAAAAAGTTTAATTGGCTTTCCCCTCCGGCGTCTTTTATTGGGTAGGAAATCACGCTCCCGGAGAATCCGATACTGATAAACTATAATATATATATATATCAAATTTATAATTTAAAAATTATAAGAATAATTAATAATAATGAATCTTATACTATATAAATAATAATATTATGATATAATATATCATTATATAAAGAAAAGGAGCGCTCTCAATCTCCCTCTATATGTTCAATATGGTGTCTCCTCTTCGTACGTACGGTAATATATTGCGATCACAATTTGTCGAATTTTCACCGTATACGGCCAGCGAGAGAGAGAGAGAACCAAATCATCAGCCGACAAGTAAACATATCATAATCTTCAGCGGTCGTTCAAAATATAAGACCAACATTTAGACGGTTGGTATTATGAATATGTTACATCGGTATAACGACCCCCATTCATTCATGGAGCAGATCATTATGGGACAGCCCACTCCTCCACACAGCACAATTGACTTCAATCGCGCGCAAGGGTCAGGTCACAGTGCACAAGAGTATTAGACATGGTATTTCGGTGAGACCAATCATGGTATAATTAGGCTTGGGTTTTTAATTGTATTCAATTTCATATGCTGTGAACGTGGATGTTTCCCTGGGGTTTTATCACGCGCAAGCTCGGTTATCTGTACTGTGTCCAGTCAGGTTCGTGTTAAATGTCTTTTTGATAAGTACGCGACCATTTACTAAAAGATATCATAAATATCTAACCTAAGCACAACATATCTCATTATATGTTGACGATGCGATCCGTTTAACTTGTATAATTTAAATGTGCATAAATGTGTCATTTACACGACATATGATTAACATTGTATACGCACATACTCTTAAACATGTTAAATTGGTCCATACGTTCAATACACATTTAAACCCATCTAGTTAAAGATTTAATCGTCTCTTATCAAGTCACGTAAGTTATATCCGTCTTAACATGGTTATTTAAATGGATTACACGGGTTTAACCTGTTTAGATACGAAACACACTTATGCTCAATCCGAACCTGTCTAACTCCGTGTTGTACCGAGTCGGGTTATCGTACAATGTCAAAAACCGTCGGGCCTAGTCGCGTACATCCATAGTAAGGTTTTGAATTTCCTGTATTATCATCTATTGAAGGTTACTACGCATCGATCGTGGATCGGAACAAAAGCTAAAGGTTATTAAAAGTGGGCATGGGTTCATTATTATTGCTAAAGTGATGTATTACGGTGTCCTCTCCCTTAGTTTTTGTTGAACCTGTTGGATAAGGACCTTAACCAAACTTGTAGACACGACTCACCTTCGTCTGAATGTGACACACTAGCTAGCAATTGAAAATCAACTAGACATATGTCCTTCCAATTAAGTCCAGATCAAGCCAAAGTTAACCGGGGAAGATGTCGACGTAGCACTAGAAAAGGGGAGAAACATCACATGCACAAGAATCATCGATCAACAAACGAACAAAGATCATTAGGGCAAATTATGGTGCATGTGCTTGCTAGTACCATCATTAGATAATAGATATTAACACAGACCGACTGACCAAAATTGAATGCGAACCCATGTTTCACTAGTAATTAATAAAGTAATCTTTATATGAATCAAATTATAACGGGTCACGCCTTAATGGACAAAGAAAGTTAAATCCACACCGTGCACTGACAATGTGAGGCCATCTGATGATCAATCTAGCACAGTTTCCTAGCCAGGTATGTTTGTGTGCTATTACTGGGATGATCAGTCTTCTTACATACTGTTCAAATCGATATATCCAACTAAATTACAAAAAAAATGGATGAGAAGAGAGAATGATACCATGAAACTTGTAGCTAGGTTTCCTTCTTTTCAGTTACAAAAAAAAAAAAGGTTTCCTTCTTTTCCCTTCAATTCTCCCTCTCTTTTTTTAATGAAATTTAACTAATATAAATTAGTACAAAATTATCACACTAACAAAAAAAAATAAAAGTAAAAACTCTATTAAATATGAATTCTTTTAATTTATAAATTTTAAATTAAAAATTTTATTTAAAATAAAAAATATTAAACTATATCAGTAGACACATACAGATAAATATTCACATTATTTTTTTCAAAAGTAACGATAATTTTATTATTATTTGAAAACGAGTACCATCATAATTTGACAAAAAGAGGCGTAATAATGAAATAAACAGACCGACGGAAGACGCCAAAAAGACTTTCTTTTTTCTTTTTCTTTTTTTTTTAATTATAGAGTATCTAACTTTAAAATGATCCGCTGTGTTCCGAGAAGGCTTATCTCTTGCGTTAGACGGTGAGATGACTACATTTAGCCATGCGATGAGGATAATCCGAGAGACTAAGAAAGGGAGAGGTCATGGGCCAACATTGTCCCTTTCCCACGCTCTCCCTTTTCTATTTCCACAATTGTCTTAACCTTCCATTTTTTATAAACATCACCAAAATTCGATTACAAGAGATCTTATAATATATATTAAATATATAATCTTTAAATTATTAAATTAATTATAGTACTATTTCAAAAAAAAACTCTTATTTCTTGATGTTTAATAAATGTAATTAAAAAGAAGATCATGTGTGTATATATATATTTATATAGCGAGTGAGACTTGAAACCCCCCAAGTCGTGATTCACATGGCGATTGGTTTTACAGATTGACAGGTCATATCAACAGATCTAAGTCTCCATCCCTGTGTACAGTTGATCCTATTCACTATTCCATTTCCCCAAGCACCCAACATGCATTTGAATCGAAAAGGAGGAGAAGCTTATTCGAGCATCCATTATATATGCACACATTCCTTTATGGTGGAATATATATATATATATATATATACATGAATTTCCATCTGCCTCCGTGAGTCAGAACAAATGCATCTCTCCTCTCGATCCTCAATTTGTACCTAATAAATTATAACAAATAAAAAAATTACTATAATAATATCACATTAAATTTAATAATTAAAAAATTATAAATTTAATTATTAATATCTAACTCTAAAATATTTAAGTTGATAGCCAGTGGTATATTTATCCAAATACATTTCAAAGAAACTTTGTGCAGTTTTTTTATTCTTTTGAAATGGATAATCAACCACAAACTAATCTCATATAATAGCCCGACTAAACGGTGCATGCGACTGAACTGCCCGTGTATATATATATATATATATAATATTGATAAATTTATTATTATGCATATACATGCTGTAGAGATTAGGTGGACGTATTCGATTGCAAGTGTGAATTCGCAGTGGCCCCCACCTGCATGCGGGTCGTCTCCTCGTTCTCTCCCTCGCGTTCTTAAAAGTAAAAAGTTTGACTAGCCGAATGTGCATGCGTTGCCCATTAACTATTGACCCATCAATTTACGACTCCCCGAACTTACTTCTTTCTAGTCGGTCGTATCTGTAGATATATTGCCTGCCTGCTTTGTTAGACTGAGTGTATCAATTGGGGATGTGATTGATATATTAGAGCCGTGTCAACCGTTAAGCTAAATTCTACGATATTACGCACATTATTTTTCAAGGCTATCTTTGAATAAAAATCAAATTTATGATCTCGATTTATTTTTATTAAAAAAAGCATTATCCATCATCCACCTAGCTAGCTCACTTCCTCATTTATCAGGTATTTTTAAATGTTCGGAATATTAAGTTATTATATTATATACACATGCATAGCCTTCGAGCAGTGTTCCATAGACGTGTGTCCGTCAGAATATGACACGTGTAATAATCATCCAGCCAAAAAATAAATAAATTCACTCAATCTTGTGATGCATTTTTATTAATAATTTTCGTACGAATATTGGCAACACGAGATTGCTTGAAAGGTAAATGTCAGCATAAGAATATTGGAATAATTATTGAAAAAAAGAATTTAGGAAAATACAAAAACGATTTTTAAAAAAAAATAGGAGGAGAGAGGGAGAGAGAGAGAGGCAAGAGTTGCACAGCATATGCAGATGGGCTCTACACGGATGGCCCGGCCCCTATTAGTTGGGCCCATGATTATGGAGTTTTTACCGCAATTTAATTGGTGTACAAGGAAGAATTCCTTGTATAGTTCAAGACAGTCATTTATATATATATATATAATAATTATTAAATAGGAGACTCATGAACTCTAGAAGAACTGAAGAATAGAGAAATAAATGAGGAACATAAATCTCACGATAATAATTAAATTTATAATATTATGATTATTAAATCGATATATGTGCCATTATACTAAATCTTCATTTTCTCGATTTAAAACGATTAGTAGAATGGATTTAATCTTTAAAAAAAAATAAGCAATGGATTTTGGTGTGCCACCCACCACATACTGCATTCATACATGCATATATATATGTATATATAAATTTGTGTGTAGCTGGTCATTCCTTTTCCTGCTTCAGCTAGATAGCAATTCGATCATATATTAGTTAATTAACTTTTTTCATCAGTTTGGGCACCCAATTTCTTAATTTCGAGGCCCGTTCTCTGATGGTTTATGTGATTTTAATGGCTTTTATAACTATAATGTCAACTGGCATGGAGGGATTAAATTTGATTTGAATATAAAGATATTTGGTTTCTATAACTTCTCATGCAATTGAGAAATCCGTCACATAATAATAATTCGAATTCAAATTTTTCATGCTTCACCAACCAATTTTTTTCACAAAATAATTCAATTATAATTAGTAATATTCATTTCATGACCCGGTCTTTTCACCAACACTTTTTTTTAATGTAATTTTTGTCTTGAGTCTTTTATTTATTTATTGGGTGGATGGCTAGTGGCTACTGTCTTTATTTATCGGAGCTGATGGCGCCATTAATGGAAGCTTGCAATCCTCCTTTGGATTTTGGGGGAAGGACTCATTCCAAAAACCGAACTCACTCTACCTCTCCTTTTCTTGTGACTCTCGCACCCTTATCCCTTTCTTCTTCTTCTTCTTCTTCTTCTTCTTCTTCTTCTTCTTCTTCACGGGATTAGGCAGAAGTGGCTTGCGGTTGTTGTTCATTGACCCATTGATTGACATGTCCCCAGTCGACCGATACAAACAAGCATGCCCTTCTCGCCATTGGCGTGTAACTGATCCCTCCACGTTCCTTCGTCGGAGGTAATTCGTCAACCACAATCTATTCAATCGGGCGGTTAATCCCCCTTCCCAAGAAATTGAGCTACGGCTCCATTTCCAATCCAGTTTCTAAAGCTCTTGCCATTTCTCTATTTTAGACAACCATGTACGAGAGCCATCAAGGTGTAGCCTAGTGGAACCACCACGTTGTTGTATTTTGTGAAAGGTAAGGTAAATGAGCCTTAGTGACGATTCCCAAGAATTGTTGTGCGCATTGATTTCATGAACCAAGAGGAAATGAAGTAAATCAACCTCTCACAATAAAGAGAGACTAGATTTTTCTAAATTCGCTCTCTTCTTCTTTTTTTTTTTCTCATTCGTATTGTAATAGAGTATGCACGTCAAACCGAATACAGAGTTTCGTTTATCTTTTTCTTCTTTTTTTTTGTTCAAAATGTGATGTTGCCCATGTGAAACAACTTCTGAGATGTCAATGGGATGGATGCAGACAAATGAATAAAACTTGTGAGTCTTTCTTGAGGAATCATCATCATCATCATCATCATCATCATCATGACGGATTAATATTAAAAGAGCACTCACGCGTTATAGATACACAGATATGGGGGGTAGGGAATTCTGCAATTGCTTGAGGTGGGAGGGGAGTCCAGCACCAGCTCATTAAAGCAGAAAGCTCATCCTCAAGACTGTCTCATGATCTGTCAGAAAAACTTATGGCCACTCAGTTAATCATCACTCATGCATAATAATGGCCATTTGTAAGCCCCAAAATTTCCTCATTCCTTCTGGGTCAAACATGGTCTGCGGCGGTAGAGGGATTCTTCCAACCAACAAACAGAGATTGCTAATTAGGTCAGAAGTCTTGTGATCATCTTCTCTGTTTTCTAAGACAAGGAAAGGATGAGAGTAAGAGGGCATGTAGCCCCCCACCCCCTTTTTTTTTGGGTGATGAACTTGAATCTTCAACACCAAGTAAATTTATTTATTTTTTTTAAAAGAACATTCGAATTTTTTTTTTGAAAAATGAAAGGTTAAGATTCTCAACTAAAGTTATTCCTGGTATTAAGATTACTCTCCCTACATCCATCCTGGTAATTTCTGCTTCGACCATTGGTTCTACCGGAAAAAAATAATTATGAGCTCCGCTTTGTCCAGTTGAATTTTCCCAACAATTATCAATATTTTGACTTTTTCAAAGGGATGGTAACAATAGGGGTAGGGGGATGAGAGGTGGGGAAAAGGGACCATTACCCTGTAAATGTAAAAGAGCACAAAATTGCACAGACAATTCCAGCGGCTGCGGTTTCGGCAGAGACCCATCAAGGAAACCAAACAACCCATTCCACCCATCAGATCCATCGACACCTCTCTCTTTGCCATTTCTTCTCCTCCTTCCTCTTCTTCTTCTTCTTCTATTTTTCATTTTCCAGGAAAGAAGTCCTGAAAACCTGAAAAGTGATGGCAGGAAGAAAAATGTAAAGAATATGCACAAAGTTTCACCTGTGTAAATCTAATTCAAGAGTCAAAGACGTCTTTATTTCAAATCAAGGATCATACTATCATCATGTGAGATCATATTTATCATTATTTGTTCTTTTTTGTTTCTTTTCCTTTTTCCTCTTTTCCTTTTCTCACGTTTATTATTAACGATTTACTAGGAGCTGTTCTTTTTTTCTTTTTCGACAAGTAAATTTACTAGGAGCTGTTTGTTTTTGCTGTGTACAGAGAAGATATATAAAGCCAACCCAATTAAGATAGCTAAATAAGTTACTCAAAATCAACCCCCACAACCTCAACCCAACACCATCCCCCCACCCCAATAAAATAGGTTCTTTCAATTAGGGAGTGTTGCTGCGTTTGTTGCATGATTGGAGCCCCATAAACCATATGACTCCTTAAGAGGAGGAGGAGGAGGAGGAAACCCATTCCTCAATTCAAAGAAGAAATCATATCACAGAGACAGAGAAAGGGAGAGAGGAGCAAGGAACAGCAACAGAGAAAGAGCCCAAGAGCCATTATTTGGTTGTTCTTGATTTGATCAGGGGATCTAGGCAAAGAATCATTTGGTTCTTTTTCTTCTTCATCTCCAGTTCCAATAAAAATGGCGGTTCAAGCTCAGTACCCATCAAATGTTCTCCTCCTCGACAGGTAAGAATTTTGCATCCCATGTATCTCATTTTCTTCTCACCTTCAAAGTTCAAATCTTTATCTTTTCCAGCTGAACAATCTTCCTCTTCTTTTTTTGGGTGCCTTTATTTGCAGAAACGGGCAAGAAGGTCAGGACTACTCGTTGCAACCACACCCCGGAGGGATATTTCTCGACCAGTCACATGCTATGCTCAATAACGGAGAAGGTGAGTTGAAGTTCAGCAATGGGGGTGGGGGTGTTGTGGTGGGGGGTTGGGAAATGAAAAAGAAATTCCCAGTTCTCCGTTTTGCAATAAACCCGATTCCTGAGCCCTGTCCTTGACCTGAATAGCCATTCTGATTTGAATCTCAGGGACGACTAATCAGCGGAAGAGAATCCGAGAGATCTGTAGTGGGGCTACTGAGAATAACATCGTCGGGCCGTCTTCTTCACTGAACATATACTCTCTTTCTGTGCAACCTCAGCACCCTCCGCAGCTTATAGACCTTTCCCAGCTCCATAACAAGTCAATCTCGACGGGGCTTCGGTTGTCTTTCAACGATCAGCAGAATCACCAGCAGCAACATCAGAGAGTTCTCGACAATTCATCTGCAATAATGTCTCTGTTTAAGGGAGATTTGACCGCCCATCTCAGGCAACAGAAGGAAGAAATAGACCAATTTATTCGTGGCCAGGTACCAAGCTTGAGAGACCATTTCGATATCATCGAGATTTTTCGATTCTTCCCTGTCACCTTAATCTTCCAGATCAATCTATTCCAGGTTCGGCCGGCAATTCACGGGAAATGTGGTGAAAAGTATTTGCTTTCTTCAGAGACCAAAAAATGGGATAAGAACAAATGGAGAAAAGTTTAAGAAAAATAAAAAGGAGAAAAAAAAAGCATAGACAGAGAGAGCAGGGTTGCTTGCTTCATCTTTGGTGAGATTGGCAAGTTCTCGTCTCGAAGAAACTGCCATGAATTGAGAAATAATTTCTCATTCCATTACCAGTGCAGAAGTTAAGTAGAGGAAGAAAATGTCCCTGGAGATGTACCCTGGAAACAAAATTATTGCAATTGGACAAGAAAGAACGCTTATTCATCTGGAATTCAACCCCGGAACCTCACGAAAAAATATTCTTTTTGGACAGGGAGAGCAGTTGCGGCGTGCATTAGCACAGAAGAGGCAGAGACACTACCGTGAGCTGCTGGGCGTGGCCGAGGAGGCCCTCGCTGGGAGGCTGCGCGAGAAGGAGGCGGAGGTGGAGAAGGCCAGGTGCAAGAACAGCGAGCTACAGGCACGCGCCGCCCAGCTCGGAGCCCAGGCCCAGGCCTGGCAGGCAAGAGCACGGTCTCAGGAGGCAGCTGCCGCGTCGTTGCGAGCCCACCTCCAGCAGGCTATGAGGGGCGGGGCGCATGACAGGAAGGTCGACATCAGCGGTGCAGCCGTGTCGGAGGGCCAGTCGGCGGAGGACGCCGGGTCAGTATACGTCGACCCGAACAGGACGCCCGTCGCGTCGGAGCCGAGCTGCAGGGCCTGTCGGAAGCGGGCGGCCACGGTGCTAACGCTGCCGTGCCGGCATCTGAGCCTGTGCACGGGGTGTGAGCGCATGGCCCACGCGTGCCCGCTTTGCTCCTGCGCGAAAAGTTCCAGCATCGAGGTCTATCTCCCATAGGGCCAGGCCCAAGTAATCAATCAACTGTCGGCCCATGAATCGGCCCAATGAATCCGAAGAGAGGCCCAAATAATTAGACAGGAAAAAAAAATCAAATAAACGAATAAAAAAACAATAGTTTCTTTTTCTATCTGGCTTACTTTTCTCCAATTCAATGTAGTCTGGGAACAAATTTTCTTTCAAAGTTATATTGAGAGGGTTTCTCTTAAATCTCTCTGGAGACGTGAACAGCAGAGGATGTAAATGGCCACAGATTTTCTTGGTTTATTTTTTTTTTGTTTTTTGGGGTCGTGCATCGTCTAATTCATGACTCAGGTTGGGAGACCCGCTTTCGAATACGGAACCGATCGATGGGCACGGTGATATGGTACTGTGCCATGTGTGTATGTTATCACGAGAAGTTTTTTTTGTTTTGTTTTTTGCTTTATTGGAAGAGGAAAGTAGATAAACGTGATGTGATGTGCCTCAATGGTACGGGGGGCAGCATAGCCATGGTTCATGTGCTGGATATCAAAGCAAAGGGAAACTGAAACTTAATCAGGGGAAAAGGAGGCCGCCTGCTATATAAAGTTGGTATGCCTTTTTCAGCTCGACTTTATCGGATGAGACAGGCAAATTATTCAACCAAAGGAGCTCCCGTACAACTGTGATGTCTAGTGTTGTGCACACCCTTGTAAGGAATGGCTAATGGACTGCGAGCTAAGACTGCTGCTGCAATAGTGCCACAGAGCAAAAACCCAATTCGGGTACTATGACTACCCACCAATCCACGATGCACGATACGTGACACGTACTCTCGATGGGTCCAACTTTCAACTCAGGATAAACCGTGCAGTCGCACCTAAAAGTGTTGTTCTAGCTAGGCATGATACCTGCCCTCAATCAACTTCAGGTGCCCGGTAATGAGTTTGACCAGCGTAGACAAAAGACATCAATGGCAAACACATGTGCGAGGTCATGATCTACTTACTGCCCAGCTTGAAGATTTGATCATCCACGGAACAACCTTTCCCCACGCCCCCACCCTCATAATTGCGGGCTAAGTTTGAAAGACAGGTAAAGAGATAAGGACTAAGTGGTGGTCTCCTCCATTATCTATCTTAGGAGGAGGAAGAAGATAGTGCCGTCCAAGCTTAACACGATTTGCCCTTTCCCACCTTCTCTGTCACTTTGTTTCTCTCTCTCTCTCTCTCTCAAATGACATCTTTCCTGTCCTTTTGCTATTATTTATGTCGAAGATATGGAGATAAGTTCATGAAAAGTCCATGAGATCACCTGTAATCGATCCCTTTTATGGTGTTGATTCACGCATCGCCTCGATTGGTTCTCCTTTTCGAAAGATCTTCTGGTGTCTGTCTTGCAGATGAAGTGAATTATTATCAATGTTCAGTCGGTTGCATCAGTGCCCTCGTGATCTTTGAGATATCAACCTTTATCTTTTCTGGGTGTGTTTCTCGGAGTCAAAACGGAGAACACTAGAGGGCCTAACTTGGGTGATATATGTCATGTCATAATCTTCCATTCTGATTCTTGTGAAATTCAAAATAGCACAAGTTGAAATAGGCCGGTCAAACTGGTTCGATATCCGATCCCAGTAAAAAAAGATGTCTTTCATTCGTGTTGTGTCCTGTAAATGATACGAAATCCATCATTGCCAAAGTTTCATCACTTACTAAATCGACCCAACCTGAACTTGGGTTGGTCGGGAACATTTGACATCTTGATATCTATCGTGCATGCTGAAAACATTTAAGGCATGCCAAATAGTGAACGGAGTAGAGCCTCGGACGCTCCATCGGTACGGCTACGCCATAGCAAATAAAGGGTAAAGAGAGAACATCCACAATCACATTAAGACCATTAGAGCATGGGGCTTATTTGCGAGGCCCACATGGTTGGTTTTCCGTGCTTTGCTCCCGAGCCCACTGGGCTATTGCCACAATCCCATTCTACCTCATGATTCCCGTGAACGCGTACCACGGGAAGTCAAATCCTCGACAATGCTTGTGCGAGTGGGGAGAAGGCAACTGATAAACATCAGCTAATATACACCTGAACTCTAACTGCTACTGATAGAGAAGACTGATCCCAATTCGACTCGACATAAACCATCGATCAGCCTCCAATTGAACCCATTGATCGACTCCCATCTGTAGTTTTTGTTTGTTTTTAATCTTGTTTATGTAAATTCAGGGATGGGCTCACGATCATCAACAGTTGGTGTCCTATAACTTCAAATGTCAAAAGATACGGTTCAGTGTGTCTGCAGAGTTATGAAGGAGAGTTTTGTCGGGAGAATAATTTCCCGCAGGTGAAGGACCAAACTGTCGGGTAATATTTATTATCTTCCGTGCGCACCATCTAACATCTAGAGAGAAAAATCATCTGTAAGCTCAAAGGCACATTGTCCCATGTGCTAAAGAGTGAAGCTCCCTCAATATTATCGAATCTATTGACCGGTACCTTGAGCGAATATTTTTTGGGAATATATTTTCAGTTATTCCGGTTGTTTAGTTAGGTGTAAGACAGTTATCCGTCTATGCAGTGGAGCTAGCTAGCCAGCCCACTTTGCATGTTGCCTGCAACAAATATTTGTACGTTCCAAAAAAAAAAGAAAAAAAAATACAGACAACAGGATTCAGTATAAGGCAAATCAAAGTAGTACTTAAGTAAAAATTGTATAATTTCTACTTAATTTATAAAAATAATGACCCCATATATAATATAAAAGATAAATTAATAGAATAAAGCTATCAAATAATTTATATATAGTACGTTTAGTATTATTTTTTCAATATAAAATTTCATTTTTTAATACATGTCCTCACGTGACAACTCTACAAGCCAGACATTCTCTTTAGCATTTGGATGAGGTAATCGACTAACCTAATAATTAGTTGGGTTATTGATCCTAATAATTACCATGCACTGGAATTTTTTTTCTTTCCTTCCCATCTTCAATTTATCAACAATTCACTCCAAACTTTCTTCCAATTTTAGACTTTTGTGATGTATGAGCTCATACGATAATACCATATAAAAGTTCTATCAAATTTATAAGAGTGATAAATTTATATTTAATTTAAAAGTTTAAATCGATAATATAGTAATAATAAGTTTGTTATGTGTGAAATTTTGACTTTTATTTTTTTGGTATTATATTTTATTTTTCAATAATAAAATATATTACAGTGAAAAGGCGGTCGACTGCATCTTCGTGGTTCAACTTTAGAGATCATTCCGTTGTTGACGATGACGTAAAAAGAGAGAACAAAAGTGTATTTTCGTCGTCGCCGTGTAGTGTGTATATATATATATATATATATATATATGATAGTGGGCAAGGCATCGAGCACAAGCAACGTACGAGTTGACAAGTACCGTTGCTTTAACGTTAACAGACAACACCTTGTAGCAACTCGCAAAACGAATCTTCCAGGGAACCCATTCAGCAATCATCACAATACAGAGTACTATTTATAGGAGATATTCTATAATTTAGATAATTAAGTATAAATAATATCACTTTTTTTTTAAAGCAGCCAACGGTTAATTAATTTAAAATTTTATGATTATAATAAAAATTTTATATATTAATTATTTTTTTATTTAAATTATAATTTTAACAATTTAGTGATATAATATTTAACGACGTCATATAATATATCAGTAAAAATTTTTGTCACATCATCATTTACGTATGTCAAATTTTACCATATTAGTATATCATTTTAGTAATTTATCATATAGAATTACAACTTTTATATGGTGTAAAATAAAAATATATAATTTAATTAAAAATAAAATATAGAAAATCTTTACTATAATTATAAAAAAAAAAATTGCGACTTTACGGGAGCAACGGAACCCACGGATGCGACTAGGAAAAGCCCCAATCACGATGGGCCACGTCAGCGAGGAAAGCACGAGGGCCACGCTGGGTGGGGCCGGAGGCTGTCCCAAGTCCCAACACTCGGTGGGCAAGACGACAAAAGAGCCGACGCAAGCGGTGGAGGCTTCTTCCTGGGTTTAAGCCATACTCGACGGGGGGAAAAAGGTCAAAAACGAAAAGAGCGATCAATTACATTTACTCGTGGTCTTACTCTTAGGTCTAGGGGCCTAGGATGCGGGACTTGTTATGGCAACACTCCCTCGCTGTCTGGCCGCGTGACGACAAGTGTCCCATCCACCTCCCGTCCGTTCCGTTCACTCGACCCATAAAATTCCACAGATCGGAGGATCTAGTGGACGATCAAATATGAAGATAGATGTGTGTGTGTGTGTGTGAGAGACGACCTTGGAAACCTCTCTCTCTCTCTCTCTCTCTCTCTCTCTCTCTCTCTCGCTACGTGCATTTTTTAATTAATTTTACAGTTCAATTACGTGGACCAACTAATTGTAATATGGCCCGCCTGGAAGCGTGCTTGTGCCTGAAATGTCAACATTAGGGGGGAAAAATGTATTGCTAATGAATTATGAATTAATGAGAAAAAAGATGCTGGAAAGACGGAAAAGTGAGAGTCACGATGACGACTGCTGGGGGCCAGGAGGGGGGAAGAGAAGGTGAGGGTGGATGGTGCGTGAAATCATTAATTTTTCTTTCTGGTAATGTGCCACCTAAATTCAAAAGACGGTGGGTGCGAAATTAATTGATGGAAGAAAAGCTGTATCGGCATGCTATTATTGCTCGATGGTCAAACTCCCTCCCTCCCCCAACTCCTTATCATACTGCCTCATGAATAGAAGGGGAAGGTCTTATTTACTGTGGGTGTGATAGAGTGATTCGACACTCATCATCCCAATAGAAGAACTCGAGTTCGAGTCTCACCTGTGGCGGGGATCTCTTAACCCCTTAAATGGGTCAATCCAAGTCAATCTCGATTAGTCAGCTAGACAAAATCCAATTGGATACCAACAGTTTATACCAAAAAAAAGGAAGAGGAAGGTCCTTTTGGATTCGATTTCACCCACATGATAACATTTTACGATGCTATATGTAATTGAACCATTAAAAAATTGATCATCGATTGTAAGATTTTTTTACCGTCCGGACCGATTCAATGAGAAAATAGGATTGATTAGTTCTAATTTAATGTGCTTATTTCTTGAATTGCACTCATAACCATTAATCAATTCGATAAGAGCGGTTAAGTGACAGTTTTGGACTAAACTAACCCGTACAATAATATTATTATTATTATTAAGGGGGGTGTGTTTTCGTTTTCCCAGCAATGCTGCTGACACCGACGACCGGTCCCCGCCCAATATACAATAAAAAAGCAGTGGTCCTATACAGCCACTATCAGATATTATTCGAGCCCAGCTCAGAAAATTCGACCGTGCCACATTGTCCTCAGCGACATACATATGGAGTTCGACCAGAGACCTCAGATGGAGCAGCGCATAAAATTAACCGCACCACAATCACAGATCGTATGCCTCGTGACAGACACGTCACTGACACCAAACTTCCACTCCAACTAGAATCAATACGGCAGAGTTGCTGCCGACCCGAAATCCAATTCATGCAGTTTGTTAAGGTGCCATAAGTTTCAGTCGGTGCGATCGAATACAATTACGTAATGTGCCAAGTGGATACGAGCACGCACATGAAATGGGTGCACTTCTTGCTCGGCTGAGAAGAATCCATCAAACGGAAAAGAAAGAAGCCGCAAAATGCGAGTAATAACCGACTCCAATGCACGATGAGATTCTGTAAAGTGTGGACCGTGGGACAGAGGGGGTGGGGACTGGGGAGGGGAGTGGAGACCAGAGCGATGCCAGTCCACAGCAAACTGGCGCTGATGGCTGTGCGTGTGATCGTGACGCCACCTCCCCCACCACCACACGACCCGGCCCTTTCACTCATTTTCTCCAATTTTTTTGACCATTTATTATTATTACTAAAGCGCTAATCTAATGATCTTGTTAACCTTTCTGCATCCGTGTTTGATGCATGGAAAATGTTTTTTTTTCCCCCTCCCCTCTTAATTATTGACGTGCAACATTACATGTGCGTACTATGTGCATCATTAATCAGAAAGTCCGTAGGATTTTACAACTGTTGCTCGACAGTATCACCGAGAAAGGGGAAAACAAAAAATCAACGTAGTCGGGCTGTCTGCAAGAATCACTCTCTGAGTTCTAAACAATCATATAAGATTCTGCTTGATGCTGTCGGGAACATGGAGGGGAGAGTTAGTAAAAGATAAGAGAGCAGTGGAACGTAGCAGCGAGAGAGAGAGAGAGAGAGGGGGGATGCAAAAGGCTGCCACGTGTTTCGGAGAGATTAAAAAAAAAGGCTGGGAAAATATATTACTTGAAAATTGAGTATTCTATCATTAACCAACCGCTTCCCTTTATAATAAATAAACATACATACACACATATACATATATATATATATCTAAAGGCCATTTAGATCATAGATATTAAATAGGTGGTTCTCTTCTATTCAAAATAATAGGTTTATAATTGTTTAATTAGGTTATATTATAGGTTACAATCATGAATTGATACGGAATGGAATTGGGCCTAAGCGGTCTATTTACGGTTCGGACCAATTTAAACCGTGAATGTGACATTTTCCTCTTTTAAAAAAAATTTCAAATTATTTAAATGAATATTAATGTTTTTAATTGAACTAACAAAGAATTGACCGTTAATTAACGACGTTTTGGCGGTCTAGGCTAGTTTTCAAACAGTTTCGAGCCGGTTCAACAAAAAAACATATTGGTATGGTTTCGATTCAATGAACCTATTTTTTAGACTCGGCTCGTAATCGCCCTTCAATCTAAAATGATCAATTATGTGCCAGTTTAGGGACAGTATGGATCAGTTTTGGATTTTGATGGGTCAGTTTGGTGCCAAACCGACTACTTAATATCTCCATTTAGACCTACAACTGTATCCTCCTATTATTATGCTTACGTTATGTTACGGTGAGTGAGTAATTTACGAGCCAATGTCAGGGGCAGATAAGTCTTTCTGTACATCGAAAATGGTTGAGGAGGTTGAACCCGTAAAATGGAGGAAGAGAAAAATGAAGGAGAAGGTGTCAGCCAAACGGATTCAGAAGAGGCCCTTCAACTCAACAGTTCCTCTACCCCCCACTGCACCGGTTATAATGGATTCCTTCTCTCGCTCTCCCCGCCTTTCTTCACTCCCATAGTCTCAACCAACCACCTCTCTTTAATTCTCTCGACCTATCTACCACCTTCTCCCTCCTTCCTCCTCCTTCTCCTCCTCTCTCTGACCTCAGTGCTCCAACATGGACTCTGCAAGGAGACCCTTCTTCACGGCAGATGAAGACGATGAATGCTACGGTGTAGACTCCCTCGAATCCATGAAATCTGGGTTCTCCGGTAATAGCGCCGCCCTGAGCCAAAATCACACTCTTGATCACCACAACCCATTCTCGTTGAGGCCGCCGATGAGGGGCAGCCTTAGGAATATCCCCTCCTACATGGGGATGGGATGTCCGGTCTCCTCGCCGAGATCTGGGAGATTCTACCACGACCCAAGGCTGGAGGACCAGCGTCTCCACTTTTTGGATTCTTGTTCCCTCTGTAAGAAGCCGCTCGGGAACCACAGGGACATCTTCATGTACCGGTTGGTGCCTCCGCACTTCTGATTTTTAGGGTTTTTTAGAGCCTAAACTGCTTTGACTAGAGGCAGTGTTTGTTTTCGTCTTTATCTATTTTTCGTCTTGCTCCTGCGCTCTTTATCTGGAGATTTAATCTTCCTTAAACAGCAATGAGGCGTTTTGTGAAGAATCTTCAGTATGTACTAGTTAGAAATGAAGATTTTTGTAACTGTATAAAATTCTAAACGGTTGGTTGGCTCCTTTCTCGGAGAAACCCACCGGAACTTATCAGATCTCCATCCATTCCCCAGTTTTCCTCCTTGCCCTGATCGATCTCGGTGTACTTTGCCCTTAGAAATGCAACCTTTTCCTCGTCTGATTTTCATTTTGGGCTTCGTTTGGTGGGCAGAGGGGACACGGCGTTCTGCAGCGTAGATTGCAGGCAAGAGCAGATAGAAATGGACGAAGCCAAAGAGAAGAATCGGAACCTCTCTTCCCTGCGGAATAAGGACCAGAGGGAGTCGTCCACCACCTCCCCCTCGAAATCCGAGGGTTGCCCTCTTCGCACGGGAACGGTCGCTGCTGCCTAAGTTGGATGAGGATGCCGGAGTTGTTCAATCGGTATATCGGCTAGCTATGAATTATGAAGGTGATAGCAGACTGGTGGTGATGGTACAATACATACAAAATGGTAGGGGCAATCAGAGCGGGTATGGAGCAAGAAGTGAAGATTAATTTAGATCAGAAGGGCAATTGTCCACTTTAAGGAATCCCGGTTTCTTGCCTTTCTGTTTTCTTGGCTTTCCGGTAATGGAATCAGGGGACGGTTTCTTCATCATGGAAGGACAAAATCTGGGGCCTCTGGTCATGGTGAGGGACCATGAGATGGCTTTGTTTGAAGATTGGCCTTTGGAAGCCTTTTGATCATCTTGGTGATGAAAAAGATGGGTGGAAAATTAAGACTTTGTGGAGATTTAAAATGTAAAACGAATAATAATAATAATTTTATTATATAATGTTTGCATGGTAAATTATACCGTTTGTGTAAAATATTTTGCTAATATAATATTTTTGTATAAAAATTTTAAAATGTAACTATGTAATTTTTTTTTCAAATATGTTACACTTTACTACATTACGTTAATTTTTTTACTAATGTTGTTAATTTTTGATGATGTTGACGGTTTATGTAGCGCTTATGTGGCTTAATGTTTTAAATATGTGGATTATCACTTGACACATTGTGATACCCATCATTTCTCTATTCCTTTCTCTCTCTACACCTCTCTCTCACTTGGCTCTCTCTCACACACTCTCTCTCGCGCACACACACACACACTCATTAACACGTAATTCAATCTCAAAATTGATCTTCAAACAAATTATAATAAAAAATTAACTCAAAAGAAGCTAAAATTTAGTAATAAGATAGTAAAATTATTACTAAATATTTTCTTGATCTCTTTCGTGTTAAAATTTTGTGACAATTAATTGAACATTCTCACTCTTCTCTTCTCATCTAATTTTAATTCCCTCCAAATCGTGAAACCCCTCACATAAAAATTGAGAAAGAGAGAGAGCATGCGAGAGACAGAGAGAAAGAGAGAGTGTGTGCGAGAGAGAGAGAGAGAGCCGAGCGAGAAAGAGAGAAAGAGAGAGAGGATGCGAGTGAGAGAGAGGGAGAGAGAGCCAAGCAAGAGAGAGAGGATGCAAGCGAGAGAGAGAGAGAATGAGAGAGTGTGTGCGAGAGAGAGCTGAGCGAGAGGGAGAGAGAGCTGAGTGAGAGACAGAGAAAGAGAGAGAGGATGCGAACGAGAGAGAGGGAGAGAGAGCCAAGCGAGAGAGAGAGAGAAAAAGAGAGAGGATGCTAGCGAGAGAGAGGGAGAGAGAGCAAAGAGAGAGGGAGAAGGAGAGAGAGAGAAAGATAGAGAGAGACGTGTGGAGAGAAAAATGAAGAAAGAAATAGCGGATCTCACTATGTGCCACGTAGCAATCCACATATTTGAAATATAAAATCACGTCATTAAGGAGCGCTACGTAAACCGTCAATATCATCAAAAATTAACGGCGTTAGTAAAAAACTAATTGAATGTATTAAAATGTAACATATTTAAAAGAAAATATACCACGGAATTATATTTTAAAAATTTTACACCAAAATATTACATTATTAACGGTGTAATTTACTCAAGGTTTGCAATATATCTCAATTTCTTGGTCTTCTCTTTGGCTCTGTCAGAGTTTCGCTCCTGCAATCGTGTTCAACGTTTGCGTCTCTCTGGTTCCCGAAAGGAACCGTATCCCTCTTTATTCATTGAAGGTGGTAGAGAGATTGATGCCGTAATTTCTTTTGAGAGAGAGAGAGAGCTCTTTTAGTAGCAACAGAGTGTTATACCGACACTCGAATTGGTACATGAGACATACCCAATTTGCCAATCATGTCCTTTTGGGCACCATTTTAAGTATTGGCCACCCAAATTGGACATGGAATTTTCGGCGTCCTGAGGAAAACCTCGGAGCACGTAAAGTGGAAAGAAGCCTTGTTTATTTTTTGTTGCTTTCATATTTATGGGTTTGGGCCGTGAACTGCTCATGAGCTTACCGTGGGTTGTTCGAGCTTTTCAGTTCTCTCCCTTCCTTCCCCTTTTCGGTTTTTCAATCAGTATATCTCTCTCCACCTTGGGATTTTGCTTAAGGGACGTGGAAACATGCGATTGCAAATGAGAGCACACCCACTTCGGGTATTATGGGCTCTGCTCCGCTCGTATATCTTTTTTTTGGTATAAACCGTCGGTATCCAGTTGGACTTTTATCCAACTGACTAATCCGGATTGTCCCGGGTTGGTCCATTTAAGGAGTTAAAAGGTCCCCGCCACAGGTGGGACTCGAACTCGAGTCCTCCCATTGGGATGATGAGTGCCGAACCACTCTATCACGCCCACGGTGGGTCGCTCCGCTCGTATATCACTCCTTAGCATAGCTGCGCTAAAATCTTGCGGTCTTACATGGAGGAGGCGAGACGAATGTGACAAGTTGGGCCTAAGGCCGACGTAGCTACTGGGCTCACAGTCAGAATGGGTTGAATTGACTATGAAGGTTAAGATTGTCCTTGCCCACTAATCTGGGCTCAACTAATACTTTACTAAACTGCGGGCCTAGGAGAAGGCAACTAGTGACGGACCACCCATGTGGTGAATATTGCCAAAAGAAAAGGACCGAAAAACCGAACCGAGATCGGCCTAGATCTCATAATCATGTTTAATACTATGTTTTACTAGTTAATAGTCAACATAAGCTCATTGTTCACTTTCATTACTCATCTTCTTAATTATACCCTCCATAGTGCAGTTGATTAATCCTATACTATAAAATTTATGAGGGCATACTCGATATTACAGTTTCACCGCTTGGAATTAATCGTATTCCTTAATCAAAACAAATAAGTATTGTTGGTTAAGCCATGCCTACTTCAACACAGGTCAAGATCTAGTTAGAGAGACCGGATATTTTAGTAGCAGGGGGGTTGCCGTCTTAGATCTTCATTCTACATTCGACCTTGAAAATTCGAATCTTGTCCTGTTTGTTTTTTTTCTTTTTTTATTTTTCTTCCCCCACGAAATAATAATTTTGGATCTTGTCTTTTGCTCAAGCTGAGGATTTAATGCCTTGCGGATCACATCCTTGATTTCTCTTCCACGGCACCGATAATAGCCACTGCAGCTGCTGGCTGTCACCGTTCCTCTTTGATCAATCAATCACTGTCACTGTTCCTCAACTGACTATGATTGAAGAAACAGTTTGAATCAACCAAGGAGGACTAAAGGAAAAACTCCAAGACTATGATTTCGTGGCGGTGAGCATAGAGCTAATGTACAAGACTAGACAGAGACGTGGGAGAGCTGAGGTGTGACCTTGAAACTGAAAGGAATGCATCTTCCGTGCCATTAAAAAAATTTCACAAGGGTCTTCACAACGACAAACAAGTTGCCCATCCCGTAAGATAGAGACCGATATCTACCTATTGCAGCCGGCACCATCCCTTCCAACTTCCAAATGACCGGTTGCTGCTGTTGCATTAGAAATCCTCATCCCTCGTCTCTTCTTGGGAACATACATGGGAGCTTGCCTCTGGTTTAACATGTTCAAGGACCACTATTTATGTCCACATGTACCATGTAATTCTCGGATAATCCAGATAAGAGTTACTGCTACCCAATTAGACTTATCTAACGACCCAAGACCTAACTCCCGTAGGCATAAGGCATCTATACCCTCTTTTTCCCCTCTACATGTATCGTCTGATATGGTGGCCTGCTCCAGAGAAAAACGCTACAATTGTTGTTGTTTTTTTTTTCAGGGATAAGATTTCATGGCAACCACAAGATGACTGAGAGATCCAACGGGGAGACAGGAGGGCTGAAGCTCAATTTGTAGAGAAGTTGAATAATAAGACTAAGCCCATCAGTATCAGCCTCCGCAGAGAGATTCCCAAGTTGTCTATCAGGGTCCACCCCATCTGAACCCTCATTCAAGACTAGCCTATGTGTGTTCATTACAGGATTGTTTGTATTAGCCAACTTCTTTCCCTCCTTTCACCTATCTCCCTCAACAAGTTGGGGAAAATTAGCATAGTTGAAAGGAAGCGCCGTCAGATCAGGAGGACCACAAAAAAAAAAAATCTTAATTGCATCAAATGATATCAATTGTGACAGAGGTTTGATCACCTACCAGCAGGAGTAATCCTCATGAAATTTGTTCAGCACGGCTTTGAGGGGAGCAACAACAATGACAATAGGATGAAAATGAACATTTTATGATAAGCATATAAGCCTGAAAGTTCAACAAAATCACCAATATCTAATGGAATTGATACTACTCCTAGGTTGAACATTGATTCTGTACCCTTTCTAAGTCAGATAACATTTGGAATTATATAACTTAGCAAAGGAAGCAGTAGTTGCTTATTCTCCTAGCTAACATGCAGCAAGACGATTCTCAAAAATAATGGTTGAGAATTGGAGAGTTTAGGCAGGTTTAGATATGTACGCCACATATGACTTTCCACTCCTTAATAAGGCAAGGGGTCAAAGTCGCCATTCTGATGGAACCCATATGGTTGGAAGATACGCAAGAAAAATGTTAGATCATGGTGAAACAGTTGAAGCATTCAAGATTAATTATTCAACAGCAACATCAGGAAGAATCCAAACAGAGAAAAGGAAGGGGGAAAATGAGGGAACACTGGCTAAGTTTCAACCACATGCTCAAGAGGGCCACCGTGTATCCTTCTTATCTTAAGCAAATTGAAACCAAGAAATTTTCCCCAAAAAAATCCCACAATTTTTCTGTCCACAAGGACGCTCTCTAGTGAAAAAATGAAAAAAAAAAAAAGGACCTATAGACCAAGCAGAAAACAACTCATGCAGTGATGTTTGCTGGATCCTTAGAAGAGCCAAAACCACCCATTTTTTATCACTTAGAAAGGAGAAGTGTCTCAAGCAACTTTTAAGGTGTACAAAGAAGTAGAGACCTATACGCCCAATTTGCACAATTGAACTATTCACAGAATTTTAATACTAGTTTCATTTTTAGATTGTGAACATTTAAAATTGAAGAGTGAGGGACTTGTATCATGACAAAGAAAACATCATATAATCAAAATTTCTACAGATATTTTCTCTTAATCTCGATGAGTTTGTTTTCCAACAGAATTTTACCCCTAGCCACAGCCAGTTGATTCTTCAGCACCAATTAGTTTGGACCGCCACTAAATTTTGCTCAAGATTCAGACAGAGATTATGTATAGAACACCCATTTTTGGGTGCAAAACACAATGGGAATTACCCCCATTAACATTTGTTTACGTGACGGATTTAAAGGTTCCCCTTATCAAGTCGCTGCCTTCGTCAGCAGCAGGCTGGCAGCAAATGGTATTCTCCACTCAGAGGCCTCACCTTGCATTTCATTCTGGAACTTCCAGATGCCACATCATTTACTAAGAAGAAAGGAGTAGGGAATGTGAACCACAAAAATCCCTTCGTGCTTGACTTGTTGGTGGGATTTTTGAGTATTTGACATTTAAAACTTAAGTTCAAGAAGAAAACTGTTCATTTTTACTTGAGGGCTGGGTAATGAGGGATTACATTAGGAGACAAGACTTCCCAGTAGGGGTGAAAGTTAACAACCCCCAGGTCTTTGATAGAAAGTTATCTTTGTGAATTAGTCCAATATATTTTTGAGAGCTTGGAACTCCCACCATCCTAAGAGAAATCCTACATCTATGGGAAAAAGGTTATCCCCAAACTGGTGGATCAGAAAGTTGACAATTAAAAACAGATTCATCCAACAGAATACCGTTCTCCCTAAGCTAGATAAGATTTGGGAAAGGGCAATTTAAAAACGCATACAATGATTAATTTGAGGAAAATGACCTCTTCTGATCAAAAAGTGAAGATGACTGGGATATTTATTTTCTTTTTCTGCATTCTATCCCCAATTTTCACCGTTTTTATGCATTTTCAGAGAGCCCACCAAACTTGTCTCCTTCAAATGCCTAAAGAACAACTCTCAAAGTTTATAAATATGCAGATATCTACATCCATTCTCCTGCATTCCACTCACCCACAGAAAAAATGGCTCTAACTCTACGTTCTTCTACTTCATTCATTAATCTTAAAGATGCCATTAAGTCCATCAGAAACACTGATGACTTGCCCTGCACCCTTGGCTTCCCAAACCTGAGGCCCTCCTCCCACCACCGAGCCAGCATGAAGCTCTACTCCCATGAAGTCCAAGCCCAGGCTCAGACAAAGCGGGAGAAGCTCCATGCTCTCCCACCTCCACATGGGTTGAACAAGAACGATGTGAAGGTCCCAGTATTTGTTATGCTGCCTCTTGATACAGTGACTCTGGGCGGAAACCTGAACAAACCAAGGGCAATGAATGCAAGTCTGATGGCCCTAAAGAGTGCAGGCGTGGAGGGGGTCATGGTGGATGCATGGTGGGGCATTGTGGAGAAGGATGGGCCCATGAAATACAACTGGGAAGGGTATGCCGAGCTCATCCAGATGGTGGCTCGGCATGGCCTGAAGCTCCAGGTGGTCATGTCATTTCATCAGTGTGGGGGCAATGTTGGAGATTCTTGCAGGTAAATACATGTTTTCAGAATTTTTAGCCATGCTGCTCCTGTCTATTTCATGCATATGCTGTTGAAATTGATCTTTTTTTCCGTGAAAGATCAATTACTAATATTGGATATAGAAAGCTGGAGTGCCTCAGACTCATTACTATCCTGGGTTTGTTGATTTCCCAGTGATTATCCAATCATTATTACAATTTACAAGGTTCTATTAATTCTATAGGCTATTTCTTCATTAATTGATAGGTAACTTTTCTAAAGCTTTGATTCTTAAAATGATTCTTATCTTCTGCAAAGAATTTTCGGCATACGTTCTTTGCTGTTTCTTCTAATGGGTGGACTTTCATTTAGATCCATTCTTGGGAAACTTAAAAGTTATTTTCAAGTTTTTGATATTCATGAGATAAACGAAAAGAAAGATTAGTAATCTTTTCTTTTTTTTTGAGTAGTCAATAAATTAACTTCATTAATATCACATCAAGAAGATGCGTAAAATCATATACAAAAATTTTAGCTAAACAAACGTAAGCCTACCCATAGCGTTACTCATGAGTAGCTAACATTGAAAACCCCTATACATTTGATTATACCAAAAGTGTATATCCCATATCCACCTCTCCATAAACTTAAACAAACTTGTTTCTAAACCCTCAAATGCCCTCCTGTTCCTCTCCTTCCACACATGCCAGAAGATTAGTAATCTAACCTGGGCAATCTTGAATTTTGTAGTATTCCGCTACCTCCATGGGTGCTAGAAGAAATAAGCAAGAATCTGGACCTTGTCTACACTGATAGGTCAGGCCGAAGGAATCACGAGTACATATCCTTGGGCTGTGATACTCTGCCAGTGCTCAGAGGAAGGACCCCAATTCAGGTCTACACAGATTACATGAGAAGCTTCAGGGACAGATTTGCTGATTATCTCAGCACTGTTGTGGTGGTAAATATTGCAAAAAATCTTACTAGTGCACATGATTTTGCATCAGTATTCTCATATATCTCATAATGTAGAGACACAAAAGCACTTCCTCGATAATCTATGTCAGTCAAAGACAGCAAAAAAAGACACTGATCTACACCATGTAGATGATGCACTTTGCTGATTTTAGGAGCGGCAGAAGCATGATCTGGTAAAAGCGCATAAGCATGAAACGAAGTTGATTAGGAGCATGAATTGAAGTCGATTAGGAGCATAAATCACTCGAGTGCATTGGATAGGAGCAGAAACACAAATTCACACCTTTCTATGCACTCAACTGTCTATTAATGTATAGAAGTGGATTTACAATAACTATTGGATTGGTACACCAACAGGTGGATCCAAGTGCTCCTTGAATTCATTGTTCATATGAATCATAGGAAACAGATCTAGGGATAACAATAAGTAAAATGTCTAATGAAGGAAGAAACAAGAATCAAAAGCTAGGGAGAGACGTGCAGTATTGAAACATCATGCTGTTAGTGCCTTCATTTATCAAAAATAATATATTAGTGTCTTCACTTATCCACATGGTGGACCACTACTATTTGCAAGCATGTTGAGAATATCTGATGTAAGAAGAGCACATTCCTATCATTTTCCACGTTACTCCTGATTAGCATTCGAACTTTAGCTCCAGTTCATCAAAAGCATACCGACAAAGGAACTAATGTTCAAATTGTAATGCAGGAAATCCAAGTGGGCATGGGTCCATGTGGGGAATTGAGATATCCAGCTTATCCTGAAAGCAATGGAACCTGGAGATTTCCTGGAATAGGGGAGTTCCAATGCTATGACAAGGTAAATTTTTTTAGTAGAAACAACACATTTTAACAAACATTGACCCTGCTAATTAAGTTCCTATACCCACTATCTTTTGTTCAACTATTAGTTTGCCTTATCATATTAATTGTGGATAAAAGTTAAAGGTAAAATCTTGTTTTTGAAACCGGTCTAAAAACAGTATATGAAGGCTTCACTGCAAGCATCAGCGGAGGCAATTGGGCAGGACTGGAGATCTGGACCCCATGATTCTGGCCATTATAATCAATTTCCTGAAGACACAGGATTTTTTAGAAGAAATGGAACTTGGACCACTGAATATGGTCAATTCTTCCTAGAGTGGTACTCCTCAAAGCTATTGGAGCATGGAGACAGAATCCTAGCTGCAGCAACTGGGATATTCCAGGGAACAGGAGCAAAACTGTCAGGAAAAGTAGCTGGTATTCACTGGCATTACAGAACAAGGTCCCATGCAGCTGAACTGACAGCTGGGTACTATAACACCAGGTATCGGGATGGGTATATACCAATAGCAAGAATGATGGGAAAATATGGAGTGGTGCTGAACTTTACGTGCATGGAAATGAAGGATGTTGAGCAACCCGAGAGTGCATGTTGCTCTCCAGAAGGGTTAGTTAGGCAAGTAAAAATGGCAGCCCAAGCTGCTGGAACAGAACTAGCCGGGGAGAATGCACTAGAGAGATATGATGCAGGAGCATTTGCACAAGTCTTGGCGACAAGTAGGAAATCTGGCAATGGACTGAGTGCATTTACATATTTGAGAATGAACAAAAGGTTGTTCGAAGGGGATAACTGGCGGAACTTGGTGGAGTTTGTCAAGAACATGTCAGATGGAGGTCGAACCCATGTTTCAGAGTTGGACTCTGGGAGGACAAACCTATATGTTGGACTTATCAAAAAGAAAAGTCTGGCAAAAGAGAATGAGGTAGCCCTCATCTAGAAATTGATTGTTTGCATCTCTGTGCACAATACTTCATGTGTAAACTAGTGTAGAGAACATAATGCATATATACGAAGAAGTTTTGGCTTGTCAAGCCCATTATTCAGAAAATAAATACTGAAGCTAATGAGTCATCATGTAAGTTGCATGTTTCTCCTATCAAAAAAGAAGAGAAAACGTCAACTCGAGTTTACTCCTAGTCAAGTGCATCTCTCATATTAGTCCTCTCTGTCACTTCTTTGTTATTATCAAAGACAAAAACAAGAAATAAAGCCACTTTCCACTTTGTTCTTCTTTTCCTTCTTAAAGAAATCACAAGGAGGGAGATAAATGAAGATGGAGATGACCAAATGAGAATAATTCAATTAGATGACCACCAACTACGGTCAGGATTGTCCTAACATGTAGTATCTGGAAAACTAAATATCATATATAAGTTACTGCAACCAACACAACAACAAGCAGATAATTGCATATTACAAGAGCTTGTGAATCGTACACTTCATTTCCTGAAATATTTATCCTCCGTCTTCTCAACTTAAAATTGTCAAACCTGATATGACCTCTAAATTGAAATCCAACATTCAGAAATAATATTACAGTTAAATCTCACCATTTGGATCACATCCTCCTACCAAACTGATGCTGTTAAAATTTATGCAAGGACTCAAATACTTAATTCGCCGCATATCTATAGATGGAAATGCAAGATAACACTAGCCAAGGCACGATTAGGTACAGGCTCGCATTCAAAATCCATGGAGAACTATCATTCAACACTCCAGAAAGATAAAGAGGGAGAGAGAGACAAGAAAGGTACTTTTACAGATGAGGAAAGGAATATCTAATGCTGCCATTGTTCCGCCAAGGATCTTCGATCAAGTCCAAGCTCCACTCGAGCCAACTCTCTTCCAAACACGATCCAGTTCATGAAAAACGCACAAAGCGTCACCCTGAAGTAAGAAATTATCGACAATTCCCAGCCCCGAACTTGAATTTGGATTTTGGAACCTATATCCCTTTTTAGAGAGAGGAGGAACAAATTACCAGAAGGATATGGCGGATAAGGCTCCGACGGTGACCATCTCCTACAGAAATCAGGGCATTCGATTCCCTGATCCTTAATCAGCGTCGGTCTTATATAAGCCTGAGTTCTTCTTAGCCGAGAAAGTATTTAATTTTAAGGTTGATTTATTATTTTTTTTAACTTTTTAATAATTAAAATTTTTTTAAAAAATAATTTTTTAGTCAATATCAATTATATGGATTTTTGTCTAAACAAAATTCGAAAAACATAGACAACTCATTCATGAAAATGAAATTGAAAGAACGCTCCTTCTTTCCTCAAAGCCGCAGTTAAAAAGGACAGTCCGATCCTTTCTCCTACGGCTACGTTAACTCTTACTTACAGACATTCTGCAACTGCAACACCGTGGACCTCACAACAAGAAGTTTTATCAACCAACTTCGAACTGGAACAAGATTAAATAACCACGACTCCCGGGTTTCACTGTGCTCGTATTTCAAGCCTTTTGATGGGTATAAACTCATCATAACCGATTCTAACAGCTTTATCAGACTGCCCAATTTGTTGCAGATCCTAGTAGCTGACAATCTTCTTCTCTGTTCTCGGATTGCGCGCTTTAACCCTCGATGATGACCCAGCATTCGCACCCCCAGAGCTGCTCGCGCCTTCGCAATCCCTTATAGCATCCTTCAAGACCGACACAATCAGACCCATCGTCGGTCTATCCTTGGGGTTCTTGTCCAGGCACATCTCTGCTAGTTTGGCGACTTTCCTAGCGGAAGAGAGCGAGCACTGATTCCTTATCCTTTGGTCGATTATCATCGTGAACTTCCGGCTGTCGACTGGGAACTCTTTCACCCAGTCTAGGAGTTTTTGCTCGTTTGCCGGACGGTTTCTATCCACCGCTCGCTTCCCCGTGAGAACTTCGTAGAGGACGACCCCAAAGGTCCATATATCACTGTGGATCGTGAGGTGGCCCGTCTTTACATATTCCGGGGCAGCATAGCCGTAGGTACCGACAATCTGGTAGGGCAACGCACAAGCGCCAAGTAGATATCAATGAAATGCATAGAGAAGGGATCGAGAAAATTTTGAGATGCTTCAAGAACGAAGATTAAACATTCAGGCAGCTCATGAGCTCCAAACTTGCAGGAATATTCAGCCTCCGCTAGTGACTCACCCTTGTTGTGACGTGAGTATGATCACCAACTGGGCCTTCCCTTGCCAACCCGAAATCTGACAGCTTCGCCTTAAACTCCTCGTCCAGAAGCACATTGGACGATTTAAAGTCTCGGAATATCACCTTTCAATTGGCACAAAATAGAAAAGAAATCTCAGCAAGTAGAAACAAATAATGACCCTCTTCAACTTGAGGAGTGTTAACTTCTGATCATGGACATAACACCGCATTCTTTTTCCCTCGTAGAACATGACTTTCCACAATGACCTGTCGTCTAAGAGACTTGTAAGATGACTCCATCTAAGCAGTAACACTGAAATTAGCAGGATTGCGTGTTTGGCAACGGAATTTGTTCTTTGTTTTCCCTCTTTTCATAGTGAGAAACTAAGAGGAGAGCCAAGAAAAAGAGAAGTGCGTTGCTGCATTTTGAAGGGAATTTTGCATACCCAAAACAATTGATGTATTATCCAGTAATTAAGAATTGTAAAAAAGAAAATCTAACATGACAATTATCCTCAATTTTCCAGCAGAAAATTAAGGGGCATGATGTCCTCTGATGCTCGACTTACCTTGACTTCCATTCCCCCATGAAGATAAGCCAATCCCTGAGCTGCTCCGAGAATGATCTCCAGTCTTGTCTTCCATGGAATGGGAGGCTGGGTTCTACTGAAGAGATGATCATCTAAGCTCCTATTGGCCATGTACTCGTAAACCAAGAGGAGCTGAACCCCTCTCCCGTTCTCCATAGAGGAGTAGCCCAGGAGCCTTACCAGGTTGGGGTGATTCACAACACTGAGGAACTGAACTTCTGACAACCATTCTTTATGGCCCTACAGAGAGTAGCAAAGCACAAACGTTAAGAACCCGAAGCCAACGGTGGATTTAAGACAAATTCCATTGACAGGAGAGTTACTTAGTAGACAAGAAAGGGAAACATCTCAAGAAATTCTTCGGTTGGAACCTCATGCTTCACTTCACGATGCGGCTATGGCTCATGTAGTATGTAACAACTCCTACTTCAGGATCCCAGATGTAAAATTACGGTAGGAATCAAATGGGTTCCTGGAAAATATATTCTCAACGTCTCAATCCACCTTAGCCCAACGAATTGAGCCGCTTGCAAGCAACGGATGTAATTCTTGTTAAGCAATCACAGAGATATGTGATGCAAGATCCAAGCGAGCACTGAAAGCACCTTTGAATATCCTAATAAAATCCTAAATATCTGCAGATTTGTGCCTGAGTGAAACAAGAAATGGCTGGGAGCAGTTGACACAAGCCATCTAGTAATAGGAGATGGAAAAGAAATGAAAGATAAAAATGGGTGGGATGTTACAGTACCTGCAAACTCCTGCTGTGGAGCTTCTTGACGGCAACGACGAGAGGCTCGCCTCCGCCGTCGGCCGGCCTCATAGTGCCCTTGTAAACACTCCCGAAGCCGCCTTCTCCGATCAACAGCGTCCTACTGAACCCATTAGTGGCCTCCCTCAGCTCCTCGTACGAGAAGACTCTGAGCACGTGCTCCTTCTCCTTGAACAGCTCCTCTATGCTCCTCGGAGCCGGGGGCAGCGAGCTGAGCGACTTAACTCTCCGTTCCGGCGCACCAGAGGTCCCGGGCACGTCCCGCCTCTCGAGCTGCGGCGCCGATTCCGCCATCTGCTTAGACTTCGATTTCCGCTTGAAGTTGAAGCAACTCATCCTCGCGATCAAGGAATGTTTGGGACTTTTTCGGGGCGATCTTCAAGTTACACACAGAGGGAAGCTTTCAATTCGGGTTGAGATCAGAGCAGCGGCAAAGGAAACAGAGCCCGAGCCGGGAATTCGACTGCGGGGTCCGAAAAAAGAGATGATACGTAATGGGTTGGGAAGGTGGAAAAATAAAAACTTTTTTAGCGGGGAAAGATGGCAACACGGTGTGAGCGAGGAAGGGCTCTGGGCTAGAAAAGACAGACAGAAGGCAGCTGTTGGATAGCGTTGATCAGGTGAGGAACCAGAAGGAGAAATGACTTTGATGTGCAGAGGTGTTATAGCGCACGGAATCCTTAAAAATGACGGACGATGCAGACGGGGAGAGATGAAGAGAGGAGGGTGCATTGCATGTACAGAGGGAAGGGTTTGACCACGGAAGCAACAGAGTTATCACAGTGCTTGACCAAAGTAACTTCACGTCTCTTCTTCAACTATAGTAAAAACAAAAACAAAATTCGGGAATTTCACGACTTGATGGGATAAATTGGCTCCAACCCGTGAGTTTCTCGTATCTGGCGGTGGGAATGAGAAGACAGGAGTTTGGATTGTTTGACGAGGTTTTCTACAGGAAATCAATGACTGACCAGGGATGGGAAGACGAGACCCGTCAGCATCTCTGCTGTCAATGGCTCTTCGTCTTCCTCGCCCTTCGGTCTCCGTAGGAGCGCGTTTCCGTTGGGGGGGAATTGGTAGCACAGTGTGCATAAATCAATTCACGTCATTGTTCCGCGTTCAGGGACGGATTTGGGGGGACGATGCACCTAATGTCTATAAAAGAAAAAAAGAAGAAGAAGGGAAATATTATATAAATATTAAATTATTGTATCCTCTCGATTAATCATCCCGGACTGCATCCACTTTCTTCCAAGTTAGACCGGCGAGGTGAGAAAGCAACTGAGGATAATTGCCACGGTAAAGTAAAAAGGAAAGCTTTTCGAGTAGATTGTTTTATCTTTTAGTCGCTAGAACGTGCAATGTTTTTTTTTCCCGATAAATCCGCACTAATTCAACGGCCCCACGACATGGGACAAAACTCGCATGGTATAAATTGTCGCTATTTATTACATTCGAGTTTGAAATTTTATCCGAAAAAAAAAAGCATCACGTCAATAAATTTAGCAAAAAAAAATTTCCCTAATTTTTAGTGAGAGCGGTGCTCGGTCCAAGTTTTGTTAGATTACGGAGAAGGTTTGGATCACGGTAAATTTTTGCGTTGCGTTATATGCGGGTCTGTGAAGTTTCGGCTGATGCAAAATCGGTTGCAGGGTTTAGCCGGAGGAGGTAAGACGGTCGCAAAAGTGACCGTAGTGTGACGTTATCCTGTGTTTTGGATGTGCAGTAATTACTAACTACACCATGAAACTCTAACCAATGTAATCTCATAATATAATATATTACAGTGCTATTACAATCCGACCAAACCCTGCCTAACAAGTAATCCGAGGGAGACTGTGGGGCCCTACGCAGAGGCAAGCGGACGCGACTGAGAAAGGACGAGGACCAGTGGGGCCTATGTGGGAGAAACCAAAACCGAGAGAAGAAATTGCGAAGAGACCCTCTGCTTCAGAAGATGTGAAACCGCCCGTTCGGTTGATTTGGCGGTTCAGCGCTCGCTATCTCCTCACGCGGTCGTGATTTCATTGTCGGCCACTCGTTCTCAGCCTCTTACACCCCCCGGGAGTCCTGTCCCATGCCATCCGTGTCAGCTCCCACTACTTCGAATGTCCTCTGAGTTTACAGATTCAGACAATATGGAGCGAGCTCCTGCTGAAGCTCGGTCGGTAATCCCGGGCTGAATCACCCTTTGGGCCACGTCGGACACCGCGCAGAAGAACCCGGGTCAATATCCAAAACCGGATGCGCAACCAGCCCTCAAACCACCCGTCCACCCCGTGAGGTCAACCATCACATTGATTAGGTCGCGGTGACTGACTAGGACGACTACTAGGATAGTCGAGTCTTGGAGGGCATCACAATGTTTTCATGATGACAAAAGGGGTCATCGTTGTTATCCGGGTTCACAATCCGTTCGGTGGCTAAGTCCTTGTTGTTGCCAACCGATTGTGCGGTGTTTCTCCTTTCAAATAGAAAGTTTCACACTAAAATTTATTATCATGGCAAGAATCTTGCGCACTAGTGGGGTCATATAATTTATCCATGAGTTGATTGAAATTTATCCTATTCCTGTAGGTCTAGGACAGTGATTGCTGGTAATATAAAATCATTAATCCAACTAGAGGAGAGAAGAAATCAGGCGTGTAAAAGTCAAAACTGTGGACCTTTGACATTTTTAATTTTCAAGACGGTAACAAACAAAATGGGCAGCTTGGAACTGGATCTATCTGTCTGTCTTTCTTTCTTCAGCACTTCCATACCCCCGCACGATCCATGAATTGCTCTTAAAAATACATTTTTTTGGTCTCTGACTTCCGCAGTTTGACTCCCTTGCCCCATCCTTTTTTTTAATTATTTTTTTATAGTCATTTCCTTCACACGGAGGAGAACATGGCAATCGGCAATGGCCGATGCTGTCCCTTCACCAGGAATGCTCACCACTCTGTGCTTCTATGGGTTGAGGGCTAATTCAGTCATTTACGCAGCCTAGTAAATATTCACCCACACATAATAACAACGCACATCTTAAGCTGCATTCCCACCAATAAGGTCAAAAGATTTCAGGTTGGTAATATGATATATAAAATTATACAATATTTTACATATATCCTATTAACTATTCGTCCTATTTAATCCCCTATTCAAAATTTGGCCGATCTACTTGGCCAAGTACCTTCCTTAACTATAAGAAAGATTTTGTAGATGCGTATAAATTGCAACTCAATGAATACATATTTTCAAAGTAAAATAACATTAGTTTATGTATCCATTCTTAAAGAATCATATTACTTGAACATGTTAGTCAAATAACAATAATATATTGTTATCGGTAACATAGCTAGTTCCAATCGATCTACTTAATGTAATGCACGGATTCATTGATATCAAACCATAATCATGGGTTCGCATTATCCATGCAACAGAGTTATTGTGGCACAAATACTCCCCCCTCTAACGATATTGTAATATTGTATCTCAGTTGATATCATAGTATTATTCTACTAATGCATGAAATCGCATGAGCCACTCATTATCCTTTGTCAATACGAGTGAACCTATCACTTTCAAGTCTCTCACATTTTTTTTTCATATCCTCTATGATTTTAGTTTTTCCAATCGGATCTCGAAGTGGGGTTACCTCATGGATTCTGCTAGGGTTACGGAGCAAGCGTCACTCATATCTCATGTCTATATTTCACTTGGAATACACAATAAATCAATAAAGTACATTTCTATTTTGTTAGTTTTACGATCACTTTGATTATGTACAAATACATTCATTAATATAAAATATATGTATGCATATCCAACTACTAATACTATTTATTCTTACCCATTCTCATCGCTAGAGAAAATAGTTAATTAGATATATCAAATAATAATTCTATAATTGATATTTATTAATTATTAATTATTAATATAATATTTTATAATTAGAAAATGTACTTACAACCCCATGCATCAGCAAATCACAAAGGGGAATTTTCAAAATGTTTATTTTAGATCTCTTCCATACTTAGTCATGCTGTTTACAATAAAAATTGATACATATAATAAAATTATTAATACTTCCTATATCTAAAAATAAGCTTATGTATACGATATTAATTAATTAGTTCACTTCTATCCATTTGTAATTTTTCATAATAAGATAAATATATAAATAAATAAAATATATTCATATAAATTAATATTATAATTATAATAAACTAATCAACTTAATTGATAACCCTCGTACTCTCATCTTTTTCATCCCACTTTTTTCCTTTTGTCTCTATCCTTCCCGATTTCTTCATTTCCCATGACCTTTACTTCCCCTCCTCGTCCCTTCTTCATTTTCTTCTATTTTCTTCGGTCGAAATCAACGACTATTCAGTCAACCCTATATATATTTTCTTCATTTATTTTTCCTTCTGCTTTATTCCACCGCAATCAATCACTACTCAATCCACTTATATATTCTTCATTTCCTTTTTCCTTATGTTTTACGCCACCGCAATCTATTACTATTCAATCAACCTACTTATAACATACCCAAAAAAACTATATATATATATATTCTTTTATTTTATTTTACCGTAAATCAACTACTATCAATCAAACCATAAAAACATATATACTATTTAACTAGCACATGAATTCTAATATGTATATAATTATTACAAGCCTAATTGATTGAATGAACCTTTAATTATATCAATCTTACCGTCACTCTCCTTGGTTTAATTCCTCCTATTTGATTCCACCCTCCGAACCCTCTCCTTCTCTTTGTGCAAATTCTCTCTCTTTCTCATTCTGTACTCGGTGATGATGTTCATCCAGAAGAAGAAAAGAAGGGAAAAAGAAAAAATAAATTAAGACAGATGTTATAGGGAGATGTAAGACGGTGGTGAAACGGAAAAAAGGTAATTGTCCATCAAAATAGTAGTTGGGTTTTACTTGGGCTCAAGTCCATGCGCCTAAACGCAGTAGTCATGAGACACAAGTCACTTTATGCTTCAAGTGAATGATTAAATTATGTGTCTTACAGAACTAATGTAAATATGTACCTCCCTAATACTGAAAGCAACAGCAACATGGATGGAGTATCGACAACATGAACCGTTGTTGATTCTGCAGTGGAACAGCTTGAGTCAGTGTTTCTTGCGACGGAGCGGCGAACCTTTGTACTCACTCCATCCGCACAAAGAGTTTCCCATCTCGAAGAGTCCTGCTCAGACTCCCCATACAATAAGGTCATCGAGCTAGCCGCTAACACCATGCAATGTCAACAATGAGAAACCTTGAACCAGGGAGACCATCTGTAAAGTTATCTGTATAGTCCATGATGCATTCCCAACGAAGAATTCTATCAATTCTCAAAAAGGAAAAAAAAAAGCAGAGAAAAATGACCAAGTCAATCGATAGTAGCAATAATGCTTCACCATTGCAGAATGCTCTGCATTTCTGCTCATCTCCTACTTCCTAAATCCGTAGATGCTCAGTGTTTCTACAATCTGTTTTAAATTAAACCTGATCTTTTTGCTTACCAAATGCATCCGCATCCAATGGTTAACACTAGTTTCCTAGAGGAATCTATCATGCAGCAATCTCATCAACCTCGGAGTTGAAAACAAAATGTTATGTCCCCGCAATCCAGAAAAAGGTGGAGACAATATCCATCAGATGATACCAACTATAATTTTTGAAAGTAAGAACCAGAGTTATCTTGTTGAGAATGACTATCCCAGTCATCACTTCAAGTAGGGTAGGGTACTGATAGTTAGCAGTGATGGATTTCTAGAAACAAGGGTCTGCCACTCTGACTGATCTATCTTCCCGTCCTGATTTACATCAGCATCCATGAACGTCTGCCAGCACACATTCAAAACTCAAGCCACCATATGGAAACAACCTGCACCAACTAATCTAGAAATAACATCTTAAAAGACCTATTGCTGTAAACACAATAAGGTTTTCCACGTGATGATGCATAAAACCTTCAATATGAAGAGATGTTGGACTCAACTTATCAAGAATTATCTCAATAGTTTCATCTGCCAATTTCATCTCTGATTCACATAGAAGAGCAATCAGCATTTGCTTGAAGTGGGAAAAATGGCATGATAAGATGCCTGCAGAAAGGAAGAAGCTTAAAATCGGTTCCCAAATCATGCAAGATACCTTCCGCTTGCATGTAATAGACACTTGCAAATTAGATGCAATAATTTGTGAGTACTGCCAGCTTTACCTCTTGGCACTCAATAAAAATCCAGTACCATCTAAATCATATAGCTTAAAGGAAACTGCAAACATCAAACAATTAATCCAAGTCAAATCACTTACGATAAAAATTCAAGACTTAATTCATTCATTCCAAACTACTTGGAACATGAGGGAGGATATACTCAAGGTTCTAGCAGGCAGACCATGTTTTATCAACTTTCAGTCAGTTATGCTTGGAAGAATGAAACTCACAATCAATTTTCTATTCTTGAGGAGCATTTGGGTGGAAGACAACGAGAGACTGGACAAAATCACCAAAGTTCATGAATCCCTTTTGTTTGACATCAAAAAGATCAATGATTGAGGAAGAATAAATTTCAGCCATGTACAAATCATTCCCTGCACGAAAATTAACACAAAATGCCTACAAAGTAAAACGGTTATACAAGATGAAGATGTAGCTTACACTATTAGCAAAAAGATTTTCTTTCAGTTCTTCAAGAGGGCCAGCTGAAACTCTTCCTGCATATGCATAAGGAATTCAAGATATTAACCTGAGCCAAGATAACTAAAAGGCAGAGAAACAGTTGCAATACCTTTTGACATCAAGCAAACAGATAGAAGCCTAACGCCTTGACATTGTAGTACTTTCTTCAGCTAGTTGAAACATAACAAAGAAGAAGAAGTAGAAGAATACAAGAGCATAAGGAAGAGCAGGAGCATTGGTGATAAATATTCTACCTTATTGATCAACCCATCATCAACTACAGAACTGCTGATGCTCTTGTAAAGCTCAAAGAGGGCTTCAACTTCACTAAAACAGACTGGAATCACGAGATTCAAGATGCTTAACTTGCTGATACAGAGATTAAAGCACAAATTAATGCAACATTTTGCTAAATAAAACAGCAGAGCTTATCAGGTGCAAAAGTTGCCATAATAAAGCTTGGAAGAATTTATCATACTTCAAATGTGTCATAGACAAGGGGGGGAAAATGGTATTGGGAGAGTTATACAAGCGGTTTCTGAAGCAAGGGTCACAGGATCTTCATATCCAGGGAACTGTCTTCTTTGGGTGGACGGCAAGCAGCCCATTTACTGAAGAAGTTGGAGAGGAGCAGCAAAAAACTAAACTGGGGCTTTGGTACAATGTAGCACGGAGCCCATCTCATCTTCACCTTGAAATCAACAAACCAAACCGAAGCACGCAATAGATATCAGTAACCAAACCAACGCTGCCAACTCAGGAAGTAACCAAAATACACTAAACAATACAATGAATAACATCCACATCCTGTCGGAATCTAGGGTTGCAAAACCCAATCCGATTAGAACTGCTATCCTCCTATCACCTTCCAAAGCCAATTTTCTTGCTTTACAAGAAAAGGACGCTTAAGACCCACGACAATGTGCGGGTTATGTCCCAAATTAATGCATAGGAATGGGCAGTAGAATTCACAAATCTGTCAATTGCACGCATACGTGAATGCAGGTTCCACGAACACTGCAACATAAACAGCTTCCCTGACGGAGCTACCAATTTGATAAGTTAGATATCATCGTCTGTTATCTAATTGTCTTTCGCTTTCTCGACAATCAACGAGGCTTCGGAGACAGAGCAACAGAGTAAAAAAAAAAAAAAACACACACACACACAAACAATCAAAGATAACCGGGGCAACTGATCTCGAAAACTAGGATGAATGCAACTGAAGCTGAACCAGAATGTCGGAAGAGAAAAACTGATCACATAAAAAATGGATCAAGGGAGAATAGAATCACACTCACCGACCAGAGTGGTTTGATCTGAAGACGAGAAACGCCCGCTCGCGGCCGGATGTGGTGAAGATGATCCAGGGAAAAAACGAGAGAAAGGGAGACGGGGAGTCCAATGAGGTCTGTTAATATCGGGAGTGTCCTCTCTGAGCAGCAAGTCTCTGTTTCTCTCCCACTGAGCGTCGTCTCAGGCCTTTGCCGGAACCGCACCGTCCACACTGACCTTCACCACCTTCATCCTGAAATCTCTCCCCCCAATACCCCACTTACCAGCCATTCCCTACCAACTATCTCCAATCTCCCCACCACCTATCATATCTATCATTCCTCTCTGTTTTCATTTTGCATCATGGAACCAGACTCAATCGCTGGCCTGTCCTTGCAGATACAAAGCTTGACCCACTCCCACCAAATACTTAAGCTATCCTCTGACAATGACAAAGTTTTGGACCTAGCTAAACATGCCCTATATGGGAAGGTAGTCGCTGATATGGATCTCCGCAGGAAACCAATCAAGGAAATGCTCATAGACTCATGGAATTTGCTTCATGAAGTCCAGGCCTCATTGTTGGATACGAACATGTTTCTGTTCAAGTTTGCTTCCCCCGCAGAAAAGGCACGCATCCTAGCACAGAGTCCATGGTCTGTGTTGGGCTTCCACGTTAACCTTAAACCATGGGTTAAAGGTCTTGCATACAAGGAAGTAGATTTCTCAATCACCACCCTATGGATTCAGGCACACAACCTCCCATCTGAATACTTCACGGAAGCAAGTGCAACGGGGATAGGTAATCTCTTTTATAAGCTCTTGGAATATGACATTTCAGGTCCGTCCTTCATCCGACTCAAGGTGGAGCACAAAGTTCAAGAGCCTCTTGTTAACGGGTTTTATTTGGACCGAGCGAACATGCCTAACTTATGGATTCAAATCAAGTGTGAACGGTTGTCAGATTTCTGCTTCAACTGTGGTCGTCTGGGTCATACAAGCTACAGCTGCAGTATAATAACCAAACCAGAGCCCCGCAAGAAAGAGAAGAAGTCTGAGACACATTCTTTCGGTCCGTGGATGTTGGCTGGGAAATCAAAGAATCAACCGAGGAAAAACAACCCCTTGAAGGCGGCGCGTGGGGGACCAATAGGAGAAGCGCGCGTGGAAACTCAAAATATGGAAGGTACGTCTATTGGAGTTGACAAAATTCCTAATCCCTTAGAGCTATCAGACTCTGCTCAGCCGCCAAATTGCCCAGAGTATCCCGAGGAGATCTCTTCAGACTATGAAAAGGCGAAATTGCCCATTGAACTGGGGGACAATACTGAAGAGGCGGCCCACCTACAAGCCCAACCTACCATCATAAACTCACTTCTCACCCAGGCCGAAAGGAAAAAGCCTTTTCATGAGAACTCGTCAGGCCCGAAGCGCCTTAAACTGAGTCCATCTCATTGCAATCCCCCCAACCCCTCACGTCTCCTCCCTTGTTTGACCTCAACTTTCCCCCATCCTATAACCAACATAACCGATTCACTCCTCCCCTTCTCCTCATTCCAATCCCCTTCCACAGCCCATACCTCCACCACTCAAGCTCAACTATTGATTTCAACTCAGTCCCCAACTGACTTCATCAATTCTTTTCCAATTGCCTTGTACAAATCTCTCTCTCAGCCCCAGTCACCCCTCTCCTACCCCCCCACTTATCCAGAATGGGCCAAATACGGAAGTCAAGGTCTCTAAGTCCCAAACTACCAAAAAGCTTCCCCTAGCTCGAAGGTCCCCGCGCAAATATAGACTTAAGAATAAGGCCCATGCAGTGCAATCCAAATCAAATCCCCCAGTCAATCCAGCGGCAGAGGAGGCGGGCCTAAACAAGCCCCCAACCCCCTCATGTTAGTCCTGGCATGGAACTGCCGAGGGCTGGGTCGCCCTACGGCAAACCGTTCCCTAAGGACCCTGGTACGCCATCACCGACCAAGTTGCATATTTTTGTCAGAAACTAAGATGAAGAATGATAAAGTCAGTAGGCTACTAAATAGTTTGGGATTTGAAACTTGTTTTTGCTATCCTCCTCGCGGGAAATCTGGAGGTTTGTGTCTAGCATTGCTTGAAGGTATAGATGTTGAAGTCACAAATCTGTCATCGCACTACATAAATGCAATGGTATACTCCTTACCAAATTCGGAGCCATGGATGTTCACCTTTGTCTATGGAGCTCCTGGTAGCTTGGGCAAAGACAGATTTTGGAAGGATCTTGCTGACATTGGCCAATCATTTCATGGAGCTTGGACATGTATGGGCGATTTCAATAGTATTCTCAATCAAAACGAGAAATGTGGAGGAAGACCCATGGGAACTTCAACATCTCCATTGCAGCAATTTATGTCTTCATTTGATCTATTGGACCTCGGCTTCTCAGGTAACAAATTCACATGGTCCAATAAAAGGGGAAGTGGTCAAAACATCAAAGAGAGGCTTGATCGAGCCATAGCTAACTACCAATGGAGGGAACTTTTTCCCGCTGCTTCGGTGAGGGTCTTACCAGCAATTTCCTCTGACCATAACCCGATTATCCTTAGCATGGCCAGCAATGCAACTCCTCGCAAACGCAACTTCCGGTTTGAAGAAATGTGGGTACGAGATCCTACTTGTCGTCAAGTGGTTCAAGAGGCTTGGAATGCAAAAGTGTATGGCTCTAGTATGTATAAGGCTTGTCAAAAGCTTAAGGCCACCAAAAAGGCCCTCAAAGTTTGGAACAGAAATTGCTTTGGACATGTCCAAACAAAACTCCAACATCTTGCTGAAGAACTCGATAAATTACAACAGCTTGATCTCACTCATTCATCAAAGGCTCAGGAAACCAAAGTAGAGGCTGAATACAATGAGTGGCTGAAACGTGAGGAGTTGATGTGGAGACAAAAATCGCGCTATACATGGCTCACAAGTACATATTTGAATACGCGATTCTTCCACATTTCCACAATTAACCATAGGCAGCATAATTCAATAGATTTCATCAAGATAGATGATCAAAGATGGACATCAGATCCTCAGAGCATACAAAGCACCTTCTTAGAGCATTTCATGGCCATATTCACATCCTCTAATCCACCATACTCTTCCACCATTGACCAATTATTCCCACCTGTGCTCACAAATGAAGACAATGCCTTTCTATGTGCGGTTCCGGATGCACTTGAGATCCAACAAGCAGTGTTTGCTTTAGGCCCCACTAAATCCCCAGGACCTAATGGCTTCCCTGCCTTGTTCTATCAAATCCATTGGCGCATCATTGGGGAGGACATTGTACAAGCTACTCAGAGCTTCTTCAAAGGTAACTATATCCTTAAACAGCTCAATCACTCTCATATAGCCTTAATTCCTAAAGGCGGGAATGCATCCACTGTGAATAATTTTCGCCCGATCAGTCTTTGCAATATGCTTTACAAAGTCATTTCAAAAATTCTTGCAAATAGATTGAAATCAGTTCTGCCCAAGATTATCTCCCCTTTTCAATCTGCTTTCATTCCAAGTAGAGGAATTCAGGATAACTCAATTATAGCCCATGAGATCATGCATTTTCTAAGCACTCAAAAAGGTAGGACTCATTTCACAGCTCTCAAAATTGATATGGAGAAAGCTTTCGACAAGGTCGAGTGGTCCTTCCTTATTCACATCATGAGAGCATTAGGATTCTCTAATCAGTGGATCCAATGGATCTCACAGTGTGTCTCCACTGTTTCTTATTCCATTCTCCTCAATGGGAGCCCTGTTGGCTTTTTCAAGCCTACAAGAGGGATTCAACAAGGGGATCCTCTCTCCCCTTTTCTATTCCTCTTGACCACGGAGGCATTGTCGAGAAATCTTGCCAAGGCTGAAGCTCAACTCAACTTCAAGGGTATTCAACCCTCAAGGGGAGGTCCAATTATCTCGCATCTCTTATTTGCAGATGATTTATTCCTCTTTGCAAAAGCAACTGATGAAAATCTTGAGAAGTTATCACTTGTGCTCAATGAATATCTTTCTTGGTCAGGCCAAACTGTTAACAAGTCCAAATCCTCAATGTTCTTTAGTAAAAACACTCCGAATCAATTACGGAAGCACTTTTGTGATCTTATGGGACTCAAAAAAGGAGCTGTAAATTCCAGATATTTAGGACTTCCATTGCATATTCAAAGAGCACGCACTCAAGCTTTTGCCCCAATCATTCAAAGAGTAGCGACCAAAATCTCTTCATGGAAGTCTAAATTGCTATCCCAGGTTGCTCGTGGAGTTCTCATTAGGAATGTGGCCTCCTCCATCCCTTCATACACAATGTCCACCTTCTTACTCCCAAAGTCCATATCATCAAAACTTGATTCACTTTTCTCTCAATTTTGGTGGGGCACAACAGAGCTGGGGAAATCAAGGCTACATTTAAAGTCCTGGGAGTCTATCTGTTGCCCAAAACAAGAAGGAGGACTCGGATTTAGATTAATGTTTGAGCATAATGTTGCATTATTATCAAAGATCTCATGGAGTCTCTCTTCTCGAATGGATAAACCCTTCTCAGCTCTCTTAGAAGCCAAGTACCTAAAAGGCCAATCTTTTTTTGCTCATAATGTGAAGGCAAGAAGCTCATTTTTTTGGTCAGGTTTGTGCAAAACTCGTGATGTTCTACTGTTGGGAGCTCGGTTCTCTGTTGGTTCAGGTAATAGTATTGATATCTGGTCAGCCCCATGGGTCCCGAACAATCTCAACTCTCTTCCCATTCCAAAGGAAGATCACATTCCTAGATAAACTCCTTGGCTATCTAAAGTCAGCCAGCTCATGGACTCTAATAATCGTTGGAACATAAGGCTACTCAATCTACTCTTTCATCCCTCCACAGTTTCAAATATTGTGCATCACATCACCCCTGCTCATTCAGAGGACAAGTTGATATGGCATATAAGCTCCAATGGGAATCACTCTACAAGATCAGCTCACTTGTTGATTAGGAAGCTCTACCACCAGCCTTATTGCTCGTCCTTTACTCAATGGAAGCAAATATGGAGAGCCCGAATTCATGATCGACACAAGCTTCTACTATGGAAGTTGGCTTGGAATATCCTCCCTACAGCTGTGAATATAGCTCGGAAATTCTCAATTCAGTCCACCACTTGTTTGCTATGCTTCAATGAGGAAGAAACAATGGATCACTTATTTTTGTATTGCCCTTTCACAATCATTGTTTGGTCTCAGTTATCTTGGCCGTTAAACATGTGTGCTCTCTCCAATATCTCGGTAACAGATTGGTTGCATCTTATTCTAGATGTGGATCAGAAATTGCAAATCCCAAAGGAGCATCAACATTCCTTCCTCCTCCAGTCAGTCGTGGCCATGGACTATATATGGGAACTTCGGAACAAGAACCGGGAGCAACAATGTCATCTAAATCCATTGGATGCTGCTGCTCAAATTAGGAGGAGGCATAAGTTCTACGAGGAATCATGGACCCTCAAGCTGCAACATAATGGGAACTCCAACTGCCGCAATTTATTAGACCCATGTAATTTTTATTCTGATGCCTCAATCAAGGATGGGAAGACATGGCTAGGAATTTGCTGCATCGATGCATTCAGTAAACTCATCGTGGCATGGTCGTTTGAATCTGCTGCTACTGCTTCGGAGCAAGGGGAGTTGGATGGATTGATCAAGACTGCTGAACTAGCTCGTGGATTGGGTCTCAAACGCCTTAATCTACTCTGTGATGCAAGAGACTTGGTCGACTCCATCCAATCGAAGTCCTTCGATTCTTTACCCCAATTAGCAGTTCAAATAGATCTACTTTTGAGCATTTTAAATAGTTTTGACTCATGGCAACTTAATTATGTACCGAGAGCAGAAAACTTTGTTGCCCATAACATTGCAAGTTGGGCTCGTTGTTATTCACACTCTGGTCCGATTGACATATCTTCCCTTCCCACAACTCTCTTTATCAGGGAAATGGAGATGTAGCGGCCTGCTGTGCCTTTTGTATCCTCTACTATTAAGTGAAGTAATACAATTGCCTCATTGAACAAAAAATATATATATATATATATATATATCGGGAGTGTCAGTTGCCAGCGGGATAACGGAAAGGAGACGATGAAGCCGCGTCTCAGGAGTCAGGTCGAGTGAGAGGGGACAGGCCCTGTTAGGGGTATCGGACGGGCGAGGGAGAGATCTCATCGCCTGCGAACCAAGCCCGCCAACCCCCCCTTTTATACAGAACCAAGCCCATGGAGCAAAGGGCCCATCAGGGTTTGGCCCATTGGACCACTTACAATGACAGATCAATCGAGCCCAAGACTACGCTCTTCCTCTCGGCCACGTTTTCAATTCCGTAAGTTTCCCATCGTCAATAAGGTTGAACCATTAATGGCCGTTGGATCGAGAAAATATTGAGGGTATAATGATCAACTAATCATGTAATTACCAATTCATCTCCTTCTCTGTGCCCTCACTGCAGGCCTTCCCCCCCATTAGCCGTTTATTTTCCTCATCCTTCTCTCTCCTGTTCTTATATTTTCAATTACATAAAAAAAATTATAAATCTAAAAGAAAATAGAAAAGAAAATAAATAAATAAATACTAATATCTCATAACAAAAATTAAACATATAATTTATTAATTATTAATTAATATTATTGTACTAAATTCTCTATCTTCTCATTCCTCATCTCTTATTGCATATAAAATTACTCAAATTCTCTCCTCAAATTATTAGTTTTCATATATATATATTTGGATGTATGTATATATAATCACAAAATTTATGTATTGATGATATTAGATACTTCATCTGATCAATTACAAGATTTTTTTTATCGCATCACAAAAATCTCTAGTCTCCCTAATTTGGAAGCAAATGCACGTGCCGATTATAAATAAGTCCAAATAAAATTTGGCATGAGTAGATAGCATAAACATCATTTCTCTTATAAGAAAAATGCGACTGAGCCTTTAAAAAAACATATAAAAAATCTTATGTACCTTATCCTGCCAGCGAGTCGTGATGACGGCCTGTGCCATGTGTGGACCATGCTCTATTAGACAGACCCCTTGTCACCGAGCCGACACGTACGCTTTACGGATGGTGTTAGACGCAACTCGATGAGGCCAAACAACCACGGGTTGACAGATCTGTCGTGGATGGATAAATAAAGGTCGGGCAGCAAGTGGGACCCATCTCCGAGATCGTATCCTAATTTTGCTTGCCTCTTTGCTGTGGTAGGGTTCTCCTACTGACAGAATTATAGTGGAAGGGTAGGAAGTATTCAATTATCAATATCATAAGGAAAAAGGTAGGGGGGGTGGAAATTCCCAAACGTCAAATTGGGGTTTGAAGTCCCAACCCAAACTCCTTTGTCCTTTCATAAATCCTATAATAATAATAACAATAATAATAATAATAATAACAATAACGATAAAATATCAATAAAAATATGGCGGTAAGAGTTAATGAGTATTAATTACTCTTTTTTTTAAATAGTTCATATTAATTACAACATATTATTTTACACAATATCATTATAAAATAAAATTGTATCTTCTTTTTTTTTTGATATGATAGAGTATAGTTGTTAAACGGAACATACTAGCCCGTAACCAACCCAGAACTGGACCATTCAAACTTGAAACTGGCTTGGACTGCCCCTAACCCGGCTCGTAACCGTTCTTATTGGGTTAAAGGGCAATTACGAGCTAGGTCAGTAATATAGGCTTGTTGAACCGTAACTGGCTCTGACCATTAACATACTAAATCGGCTCAGAACCGTTACAAAACCAAACTGCATTGGCCCGAATTGTGAACTATAGCCCTCCGCCTACCAAGTATTACAATCTCCTACAATTTGTTAAAAAATTAACGGACACAAGTGGGCGAGGCATGTTCATCAAATCCAATCAAATTACTATTCACCAAATCAAATTCGAAAGGAACCGTTTATAAAATATTCATTTAAAATAATTTAAAAAAATTAAAAAGATGGATGATTCATTGGCCAAATTGGCCCGAACCATTAACCAGCCTGTTTATAAATTGTTATAGGCTAATTTATATTCGTGTGAACCGTGACCCATAACCGGACTGGCTTGTTAAGCAAATGGGCCGAGCTGTAACTAAATCTAACGGTTCTAGGCTCAAATCACACTTTTAATAATACTATGATAGAGCTTAGATGACCCAGTATATTATCAGACCAGCCTGCAAGGCCCGATGAGACGTGGACCTAAACACTTGTATGGCCGTCCAGCCTCACCCATTAAAAATTTGTTGTGCAAAAAAAAATAATTTTAATTAATTTAAAATAATTATTAGAAACCAACTCAAACTAATTAATATATATATATATATTTCTCTTTATAAACTCTAATGCCGTTGATATAATCAAAACTAATTATATATAGTTTAAGAGTGTTATTATTGTTTTTAATATAATTGTTTTAAAAAAATAAATATTAATATTCAAGTTATCGGCCGGCACGACCATAAAATTATCGGGGCTGGGCCAGCACATGCTGATAAGTGATAGGCCTGATGAGCATTTGGGGCAGGCCCGGGTCATATCGTGCCGGACCAGAAAATTGCCACCTCTACCCCAACCTAGTGTAATGAACCTGGACACGTTCATGCACATGACCGTGACCATTCTGAATAATCAAACTTGTACAGCGTTTACATTTATTTTTCTCCTCCGCTTGACCAGGAAAATGGAACCGCGATGGGAAGGTTCAATATGGGAATAAATACTGCAATCAAATGTCAATATATAAATTAAAATTATTCGATATATATATATTTCATATTTAAATATATATTTTATTTCTGAAGATGAGTTTTTTTTGGTTAAAAATTCTAAGATGAACAAAATGGATCTTCGAAGAGCCTTGCTAAATCAATCAAACTTATGACTGACTAAATCTTGTAGCGATGGCCGTTGAGATCGGAGACAGACAATCCGGTCAATCACGGCATCGTCTCCTTCGACGGCTCCATCATTTGGACCACCCACCCGCTCCAAGTTACAAAAAATTCGATCACAATGGCCGTCGACAGTGGACAATTATTGCTCCCGTAAATGATTTCCCAGCACTTTCTTCTTCCCCACGGGAAGCGTGCGCCGACGCGTCGGACTGCCATTATTATTACGATATATTTTCTTTGGACTCGGTGGATCCTGCAGAGGGAGAATTGGTCAATTTTGATAGTAAACCGTACGGCGACGATGAACTTGGATTTCACGGATCAACATTTCGACCTTATTATGGAAAATCGATATGCGTAGTTCCCCTCTTTGTGGGGTTAAACTAATGTAGTTTCATCCAGAAAGGGGGGAGGGGAATGGATTTCATGGTCGAAAAGGGTGGGAAAAAAGAAAAAGGCATTGTTTTCCATCTCTCCAATTTTTTGGGACGTGAATGATGAGGTGAATTTTACCCAAAAAAAATATTTAGATTTAAAAATGATATATTTATAAAAGATAAAATAATTTATTTATATTATTTAACTTTATTTTTTCTATAATATTATCTAAATAAGGGATAATGATATATATTTCATCATTTCATGACCGTTGTTTTCCACCGTCTCCTATCCAAATCTCCGGATCGCAACGTACAGGAAAAAAAAAAAAAAAAGCTTCCAGAAGGTGCAATTGAACAGCCCGCCGTACACGACGCATCATCCGACGACGAAATAATAACGCCATAATCCGCGTCGGTTCTTTGAAATCTAAAGTCAACTATAGGGGCATTTATGACGTGGCGCGACCGCTGCGGGGCTCTATAAATTGTCACGGTCCCCTCTTCCATCTTCACTCAAAACTTTCGAGAGGTAATCCTACGCTTAGTTGCCGGAAAAGCAAAAGGAGGAAAAACAAAAAAAACAAAAAAAGTAAAAGGTCTCGAATCTGTTCGCTGAAGATATCTCAAATGGCCGGGAAGAGCAGAATCCTGATCGTCGGTGGCACCGGGTACATTGGGAAGTTCATCGTGGAGGCCAGTGCGAAGGCCGGTCACCCTACCTTTGCCCTTCTGAGGGAGTCCTCTCTCTCTCACCCCGCCAAAGCCAAGATCGTCGACGGTTTCAAGAGCCTCGGTGTCACCGTAGTTCTGGTAACCATCGTTTTATTGGACGGTTCGTTTGTTCTTAGGGTGAATGTGGATTTCCTTGACTGATCCTCCACCTGGGCGTTTGTTCCTGTTGGCATTGCAGGGCGATCTTCATGACCACCAGGGACTGGTGAAAGTGATAAAGCAGGTTGATGTTGTGATATCGACAGTTGGGGCCATGCAATTGGCCGATCAGGCCAAGCTCGTAGCTGCCATTAAAGAAGCTGGGAATGTCAAGGTAGCATCATTCTTCATCCTCCGCATTCCGATGGCTACCGTTATTTATTTGTGTTCACTATTGCGTACTCTTCTTTTTAATCAGCTGAACTGGCAATTAGAATGCTGATGAGATTGGTCCTGTATCACGGCATCGCGATGGCTGAATTTGCAGTAGCCCTATGAAAAAATTGGGCACTGAAAGGCCATTACTCTGTCAGAAAAAAAAATATTAAAAAAAAATTCTTGAAAAAAATACGAGTCATGTGAGTGAGCGAGCAAAATTGTAAAGAGGACACCAAGAATTTAATTGATCCGTAGTGATCTTCCCAATTGGAATTTATGGATTTATCTCACCGGGATAATCCACTCTCTTGATATTTCCTAGATTATAGAGTAATTTGGTTTTGCGGGCATTTCATGGTTAGTGTCTCATTTTTTTGTGGCAGAGATTTTTGCCGTCGGAGTTTGGTAATGATGTGGACCGTATTCATGCTGTCGAGCCTGCCAAGAGCGCATTAGCACCCAAGGCTGCTATCCGCCGACTCATCGAGGCTGAAGGAATTCCTCACACCTTTGTTGCCTGCAACTTCTTCGCTGGTTACTTCCTTCCAACTCTCAGCCAACCGGGAGCCACAGCTCCCCCTAGAGATAAGGTTTTAATCTTAGGAGATGGAAATCCGAGAGGTAAGATGAGCAATGCCGCCAATTCAACATGATTCTGGTTGTTTTACATTTTGCAGTGCTGGTAGGTTGATTGGCCTTAGGCTTGTGTCCTCAGAAGTTTAAGCCTGTACTGTTTCTAATCACTCAGTTAGCTACCGATTGTGCAACTTGCGTATTTTCTATTCTATCATCAGAAGAATCTCTTTTACACCGAATGTGGGTGATAAATCTTGTCTTGTGAATGCACTGAGCAGGAGACACTGATATGCACTCGCCTCCGTGGGTGGCGGATTAAATATTTTGCTCTGCGTTTCATCTTTTTATCCCTTGGCATGTGCAGCTATTTTCACCAAGGAGGAAGACATAGCAACCTATACCATCAGAGCTGTGGATGACCCTAGGACCTTGAACAAGATCCTCTACGTCAGGCCCCCTGCAAACACCTACTCGTTCAATGACCTCGTGTCCCTGTGGGAGCAGAAGATCGGAAAAACTCTGGAGAGGATCTACGTTCCAGAGGAGAAAGTTCTCCAGGATATCCAAGGTAATCCTCTGACATTCCAAGTTGTCCTTTAACTGACTCTTTAGTGCATTTGCGGGAAGCGCTTGAAGTCCTGATGTAATGTGGTGCTGGTTGATTGTCCGTCCAATTGCAGAGGCCCCGCTTCCACTCAACGTGATACTGTCCATATCCCACTCTGTTTTCATCAAGGGAGATCATACGAACTTCGAGATCGAGCCATCATTCGGAGTGGAGGCATCTGAGCTGTACCCTGATGTTAAGTACACCACAGTGGACGAGTACCTCAGCGTCTTCGTCTAAGTGCCGCGGTACGAGGACACTTTGAGCTATAATGCAACCAGTGTGGTTACTAAATAAATTCAGGCTGCTGTTTCGCTTGTTTAGTGCTGTGTTTGTATCTCCCTCGCTTTCTTTGTCATGTTGTTCTTTGCAACTCTGGAGCTCCTAAAATTTGTCTGTACGGCTGATATCATATCCAATGGAGAGAGTTCCATATTATCAACATCGTTGATTTCATTTGTGAGTTGGGTTTAACTTCCATCACGAGCCTCAAGTAATCTGGATTGTTCAATTGCCATTTTGAATAGCATCATTGAGAGTTTGCCTTCTAGGCCTAATATAGGATCTGACCCGAAGTTCATACAGATGGCAGAGGATGTCGTGAGAATGCTGGCATTAATAATAACTATGACAACCACATGCGATCGATCATATGTGAAGCCGGTGAGCGGTCACCCAACCTTCGCTTTCCTCGGAGTCCAAATTTGTCCAATCTCGACAGGGTGAAGCTCTTCGAGGGCCTCGAGAGCGCAAGCAGTTTCCAGTGGCTAACATCTTCACTGCTCAATGGAATACTTTCCCTTCTCAAATCCATTTCTATATTGGGAAACCCTCGTCGGCCTTTGCATTTTGTTTCGGATTACTCACGATCGCCGTTAGTCCCACGTGGCTCCTTCCCCGTAGCCCTTACGCTATCGCTCCATTTGACAATATTTTACATGCCCCCGCTACCCTTAAAACAAAATAATCATTTTTTAAAAAACTGGATCAGGTTGGTTGGTTTAATCGGTTTTACTAGAGACCGACCACTTACTCAATTTGATTTTTAGAATTAGCTTAATTGCAATTAAAATACGGTCAGCTCTGATTGAACCGATCAGATCTCGGTCATACTTGCAAACACAATTAAACATGTAAAAAAATTGATTAATTTAAAATAAAAAAATACCATAATTTACTTATTTTATTTCAATAGAGATATATTTATATTTTATATTAAATTTATGATTAATATAATAATAATTTATTAAATATACGATTAAATTCATTAAAATTTTAATTTAACCTATACACTTATACATGGATTAATTTTTCGATTTAGTTCGATTTTAAAAATTATAAAAATAATTAACTCTCGCCCGAGACCTCTAGATACCAAAGTGAGGCCTTCACGCTCCGACGAGATGATATGACACCAGAACGTTACTTTTGCTTTTGATGGACCAAGGGCAGGTGGAACCGAAATCTTGTCTGGAACTTGCGTATATTCATCCTTTTCTGCTAAAAATAAGGATTGGTATTAATGAGAGTAGCAGTCTTACTGTCTTAGTTGTCTCCATCGGAGTCCAAGGAAAGCCGGAGGAGGGAGACGATGGAGTACGTATCCGCCTACGCTTTCCTGTTTCGTCTCTGACTACACGTCGATCCGATCGTTGACCCTATTGCCCCCCTCCCTTAACCCTCCCTCCTCGCCAATGTCTACTCATCCTACTCTTCGTTGTCAGATCTTCCCCTGCTCCGTCGATAAATTATGACTCACAGATCCCAAGGCCACTCCTGTTCCGAGTCAACGCTCGCACCAAATTCTGAATCCAAACCCAAAATCACCACCCGCTTCAGGGTTTGACTCCTCTCCTCCGATCCTCAGATGGGTCGCAAGCAGACTGACGCCGAAACCACCCGCTGCGCTCCTCTGATACTCTTCCTCCTGGGTCTGATCTCCCTTACTCTGGCCTACACATTCTTGTCCACTATTCTCGCGCACAGGGGTGGCTCAAGCTCGAATCTTGACAGCTCCGAATCCGTCAGCCTGACGAGTCTCGATGAAGAGGATGGTGGGTGCTGTCAAGGAATCCAGAACCTGGAGCTCTGGGGCGCCGCCATCAAGTGGGGCTCCGATCATAAGTTCAATTCCTCCGAGGAGTGTTGCAGGGCTTGCAAAGCGATGTGCAGTGGCAATGACGGGCCTTGCCTGTGCGATACCTGGGTGTTCTGCGGGAGTCGGGAGGCTTGCGGCTCGAAGTTCGGGGAGGTGCGCTTAATTTGGCTCCCTTTAGTCTATAGCCTTTCTTGATGGCCATCACTGTGGATTGGCTCTTTTTTGGCTTAATGTGAATCTGCTCCGTGATGATTTGGATGGGTCAGCTTCCAATACGCGTCATACCAGACAGAATTTACATGAACAATGGCGATGATGGATGAAGAAAATCGAGACTTGTCCCCCAATGCTAGATGTTTAAATTATCACTGATTAATCCGACCAAAGCATGTCTGCAACAGCTTTTCATTATGACCATTCGATCTTGATTTGTATTTATCAATCAGTGTCCAGTTTATCTATTCACTGTCTGATGTCCAAAAAATCAAATGCCAAGTTTTTGAGCAGATGAAATTTTAGTTCTTGCACTATTTTACCGTGCAGTGTTGGCTGAAGAAACAGAAGGATTCGATGGTCCCTGCTCGTCAGGAATTGGGACAGACAGAGAGCTGGACATCCGGTCTCATCTTTGGGAAAGGAGTGGTGAGTCGGCTATTACAGAACAATGCTTTGATATTTGCTGCCTGCTGGAAATGCTATAACAGTGGTGCATTGACGGGATTCTGGTATAAGCTTGCAATGTCCAAATGGGATTATGCGTCGCAAGTTATTCTCATTCAAGACTTCCTATCTGGTTCAAACACTGTGGGAAGAGTAGGATAGAGCTGAACTTCTTGTTCTCGAAGATTCCTGACTTTATGGCGATACAATTTCATGGATATTCGGATCATTTGAATTATAGATGTTTTTACTTTATCTTTTGGTTTATTTTCTCAGGGTGTAATTGGCCTGGAAACAGAATACGGAACTCTTCATGTCAAGGTCAGTTGCTGTTCTTTCACTGCCGATACTCTGGGATGATTTCTGCAGATCCAGAAATCCTATTATTTCTGGCTTAAACTATCAGTTACTCTAGAATACAGTTGTGACAGAATTCCTATTTCAAATATTTTTCAGCTTTTGCCTGACTGCGCTCCGCGCTCGGTCTTCTACATTCTTGAGTTGTTGTCACTACGCCACTGTGCAGGCTGCCACTTTTACCGTGCAGAGGGCCGAGGGGAGTTCTGGGATGCCGAAGGGAACCACGTGAAAAATGTAAGGCTTAATTTGTGTGTGTGTATATATTTTGCTACCATAGCTCAATCAGGTTCACTATGAGATCTCTATGCGGGAAAGAACTCCGCGCGCTTATTATGTATGGGCCACCCCAACGCCATACCTTTGTTTCCTGCAAACCTGTTGATGCGCCCTCTTATGTTGTCTGTTGTTTCTGGCCACTTGAACTCTCACTTAGGCCCCACACGGTCCCCCTTTTGCACTGATCCAAGGAACCCTCGAGGCTCAAGGGACCAAATTCAAGACGATCCCAACTGAAGCCTGCCCGACGATAAGGAGGGGAACCGTCGCTTGGGTCGGCTCAGGCCCAGAGTTCTTCATAAGCCTAGTGAATCACCTGGAGTGGAACAAGGCCTACACCGTCTTCGGCTCAGTTCTTGCTGAAGACATGGGCATCGTGGAAAAGATTGCTCTGCTCCCAACCAAAGCAGATGTCTGGAACAACATTAACGTCTCGGTGTTGGAGAAGCCCATGCCTCTGATGTTGAGACGAGCCAACCTGACGACCGGAGTGGAATAAAAGCACTGTTCCTGCAGAAGCCGGAGATTACCCTTTCTGAGTGTTCATTTCTTTTCATGTGCACGATACACACTCACAGTGATTTTCAAGCTAAATTAGAGATGCATACATTTTCCTCATCTTCGCACAATTCATCTTTGTTGTTATTATCGTGCCATTTGAAATTCCTTATTTTCTTATATTTTAGGTTTCAACTTTTTACTCAAAAAACACCTACAAAATTTGATTATTCATCAAATATGAACTTGTGATGATATCTTATGATACTTACGGGTTATGCTAGATGAGCCTTCATCTTGGCAATAGATGAAACCTAAATTTCTTCAATAATTGTAATCTTATTTTATTAGTAGGAATATAAGCCGAAAATGGTTAATGATACAATCATCCAAGTAATTATGATTAAATTATTCCATCACTAAGATTCATCCAGACGAAATAGCCAATTTCATTCTTTTAACTAACTGAGGAAGAATTTGTAAATTGATAAAACCGGGTGGGCGAATTTTCCATCTCCAAGGAAAACCACTCTGATCTCCCATTAAAAAAATTCCCACGTTTTACCAACGGATCCGTGGCGCAATGGTAGCGCGTCTGACTCCAGATCAGAAGGTTGCGTGTTCGATTCACGTCGGGTTCAATCCCCCAACGGTTCTCCTTTTTGGGTCCATGGTGAAGTTCTTATATGGGCATGGACCTGGGCCTGTTCTCCCTCCGCGCCGCCGGCTCAACTCACGTGCGAATAAACGTCCGAATAGAAGATCGAATAACGTCCAAAGTAGTAGGGTTTAAGACCAACGGCCGCTCAACCTACCCGCTCTTCTGGGAAGAGACGGCGGGAGACCGTAACTCTCCGTCTCCCTTTTCCCCAACTCAATCTGTCTGTCTGTCTCTCTCTCCCCCCGCAGATGGATACTCTCGTCTCCTCGGTGTCCGACAGCCTCCGGCAGGTTTCTCCCGCAGCTGTTCCGCCGTTGCTGGACTGCGTTCTGGCATCAAGCGGAGCTTCTCCTTCCTCACTGTTCGCTTCCCTTCTCGATGCTTTTCCTCCCCTCATCGAGGTACGTGCAGCTTGTTTTAGGCTGCACTCTTTTTCAGGGGAATATCCCTTTTTGTTTTGTGCGATTTTGATGACGACTTGCCCAGCTGCGCCCGATATACCATTTAGCAATTTTTTTACTCAGTGTGGGCTAAGGTCTGAGCAAGGCTTATTCTCTGGAGAATCAATAGAGGATAGTCATGTGGAATGAGTCTGGTAAATTACAATGGTCGAAACTCAACTACTGGGTTGGCGTGTGCGGCCAATGGGTGGAGGGTACTCACATCATAGAATGGTTCACAATTACCTAGTTGAAAAGGAATTAACTTTAGGAATAGAAGCAAGAGTTGATACCATAATGAACTGCTAAATGGAGAGCTTTAAAGGTCTAAGGTGATTGGTGGATTTGCAATATTGTTCATTGTTTACCATTGATGGCACAACTATTATGTGTTTTATTTTTCCATTTTGACAGGTTAGGCTAATTTTGGTTTTGACTGATCTTTTGGTTTGTACTTAGCAGGGTGTTGAAAGGGAGGGTGAGAAATGGGCTGCTGCTGGGTGCAACTATATTGGGTCTTTTGTTCAGGCACTTTGTCATCTTATGAAGAAATTTGGTAAGTTTTTGGGATCTCTTTGAATTATCAATGTGAGTAAAATGGATTGTAGTATGCATCATCTGTAGAAGCAGTGATTTAGAGTGCATATGATATTTCCTTTTCTACAGGGGCAAGGAATGATGCTTTAGAATCTTATATCTGGATAGTCTTCATTCCACTGATGAAGTGTGTTCATGCTTTTGATCGTGAAATGCTGAACCAGGTACGAAAATAAATTATGCCACCATTCTTTTCTCAAGCTCCTTGTTTACCTCATCTCCTTCTATGCTGTATTGACTGCATGATTTGAGAAAGATTGCAGAATCATTCTTCACTTTTGTTGCTGAAACTAATTCCTGGAGTACTGTGGAGATCATCTTGGTCCCTTTTCTTCTAAGATCTACCGCTATTTCCATCCGGATGGTTTGCAATTCTGAATTGGATGTCTCAGAATGGGGTTTACTTCCTGAACAATCTCGGAGCTTTACAAATGGTCCAGCAGCTGAGAATGGAGAAACTGTGGCCTCCAGTGGATCTCTCGTATTGCCAATAGCATGCAAAATTTTAGGCCAAATTTTGGATGCTGTTCTTGAAAATGAAAGGCCTGTTCCAGTGTCTGATTATCCGTTTGAGAATGCATATGAGTTGAAAGAGTTTGCAGTGAAGTTAATTTGGGAGCTCTGCCTTGTGTCTGAACAATTGCTTCTTAATAGCTCTGAGCATCGGTCTTGTGCGATTAGCTTTCTTCTTCCAACCATTTTTAAAGCTTATTTATCTCATCCCCACATAGAAATCTCAAGTCTGGGTCAGACAATTATATATTCCAGGTAGTTCACTGTAGCGGCATCTTTGTATTATGGAATGAACTTCTAGTGTTTATCTCTTGGGATTTTCATGTTTGTTTCAAATTTCTTTTGAGAAACAATTTATATATTACTATATTGTCTTCCAAATGTTAAAAATCCTTGTCTATAATAGAAGTTCTGATGTTTACTAGCCTGTCTTCTCAAACCATTTTTCTAGTGGCACTTTGAGTAAACATTTTCTCTCTTTTTTTATCCCTATTTCCGTGAAACTTCTATAAATTGGAATTTTTACTTGCCCTTTGCTTTTATCATCGCTCCTGCTGACACTTGATGATTGTTTCCCATAGGAAGCTTTTCATTGAAAAGATCTGGAAGTGTTGCAAAATGTTGTTTTCTCTTGGAAATGTGGAGAGAAGGGATGCATACTGTGTGCTCTCTCTGTGCCTGTCCCTTTCTCCTTGTGTAGCAGAATTTGGTCATGCAGAGATGAGCGGACATGCTGGGGAGTTTGGTATTAGAGATGACAAAGAATTTTGGGATGAGGTCAAAAGGGGTCTGGTAATGTAGAATTATCATTGGACCTATCAGCTCATTCCTTCTATTATTGTTGAAGCAGGTCTTCTTAATGTTGCTTTAGCATTCTTATGGGTGATGGTTTGGAATTTGATAAGGTTGGCAAGGAAGGCTTTATAAGAAAGCAGTCACTGCATATACTGAAGATGGCTCTCGGCATCACTGAAGTAAACCAAATTCAGGATGATCTATCTGACACCAAAACAAGGGAAAGGCATCAAAATGCTTGTGTCATGACAAAGAGAGAGATATGGGCTGACAAGGAAGCAAGATCACTTGGTGTAGAGAGTGTGAGAAAGTCAATCGAGAACAATGTAGACCCTCGACAATCATGGGAGGCATTCATACTTTTGTATGAAATGCTTGAAGAATATGGGACACACTTGGTTGAAGCAGCTTGGAATCATCGGGTTAGGATTGTTGCTTGTGCAGTTAATTTGCTGCTGTTCAGTGTCATCTCCAGTTTTTCTGTCAGATAACCAATTGAGGAATAGTGACATGAGTGAGAGCCTGGTTCAGTCAGACTTTTCAAGTTTCTCATTATATGCTAGAACATCATAGGGATCAGATGGAAACATATTAGTGTGTTATTGTAGTGAGTCCAGGCTGATTTTGTAAACTGTTTCCAGGTTCAATGTGTGAATGAATCTAACATGTGAAGTAAACCATCCATACTGTGGATTTTTAACCAACTAATGGAATCAGCTCTCCCACTATGATTATGATAAAGTATTCTCTAAAATTTTTAATTTTCTGCATGCATGCATGCAATTTTACTACTTCGACCTGAATTCTCTAAAATAATGGTGTGCAAGTTTCTTTGTTGATTTCCTGTATGGATTGCATCTGCTTTTTGTTGGCCTTGTATGACCAATGTCTAGATCAATGAGTTAAAGAAGTTAACTTGAGAACCTTATTCATTACTGATTGTTCCTGCAGATATTTTCCTTGCTCAGTTTTTGCAGTTCCCTTGATAACCATGGAAGCTCTACTGGTGAAGGTATTTTTCAACATCTTCCAATGTATGGTCAATTTTCTACATGGCTATCAATCTTGTGGGACCGTGGTTTTCATCATGATAATCCTCAAGGTATTTCCTTCACCAGTTTACACTTGTGATCCAGTGCTTCTATGTGTTCCATAGGAGCAATTAGGTTTTTGGTGTGTGCAGTTCAGTTCTATAGTTCTATGCAGATAATTGATAATACTGATTTATGACAGAGTGGCTTATTTGATGGTTGCTTTTCCTTTGTTGATAGCGCAGTTAGATGCCTGATATTGAAGTCATTTGTTGGGATTGAATGGAGCAAGTTTGGAAGCTGTGTAAAAGCATTTCCTGAATCCTTTGTCTTTGGACCACTTATGCAAGGGTTGAATGATCCAATTCATCATGAAGATTTTGGTTTTTCCTCTATTCTGATTCATTGAGTTCATCGTTTTTTATTATTAAGCATTTCTTGTACTTTTTCATTTGTTTAGTTGGTTCTTGGTGCAAGCATTTATTTAATGTATAATTTTCTTAAACAAGTTTATTCCCTTTCAAAGGCACGAAAGGAGTTTATTCTTCCAGGGCAATCAATGGTGCGTGTCAGTTTCTACACCAATATACTAGCCATCTGAGTAACAGGTACATTGCCTGGAATTTGATGAACTTTATAAGCTATATTAGATTTTCATCAAAATATAGAAATATATATGCACATATAAGCTATATAAAAGCTATGAATAGCTTTGGTCTGCCAATGAACATGAGTTGGTGCTGAGTATTTCTTTTTCAGTTTCAGTTAAGTCATTCAAGGCATTCTCTGATTAAAATTAGTGTACACTCAACCAAGATGAATTTTTCCCTAGAATTTTTTTGCGTAAGAATTCTCTGTTCAGTACATCATTTAGTGTGTCCCCAAATAGTATGAAACAACATTTACTTTCTTTGTTATTTATTGCTCATGGGTGTTAACTGAGTTGATCTATTAAATTTGCATCTCACGTGTTGCTGCAGGAAAAAACAGATAGCATTTCTGCTGGAACTTGCCTCCATTTCTAAGCAGCAGTCTTTTGGTAGAGCTGGATTGATGGCCCTATCTGAATGCATTGCTTCTGTGAGTCGTCAAATTAGAATTGATACTGATAATGAAGAAGAGAAATTGAAAAAGGCTAAGCTTCAGGTTGAGAACTTTACAGCTTGTGCTGCTCCCAGTGATTTAACCAATCTGTTAGATGCCCTCCGTTTTGTTGTTGAATGCGGCAAGCAACATTTCAATCCTAACTACCGTCTTCAAGGTCCTCATGAACTCCTCGTAATCATTTATTCATATCATCTGATGGTCTAATTCTATTCTGTGGAACAAGAGTAATTGAGGTGTATACTTCTTTTTGGTTTCAGTTTGTGACAGGATATTGGAGACTGCTGCTTCTGTCATTTGTTCATTTTCTGTGCCTCTTCAGGTTCTTCTGCACTTCATTGGCTCTTTCCCTCAAGAATTTGCAGTTTATGGTGGTAAGATGTGTGCACATAAAAATTTTGGAGTCATGTAATTTATTTTGCTGCATTTTTAGGAAACTATTTACTAGAATAACATCTATTGTCTCCATCTGTAGGTTCTTTACGACCCAAATTTTATTTATGGCTATTGGGTTGCCATAAGGAGCAGTGCAGTAACAACTGCTGCAATAATGAATTGAAGCTCTTGACCAGTCTCATTGAATTTCCCATACAATTTGTACACTTTCAAAATTCTATTGAGGCTTCATTTACTTGTGATGATGAAGATTTGGTTGCCTGGGAGTCTGAAGCAAAAAGATGGGTGATGGCTCTTTTTCTTGTTGTAGAGGAGGAATATCATTTAGAGCCACTGTTGACAGTATTTCACTGCTCTCTTCATACTCATTTTTTCTTTTCATTTTCAATTTTCTTGACATGATTGTTTTCACCCTTTGAATGGATTTTAGCAAAAGGAGGTCCTGAACTTGCTTGGATTTGCCCCCTTTCAGTTTATCAAAAACCATTGCATTCTCCTTAACCAAGAGAGCATTGCTGAAGGAGTACCTGTTAAGTATCTCATCCTCGTATTGAGCTTACTTCAGGAGCTTCAGGAGATGCAGGAGAGAAATTTTAGATTTGGCAACATTTTAGGAGTACAATCAGCTTATGATTCTGTTCATACAGTGGATTCTCTAAACCCCGTGGAACCTCCTGTTATCCATGAGAAGTTTGTATACGTTTTTTCTTGTCTCCTGGTATGGGAATAGTCCTTGTATCTCTTTATTGTCAAATTTCCATTGATATTGTATTTTTAAGAGCTGCAGCTAACTCATTTAAAATATGAGCACTATTTTTTGGGGCTATTCTAAGAAACCTAGGCTAATGGTAGAGATCCACTATTATTATGATAATGAGAGGCTCAACACATAAATTGAATCATGAGAAACAAATGGGATCTGGGATACGATAAAAGGCTCCTATACCCTGCTGAAAGTAACTGCAAACCTGTCTAAAACCTCAAACTATGTTTTAGAAGGCACTCAATTTGATAAAGATGTAGGATTTGCTAAAATTCAGTAACTTTTTCTATTTATCCTGCAGGAGGATTTGGTGTCATATGCCAACAGATCATGTTCAATATTCTGGTTGAGCTTTACTATGAAAGATTCACAATTGCCTGGTTCTGTAAAGGGAAAGCTTGGAGGACCTAGTCAACGGCGGTTATCAACAACTCTCACAACACTTGTGCTACAAGCTGTATATTCTCTCTATGTTCTGTTTATTTCATTACAGTTTTTCTGTTGCTTGCAAACCCATGATACAGCATAATTTTTCTCAAGATTGTCTAGAAGATTAGAACAGCTTTTTAAAGTGAATAAACATGATCTTGATTGAAGTATATATGCCTAACAATTTCTTTCTTGTAAACAGCTAATATCTGTGAAGGCTGTTGCCTCGATCTCTTTATGGTGTTTGAAGATAAAATGTGATGCTTCACTTAATTTCACTTTCAACTTTCTGTGGGATTTCTTATGGAGAACTATTTCTGCTTCTACTTGTGATTCAGAGGTACGACTCAGTTGTATGCTATCTATTTCAGGGCTTGCCCTTAGGTACTTAAATGTACTGACCAAATTAGTCCAAACAGATGGAAGCAGAAGTTCGTCTTGCAGCATATGAGGCCTTGGCTCCAGCTCTGAAAACTTTGTTCTTAGCCTTCTCTGACTTAGCTTCAGATCGCATGTGGGAAAAGGATAATGAATCAAGGATACAGAAACCAGAAGGTGAACCCCAGCTAGATTCCTTAGTCTTCACTTTTCTCCAAAATGTCAATGATCTTCTGGGAATGAATTATCTGGTTCGAACTCGACGGGCAATTTTGATGAATTGGAAGGTGATAACTCTGCCTTGACCCATCAATTCTAAATATATTTTCTTTTACAATTTCAACATTGCCTTGCATGTATTGGAAATAGAATCCAAATGCTGGATTTGGATATTTAAATTGAGTTACTATATCCAGTTTCTCCTTTGCTTGCTATTGCCTGCCAAATTATTTAATGTTTTAGATACTAGATAAGATCATCATCTGATATTTTACTCTTCTGTGCATGTTCTAGTGGCATTGTCTAGAGGCTCTATTGTCAATTCCTTTCAACACTCATAAGAATGGGATACAACTTAAGGACAACAAAATTTTCTTTTCGGATGCTGCAGTCAGATTGATTTTCAGTGATATCCTTGAGAGGTAAGTAGCAGGATTTTGGATTCCTTACTGTTCTTTCTCTCTTTGAACTGTTGGAATTTGCAGCCTTGAAAATGCTGGGGAAGATTCTGTTCTACCCATTCTGAGATCTGTCAGATTGGTTTTGGAGCTCCTTGCTTCAGGGAGGTTGGGGTCAGTTGTTTCCTCATACGTTCATGTGGATACTCAGGTTCCTTTAGTATCTATTGAGATTTTCTCATAATCATTGAGCCATAACATTAATTTGCTCTTCATAACATATATGGTGAATGGGGTTGCATTAAAAAAAACAAATGTTATATGCTTATTCTGTCCTGAAACACATTACTCCAGTTTTTCAACTAGCATGACCTGATGACTTTGTTCCTGCCCCTGTTTTTACATTGTTGTGTTGAATGATTATGTGAGGAGTCTATCCTTATTTGACCAATATTTGAATTACTTTATATGTAGGTTCAGTATCTTGATATTGCACGTTTAATATATTGGACCAGTGGAAGTGTTCTGGAAACAATTTCCTTGTAATCCTGTCCATTATAAAAATATCTCCTTTATCTTTTCAAATTTTCTTTCTAGAGATTTTTACTCAGTGTAGTCCCCGATCAAATGCCAAAGCCCTCATTGCTTTCTTTGACTGAAGAATGATGGACCTTTCCTTTCTATGCTCTTCCACTGTAATTTATGTTGTGTTTAACAGAAGTACCACAATCAATTACTTACAATCACTATCCTCCATTTTCTTTTGTACAGATGGTCTGGCAACTGGTTCGATCCTCTTGGATTCTGCATGTGAACTGCAACAAGAGGAAAGTTGCAGCTATTTCTGCACTTTTATCATCTGTTCTACATCCCTCTGTTTTCAGTGATGAGGGCATGCATATTTCTGAGAGTGCATGTGGGCCCCTCAAATGGGTTAGCCCTTACCTCCATACTTTAGCATCTAAGTGATTCTGATGAATCACCTACTTCAGAAAAAGTGATTCCAACGAAATTCCTGTGTAGTGTTCTGATTTCCTAAGTTTCTTTCTTTTCTTTTTTGGGTGCAATTTTTTAGTTTGTAGGAATGGTTCTAGAGGAAGGTACTAAAAGTCCACGAACAATTCGTCTGGCAGCATTGCATTTAACAGGACTTTGGCTTTTGCACCCAACAATCTTGAAATTCTACATTAAAGAACTCAAGCTTTTGTCACTCTATGGTTCTGGTATACCAACCATTCATGTCCTGTGTCTGTTGGACAGTTTTCATTTTTATTATATTCTTATTTCATATTTGGTGGTTGAAGTAATTTTTGAGCTTCTTTGACCCTAACAGTTGCATTTGATGAGGATTTTGAAGCTGAATTGACTGAGAATCACGAAGCAAAGATTGAAGTATCTTGTCTGGCAAATGTCCCTGAACCTGGACTAGCTGAAGTAAGTACCACCTTTTCATTTGTAGAAGTCTGTTATAATTTTTATCTAGTGATGATTGGCTGAAGAGGTTCATTCATTGGGAAGGATAAGGAAAGGTTAGAAAATCTTGCTCACTCTAACTTTCTTTGTGGGAAGGTTCACTGCCCATTCATGTATTTCAGTGGTATAAAAGCCAAGTCAATTTGAATTTTTTTTTATTTGCTTTTACTTAAACACCAGGTTGTTATATGTGATTTTTCCAATATACAGGCTTTTAGAAATACAGAGATGTATGCACGAGTGTCTGTTGCAATCCTGTTTAATAAGCTTGTGGACCTGGCTAAAATGGTGGGATCTGCCTGTGAGAAAGGGAATTGTACTGCAGCTCTTGAAGCTGGAAAACTATTTCTACTAGAACTCCTTGATTCTGCGGTAAATATTTATTTTTAGTCATGGTTTTTTCTGCTACAGGTATTAATGATATCAATCTAATATATCTGCATCCTGTCTCTAGCTCTCTGTCTTCTTCTTCTTAATGCTCATGTTTGGGATGGCAAAAGTAAATAAAAGAGACCTTAAGAGAAAAAAATTCTAGAAACTACCTTCTGAATTCCCATGTTAAGCCAATGCAATGGCTTAGCTTGTGAATGTAAATTATGAATATTACAGCTCATCATGGTAATGCAATTTATGAATGATCTTGTTTTCTCAGTTTTATGTGTGTATTTATATGTTTGACTTGCTGTCATATTTTTGGTATTCATTTGGAGCATGCTATTTTTTTGATGATTTCATTTCAAACCTTAGTGGCAGTTGTTTTTTCCCCAGGTTAATGATAAGGATCTTGCGAAGGAGTTGTACAAGAAATACAGTGCGGTATTTGTCATTTCCTTTTTCCTTCAATCAAATTAAATTTCCTTCTTTTGGATAAACAAATTAAATTACCTTTGCTTGAACTTTTGACAGGCAAAATCGCTTGGTCTTTTTGCAAAATTATGTATCTGTGGAAAAGATGCTCGCATCACAAAAAAAATTATTCAAAATGTCATTTGATGTTTAGTGTGATGGATGAATTTTTGGATTGTTGTATTTCTTTTGCTCTTCTATAACTGATGGTTGTGATGGCTACTGAGCAGATACACCGGCGCAAGATACGTGTTTGGCAGATGATATGCGTCTTGACCCAATTTGTTTGTGATGACATAGTAGAGCAAGTTACTCATAGCTTGCGTGTATCCCTCCATGTAAGTAAATATGCTTATACTACCAAGCCAAAAATTGCTGATGAAGAGTTGATAATTTCCAATTATCTCTAATATTACCATTCTGTTTGCAGCGAAATAACTTACCTGCCGTTCGTCAGTATTTAGAAACATTTGCAATTAATGTCTACTTGAAGTTCCCATCATTGGTAATTCCTAGTTTCTGAAAGTTCTTAGATGATGTTGCTTCATTTCATAATAGTGCCAATTAAACATGGAACAGAGTTTCCTATCTGGAAAAAAAATGAAAATTGTCAATGACCAGTGAAGCAGAAAATTAATGTTGGTTGTATAAAATTTACAGAATGTGATATTTTAAGTCACTTATCAATTCTTTACTGAAATTACAGGTGAGGAAGCAGTTGGTTCCCATTTTACGAGATTATGAAGTGAGGCCCCAGGTATATAAAGAGTGTTTTCGTCCATCTCCAAATTGTTCATGTGCTTCTTCCTGAACTTTATTAACAATGCCTGAAAAGTGTGTTTACAGGCACTCTCATCCTATGTATTTATATCAGCAAACGTGATTCTACATGCATCTGAGTCAGTTCGGTCAATGCATTTAGACGATTTACTTCCTCCAATCATTCCTCTTTTGACCTCACATCACCACAGTTTACGTGGATTTACTCAGGTCAGTATTTGTGAAGCTGCCTAGAAACATCATTGTTATTATAAGAGCTTAAGCTTGTAAAGATATGTGCTAACAATATAATCTAGCATAATACTAATCCTTACATTTGAATCCAGTGAACACATGTCAATTCAAGTGGAAATTGATAGAAGGTCTTGATCTACTAGACTTAGTATTTCCAATTGGAGCATATGGGCAACATAAGACAAATGTTCCTGAAAATATAGATTGGTATCCTTATTGTGCGCAAATCTGGTTAACTGGACAAACATAATTAACAGAAAGGGTCACAGAGACTGGAGATGAGAGCCTGCGCTTTGATACCATGTTATGCATGGTTCCTAATGAGAATGAGAAAGGAATTAAATGATGAAATCTTTGCAGAAGAGTAGCATATATTTATTCTTCTTATTGTTGAGCAGCATAACTACACACTGATACCACTATAAATGGGATAAAATTCATGAAGAATTACAGGATTTCCAATAAGTAACATCTTTCTGAGACTGATGATTTCATCATTATGTTTCAAACTAACTTGATAAAAAGGTATATATCCTTTAAACATGATGTCCATGTTAACTGTGTACACATAAAATCTGTTGCAGTTATTGGTATATAAGGTGTTATGCAAAATTTTCCCTCCTATAAGCTCTGGAGCTTTGGAAAGTGTAACTCTAGAGAAGAGGTGCTTCAAGGATTTGAGGGAGTACCTTGCCAAGAATTCTGATTGCACACGGTACAAATATTACCCTTTATTCCTCAATCCTGTTTCCTTATATGCGATGATATTCTTCTAATTTCTTGATTTCTAGGATTAGGAGGGTTTGCAACTTAGGGAGGCTGATTGGCACTTTTTTCTTCTCTGTTTTTATTTCAGTTTACGAGCATCAATGGAAGGATATCTTGATGCCTACAACCCTCAACTCTCAGCTACTCCAACTGGAATATTTGTCAACCGTGTTGAGGTTAGGGTGGTCTTTATTAATATACTTGTGTATCATATAGGCCTCTGGGGAAAAAAAAAAAGGAATGTCCTTATTTCATTGAAAATGTACTTTTTTCTTCTGCAAACAGTGAAATTTAGTTTTCGCCAAAGTCATTTCTTCATGTGTTACATCTCCAACAAGTGAAGATTATAGAATCTTTGTGTTTGTTAAGTACAGTTCTTGAATTGTTTTTGTCTTTTGCTTGTGAGCAGCTGATAATTTTGAGCAATACTCTGTTATATTGCAGGAGCGTGAATTTGAATGTGTTCCAACATCCCTCATGGAGCAAGTGCTCAATTTTTTGAATGTTAGCATTTTTTTCAGCATCTTTTCCCATCTTTTGATTACCTTCCTGCCCCACCTATGCTAGTGTGATTCTTTGAAGTGTCTCATGTGCAGGATGTAAGGGAAGACCTTAGATGTTCAATGGCAAGAGATTTGGTGACCATCAAGAATGAGAGCTTGAGAATCGATAAACATGACTCCCAAGAACCGTCTTCCCTTGCCGATGACATTAATTCCCAGTCAGCTGAATATGCTTCCTTGGACTTTCAGAAAAAATTTACTCTTTTGAAACATGAGAAGCAAGATGATGGAGGTACCTCCTCCTTAGGCCTCAACAAGACCTTCAAACAACTTTTAGGTAAATTCAAAAGAATCAGGGAAAGTGTCTTCTGAATAGTCTCCATATGATAAATTTACTTGCTGTGTAATGCAACTATGCTCTTTCTGGGAAGCAGAGATGGAGAAGGAGGACCAGCTTATGGACCAGCTATTACAGTCAAGATTCATGACTTTAGATAGAATCAGAGCCAGTAGGCAGAATATTATTGTGGTGGCATCTCTAATAGATCGAATCCCAAATCTTGCTGGACTTGCACGGACCTGTGAGGTGTGTTGTGGAGACATGCATTCTTGGCATCTTTTGGCGTCCAGTGCTTAAGATTTGATCAATTTATGGAGCACACTGTCCTTTGACAAATAACTTTTTCTCCCCCTTTTGGCAGGTGTTTAAGGCTTCTGGATTAGCTGTTTCTGATGTTACTGTGTTACGTGACAAGCAGTTCCAGCTCATTAGGTTTTCTTCTCTTCCTGGCTGATGCTCTCTGCCTGTTGATTTACTTCTTATTGTTGTTGTGAAGTCAAAACATCTTCACTAAAGAGACTATGTATGTTTATGGCATGAGTCTTACGTAAATCTTGACCATTAGATTTCTGTCCCTTTTAGGTCCCACCCGAAGGCTTTGGGGGGACTAGATCTTTGACATTTACCACTTACGCACTAGCTAGGGATGTGTCTTCAAGTCATACATTGAGAGCACTGTCTTTGCAGCGTGACAGCAGAGAAATGGGTCCCGATAATTGAAGTACCCATAAAAAGCTTGAAAGGTTTCTTGGAGGAGAAGAAGTATCAAGGCTTTTCGATTCTGGGTTTAGAGCAGACAGCGAACAGCGTTCCTCTTGATCAGTACCGATTCCCAAAGAAGACGGTAAGTTTGCAGATGCAGAAATTAAACGTTACTGTAAAATGGCTTCTTACTTCCCATCGACTGCATCTTTGTGTGCTACATCAAGAACCGCAAAAGAAAAGAAAAAATAAATAAATAAAAATGCTGCTGTGTCTGGTTTGTAATTTTCCAGGTTCTTGTTCTGGGACGTGAAAAGGAGGGAATACCGGTGGAGATAATTCATATGCTCGATGCTTGCATCGAAATTCCACAGCTGGGGGTTGTACGGTCGCTAAATGTGCATGTAAGTGGTGCCATTGCTCTCTGGGAGTATACTAGACAGCAGAGATCCTGATAGGTAATTGAATCCTGAAAGATCCATTGTACCAGTCATTTAACCCTGTACGATAACCTAAACTTGATTTTGAGTCGCTGTGAAAAGTCACTATGATTTTTGTTATCCTTGTACTGGATTGATCTTGTTCATGGAACAGTACTGTATGCTTAATCATCTTCCTATCCGTGAAAGTGAAAGAAAATGGTGCCAAATCAAAGTTTCACTTCAAATAAGACCTCTGCAGGATCCTAAATTAAGCTTCAGTTCCGATGTCGACTTACATCATTAATCACCGCTCACAACCACCAACAAACAGAAACATTCTACGGGTAAACACAACAAATTTTGGCTACGGCTAATCTTTCTTGATGTCATCCTGCCATGTCGCTTGCCATTGCTTGTCATAGAAGGTTGTCTCCTCAACGAGCTTCTTCAGGGTTTCAATGTCCTCGTTCTTCCTGATCAGCATGACTCCCAACACTGCTACAAGCAAGAGAGTCTTGCAGAAGAAGTTGCCCATTTGGTCCACAAGTCCAACTCCAGTTAAGCTGTCTACCAAGAATGCCATGAAGAATCCAATCATTGCAGCTCGACCTGGGAAAAATGAAACAAACAGCATTTAGTCAAGCACTTCAGAGCTCTGAGCAAAATAGACAATTGAACGCCATTCCCAATTTGCAATATCTCAATGATGCCGCATGTGTTTTGGCCAGCTTGCACATCAGGAGGTTAAAACATGCTTTTCAGTATATATATTTTTTGAATCATAATTATTATTGGCTTAAGGTTTCAGGGTAATTGGCCATTTAACATGCACTAAGGGCTGATAATGCCTTCTATGAAAGTTGAGAGGGAAGAGAGGGATTAGAAATAAACCATTGAGTAGTTCAGCTTCCGGGAGATGGAATCTCTTCATCCACGCCCACCATGGGATTATCGAGGTGTCAAAGATTACAGGGTTGTCATTACTGGATGATTCGGGATTGTCCTCGAGCCACTTTCTCCTCCTGACCTCTGGAAGAGACAATGCATTGAAGAGAAAGACGCATTCACTGGTATCCATAGACAACAAAAATCTATGCAAATGCTTATGCAATAATATTGCAGGACTCTGGAAGGAAAAAAAAATCCTCGTCTTTCTGCACTAAATTGAAGTGGAATCGCAATTTGGCAGCAGCCTCAACTGATTGAAGTTACAGCGTCATAGTCCCCGTCCCCAATAGTACACTGAATACGCCGTATCCATTGACAATATGCAGCCAATGCTAATGAATCAGAAAAAGGACGTCTACAGCATTTCACATTATCAGTCATACCACAATGCATGCAATAATTTCTCAATCAATTACCCGAAAAGGGGGAAAAAAGGGTCCCTCACCAGCATCAATTACGGCATCCCAGTGGGTCTTCCCGTCCCTCTCGAACTGCTTCAGTTCCCAAGTCCCATTGACCCACCTGGGGTCCTTGAAGCTAGTAAATCCCGACGCAGCCTCTTCCTCCTTAGTAGCTGAAGCAGCAGCAACCGAGCCATTAGCAGCCTCTGCCTTGGGCTGCTCCTCAGCCACGGAGATGGCAACCGCAGATCCCCCATTGTCACCTGAAGCAGCCGAAAAGATGACGGAGTATGGCCTCTTGGGTCCGAGAGTTACGGGGGTCTTGTGGGTTTGCCAGTGTGAGGAACAATGTGCGAGGGATGCGGGAGCAGAGAACAATGCCATGGAAATGGACATTTTATGGGTTTCTTCTTTCTCGGCGATGGCTCGAATCAATCGAACGAATATATAAAGAGGATCTGGTCAGCTCAGTTTAGCTCAGCTCACCTCAGCTCATCATCGTCGATGGTGGCTCCGTGATTCCGTCTCTGTCCTCTTCGGTCCTGAGCAGCAATCAATCCTCCACCCCTTATCAGTTCGATGTTCCTGAAATTGTACAGCACTCCCCGTGCTTTTAATTGATTAAATTAGGCACCGTATGTTATATTTCATTTAGCAAGACGACCCATACTTTCCTGGATCAGCCCGAACTTGGGAAAGCCCAACTCCTAAGCAGTCCAATTTTCTATTCATCAAGAAGGGGATCCATATCTTCTCCCTCAGTCGTACGAATCGGCCTTCCCTCCTCCTCCGGGCACTAGCTGCAGCAACCTTACGAACTCGAAGCTCGCTTCAGTGATGGAAGTAGCCACCATGAGTTCGAGCTTCGTGTTCCACAATCGTGTGCTATCACCTCCAACTTCTTCCCTTTCGATGGGTTCTAGCAGGGTTCATGCTGCTGCTCCGGTCAGAGCTTCCCTCCCCACCAGCTTCGTGTCTCCATTCCGTGGAGGCAGCGTCTCCGGAGAGTTCTCTGGACAGAAAATCCGGCCCAAGTCTCTCAACCCGGCCACTATTTCCAGATCCAAAGGCAAACGAGGCGTTGTCACCATGGTATACTTTCGGAGAGTATTATGATTAGTTCATGTCTGTGTGATTATACCTTTTGTCAGAGCTACGGCCAAGGTGGAATTTTTGTGTTGATTCGTTTACAAGATCGAGCTGAGGTCAGCTTGTTAATTGTCTATCGTGTCTTGTTGGACAAGCGGCATAGACTATGGTGCAAGAGCATTTACAGGTCTAAACGCGGTATCTTTCGAGTAGCAGTTTAACCATGTCAAAATTTCTGGCAACTATATTGTCAATCCTCCGAAAAAGGTTGTATATTGATCGAGTGAAAAATTGGAACAACTTTCCGGGTAGTTTCTTGGTGCGGCTATTGAAAGAATGGCGGTAAACGTATCTTTTAGGATGTAATCTAAATTTTCTGACCATTGCTCCTCGAATCTCACATAATAGAGTTTGAACTCCACTTGTCCAAATCAAGAAGGATTAAGTTATTTACACGGAGATGCCACTTGTTGCTTGCCATGCCCACCTTGGTATCATTGTTCTCCAGGGATCCACGCAAATTTCAACCCTGTTTCTCTTTCTACTGCTACCTGAAATACGGAAGTAGCTGTATGTAGTTGAAGGAAGTGTTAGAATTACTTCCAAAACTGCATTTTAAAATCATTATCAAGAGATGCGTTGAGTTGTTACTTAAACTTCAGTTAGTGGCTTAGAGCCAGAGCTCAGCCATTGTCTATCTTCAGTTTGTATAAGCATCTGTGTGTAAATAGACTAATATTGGCAAGGATATTAGAAACTCAGTTATATTGCATGTCTTTGCCTCACTCAGTTTTTCTTGTCCCTCTCTTGATCTCATTAGTATGCCTAACGTTCTATTCATACAGGTTATTCCTTTCTCAAGAGGAAGTGCATGGGAGCAACCTCCCCCAGATTTGGCATCTTACTTGTACAAGAATCGAATTGTGTACTTGGGCATGTCTCTTGTTCCATCAGTCACAGAGTTGATTCTTGCAGAATTTCTTTACCTTCAGTACGAAGATGCGGAGAAGCCAATATACCTGTACATAAACTCCACTGGTACAACTAAGGTTGTAGCTCTTCAAACCATTCTTTGTCTGCTTAATGAGTTCTGTTATATCTGCTTAAAGTATGAAATGTTAGTCTCTTAAGGATTTTGTAGGCCATATCCTTTTTCCTTATACGTTAATTTACATAATAATTCTTGCCTTGATTAAAGTTCTTGCTTTTCTCAGGGAGGTGAGAAGTTGGGTTATGAGACCGAGGCTTTTGCTATTTATGATGTTATGAGGTTACTGTCAAACTCTCTGGCTCATATACATGTTGTATAATTTAATTTTGAAATTTTTTTATATGAAAACTTACTGGACAATAATTAAAAAGAAGCTTTCTGTTTTGGTTTTCTCTATGGATGAGGACTGCTTTGCTTCCTCTAATCTCAAATTAACCTGTTATCAATACTAGAAATAATAGAGAGGCTGTTAAGAACGAGAACTTAGTATTTGTCTTAGAAAGAGCTTTCACATTATCGTTATGCAGATTTTTTGCCTTTGTGAATGGTTGTTCTTATTTATAATACGAATTTAAGCAAACACTTGCACTTTCCAATGATTAAGCATTGTAAGATTAATGAAATACTTTGTTTATCACTCAAAAAAAGTGTGCATGGTGTCTATTATTTGATGCTTAACAAGTTTACAGCAGCTGCATTCACTTATCTGGTGGAGAAGTAATAATCTGCTAATGCAGGTATGTGAAGCCACCTATATTTACTCTATGTGTTGGTAATGCATGGGGAGAAGCTGCTTTGCTTTTGGCGGCTGGGGCAAGGGGAAACCGATCTGCTTTGCCCTCATCTACAATTATGATAAAGCAGGTTTAACTTTGACCAGTAACTTCCGGTTATTGTCAATCTAATATGATCATATGTTCCATAGCAATTTTCTTGTAAATGATATTGTTAGTCATTGGTTTATGAAGTTTATATGCCTGTCCAAGTCACTGACGTTTGATTTCTGTGAATTGCTAGCCTATTGCCAGATTTCAAGGTCAGGCCACTGATATTGAGCTTGCAAGAAAAGAAGTGAACAATGTGAAGGCAGAATTGGTAATCAGAACTTAGATTATGTAACTCAGCATCCTTTTGTCCTCTAGCCATAATTATAAGGTGGCCATCAGCGTGACTGTGAGGTAATAGTTGGCCAACTGCATATCATGAATGTGTGGATGCTCTCTATGCATTCTGTTTCAGTGATTGTTCATCTTCTGCAAATTGTTCAGGATAATTTCTATTCCCTTCTAATGATTGTAGTAAACATTTAAAGACTGATCATCGCTCAACTTGTTCATTTCAATTTAGTGGTATGACTTTTATTTGTATAAGGTTCTGGTTGCTGTATTTCTATTTTGTAACTTCTTTTCTAAATGGTGCAGGTTACACTTTATGCAAAGCATATAGGAAAGACAGAAGAACAGATTGAAGCTGATATACGTAGGCCGAAGTATTTCAGTCCAAGTGAGGCAGTTGAGTATGGAATCATAGATAAGGTACACTTCGGAGCTGCTGGTACATTGTTTGCTTAATACAAAGTCGCTGTGACTTCAACTGATGCAAATTTTGAATTTTAGGTTCTATATAATGAGAGAAGCTCTGAGGATCGTGGGGTTGTGACTGACCTGAAAAGAGCTCAGCTTATTTGAGTTCTTGAAATTCGATTTTTAATTCTATGGAGGAGTCAGGTGAAGCATGACCTCTGATCTTTGCTTGCTCTTAATTATATCTGGTTTGAGTATCTGAAAAAATGGCATATGAAGGATTCCTTTTTATAATCTCCAATTGTGATGAGGTTTTTAATAGTGTTCAAGAGAGTGCCTGAGGAGGAGATGCATAGAGATAGTGGGTGAAATGTTACGGCTAATGCACTGAAGTAAAACGATATCCTTACTATGAGCGGGCCTGATTTTCTTTATTGAATACTCAAGAAAGAAAAGAAAGAAAAAACTATGAGCGGCCCTGATAATTCCAGCACTCGCTGACGTAAAGTTGTAGGATAAGAAATAAGAGATTGGATGTGAAAAATCTCCAAGATCTTAATTTTTATACGTGATTATGACAGCAACTGTACACTTAATTGAATTCCCATGTACCCCATTAATGTGATGTCAGGGAGTTGCGTCTGTTGAAAAGCGATCTCTTGATCTTTTAATGCCAATGCCGTTGCCCCTTAACTTCTCTCTTCCCTTTATCAAAGGCTGGCTATTCATGTGATTTCTTCGAGGCGGTGGTAGCAAAAAAAACTCTAGTTAGAAAGTGGCATCCAATGGGTTTGCTACATCTCTTGCCCGCAACTTTCGGACTGTGTCTACTTTGCTGCAACTTGAGTTGGGACCTTTCAATTAAACTCAAAAGCTGAAATATTTTGGTCCCACCGTACATTGCTTGCAAACACTGAGTTGAGATAACTCAGAGGTTGACATCTCATGATTGCCTTAAATCTTGTAGGTGGAACTTGTCACGATGGATCAAAGAAGGGGAATGGCAATAAGTCTACTTTGATTGATGGGGGTGTTACAAGACCTAGTGAAGGAATCGTTCAAATGGAGATGGATGATTATAGATGTAGTGATGTCCACTTGCTACGTACATGTGAAGCTGTGTTATGTTGGTACTTACATCAACTAAAGGGATCTTAGCTAATCATACATTGTTTTCTGCTAACAGGCAACAGAATTCCAATGATGCCTTGCCGGTTGTGCTACCATTTCCCTCTTTCCTAACGTAACAGGATCGGGTGGTATAATGATTAAGTTAATAAAGCATCAAGATCTTCCACATTCTGGCATAGTGGTGGCATGGACGTCAAAGTTCGACTCTACCTTTAAGACAGCATGCAAATGGAAAATAATATTTGGATTCCCAGATGAACAAAACCTATCCTGGAAGTCCTGGCTGTTGACTCTCAAGTATGAGCATATCGAGTTTACTTGGGAGATTTTCGTTGAGCTCTCTATATAGAGAATTCAGCTGTTAATTTATATAATTCTCTGCGAGTGTGCCCCAGGACCTACAAGTTACCATGAACATGGAACTTGGCTGTGTTGATACACGTTTACACCTGAAAAGTCAAGAAAGCTTGCCCAGTTACCAGTACACCGAGCTTTGCCTTAAAGTGCCTCCCGAACAGAATGAACCTATCGACACCTGCAACTAAATCTCTCTCAGAATGTGCGAAAGTCGCAGAACACTCGTTCGTTGGGCAAGCCGCTCGGCCATACTACATATGTACGCACGTATCAGTCTGCGTATATATAAATGTCGTCGGAAAACAGCCATGGACGTGCAACACATGCGACACTGCAGTCGGGGAATACGGGAGTCTAGATACAAGGTTAGCATTCTCGACTCCAGAGCTTGGCACGCAGCACCCTCAACGCAGATGGCGAGGAGCGTATGGGTGTTTTTGCATTCGGTGCAACGCCTGATCTCTTGCCGTATTGATCTTATAAATAAATTTTTTGTTTAAATACAACCGACTTCATCCTTGGGCCCTGGGCCTTTTTGATGACGTAAGAGTCCAGCAGGACTGCGTGACTCTTCGCTTACCGAGTGGTCGATGTTGAGATTGCAATAGACGATGCCCACAGATAGGGCAACCCTACTACCTGGCCATCACAATCAGTCATCAACATCTCCCAACCACGGAGCAGTGGAGGGCAGACATCGTCATAAATTAATCTAATTTAAACCGTAGATTGCAGAGACCACTTTTCCAGTTTCAGAAAACTGCAATGACTGGGCAAAAAAGGTTGCATTGGTGAACAGACAACATCCAATGTGCCCACTAAGTCGACTAAGGTTCTCTCTATTAGGCAATCTAAATATGTTTAGCCATCCAAAACTGGGAGCAGCACAACTGCCAACAATAGGAAACAGCGCGCTGAGCAGGATGCTTGTGTTTGATATCATGAACCCGCCAACGGGTCCTATCAACCTCAGCCTCTCCCTGCGAGCAACAGCTGTGAAGTCACCTACATACTTGCCTTGGGATCCAATTCCATGGAATGACCTGTTCAGGGCCATTTTTTACATCAAGATCAGGTTCGGTTGATCTCCCTACACATTAGGAACCCCTCACACAACTGTATTACTCCTTACTTGTTGACTGCTTCTGGTACAACAAGCAACACATTAGTATAGTGGAACATGTGTCCTTTCTGAACGATAATATCTAAATAGTAATTGGGTGACCTACTGTATTAAGATTAGTGAACGTCACAATAGCCTCTTCCCTATAGTTATAACAAATAACAAAAGTAGCTTTCATACATCATATCTTCCCATGGTTTGGTCATTCAGAAGGGACAACGTGTTTACTAATTAACAAGTAAAAAACCCGTGATGCCAATCCATAGCCTAAGATTGGTGCCAGATCTATAGTAGGGAATTAGTTTCCTGCTGGTAAACAATGATTTTATGGCATATGATATCCTCCACTAATGAATGCCAAAAAAAAAAATCCAGAATATACCATCTGACCTCTTCTTTGACCCAATATTGATCAGAGTGATAAAACCAAATATTGAGAAAAGCAGATCAGATTCGAGTAAATTACCTTTCTAAGACCTGTCACAAGCAGAGAATAGGGCCCACTAAGAGCTGCTGACAACAATTTAGAGTCCTCAGTGATTACGGATTGATTCACAGCCTCTTGTCTACACCAAAATGCACACTAAGGATTCCCTGCAAAATCAGTAACAGCAAGTCACATGAAAGGAGATGGATGAAGTATGATTCCCATGAAACATTATTAAGAACTATAGTGAAAGGAGATGGATGAAGTATGATTCCCATGCAACATTATTAAGAACTAATGATAAACTAATGGCCAGCTTAGTATGATTGAACAGAATCTGATATGGAAAAGATAGTTTGATAAATTGTACCCATGGTAAAAACAGAAGCTTACATTAAAGACAAGTTCCCAATTACAAGAGGAACCTGACACCCTTTTGTTAGTTTTGCTCAATACATCCTACCAATGCACTCTACGGATCCACAAAAGCAACTCTTCATCTTAATGTTGCCATTTGAATCACGAACTTGGTCTACGCTGTAGTTGTAATGGTACGTCAACTCCTGCAGAGGAGGAATGTTCTCAGCAGAAAAGAACATTATGTGAGGTATCCTCTTATCATCGTGATCGTAGAGCACATTCTGGGCATATAGATTAGGTGAACAGCTGTGGTTGATAAATCTTCCCACGTTCCCATGCCTCGCTGCATCAATTGTAAAGCCAACCTTTTCTATAACCTCAAGGGAAACCGAATGGGCATCAGGAATGAGACTCGAGAGCTCCTCACGCATGTTGTTATCATTATAGCTATTGCCAATATCAAACAGATACTCATCATTTCCAACTCGTTCCTCTGCTTGCTTGTCATCGAGGAGTTCCCCAATATACTCACATATGAAGCTCCCTGAGGGAATTGAAGTTTGGGACCTCACTCCCCATCCTCTCAAATCAGTTTTGAAGATCTCCAGTGGAAATTTGATACCCCTTTGACTGACTCTATTGTGGCAAGAAGGAGGACACTTGCAAGTAGGGCCACACTCATAGACCAAGGACTTTGCCTCAACTATAGCTCCATTGTAATTGTATGGAATTTCTCCCCCATTTTTAACAGCACAAGAACATTTCTCGGAATCGGAGCACCCATTGGAGCAATTACACCCCACCAGGGGAAGGCGGCGGCACCAATCTGGATAAATTACCCGAGTTATATAATTGAATGGTGGGGGCTTGTCATTGTCAATTGTGTTTACTGCCCCAATCGAAATTATTTCTTCCCCTTGTGATATATCAGTCACACAGAGACCTTGCCGATCCCCATACCTTTTTGATTTCTTAACCATTTTCCAAGCGAGCTCGGGTTGACCAGGTATACGGTTCAAACGAAACTTGAAGACCAACTTACCATGCTGCCCCGCTTCCTGCCAAATTTTTTTCACCAAGTATAGCCCATCATAAGTATACAAAACGGAAGTCCTATGCTTCGAATCAGATGAATCAGAAACCCTTGTTTCTCTTAAACCACGTATCACCCTCACAGGATTTTCTGCACATATGCTATTGCTTAGAGCTAGGTTTCCTCGTTCGAGCTTCTGATCTTCTGGCTCCTTGTCCTTATCAATAACATTCCCTCCCTGACCTGTATATATCAGAAAATCCGAGTGTTCCAGAACATCCTCATATGCTCCAGATGAGACAATACTCGTAGCAATGATCTTGCCACCATGTTTCACATAATCAATCCCAGCCTGCAACGCTCGGTGGAGTCCAATTATATTGAGCTCCACCCTGTACTGAAACTCATCGCCAACTTCAACACCCGGGACATTACCAATAATTGGTTTCCCAGTGTTGATGAATCTTCCCTTTGCCTTCAAGATCTTTGCAGCTTGCAGGTCAACCCTTTTGCGCCTATCCTCCTGCTTTGATTTTGCTTCCTCTTCCTGCAACAGCTTCCTACAGACAGCCTGGAGCAGACGTAGGGTCTCTCTCACTTTGTTTCGTGTAACAGTTTCTGTCTTGTTATCAACTTCACCACCTGAGGAAGCATGACCAAAAGGAGGAGGGTTAACTGAGAATGTTCGAGGTCTCACTGACATATAGAAGTCATCAGTTTGCTCTTCAAGTTCAGATGAATTGTCAGGTTCCCCAACAACCATTTGACCTGTGTTTACATAGGAGGGCTTCTCATGAAGAATAAACCCTTTCTCTAAATTCTTGCTCTTGCCCTCAGAAGATCCTTCAAGATCATTCTTCTTTTCCCTGGAAGCAGATTTTGATTTCACCCTTCGTTTCAATCCTTTTGTTTCAGTTAGACCATCTTCAAGAGATAATTCACTGCCCCAGATACAGTGTTGCCATGGAGAAGTTGGCGAAGCCATGAGACCAAGGACAGTATCCCTTCTAGATAGGTGTTTTGACTCACTATCTTCATATACAGATATTTCCTTGTGTCTAAATACATTGCATGAGTTCTTCTTACTGCCCTTTACATTTGAATACATAACAATTTCGTTTCCAGTTGGTTTCTCCAAATTTATGCACTTTCTATTTTCCCTGGTTTCCTTCCTAAGAGAAACCTGGTTTTGATTGGTTCTCTGTGGAGGTGCGGCATAATTATGTTCCTCATCTTCCTCCGCTATCCCCGTCTCCAAACTCCAGTTTATCTCATCCCTTTTTCTCCATAACACAATGGCAAGTTGTTCATGTCCAACTTGAATTGTATCACTACCTCCACTCAATGCATTCCCATCAACTTCACCCTTTTGAGAATCTTGATTTTGGAAACATGCTTGTTTTTCCTTGGCATCAACCTCCCATTTCCCTATCAGCGCTCCTCCATCCTTCAGAGGCTTTTCTTCTCCCATGTCTTCGTCTCTAAGCAAAGAAGATTTGTTCTTTTTCGTGCACCCTTCTTTCCTCAGGATTGGAGCATTTCTTCCACAAAATGGAGGGAAGTCTCTAACTGCTGAAACTCTTCTTCGAGGAGGATATTTATGAGCTTTAGTTTTCTTGAGGAAATTGTTACCAGGACAAGCAATAAAATCATCTGGATAAATCATACCCTTCTTTGCATCAGCAAGATCAACCCTGGGCATTTCCAGCAATACATCAGTAAGTTCCAACATTGGAGCCTTTTCAGGTTTTGTACCTTTAGTACTATCTAATTCCTTTACTCTGGCTATTTGCTCTACCCCTGTGATAACAACTTCATCATCCACTCCATTCATTCGCCTAAGCTCTATTGTAGATGCTGCACCTTTTAAGGGTTCTATAGGTAAATCTTGTGAGACTCCAGCATTTTGACGCTTGTTTACACTTTGAGGGACAGTACATTGACCAGTCAAATCATCAGTACTCTTAGACGTGTCCTCCTCACCCCTGATGCCAGCAACATTATTGCCACCTTCCATCAGTCCTGAGGTAATTCGAACAGCAGCACGTCCACAGCCAGGAGGGAAATTGCGTATAGCTGAGACTTTCCGTCGCTTGAATTTGGACGTAGGGATGTGGCAACAGCCATTGACATCTCCAGTTATCGATGATCCCATTCTCCTTTCACTACAACCACCATTAACTATAGCCGAAGTGGTTGATTGTTCAAGATGCAGTGCACGATCAGGGACAGCCATTCCAACTCGAAAAAAACAAGCAGTTGATTGCATAAGCTGCTTAAAACCAGGATAATTATGGACTGAGAAAGCATTGACTGCTTTAAACAAGCAGTGGACTGAAAAAGAAAAGAGGAGAGAGAGAGATTTCCAGCTACGTATATAGTTCATTTCAAAATGAAAGCCCTAGAAATCACTTTAATTAATCGTATTCGCATACTACAAACCCATTCGCAACCCTCATATTACCGCTGCACTTAGCTATTCTCAAAAGGCTCAAAACACTCATATCAGAATGCTCCCGACAAAAAATGAGAACATTTTCCCTCGCTTGAATTGGCCCATTAACATTAGAGGCTTAATTAACTGGAAACCAATAAACCCACTGGCCAATTTAGGGCAAGAAAAATCTACAATATTCACAGATATAGATAAGAAAACTGTCACCTATTCAGTTAATCCAGGCAATGATAGAGCGACCCGTAGTCAGAAGATTTTGCAGTCCCAGATGATCGGAGGTCGCCGAGAATGATGGAAGAGATGAGGCAGCGGATCACATGAAAACCCCAGCAGGAAAAGCCCCAGGGAGGTGGGGGGAGAGAGACACACAGACAGACGCCGGAAATGGTCCCAAATGGGCTGGTTCTGGGCCTGTCCTGGGCCCATGAAATCAGTCTCTCTTTTTTTCGCCTGTTAAAAAATAGAATACATACTGATAATAATATATTCGCGGGAGCGGAAAAGGCGGGAAGCTCAAGCTGTCAAATTGAAAACCCTCAATCGGAACAGCTTTCGATTGTTTCTACAAAATCACTCCAGAACCCTAGCTAGGAACCATAATCTGAGGCAAAATTAGTTGGGAATTTCCCGATGGAAGTGGAATTCGATCCGTTTGGTTTTATCATCTATAGCTGCCAAATCTTTCCCCTCAGGAGTTATTCCTACGGACCTGCCCATTCGCCGGAGATCCCGAGAGGCTGGATGAAAAACAGTACAAGGATCTAGGAGTTCCTGCAGTACTCCACTGGGGTCTTCATGACATCGCCGCAGGATGAGCCTCTATTGAAAAAGTACATATTTTCAGAAGAAAATGAGGGCTTGATGGAGCTCTCTGCGATGAGATAAAAAATCATGGTGATAAACTTGCATCTAGATTTTGGAGGCTCCTGACACATTGACAGGTACTGTGAATGAGAAAAGAAATGAGAATTCGGAGAACGCTGTGGAGAATCTGAAAGATTATGGGTCTTGTTTTATGTATAGAGATCAAAATTCTTGAGGGTATTTACATCAAGCTAAAGAGCGTCAAGTCTGGTGGTTCTCTTAGAATTGTTGATTCCTAGGTTGAAGGAAGTGATACTACCATAGAGCCTGGTAAATGCAAAAACAATGGCAAGAATGGTTTGGGACTTAAGCAAGCTGATAGACATAATGGAAGGGCTATTAGCAAAGACATAGCCCAAGTGGGTTGCAGGAGGTGGGTAACGGAAATGGCAAAAGTCCAAAACTTCAGATGTAGAGGAGGAAAATATCTTCCTCTGTGAGACAAGGAAAAGGTAATGGCTGAACACGAGACAACTGGTGCAAGAGGCAGAGAGCAGCTGACAGATTGGGCCAGTGATTACAAGGGAGGGGAGATATTTACTGAAATCAAATCAGTGTTTAAAATATTCAGAGTTCAACTGCAATGCAGGACCTAAAGAAGCTGATAAGGATATTGTAGATATGTGACTCAAGCATTAAATATTGGCACAGTTAAAGACATGGATTGTGCAAGCTTAATTTAGAGTCTTGAGAATATCAAAAAGTTCAAGGGCAATAGTAAAGATCCTCATATGCTTGATAAGCAAAAGTTAATCGGTGAACATGAGGAAGCTGACACAAGTGAAAAGAAACTTAAGGCTCAAGCCAATGATGATCCAGAAGGGGAGAGATCTATAGTGAAGAATATTCAGATGGATAAGGACATCTCTTGGTGTAAAGATGCTGGTTGGGGCATGTGAGATCTGTAACTGGTTTGGAGGTGGTTGGCATTGCATGTCATAGAAGGGAGATGGAGATTGTTGAGAATAATGAAATGTCTGGCTACAACAAAGGGAAAGATTCTTGATTTCGTGACAGAAAAGCAATAGCTAGACAGGAGAAAATCTGTGTAAGGATGGAGAAGATGATGGGCCAATCCTGTGATGACTGTGAAGGACAGGAATATATTAGGGGAAAAAAAACTCTGGTGCTGAAAGTGTTCAGAACATGGATGTAATGGGCATTAATCCAAGCAAGTCCTCTAATATTGATGAAGGTCTGCAGATGTTGCTTTCATGTATTCGTATGCTGGCACAAGATGTACTGGGAAGAGTAATTTCAGAAGCTCCATCCCATCTACCAAATCTGAAGGAAGAAGTCTTGAAAAAGGTAGCTGAAGCTTGTGAAGATCATAGTTTCGAGAAAGGGAGCATTTCAGATGTTGCCAGGAAACATGGTCTTGCTTTTCCCTATCTGACTTCTTAGCTGTAAGAAGGGTTGGGACCTTGAACAGAAGATTATGGTTGTGAATGGTTTGGTAATTTGGTCTTGTACATTCTCCATGCTAATTTTGACTCAATGCCTCTTTGAAGAAGATGCCTGCAAAGAGAAATATCTGTTGATGAGTCTATTACAGATGCCGCTTCTGTACAGGAGTTTTATCCCCTTTGCTATTCAAGACGATCTCACTATGCAAAAATTTTTGGGGTGGGAGTAGTTATTAGCTTATGTTCACCCTTGTATATAGGAACTTCTGCACAGAAAAATATTGTACAAGACAATTAGCTTTTAGGGATATATAGCTTGCGTATAGTTTATATGCAGTGATTAGGTTGCAGTTGCCGATTTCCCCTGTCCGGGGCAGTGGATAGGTTATTTTATACCATCAATATAGGTATGTTTGATCCTCAGTTGCTGTCTAGTTGTATGCAACAGTGCTTCCGAAATTTCAGGCCATAATTAGGGTGCATTATCATAATGATTATCAGCAATGCTTCTTTTAGCCAAAAAGCAAAAAAAAAGAGATATTAGCAATGCTTCATTTGAAAATCTTTGGAGACAGCTCATGTATCTAAGGGGGCTATTGAAGATAACTGGGAATGAGAATTTTGCATGAAATAGTGTTCCAAAAACCTATAATGACTGAACAGCAAGCAGTAATACTCTGGAATGTGACTGACGTTCCATACTGGATTTTGGAAATTGCTCTCTTTGGCGTTCTTGAGCTATGTACTAACAAGTTGCAGTCATCCTATACAAAAGACCTGCCCAGATTTGTTCTTAACATTCCGAGTTCAAAAGAAGAAAATCCAAAATGTGGTAACATCAAGCCTAATTTACAAGCTTTCTTGCCTAGAAACTTCTCACAGAGTCACAGTATCCATCGTGCCCAAGGGATTATGGAAAGGTTTTCATTTATTGGGCCAAATAATCAGGACCTGACATCTCCAGAAGGATGCAACAGCTCTGCTTGCGTGAAGGAGTTGTCTGATGGAGCATCTAAAAGTAAATCCTTCTCGTAGTTTTCATCAATGAAATGTAATTGATCAAGCATCAGAGAGTTATGATCAGAGGGCACTGCAATGAGGCTTTTTGTACTGAAGCAGCTATCACTCTCCCCGGTAGCTTCCTTGCTCTCCAAGCTACCTCTCATGACTGCCCTTTGGGTCTTTGTCATTACCTTTAGATCTGAAGCATACAGAAGAAAATGTTTAGAAGTCACCGGACAGGTCTGTTTATAGTTGAAACCTGTCACTAACCTAAACAGGTATAGTATTGGGGAATGGCTGTATCGAGATGTTTTTCTTCAAATTGTCATTATTGTCTCCTGTGTAATGACCATATTATTTTTAGATCTGCTAAAATTCTTACAATCGATGCCTATTTTGTTGCAGTTAACCATTTCAATTGAGGCTAGAGCACAAGATCATTACTAATGCTCATCTTGTACATGGATAAGTTTGATCAGTTTATGAGGCAAACCTGGATAGATTGGCTTCTGAATTCCCTCCAATCTCTTTCCATCACACAGCTTACTAGTCTCTGAGCCCTGAGTTCCAAACACATGGGGCCCAACTGAGCTAGTCTTATATTCCTGTAGCTGAAGAATTTGCTCTCACATCAGCTGTTTGTCTGATACACCTTAGAATGAACATAATCAGGATTGACATTCGTGCTTGTGTACCTTGAGTTGGTACCAGTGTTCCACCAATTTGCATTTCATCGAACTGAACAAAGAAAGCTTCCTCATAGTTTTATAGCCTTCCGCTTGTTCACCTGAAAGGGAGACATCAAAGACACCTTCCCCAAGCAGCTGCTGAAAGGAAGTCAAGTTCTCCTCGGGCTCCATGCTCCCAAACATCTCCTTGAGGCTGCAAAAGCAATCGTGTTTTTTTTTTTTTGGGTGAGGCATTTGATGGGATTAGTAAAAGTTGAAACTTATGAGTTTTTAGAAAAACAAAAAATGAAATGCTTTGGCCAGTTTAGCTGTTAAAATAATTATAGATTGTTCCAAAGTAAGTATTTTCCAGTTTTGATTTCCTTACTACTTGCAGTTATACCTACATATCCATCTACTCCTCGCAACAACCTAAAGCTTTTAGTTAAATTATCAAGAAAGGCAAACATCAGGGTTCATGTCTAGTATCAATCTCTGAAATTTAACTGGCTGAAATAGCTGCCGGGTGGCTCATGGACCAAAAAGGTTCAGACAAAGAAGTTAACCTCTCTGATGGCTTTGATGCATCAACTGGAGGTAGAAATTTCAATAGCTGCTGCTCGCTGTAAGAAAGGTGCCTCACAAACTCCTCAAAATTTATCACATCCTGTTCCAACAGGATAATTCCTGATGAGGATATGCAGAGGAAGTGACAAAATCATTGAACATGGCCCTTACCAGGGTGGAACTTACACTGAGATCAACATAACATGGTGGTGAGTTATGGTTGCTCAGAACTTGTGCTTTTTCCTGCTGGAATTTTTCCCTGCATCCCAAGACAAACAAAACCCTAGAGAATTAATTCCTTCCAAAAGGATAGCAAGAACAGTTACACTCCAATAAGATGCTATCCTTTTTTTCCTCATAAACACATGGAACCTCTTCAATGTAAATTGACAGACAACTATTCACTGAAATTGTGAATTTTCTCTAGACCCTAGAGCGACTGCAATATTGTTTCAAAATGAACTCAAGGAGTTACCTTTTGAGGTTTCCTTGTTCCACATCAAGCCCAGAAGGGCCCTTCAGCTTCTTTGGTCCAGGATTTGGAAAGCCTTTGCTATTTTGATGTGTAGGAAATGACTGTACACCATTTGTTCTATAAAATTTGTTCTCAACTAAGAGAGAACTAGCTTCCGACTCATCTTCCCTAGAGAGAAGCGACCCTTGTTCCTTGTCATGGACTATTTCATTAGGATGTCTAAATATGACTGATCCATGCCCTATCTCAACAGAGACCATAGGAGCTCCACTCTCCAAGAGCAAATCCTCCTCAGAAGTACCAGAAAAGCACGAAAACTTCTGCTCTTGTAGAATGGTGTAAAGATCTCGAGCCAGTTGCTCGATTGGAGATTGCTTTGGATGACTCACACATGTCCTTTTCCGAGATGGTATGATTGTATCCCATACAACTGATTGAGCTGGGCCTGTGTCAGGATCAACCAGAAAGAAAGCACATAAATTAGTGCATGACCACTACAGAAACTAATATAGAATGCATTCTACGGTTAGTCTGGCATCAATAAGAGTGATTTACAACCCAAGGTCTGACAACTTTGGCTGAAAATCCTTCTTTTAGATTTTATTTTGTATTCCCATTCTTTATGGAATACTACTGAATATGAAACATTTGGAACACCTACTTATTTTGTCTGTTAAAAGTCTAAATGGACCAGGATGTCTTAATCCACCAGATGTAGAATGGAAGAAGAGATCCTAAGCAAAAGTTGTCCCACAATTCCATGAAGTTAATGGTTTATTTGAGTGATCTGTCGATAAGTGATCAAGAAAAGGTTGAGTTTTCGTTGAGAATAAGTAAATGACTGTTTCCACATGAATTTGCCCTTAAATCCAATGTACACCACGACAAGCTCCAAGAGAACTGTGGAGGTTGAATCTCAGACCTGTCAAATCACTGCCCCCAGGACCATCAAACAGTGCACAGCTCTCATAATTCGAAACAGCCGATCCTGAACTAGATTGATTGTTTGCATCCTCATCCACAATACCCTTTTGAAAGTTCTGCACATGACTGGGAATAGCCCCTCCAATCGCCATATTGTCACTCTCCTGCTTTCTCTTTAGAAGCCTAACTTCCTTGCCTTTTGTGTTCGAGGACATGCTCTTCACCCTCACAATTCTCTTATCCTCATTGTCCTCAGGTTCTGCACGAGCATGCAGAGGGGTGTAGTTTAGCAGTGTTCCCTTTGTTCTCCAACGGGATCCACACGCATTGCATAGCACAGGCTTCTCAGGTGGCCCATTGCGCCAAAGAGGGGTACCTGTCCCGAAATTTATATATTGTCAAAATAAACATGGGAGTGATGGGGGATCAGTACATGGATTCAGAGAGTCCATGTTAGCAGCAGCTATTTCCTTTTATTCCTCTGAAAGCATCATAACAAGTGAGTTTTTTCTCCCTGCCACAAGTGACTGTCTGATACAAAAGATATTGAAGTGAAAAAGGATCCCCAGGCAATGAGACGAGGCAGCAAGAATTGAAGCACAAATAATGCAGCAAAAGTACAATCATACATGGAGGCATCAATCACAAAATGCACAGAGTTTCAAGTGAAATACAGCCCCTTAAGGAGAGAAAGGAAATGAATGACCTCAACAAATTGAGTTAGATTGTGTCATGAAATGATTTATTTGAGGTACACTGAGCATATCAACGGTTCCAATTTTTTGAACAATATCCACCCAAATAGAAGAACCAATATTCTGATTCCATGTCCTGGTTCAGAATTCAAAGTACTTCATACGGGCGTCATGATCTTAACTTCTACTGGGAGGGTTGTGAACAGAGAGACTGGTTGCTCCAGAAGCACTCAAATTTTCTTTACATTCAATTGATCCTGCTACTAAAATTGGGAAAAATAGCAATGAGCAGCTTCCTAAATGAATCGAAGTTAAAATATTCATCTGCACATTATTCAGTAAATTCCACAATCCCTTGAGTCTTTCAAGGAAACTCTTGAACTCAAAGGACAATACTTGTTAATTCACATACCGAACCGGCAACAATTGCATTAACTATAACCAAATACACTCAAATCTCCATCCATTTCCTGACTGCAGCTAATGGCAATATTATTTGTTCATGCAAAGAACCCAGTTGCAACACATTAAATTCTTGCAGAAACAAATAAAGAGGACCCAAAAAACAGAGGATTAAAACAACAACGATTCATTTTTTAAGTTGAATGATTGGATTAAAGAACACAAGTTTGGATAAATAAGAACTCACTTGTAACTCCACAGTGACAGCAAGGACCATGCTTGCCCATCTCTCTCTCTCTCTCTCTCTCTCTCTCTATATATATATATATATATATATATATATACCAAACAAACTCAAGGACAAGCCCAGAGCAAATAAAAGGCAAACAAAACTCAATTAGCCGGAAAGAAGGGACAAGCTTTTTATGGGAAAAGCAGATTTATTGAGTGCACTAAAAACTGTTCAAGCCTTCTGAAGGCTACCCTGCAAGAACCCGGAGAGAATTCCTTTCCTGCAAAAAGAAGCAGAAGTCTAGAGAGACCCAGAAAGGTTCTGTGCCTCAAAAGTCCCTGAAAAATCAGCAACAGGACTAAGTTGAGAGAAGAAACAAGGAAGCGAGGAGATTGAGACGGGGGCAATAAAAGTTGCTCAGCTGGAAATTTGAATGGACAATCCAATAGAAATTAGCAAAATGACAATTTCTTCTGAGGAACCTAAACAGAATGGTGCGAAATTTTCATTTCTGGTTGGTTGTGTGGGCGTTTGTGTTGTCTAATGGAGGAGTGAATGAAATGTTGGAGCTTTTTCTTCTCTTCTCTTCCCTTCCCTTGCTTTTACTTTGTTGTCATTCAATGAAAGTCATTTGAACCTGCCATTAAGAATTGGGATTATTAAACTACTTAATTGTCACCAATATAACTATGTAAGCATTAAATTCTTAATAATCTTTGGAAAAGGAAGGAAAGCAGAAATGCGGTAGACGATACCTATGGTTGTGTATTATTGACTAATAAATCAATATGACTCGGCTGAATTGATAAGTTGTATCTCTCCTTTTTTTTTTTCTCAGCAAGTTCTTCCATATGAATCTAATCGATAAAATTTATAGCCGATCGATAAATTTGAATCTAGATCAATAAGAAGACAGAGATTGTACACCCAGAAAAAGAATGTTGACTGATGACTCGAGAGTGTAGGCTGCTCAGCCATGACCAAGGCATTCCTTTTCAAATTACCCAAAAAAGAAATAATGCAACCAACCAGAAAAAAAAAATGACCCAAAAAAAAGTAAAATTGCTCTCACTATTTTTCACCATTTTAGTTCGTCAAATTAAGAGTGACACAAAGAAGATGAATTTTTTTTATTTTTTTTTATTTTGACAAATGGAGGAGATTAAAACAAAAGAGAATTTATCTGGCCTTCCCCCCACCCCCCCCCAACAAATTCCATATTTTCCATTAATCAACCATTACTTAAACTATAAAACACCCTGTTGAGCTTGTTTTCCATTAATCAGCCATTACCAACTCCATAACCTAATTCTCATACTGAATGGGAACATATTTTTATAAATTTTCTTCTCTACGTTTTGGTTTTGTGATCTTGACAGGAAAACGGGAGACATAAATTTTCTTCGGGAAAACAGGAGGAAAGAAATGGAACATGGTGGGCATCCCATGAATTTTGACCAGTCATAAGCCACGTGGCATTTTTTGTTACCCTTTCCTCGTGAACAACTTTTTTTTAATAAAATTTTCTGGGTGTTTTTTTTTGTCCAATTTTTCCTCGCAGGAGATTTACGTCCTTCTTTAGAGATCCCCATACATAAAAAGTCAACCTTGGCTGTGCATGTAGATGTTAAAATGGGTTAGCCTATGCCGGTTCCGGACAAGTTTGAAATAGATATTGAACAATTTGGTCCGATCACGATTCAACCATTTACTTAATCGGTTGATATGGTTACAAGTTTGGTCTAAGCATATATGAACTAATATAAAACCATTTATCAGTCGGTCGGTTCACGGTTCTTATCAATTTGATCCGTCTTTTTTTAAAATTATTTAAAATAAATATTTTTTAAAATTCATAAATTAATCAAATAAAATTTGACCGTTAATTTATATGATTTTGGTAGTCTCACTGGTTTCAATTCAACGGACTTACTTCTTAGACTTGGACATGTCTAATCTAGGGAGCATGAGAGCCGTGTGATTAGACCTACCCAAGAACTAATACGGAACAAAGAGCTCTCACGCCTGGATGATGTGGAGCCAGATACCGAACATGAACGGCTGAGATCTCATCATATCTCCATGATCTTTTCACTCAGAAATTCCACGTGGACTCTCCCATGCGTGGTAGATCAAGAGCATAGATTCAATATTGGAAGTCCCGAAAAGAATAAAAAAAGAGAGAGAATATTTAAATTTAAAATATTACAAAGAAATGTATGAGATGCCGTATAATTTTAATTAATTATATATATATTTAAATTTAATCGACTTGTTTTATCCCTTTTTAACTGGTTGTTTTACTCTGAGAAGACGGGTCAAAGAGTCAAGGCCTACACGTGCGGGTCCCAGCTGAAACTCGAAAGCACCATGGTTCCTTCGTAAATTTATGAGATTAATCGCCTTCTCCATTGAGCAAAACATTCTCTCCATCTATATCACATATATTAATTATATAAAAAATTATAAATATATAAGAAATTTTAACATCATCATCCATCAAACGAAAATAATCTCAATTTTTTATAAATTAATAATAAATATTTATTTTACGCCTGTCAAGTGTCAAGCTCACTGTTCCTCCTTCATCTCATTTTGCTATATGATATCACAGCCCTGACTCTGACGTGCACATCGGATGGTCGATCAAGCCGACCATTTCATGTTATCAAACCGTAGAAAAAAAAAGAAAGATGCAACGATCCGACCGGTTATGTCCATCCATCGGAAGATCGTGTGGTCGTGGCCGATCTGTGCGATCCGTTGTCCGGGACAGGAGAACTTTATCGCTCTCTTCAGATTAATTTGTTTGCTTATGGACAGACGCAGAAACATTGCATATATTACATCCAAAAAGCAATAATAATAATAATAATAATAATGAGAAGCCAGCCCAACACCGTCATCGACCTCATTGGACAGGCAAGAAGAAGAAGAAGAAGCCAACAACTCCCACATCACACCTATATCCTTCGAAAAGAAGCGAGGAGGAAAAAACGGATAATAGGAGAAAGGAGCGATATGAACATGTGTTATCTTTGATAAGATTGTAAGTTAACAACATGTAATGATCAAATATAATGATACCATTCATATGAATCCCTATCAAAATTGTTAGCAGTAAGAGAGTTTTTCCTAATCGATATACGAAATGTTATCTATAACCCACGACGCGGTCGGTTGGTTATCGATAATCGATTGCTTTTATGTGTGGATTATAATAGGAGCAAGAAATATGTGTTCGTGTCAATTTGCTACGTTTGTTTATTGGTTATTCTTTGCTTCGATAAAATCTATTTATTTATGGTTTATTATTTTCATCTGCTTTACGGCTTCTTAGCCGGAGTTCTTTTGACTGACACACCTAAGCAACCGACCGCAGAGGAGGAGACAATTGTAAGAATCTTTCCTTTCTGTCGGCCTCCGATGAGTCCTGACAGGCGAGGTCCACCTCCCCTTAAATTGATGGTGGATGGTGAAATAGGTCGATTACCAAACCAAGACAATTTCTTCTCTTTCTTTCTTTCTTTCTTTTTTAGCAAGCTGTGGAAGATAAAGGAGTGCGTTGTCACGATCATCTATTCATCTTCGAGTTCAATGGGAATTCATCAATTTAACAAGAACAGTAGTCGCACCGTTCCCTTTTGCAAACAGTTGAGTTACTTGACGAACATGAATCCTACGCAACAAACGATTCTCATTACCTTGCAGGTTGTACCTTCGTTCCAGATGCACTCGCCAGTCGCCACGCTCGGGGCTGGCCCAGTTTGTCACGGGCCAAGCTTTACACTTGGGCTAAAGCACGGCGGCCGACCCGGCAGGCCACAGGAGAAGTTTGGTCCACCTGCACGGCCAATCCCAATCAATTGACTGATAATGGATTAAAAAGTTATCGCGGCAATCCCATAAAATGTCATTCCGACGACCGCTGCCTCTACAAATGCACTCAAAAGCTTTTTCCACCGATCATCATCAACGTGTTTCGGGCCCGTCTTGATCAGAAATTTAAATCCGGTTTGGCTCGTCCTGGGATGGACGTGGAGAGTCTGTACTGAAAGGTGGGAATCTTGCTCGATAGAACTCGTCAACCCAGTGCGGGTATGTGAGGGGCTCTTTCCTAAACACAAAGGCATTCATATTCACGGCAGCACAAAACTCCAAAATACACACTTCAAAGAAGCATCTACACACACGGTGTCTAACAGGTCATCTTCCTATTACGAGACGCATACAAAATAGCAAACTCAAGTCTTAAGAGAACCAAACTTATTTCTTCATTTCAACTTTAAGAGCCACAGCGGAACGAACTCAATCTCTTCTCCTCTTCTTCTTCTTCTCGCTCTTCTCGGCTGAGTTCTTGATCTACGAAGGAAAAGAGCGGGAGATGTCAATACATGAACCATATCAAAGAGAACTGCGTCGTGAGGAGAATTTATCCAAAACATTGACTCTACATACCATGATGATGAGGATGCGAACAAAAACATTGACAAAGTTGGTGAAGAGGGTTAAGGCATGCTTCACAAAGTCGAGGTCGCCATGATGTGCCTTCTCAATGATGTCTTGAGTGTCCACTACCATGTACCCCATGAACACCAGCAACCCGAAATACAGCTGCAACAAAAGGAAAAGAGCACACATATGAACTCATCAATATGTATGCGTTGGAATGATAAATCTTATGCATAAGAAGAAAAGAAGAAGAGAGTTGGATCCGCACCTCAAACTTGAAAATAGCTGCAGAGCCACCCAAGATAGAGGAAGCAAAATGAAGCCACAGCAGTATGGAAAAGCCAGAGGAGAGCAAACCACCAAGGTAGAGGTACTCTCTCCGCTTAGCCAACATAGCTGCTGCTGAGAAGCAAGCAAAGGCCACTGCAGTCCCCACGAAAGCACTAACCAGAATGCTACACCAAATGAAGAGTATACTCATGAATCAGTGTAAGACAGTCAACTGAGACATATCCCACACGACAATCTTATTTGCCTAAAACGAGAGTTGATAAAGTTATTGGGTTTAAAAATGTTTCTAACCACGAATGGCATCAGCAAGTACCTTGGGTCGACCTCTATGGCCAGATCAATTACAGGACCGATTGAAGCTCCTTGGAAAAGCGAAGATGCCATGAGCAAACCAACCCTCTTTTGCTGCTCATCAAGAACAGATCAAGTCAATCCATTGCAACTAAATGACCCTGACAAGAAATAAGAAAACAACGTTCAGAAGGCTCCTCTGATGTACCACTTCATACGGAGGTGTAGAAAGAAGCCATATCATGCAACCCAGGCAGGCAACCGTTGTGAGGAAGCCACCAATGTTCCACAGGAGATGTAGATAAGCTCCAGTTGCAGCAGCTACCAGAGCGCAGCAGAGCGAAAGATAGACCTTAACAAAGAAAACAACGTCAGACAAAGAAAAGCAGAACAAGATTTTGTTCATAAGATTTTTGTTATTTGTCAATTCAAACTCAAGGACAAAAAAGACGACTTCAAGAATGCCCCTTGAAAATCTCTCCTTCCAGGACAAGGTATGGAACAGCTTCCTGTAAATTTCGTCAGTTCTATTGCAGCAAACATAAGCATCGGCAAAGCTGACAAGAACCAAACTCAAATCCCTAAATCCCCAGAAGGTTCCTTTAATCCCCGCTCTTCACCGTAACGAAACCACGTAATTCAACTTCCCCATGTTGTATCAATTTTCGCTTCGTCGATCTATAGATCAAACAACACGCTTGAAGAATCTAACCTGTTTGAGATGGTTCTGTACGACCGGGGAGATCTGCCGGAAGTTCTTCAGAGAATCGTAGCTCCAACTATTACGGCCGCTGGACTGAAAGAAGGAAGCAAACGAGTCCATAACGTGATTCAATCGAGGGTGATGCTAAGGGTAGATAGAAATCGTGAGGAGAAACAGAGGGTTGAATTTGATCGATGATTCGCCGGCAGAATGACGGAGGCATATATAAGGACCCCGTTCACCGGTTTCGCAGAAATTTCTCGGAGATCTGAATGACGATATTGCCCTGCCTTTGAGGTCTTTTTCCGAAGATGCCAAGCCCCGGATTTTCTGACCCGCATCCGATTGGGTTCTCTGGAATCGGATCTTCACAGGGTGTCGTTTTCTTCCCCCGGTCAGAATAGGGGGTAAGAACCCGGAGCAAAAAATTTATACAGATCAATGATGGGGTGTAGCAACCCCCACAAGATCACCAAAAGGTAAAAGCTGTAGATTAGGAGGGCCAGCATCAATATTATGAAAAAATATATATCAATCAATAAATAACTTTGTTAATAAGGCAATCTACATAAATATTTCTTTTCACGAATGTATACTTCATCAGAATCAATTAATCTCATTCTAATGTTCTCTTAATGTTAAGATAAATCCCTTAATACTACCTCAAATCGACATGTCTTTCGTTAATTATTATCACATAGTAAAAGAAATAAATGATATAAAATATCTTATTCATAATAAAATAGATATATTATTTTTCTTGAAAGTTTATTTTATTGGGAGGTTCATATTTTTCATTTCAAGTCCTAATTTTACACTATACATTATGATATCCGATTTTTTCATGTAATAATGTTATGATATGAAATTTGAAGTACTATTGGCGAGCCGTCTTTCCCCCGACTTTCGACACCCTGCGAGGTGGTTTGCTTAATTTAGAGACGTTCGGGTCAGAATGTGATCCGCCCGGCACGGCAGGGACTAGTAGTGATAATCGTAGGAGACTCCGGGGGTAAAAGTGGGAAAGTGAGGGTAGTTCTGGAAATTTCGTCATTGAACGAGAAGAGAGGACCGAGTTGACTTGCTCGATAAGAAACGCACAAAATGACCTGGCAACGCAAAGAGAGTGCTTGTCATCGTCACCAATAGTGTCATGCCACATCAGCTACGTGGAAAAGCTTCGTATGCCGCCACACTGTGGTGCATGGGTGCCAAGAATGGAAGCCTCTCGGATGCCTGTGAACTTTTTATATTAAAATTGAAAATAATAAAGAGAGGAAAAAGAAAAACACATTAGAAAAAACAAAATAGAAACTCATCGGCCTGAAACCGAGAGTCGGAATGCTTTCGTGGCGACTAAACGAAACTACTTTCCTGTCGTGGGCCCATTGCCTGCCACGTGGCCTTCATTGTCTCCCCTCCCTTTGCAACTCTCCCGCCAACTTCGCTCCTCCCTCTCAATAGCTCTATCTCTCTCTCTCTCTCTCTCCCCCACAATCGATCACATGAAACGCTTCCCGTTCAATCGAGCTCGACCATGTCGATTTCATCTGTTGTTGGGGAGTATTTCTCGTAGTGGAAAATAGAGTTTTCTCCGCTGATTTCTAGGCTTCGAGCTGCGACTTGCGCTGCGGATTTGATAGAAATGTCGCGCCGCGGTCTGAGCTCTTTCAGGGGGACACCGCCGGGAGTCCTCTTCATCAGACGGCTCCGAAGAGGTAAGGACTGGACTCTCACGACCTACAGGTACGTCGTCCTGCTCGTCACCTTCATCGCCTACGCCTGCTACCATGCTTCCCGGAAACCTAGCAGCATCGTAAAGAGCGTTCTCTACCCCGAGCCCGACCGCAATTCGTCCTCTGCCTCTCTCCCCTGGCCGTTGGGCGCCGTTTTCTTCCAGGACAAGACATACGGAGGTGATTTGGGGGATGGGTTCAGGAGCAGTGGCTGGGCCCCTTTTAACGAGGCTGATGGGACGTCGAAACTAGGCGAGATCGACGTTGCATTCCTCGCGTGCTACTCGCTCGGGATGTACGTGGCAGGGCATTTGGGGGATCGGTTGGATCTGAGGCTGTTCCTGACCTTCGGGATGATCGGGAGTGGGATCTTCGTTGGGCTGTTCGGGATGGGATTCTTCTGGGACATCCATGTGTTCTTATTCTACTTGGCTATGCAGATGGTGGCGGGGCTGTTTCAGGCCACAGGGTGGCCCTCGGTGGTGGCGGTGATTGGGAACTGGTTTGGCAAGAGGAAGAGGGGCCTAATCATGGGTGTGTGGAACGCCCATACTTCGGTAGGTAACATTAGTGGGTCCCTCCTCGCAGCTGCCGTACTCGACTATGGGTGGGGGTGGTCGTTTATTGTCCCGGGGGCGTTGATCTTTCTTGGAGGGATCTTAGTCTACCTGTTCTTGGTTGCTTATCCTGAGGATGTTGGGTTTCCCTGTGCGAACAATTCCTGCGGGAACGAGGGGCCTTGTCCAGCAGATATGGAAGCTCAGACCCAGAAAGGAAACGCGGATGCAGATAATATCGGGCCCCGCACAGTTTCGGTTTCCCCGCAGGGTTCGGGGGGCAAGAGAAGCGTTGGGCTCATTGAAGCTTGTCGGATTCCTGGAGTGATTTACTTTGCAATGTGCCTCTTCTTCTCAAAGCTCGTGGCATACACTTTCCTTTATTGGTTACCTTTTTATTTAAGCCAAACAGGTAGGCTCCTCTCCTGCTATTGTTTGAGTAGCAAACATTCTGGACATCCGTGCTTTTGTAATCAGAAATTGACAATTCATCAGCCGAAAAAAATCAAACATTTTGATAAATAGCTCTTGTTTCTGGGAGTATTGCGTTTGACATGCAAATTATGCATATTCTTTAGGTGATGCCCTGTTCATTTCTTGACTTGGCAGAAATTGGTGGGAAATATGTCTCAGTAAAATCTGCTGGGAACCTCTCTACCCTGTTTGATGTCGGGGGCATAGTCGGAGGAATCCTCGCAGGTTACATTTCTGATAAGCTAAATGCAAGAGCCATAACAGCAGCAAGCTTTATGTACCTTGCAATACCTTCGATGCTTTTATACAGGAAATATGGAAGTGAATCTCACCGGATCAACATCTTGCTCATGATGGTTGTGGGCCTTTTTGTGAATGGTCCCTATGCACTCATCACAACAGCGGTCTCTGCGGACCTCGGGACACACTCTTCCCTCAAAGGAGACTCAAGGGCATTGGCCACTGTGACTGCCATCATTGATGGCACGGGATCGGTTGGTGCAGCTCTCGGGCCACTTTTTACCGGATTCATATCGAAGCAGGGCTGGGATGCAGTCTTCCAAATGTTAATGGCCGGTGCTCTTATTGCCGGATTGCTCTTATCTCAACTTGTTGCAGCAGAAATACGGGAGAAGCTTCAGAAATTGATGGAGCTGTCCAGTAGACAGCAGAGAGGTGAAGGTACATCGCTTTACCTGAAACAAAACGCAGTTTCGCTATGCATCTGCCCTTTGGAATATGATCCAGAATCTTTATGGTAACTTTCAGCACTTTGCTGTTCTTCAGATTCTTCATCTCAACCTCTTCTAGGTAGCAGAAGTTGATTCATGTTAAGGTGCATGAAGCCTCCGGAAATCTCGACAACGCAAACTTTGTCTCGTCCTCGGCAATATTCATGATCTCCTCTTCAGCTTGTGGCCTTTATTTCACATGTAGTCGATCGTCTGCTGTGTGCTGCTATGCTAAATCTACGTTGTATAATACTGATATGCTACTCGTAAGTTTCATACATTTTGGACGTGTGACCCAGAAGCAAATCAGTACTGATATGCTACTCGGGTCGACTAGCATGGTTCTTTTGGGTATGTGTGTTGTTGGCAGGCAAAGTTGCACTGCCGTTGACCTCAATCCTCTACAGCTAGCCCCAGCAGATGTTTGTAGACATTACACTGCTAGTCAAGAATAATGTAAGGTGCTGCCTCTCTCGATCAGCCGTTTTTCTGAGCTATTGAGTTTGCTATAAGTGAAAGATCGGCAATTTCGTGCTTCGTTACTGTCCATGGACTGTGTCAAGATACTCATAAAAATGCTGGTGAGAGGGAAAGGGTTTGATGATGTATAGTATGATTCGATCACCATCCACATGATTACTTGTGCACCTTTAATCCCGCTTCCACCTCTCATCGATAGGCCATGAGACCCCGTCTTAATCCGAGAATACAGAGTTACAGCACCGGGAGACTCGTGGTAGCTCTTATGTGTATGTTAACTGTCTCCCTCTCCCTCCGACGACAGCGGCCGGGTGTAAAGGTCTCCTTCAAAAACACGTCTCTCTCTGCCCCCTCTCTGTCACTCTCTGCAGCTCCTTGCTTTGGGCCTTTACTTTTTGTTCACATCTCTCTCTCTCTCTCTCTCTCTCTCTCTCTACGGTGACGATCCCAAATTGTCGGTCCGACACTCGCCAGGAAATCAAATCCAGCTGCGTCTTGTATCCTCAATTCATTGGCCGTTCTACCGGAGCATCTTCCAGCCATGAATCCCGAGTAGTAAGCTCCTCCTGCTTCCTTACGTCACGCCGTTGGATTTTTTTCCCCCCGGTTTTCGTGTGTTCGGGAGGGTTCCTGCTTCTGCTCGTGAAATTTGTCAACATCTAAGTTCTCTCGAAACATCTTCCCGAATATTCTCGGCGTTTGAGCTTCGATGTATGCGTACACGTGGTTGGGAGCTCGTAATTCGCTTAGTAACATCTGGAGAAAGAGATCCTTTCGCTTTTGTAGATATTGTGTTCTTGGAATTAGGACATGGCTCCTGGTTTAGGTTCCAGTCCAATTGATTTTCGTCTGAGATCCGTTTACGAGGCTTGTGAGCTAATAACTTGACATGATATGTTTGAGGTGTTTAATTTGTCATTTCGCATTTACATGTGATCTTTCGTAGTTGGAGATTAATTCTCCAACTTAGATTATCGAAATTGGTTTGATTTTTGTGGTGAGTTAAGATAATTGAGTATTAGCGAAGGGATTATTGTATACTCGATCCGTCTGCTTATGTCAGAGCCCCTTATAGAAGCGGATAAGATATCTGCCGCTTCAATAATAATTTTGATTACAAAATGATAAAATATTCATTTGAAGATCTTCAGACGGTGGCAATTTGATCACGATCACTTACCATGAAGAGAGAATATGCCACCATTCACTTAACAGTAGCTGGATTGGGCGCTAATCTCAGTTCCAATTTGTTAGTGTCTTGTGTTAATCATGTGCAACTGTATGAGATGAATTTGTGTGCCACTACCCCAGGCATGTTTTTTCATTTTTGTGCTAGATTTACGAGTTTTGATCAACCTTCTCTTTGTGCAGTGACTATTTGTTTAAGCTTTTGCTCATTGGAGATTCTGGTGTAGGCAAGTCATGTCTTCTCTTGCGATTTGCTGTAAGCTCTCTTATTTCTCTATCTGTGGCTGTCAGTATCATATTAGTTGCTCACATTCCGGGTTTTGTGATCCATGTGTGATTTCTTTTAATTTTTGTTTTTCTTGAAGTGCTGGCATTCTTTACTTGACGTATATATGTTGAAGATGCTTTGAATCTCATGCTGATGATGATCTTTTCATGAATTTTTTTACAATAGGATGACTCCTACCTGGAGAGCTACATCAGCACCATTGGAGTCGACTTTGTAAGCTGCTGTTACTTATATTTGGATTTTTTGGTTCTCAATATCTCTGCAGATAACATTTTTTTCCTTTGATAAGTAATTTTATTTGCAAAACTGGATGTGCATCAATGGTCTGCCCAAAGACAAGAAGCTGCAGCAGCCGCCCTCGACTTACCCCAAGAGCTACGGAATATCAGTTTACTTAGATCCAATCTGTATAAGATCAGAAAGTCCACAGTGATCTGTCAATCTACATGCATCAAGCTTGCTAACTTATTTCTATTTTATATTGCAGAAAATCTGCACGGTGGAACAGGATGGGAAGACTATCAAATTGCAAATTGTGTGTTCTCTATGCCATTGGACTATTATTCTTTGTTCAATATATTGTTGATCGCTGATAAGTTATTTTGGCTTTTACCTGTGATTGAAGTGGGACACTGCAGGCCAGGAACGGTTTAGGACAATAACAAGCAGTTACTATCGTGGGGCTCATGGCATTATTGTTAGTATTGCACTTTATAGCCTTACTGATGCTGCTTCTTCCTGAAGTTTCTATTTGCAAGGTTTGCTTATTAAGTATTTGCTCCTATTTTTAAGGTTGTATATGATGTGACTGACCAAGAGAGCTTCGACAATGTCAAGCAATGGCTGAGTGAAATCAACCGTTATGCAAGCGAAAATGTGAACAAGCTCCTAGTGGGGAACAAATGTGATCTTACAGCACAGAAGGTTGTCTCCTACGAAACAGGCAAGGTAGTAAAGAGCTTGTGCTACATCAAAATCATTTTCTGGAATGAATGGTCCTTCAGTTTCATTATCCTTGCCCTGGCAATTGCTTGTTTAATCTTTTCTTAACCCAGGAATTGCTTGTCTAGGCATTTGCAGATGAGATTGGGATACCCTTCATGGAAACGAGTGCCAAGAATTCTACCAATGTGGAACAGGCCTTCATGGCTATGGCTGCTGCAATCAAGAACAGGTAACTGGCTTTGTAATTTTTAAAATATCCAAAAGAGAGATGCAATCTTCTTACCCACAAAGGTTGGGGAATGTGGTGTATCATATGAAGAGGAAAAAATTTTTTAAAAAAAGGTTAACTATCACCCGAATCCTTAAGAAATGATTGCCTCAACCTCAGGTTACCAATTCACTTGCATTTTATGGAGTGATGGTGAATTGGATTTTCTTTGGCAGTGATGCTGGCAGATTGTTTTCCCTGATATTGCCTTTTTCTCTTTCTTTTCTCCTCCCCGCCTATGGATGACTGAATTGTTCGTGGAAACCTTCAGGATGGCAAGTCAACCAGCTATGAACAATGCTAGACCTCCAACAGTGAATATACGGGGACAGACAGTGAACCAGAAGGCAGGATGCTGTTCATCCTGAAGGACTGCCAAAATTGATGTAGGAGCTGCAGATTTGACTAGTCCAATCTATGTAGGGTCCATGATGGCATGTAGTATTCGATTCTTTCTCTGAATCATTTCCATATTTAGGCTTGGACGATTTTATGTGTTGTTTTCAGTTCTTTTGCTATAAGTTTCCATTTATTTTCCATTTACAGATTTTGTTACTTTACCCAAAAGTTCCAGCTTTTCATATGTAGACGGAGTACTCTTGGTTGGGATAACTCCATATAGGCAGACAAAGATGGCCGTCGTGTAAATATGACATTAACGATTTGCCAGATCCACTCTGATTCAGTTTTTTTTTCCTGGTACAGCAACTACACTGGAATTTGAACATCATTGATGGTATCGACGAGGTTTGGGATTGAACTGTTGCTGCTTTTCCTTTCATTGTAAACGGATGGTGATTTCTGAAGTCGATGTTTCTTTAATGCTTTGCTCTTCACAAATAGGCTCCAGGCAAGGTCAGAGATAAGACTATTGGCGGCCATGTCGGGCCCAAAAAGAGCAACCATCATAAGAGAGAGAGCACACAACGGTAAAATTTTATCGGTCAAGCAATTGATGTATAGCTCAGCCTTCATTAAAGACAGTCTGCCCATTAATCATCTTTAAAAGGATTTCGATTTTGCAATTATTTGGACTTTAAACTAGTTGTCCCTTCCAATCATGGCCTCACCCTCAAATAAACTTCCTTTGTTGCTTGTAATTGATCATGTGAATTCGAACGGAATAAAGATGCAGACCAGATATAAAACGAATATATCGCGACAGAAGCCAAGATCGCTTCGGGTGTAGAGGAAATCTCGCAAACGCATAAAGCATACCCAATTACGGCAAGTTCCATCGTCACCAGCAATCCAAAAGAAAGAGCAATTTTAGGGTTCCTAAACATCAAGTCTTTTGCCCAAAAGAAGTCCACATCAGGGTCGCTCAATATCGATCTCATTTGCTGCTTGCATCCAAAAAGCGGCAACCGACAGGACTACTTACAGTAAATAGCTCAATCCAAAGTTAAGATTCGGTTAAGATAAATAACTTGTTTTAAAGCCAATCAATGCAGAAAAGAGAAGATCAACAGGTTGGAATGTGGAAGCAGAATTTTCCTCTCCATAAGGAAACAGTACTGCCAAAATTCAGAACTTTCTGTCAAGAGAGCAGAACCGATTCCGGCGATACGACCTGAGTATCTCATTATAACAAAAATTGAAATGGGTTTCACATCAAAGACAGAACAAAAACCCACAGGAAAATAAAACCCGCGGACCAATATCTAAAATTTACACTGTAGGCAAGCAGAGAGAGAGAGAGAGAGAGACAAAAATGACAACGAAATGCGTCTCCAAATACTAAGAAAATATCATTCGTGTCAAATCAACCGAGTCACTCCCTCTTTAAGATAGATTAATGATAATTAACTCCCAAAGAAAACGAAGAGGGAGTTCAAGTGTGGGGGACCAGAACCGTCAGTTATTGCCACCAAGTGAGGGAAATTGCCCGAGATCCCCTATGGAGGGAGCAGTGGTGTTATAATATGAGTTACCACCACTGTAACCAGCACCGTAGCCACCTGATCTTGGTCCACGTCCATGGCCCCGACCACGACCTCCTGGGTTGTAGTACCTATCCCCTTCGGCGGGCTTCAGGAAGTCATTAATGCTCACAGACTGCAAGCATAATAGAAAGCGTCGTCAATGTAGTGAGCTCTCTCCAAGACAACAATGTAGCAGTTCCTCTTAACTGAAAAAGATCCAAGCGCCCAGACATAAACAGCAAAAGGTAATCAAAGAAGAATCAATCAATCATTAAATTGTTTGCATTTCGACAGTACCAACAAAAAGATGGATACACCACGAGAAATGCATGTAATATAGTAACTGCAGGAGGGCATACATCAATTATCAACACCTCAAATGTAGCCGCTGTATGCACCGACACACCACAAAATTTCCCAAAGGACAATAATTCCAGACACCAAGTCCTCCGTCATATCTTTATATCACAAGGAGATATATGATTCCAGGGGTGTACCTTCTTGGCCTTATCGTCCTTGTCAGCATCCTTGCGCTTGTCCTTTTCAGATCCCTGCCAGTCACCACAACTTAAATTTGATTCCACAAGTAATATAATACTAGCAAATGCCAGTAAGATGATGTGTCTCTCACCAGCTTGATAAACACATCATCATTGTTCTTTTTGTTGGAAAGAAGTTGCATGGACTCAAAAGCTTTTGTGTCCACTTTCCGCTCCTCACTCTTGAGGGCCAGCAAACCCTTCCTCTTCTCTCCACGTACTTTCTCATACTCCTCTAGAGTCATTTCCTGCCACAGTAAGATGCACGAATAATGTAAATTAGAATGCAACTTCTCTAAATAAAATCCATATCCGAGTTACGGGGGAAAAATAGTGCAGATATATAACATGCTAAACACTCTACATGAGAAGTAAAGATCATTAGATCACTCTCTTTGTAACTCCAATAAGAAAATTAATATCAACATGACTTCAGCTGCACCTGTCCTCCAACATCCACTCACAAGAGACACATTGCATTACCTTGTCCTCAGGCTCCTGCTCTTTGGCCTCATCAGCAGGACTTTCCTTCGCAGCATCTGCTACATCTTCATCAACCACTGGCTTCTCCAGATCCACAATTTTTTCAACTTCTTTAACAGTTTCCACAGCCTCACTGGTTATAACAGAAGACCACATCAAGATAGAAACAACATAACAATAATTAGCTCATATGATTTTGCAGATGATGCTTATACATCAAGACAAGTAAAATACTACTCACAGAGCAACTTCATCAGCAGATGTTCCCCAATTTCCATGGCCAGCACCATCACGTTTCAGCTCATTCCTAAGACACAATGAAAGACATCAGGACAAATGAACTGCCATGCAGATTATATATGAGCAGGGACCACAACTTCCACAAATTGCTCACCCACGTCCAGTCCCACTCCGACGCTCAAATACCCTACGTGGGCGTTCCACCCCACCATCTTCCCCACGGGTAAAACCACCACGGCGACTGCCACGGAATCCACCACGAGATCCACCATATCTTTCAGATGGTCTTCCAGAATTTCCTTCATCTGAGGGTCTGTACCCACCAGAGAAACCATCGTTGTTGCTGAATAAATTCTCGTAGTTGGCAGAGTCCCGGTCAGATCCACGGCTCCCACCACGGCCCCTACCACGTCCACGCCCACCACCATGACCAACTCCACGCCCACCTTCATTGCTTGCCTCCCTCACTTAATATTTTAAAAGAGGGACCAAGAGAGGGGGGAAAAAAGAGTTAGATCCACTTATATTCGTAGACTTCAGTTTGTCCAAGTGTAAATCCAAAATCTTCATTTTTAGAATATAAACAACATTTTTGCAAGCGTTTTAACTTTCAGAATTCAAATTGGGCGACTCATATCCATCTTTTAATCATCAATTACACACGCTGGAAAGATAGACATCACCAGACAAGCATCCAGGTATAATAATTGTCAACTCACGAATACAGTTTTGAGCATCAAGTGGTTCAGTTAATCAAAAGCATGAGAGCAACTCCGTTATCTAAGTGTCTGTCTTCTTAAAACACTGATGCATCAGTCAAACACCAACCATTTCCAAATCGCCGGATTAGAATCCACAACACAGCAGATTGCAGCCAAGCAGCAAAACGTTAGCATCTATCATCTATCAGCATATCCTTCTTCTAAAACATAGTCAATTCTCCTTGGACACAGAAAAGTAGAAGATACATCCACAAGCGCCTCAATTAAGCAAAGAAATCCTGCTATAATAACCGAACGGTCATCGAACGATATCTCACCAGCTTGGGCAGGAGGTAGCGGCTTAGAAGGGAGCTTAGCAGCGGGCTGAGCTCCTTGACTAGGAGTCGAAGCTTTCTTAGGCTTCTCGACCTTTGCCTGCTGAGCTGCGGCTAGCAGTTGGGTGGGGTCCTCGTTGTCATCGTCAACCAAGAGATCGAAGGGATTCGCGGTCGCCATTTCTGTACGCTTCCACTTGCAGGCTTGGACGACGGCAGACCCTAGCCTATCACAGAACAGCAGACGACACTTGTCACCTACCCAACGCCATGAGAACCCGGTGAACCTCTAGACAGAGCTGAGGGAGCCGACGGATATGAGTCTGAGCAGGTAAACCCTAGCCACTGCGGCAGAGGAGAAAGAGTCAGTGAAGTCCTCCTCCTATAAACCCTAGTGAAAAAGATCATGTGCGCGCAAGTCCACTGAAACAAGTCTATAGTCAACTTGATGAAGGGCGGATCCTGAGTGTAACAGTCAAGAGGCTCGGTGCATCAAAGTGAGGCAACGGCATCCAACGGGCCGAATTTGCATAATTATTGGGCCTCGGCCCAATACTACTATCTTTCAATTACTTTCCAGCCATTTATAAATAAATGGATTACTTGTCTTCTTTTTTAAAAAAAAATTATTTCCTCAAGAGAATATTTTCAATTTTCTTGCAAAAAAAAAATCACTTATAGCTATTTTCCTTTTTGGTTCAAAAGGAATATAGTATTAATAATAATAGTTGAGAACTGTTACATCATCCATAGACTGAACAGACCAAAATATCACCCCGTTCCCAATGGCCGGCTTGTTCATCGAATTGAATATTTCCAGCTTCATTCTTGCTTTATCGTGCCCTTCGAGCCATGAAATCAGCCGCTGAATCTGCCTCTCGGAAGTTATGCGACACTCGAGACTCTTGAAACTCGCCGGGGAGCTACGATTGGAAGTCAGTAATAAGATAGGTTCTCCCCATTATGGCCTTCAAGGAGGTCCACTCCACTGCAGACTCGGCATCCAACTCAATGTCGATGGCCGGAATGCTGAGGCTGCGGGCCAATTGTAAACCACCATCCCTTAAGCCGCTTCTTATCAATTGTAATCCTGCTGTTGTTGAAACGGAGCCATCCGTATTCCGTTTCACCCATCCCGAGGGATCCACCGAATCCAAATGGTTTGGATACTTTACTCATATAGCTATTTTCTTCATAGTTTTTTAAAACCGAATTAGATCAGAACCGGTGTAGATATAGATTCATGGGTTGTACTAAGAGTTCAATGAATTAAACCGTATATTTAATAAATAATGTTACTAATAAATTTACATAATATTATAATTTAAATATGATTTATAATAAAAATCATTAATATAATCATTATATTAAATAAAAGTTTAACATAAAATATAAATATTATAATATATTTTTATTTTTTTAGTTTTAAACCGACTGATTTTTTAACAATTCAATTGAGTTTACTGATCGAATTAGAAACTGGTCGATTCAACTGAAGTTCACCTTATCAAAAGTGCAATTGAATTTTTTATAGGAACTAAAACGGATGAGTGACCAATTCCTAATCAAATCGGTCGGCCCAGTCTAATTTTTAAAACTATAATTTTCTTACTAATAAGGAACATATTAGTATAAAGGCAAATCGGTTTTTTCTACATAAGCAAACCTCTTATTATATATATATATATATAAGTTTAATTTTGACCCTTCCTTGCTTCACACATGACATCCCTCAAGCATGCATCGAGATATTTACAATGTTGCCGCTCCGTTTCATTATAAATAGTTTCAAGGTAAAGTTAAAAGTGAATTTTACTCATTCTTTTACACTTTTCGTCAAATGTATTTTTTCCTTCTCTGCCTAATCACTGAGTTGAACGTTGGAGAGTCAAATCAGATTGTTACCCCCCAGCTTGACTTCCCCTTCCTCGTGCTAACAGATCCCAAAGAACAAAGCGCACAGCCAAATAGTGACCAATTAATAGCAATTTGGCTCAGTACAGATCTAACTAGAACGTTGGCTAAAAATTTAGCCAGCCCTCAAACACCTATTTTGAAGACTCTCCGGCGCTTAGTTCCGGTCGTGGTGGTTGGTGTTCATCGCTTACCATAAAAACCGTCCTCTTATTTATTGCTCAAATTATTTTCTTTTTATACTTTTTTAAAATTATAAATTTCACCTTTTTCTTTACCATTTAACGCACAATTCTTTAATTCAACACATTTTATACATGTCTACGGAAATTTTAATTAATGCAAGCATTAAAAAAAAGAAGATAAAGAGTTTTCAATGAGCAATCAAGTCTTACCTCTTTTCCCTTTTTTTTTTATACACATGTAAAGGGAAAGCTGCACGACTCTCCCACGGGGGAAATTCCTCAATACACATCAACACCAACTCTCCTTTTTTTTAATCTTTTAATCTTTTTCTTTTTTTGGATGAATCAGGAAAAGAAGAAGAGAGGCAAAATATGGGATTTAATATAGTTAAAATTACTATGAATTTAGAATTAAAAGATATCGTCCACTTTCTAGTCCTGCTAACATGATAAATGATTTATCATTATAAGTGACAGTTTATTAGTAAACTAATAATATATGATAGGTCAGATTTGGGTTTGAATCTCTCGAGATTGATATCTAGGGTTTAATTGATGAGTCTCATACTATATAATACACCATCCGGTACATTAATCGGTTGTTGCTGCGTACCACCAATATCAAAGAAAAAAAAAAACATGACCAATGATTTTCCTTGAGATGAGAGAGAGAGAGAGAGAGAGGAAAGGGGCTTAAAGGCAAATTATAAAATTAAAGAGCAGGCCCACCACTCCAACTCCAATAAAGCAGCGAAATCATTCTTCACGATTTGCATATGACGATGCTGCTGATGCCTCCTCTACTCGGTTTACGGAGCCCTTTTTGACCTATCGGTCCCTGCCGATAACTTTCTTCTCGTCACGAGATTATAGTGCCATTGAGCCAGGCGGCCCGGCCATGTTCGTCTACACCCTCTAGTAGGATTCCTTGTGCCATGGATCTGCCATCAACAACATCAACTTGTAGTCCCAAATCGCTTATAATCCAAGTTCGATAATGGGGATAATGGAGAGTAATTGGTATGGTAGATTAAATTGGGAAGTACGATGGAGAGATTAATGAGAATCTGTCACATTATTACCTTTGAATTTAACATATTACTACCCAACCCATTAATGTATAAAAATTTCCTAATATAAATTTTCTCAACTTATAATATTTTGTACATACAATTTTGTTTAATGTTATTAGTGCAGTTATTGTCACCGATAAAAATATGCCAAGTTGAAGGGCAGAGGGAATCTCGTCTCCTCATATGATCACCTATCATGTTGTTGAGTATAGGATGTCGTGAATAAACCTACAAGCAAGTTGAGCTAGGATGATGCTCATTCGAAATGACCCTCTCATACTTGAGTTAACATACTGTAAAAGAAAAAAAAGAATTAAGAGTAATATATATCACATTTAAGGATGTTCAAAAAAAAAACTTAAAACTTCCCTTTTATGGTGCATAGCATTTATAATGGATTGGGTGGGGGCCTGTCCGTCGGTGCGGTTCTTGTGTGCCGGAAGCATCAGCCCTTAGTAGGGGGGTCGGGCTCGCCGGCCTATTGACTGACAATTAGGGTGCGATTGACCGATTGAGGGCAACTGACAAGAGCATAGTAGAATTAGCCGATCATGCGCCATTGGGCAGTCGGACTGGACAGGGGCAAAGTGCATATTACCGACTCGACTAGACGAGAGCAGTTTCCCCATCAGTTATGGATTTGTTTTCACCTCTTTTAATTAGTAAACATTACGTGTATAATTGAAGTCGTAGAGTGAAGGGAAAGTTGCATCGCACTTTCGTCTTGCACCACGGCTACGTGGGTCATCGACTTTGACAGGAAACAGACAAACGTTGAAAAAAAGAAGAAGATGAAGGCAGAATTAGCCATGAACCATCAACGACCCTTCAGTTCCTTTTCTTCCTTCGCTTCGTCGTCACAATCACAGAAGCAGTGAGATATCATTTTTCACGATTTGCATATGACGGACAATGTAGATGCATCGCTCTGTTTACATGACATCTTACTTTGTCTTGTTGGAAAGACTAGGGGGCATCAATAACTTTCTTCCCCAGTCTCAAAAATTCTTGTTTTAACTGCGGAGTAATCACAGCCTTTCTATCTGTTGATTAAAAAAAACAAAATGAAAAAATCACCTAAGATGGACTGGGTAGACAGTTCGACATTAATATTGACTGTCTCTCAGTCTCGAGGTTAAGGGTCAAGGCTTTGGCCTTTCTAGTGTACAGCCTCTTCATGTTGGATCCTTGCTCCTGGAGCAACTTCAGTAGGCTCCTCTTCGCATTCAACCGGAACGGGCACTCCGACGACGAGAACCCATCCACCAGGTGGAGGTAAGCCTCCAAGTCGTGGCAGCATGCGATGTCGGCGTCGGGCTTTAGGTATGGAGACATCCTCGTGTCCACCCTCAGCTCGGTCCCCACGTGAGAGTAGTTCCAGTAGTCCTCCGCGACTCTCGTGGACCTCAGCTTCTGCTCCAGCTCTTCCCGAGAAGGGTCCCCGGCACTCGGGTTATGAGGTCCTGGTTGTTCACTATTCTCAAGACCTTTACATTTCTCGCGCTGACCCTATCAGCGAAAGCCTGGTTACCTACGCGAGGCCCACCGAAGGAGAAAACAGCTACGGGCGGCATATCGGGAGCACATGCGCTGAGCTCGTCGGCACCAAAAGGGCCAGTGCTGCGCCAAGACTGTGACCTGTCACCGTGATGCTCAAGGCCTCGCCCCTGTACTCCTCTACCAGCCTCTTCACCTCCTCCACCACCGACTCGGCCAGGCTCGACATGTAGGCTCCACGCGTTCTGTACAAGCTCAGGAACCCGCACTCCACCTTCGGTTGCACTTGGCCGGCTTGGTGGTTATGATTGTCATTACTGTCCGCAATTGGAACTTGCTGGGCACGTAAATTCTCGGTCCACTCGAGGCACGTGGCGGTGCCTCGCAGGGCGATGACAATGTCCCTCCGTCCCATCCTCTGAATTTCTCTCCGGTCGTCGCACACCGCCACATACCCGATCCAGCTTGACGCTGGGTCATCCAGTCCAGGTCAGGAGCCACATCATCCACCCACTTTGGCAGCCCAATCGACGATGTGGCGTACAGGCTCTTGGTGACCCTGTACGACCGGTCCGGCAGCGCCACGTGGCGCTCCGGTGGGGCCATGTCAGGTGTGGCGGGGTCCGAATGAAATGACTGGTAGGCACCCTGTACGAGCTCACCGTACCTCACGATCTCCCGGCGGAGGTTCTCGTCGAGCGGGTCCAGCATGCCGGCCCAGTCGTTGCTTCCGTGGTACTCCTGCCACCGGCTTCCTAGGCTGTTCCTCGGGGAGTACTCCTGGGTCATGGAGAGCAGCCGCTGCAGCCGGATGAGGTGACGGGGGGACACCTCCTCGGCCGCCGCAGCATCGCGCTGCCAAATCCGGGGGAAATTGAATCCTTCCAGGAATCCTTTTCCCACCTTCTTCTCCGAGAACGATGGACGGCTGCTGCCGGTCTGAGATCCCCCGATCGGGGTCTCTGTCGGCTGCCGAATCGGAGCAGGAGACGGCTTCTGGAGGAGCTTGTCGAGGTTAGAGAGGTGGAGCCGAGTTGACTCTGTTGTTGTAGCGATTGCGCTTGTGGCAGTCGCACAGTTAACCGTTCTGGAAGTGATACTGTTTGTCCTCGTGAAAGGGTTTAATTGCGATATTATCCGGCACTTGAAACTCCCCTGCCTACTCATCATACCAAGGTTATGGCTAGACGCCATTGAGATCGCCATATCTTTTACCGGAGAATAGTAAGAGAGGGGGGGTTAGGACGAGAGAGGGGAGGAGATGGAGCAGCTGCGGCTGGCCCAGTCGTAGATGGAACAAGTGTGAAAATAAACGCACCACTCCACGTATTTATAGGCAGAGGCGCAGAGCACAGACAGCTCTTCTTTCTTTTTTCTTTTTTTTTTTTAATTTTCCGGAGAAAGGAGACAGGTCGTTCTCAAAGGCACAGTGCAAAAATCATTCCCAGCGACGAAAGGTCGAGGGCGGGTGGTGATGACGCGTATGCGTGGGACCCGCATACTTGGGCCCAATATATTATTCTTCTCGTATGATAATAAGCCTGTGAAGCAATGGGCCGAGGAGTATACGGCATGGCAATCACTTAGTTTGAACTTGATTTTGTTAATATGCCAACACAAAAATATTGAATAGTAAGTATTTTCCAAAGAAGACTTTTTCGCAGTGTATTGGACCTGACCGATTCGTTGACCATATTAATTCGACCATTTTTTTTTATAAAAAAAACACCAGAATAAAACAGACATCTGGCTAGGAATGTTCAGATGTTATTAGCTGCTGAGGAGGCGGTTGGGGATCAATTTTGTACGGAAGGTTGTTCGATCTGATGCTGATTGCTGAGTCCCCCCCACCTGGCTCCGCCCGCTTCGGCGAACTTCGGACTCGGTTCTCATTGATCCACATGGATGGCGCGATCCCGGGCAAAGGCAACATCCCGATCAGGCTGGCCTCTTACTGCGCTTCACTTAGTGTGCGAGTGCACATCTCGTGAGGTCAGATCAGTGCATGGGATATGTACAAAAGAACTGGTCGTCCTCGTTTCTTGGTCAGTGGCAAACCCGCATTCGAATGGGGGTCAGTCTCAGGGAAAGAGAGTTAAGGATGTTTGGTGGTTTCAACAATGAGAACTGACAATCCAGATGATACGGTGTCATAATTTAAAAGGGTGAGATTGAGATGGTATATAGTTATTAATTTATACGTGTTGACAAAGTCTATTGATAGATCATCCACACAACATCCTCTTGTTCTCATTGAATCTCACATGGATGGTGCGATCCCGGGCAAAGGCAACATCTCATCAAGGCCGACCTCTTACCGCCCGCCTTCACCTGACCTGCGGCGGAGGTCCTAGTGGTGAAATGACACTCGGAGAGATCAGTCAGCGCATGGGATATGCACAAAGAACTGTCCGGCCCTCCGTCTCTTGGTCAGGGCAAGCCCGCATTCCAATGGCTGGGTCGTTTCAGGAAGGGAGTTAAGGCATGTTCGGTGGTTTTCAACGGTGAGAAAACGTTAAACCACCCGAGTCACGGACGGTCAATAATTCACAAGGGGTGCTTAAGAAGGAGATATTACTAGATAATAATGTATACGTTGACAAGCTCTATTGCAGATTCAGCACACACAGCATCCTCAGAAATTCAACACGAAAACTCAAAATTCAATGTCAATATCTACTACATTTCCACAATTTAGGCCGTTTACAATCGGAGAAATCGCCCGCACCATGTCCAGAGTCCACGATGCTACGCGGTCGGTGCTGACGCTGCCTCCTTGATTCTCCATATGTGGTTCCACACCCCCGACCACCCGAAACTTAATATTAAAAAGAGCCACAAAGATTAAATATATTAAATTTATTATTTATATTGAATTTAATTTATTCCTTTGCGTAATTTTCATGTTTTTTTTTAATCAATAATAAGTCAATGGGCTTTAATAAATTGACCCGAAAGAACATAGGAAACAGGCGGAACGAGAAGTTGTATGAGCGCCATTACGTTGAAATTAATTAGGAGCGCCATTGGCGTTAAATCTTTTGTCACCCATATAATTTTTAAAAGTCCTAGATTGAACCACACATCTTTCTTTCTGTACGGTCAAATTTCCATAATTTTTCACGTAGCGGACACGCATGATTAGGGAGTGGATCCGAAAATAATTTCTTCTTTTTTCCATTTAAAAAAAATCAACTGTTCATAGCAAGATAACTATAATGTGATTTTTGCGGAGAGGGGACACTTGGTCATGGCACGACAACACAAAACAACAAAACCAACAAAGAGACTCAACCACGCGGTATGAATATGAATACATAGTCGGGACTCGGTATTCTCATTGTATGAACATTTGAATCAAATGGCCCTAAGGTGAGTCTTCAGCTGGGGGATTTTAATTCGCGTCATTCTTGAAGCGCTCGAGTTGAGATAAAAAAGCCCACCAGATGTTCTGGCACGGATGCTGACTAGCTTCCTAAACACACGGAGCTGAGTACTCCCAAACCACTGAAGCGAGCCCCCTTGATTAGCTAAGCTACCAACGATCGACTAACTACATGCCCCTGCTCTGTAATTTATGCGCGCCCACACGAAAGCTCGATAAGTAAAATCATTTTTATTTTCAAAAAGAAGAGTTTTTACATAATAAGCCTGGTTCGGTAATAAAATTAAATAAATTTTTTTAATTTAATAATAAGGTAAATATCACTCTATTATAAAAACTTATTAAAAAAAAACGAAAAAGGGGAGTGGTGACATGCATGGTGATAAGTAGTAACTTGTTATTGGGCATATATATATATACACACATATACTACAGGTATTAGTTCGCCGGATGCTGCCTATGCGTATGACATCCCTTTACTATACTACGAGATGAGTTACAGCTTTCGACGGTTTCGGCCAAAGTCGCTGGTGCGTCAAGTTTCTCGAGATGTTTGCTCTTGTCGGAACTCTCTGTGCAATTTACTATTCCAAAGGGTACAACAAGGAGAGGATGAGGATCGAGTGCAGGAGCTATATTTTACCTTAGATCTAGATCTGAGTGAGGCTCACTCGTGAACGTGTAGGACCTTGGTGAAGCATGTGAAACGTGTGGAATTAATGTGGCCGATGGGACTGGACTGCACTGCATCCATCTGAAAAAGCAACTAAAGTAGAGGAACTTACACCGAGAGATGTGGCCATGTGATGCTGACGAGAGAATTGAACTATTGGCCCGTTTCTGAGAATCCGCAGAGATCAGGATAATTATTTTTCTTTTTTTTTAAAGAAATTAGCTGTCTGAAAAAGTTGTTGATTATCTATCATAATTTTTAAATCGAACCAATTATGAACCGATTCATTAAGGTATGAGTTAATGGATCGAATTATGGTTCAATTGGTCGGATCGCATATTTAATAAATAATATTATTAATATTATTTTATTACTAATAAATCGATTAAATACCATAAGTGATAATAATTTATAAATAAAATTCATGATATGATTATTATATTAATAAAATTAATATAAAATATAAATATAAATATGATAAGATAAAATAATATATTAATAATATATTTTTTATTTTTTAAATTTTAAGTCGATTGATTTTTTCACCAGTTCAATTAAGTATACTAGTTAGACTGAGAACTAACCAATTAAATCGAAGTTGTACCGCATCTTAATTGCCAAATTGAGTTAAATCTACAAACTGGACCAAGTGAGTGGCCAATTTGATTTTAATTCCCACTTATAAAATTTAGATGTACTAACTCTCCATCCTCATCTTTATATTAGTTGCATTACCATTCTCTCTTCGCCCCCCCCCCCCCCCAACACACGCAATATACTTTTGTGGGCAAAATGCATCCGATTCATTAACCGATCGATATTATTATATTATGTATAGGGTTGTGTATATATATATATATTGTCCATTAACTTAGGTGGGAAAGATTGGTAAACGTGTTCGGGGTCTGCTCTTGGGAAAAGAACATATTTTACTTTTCTAAGTTGTCCCATGTCTCGCGTGCATTAACTTGGCAGCGGAATATTGGGGAACTGTTTCGCGTCCTTCTTGGGAACGGGGCACATGCCTACACGGAAGAAGACCACAACCCAGTTGACACGGATCTGGCTCCTCTTGGCTTAGCCCACGCGATTAGAGATTTTAAACTGGTAATGCTGACTCATAATTGGACCGTCCAAATTTAAAACCGGTTCGAACCGCTCTTAACCCGATCTATAACCGTTCTTAGTAGGTTTGGGGCGGTTACGTGTCGGTTCTGAAACATGGATCTGTTAAACTATAACCGACCCGAAACTGTTGAAAACCGGCCCGGACAGCAAAATATCTTGTAAATTAATGGTTAGATGTTGTCGGGTTGATTTAAAATTAAAAAATTAAGAATATGGACAGTTCATGCGGGAAACCGGCCCGTTTTATAAACTGTTCGGAGCCGGTTTATATTTTTTTGAACTGTGACCCATAATTAGATCAGTCCATTAAGTAAACGAGCCGAACCATAACCAGGTCAAATGGTTTCAAACTAATTTTGAACCGGTCTGGATCATACTTTTAACAACACTACATGCAATCACTTACGCGCGCGGGGGACCCAAGTACGATTTCACCTCTCTATCGTATCCATTTATTTGCTGGACTGATTTAGGTAGAGGTTAACCAACATAATGACTAAGAGGTAAAGATGAATTTTGTTGACTTTAGAGGTCTATTTGTAATTCAAACGTTGTTGTTCTGATGACCTTAACCTCGTGTTTCATGCCCTGGACAAGATGAACTTCATTGATATATATATATATATATGTGCGTGCGTGTGTGTATTTCAAATTGTTCAAGTGGGTACAGATCTTAATTGAGCTTGACAAATTGGAAACGTTGGACATGAATGCTTACTTCGCTGGAGTTTCCCACAGCTAGCGCTCTCTCTCTCTCTCTGTAGAAGAAGCAGCTCCAGGACAAATTAGTTGTAGATAGAGAACAGGGAAGACTTTTTTTTCCACCACCTATGTTGTAATTTTGTGTATTATTAATTTAAAGTTGAGCTAAATTAAATGACAGGATTATCTCAATAAATATAATATGGAAATGGTCTTTGATTATCTTCAAGGCATTTATAAGTTATGATAATATTACACGTATCATATGGTACATTTCACTCCTTTTCAACCACACATGAGACATATGACTCTAAAAATAAAATTTTATGATAAAAATTAAATTTATAAACAAATAATTGTTAAATCATTCGCGGGCATCACTCATTTTCTTCCTTAGTTTAGTGTGAAGTGGGTGTCCCCTCATCCAATAGGAAAAGACCACCGACCATTCGTCGTCGTCTGGCCCGGCATGATATAAAATAACGATAATTTCCAAAAATAATTTTTTTGAAAATAAAAAAGAGGGAAGAAAAACCCATAAGATAGAATAGGATTATTTAGTGGCCGTGGAATCTGCGAAACGCTCAGGAACTCTTGCGTTGAGTTCAAGGTTTCTGCACAGAGATAGGCTTTGAGTCATCGTGTACGTAACCCTACTGCAGTCACATTTTAACGTGGGAAGAATGTCAACCGTCCAAGTTGTCATGGTTCCACGCAACATCTTAGCCTCACAGTTTTCACACGAATTTATCAGCTCCCTTAGTCAAATTTCCACTTTTTTTTTTCTCTTTTTCTTCTCTCTCTCTCTCTCTCTCTCTCTTTTTCCACAGTTCCTTGGTAGTTACGATCGTATATTGCCTGCCAGTTGCCATTCCGTCGACTTTCCAATTCTTTACTTTACTTTTCACCCTGAGTTGACAATTATTACTTGGAGAGAATGGAGATGCGTGCAAGAAAGTCAACTGCCCACTCGCCGGTAAACTAAATCAAATCAAAACTTATACCCTAATTTAAATATATTATTATTATTATTATTTTAAAAAATATATTTTATAAATATTAAATAAAATATGTAATTTAAAATTTTAAAAATATCTTATATTTAATTTAGATATTTTTATAATATTTTAATACTATTTTATTTTTTAAATTTTATTATTATTCTGAATCTTTATAAAGAATTATCACTTACCAATAACTACGAAATTCAAGATATCATATTTCATCCTATAGAATTTGATGGCATATTTTCTTGAAAAGTAAAATTACCCAACCCATCAAAGGAATTCTTTGTTCGGTGAATAAGGCTTCTATTGGATCATTAAAATAGAACTACAGGGTTCTCAACCAAACAACGGTTTGAGGCTTAGTTCTATCTACGACATCATGCACAAAATACGGTGCAATGGTACAGGGAAGATATTCAAAACCCATAAGCAGGAATTCATTTCAATTATTCATATATACCGCCCAGAAATAATTGAATGTCCTTCTGACTGTGTTTTCCCACCGAACAATCCCAACCACTAACGTTGATGTGTCAACGTTAGTTCAAAATCCAACTCCCTCTCGTAACCTTCTCCGAAGTCGTTCCACTACGGCTCTTTTGATAGGGACATGGTTTGGGAACCGAATCCGACCGGAGCTGGACGCGCAATGAGAGTTAGAAAGATCGATGAATGTCAAATTTGCAGCACTGTGTTAAGATCTTCCCCGAAAATCGAGGGGATGACTGCACTCGCCTGCCTCGAAATCAACTTTGCCAAGGGTGTCTTTCATGTGAGGAGAAAAGGACCGTGGCTGCTTTTTTCGCTTTACCCATTTGTTGCTTTTGATGAGGAAATTGAAAGTTGCTTACATGCTTATGCCATTGGGTGGTCGTATGCGTGGCTGGCGTGGCATCTGCTGGGTAAGGGATCAAGAAACGTTGTTTGTCAACTGACCTAACCCGATGGTTAGAACTAAGGGTAGAAGCCACAGCCGTAGCGTTCCAGAGGAGAAGAGAAGTCATGAAGCTGGGAAACCGGATCCTCGGAGCCCCTTCGGATTTCGGTGGGCAAATTACGTAGCAGGGGAAGCTATGACAGTAGTTCTCACGGTTAATTTGGCAATGGTGAGACGAGAGCAGCTCTGATGGAAAATTTTGCGCATGTAGAGCGGGAAATATTTACTTTAAGATCTTGAAGAAATTAGTTTCGGAGGTTAGATGTGTCGGAGAACTCGGAACAGGTCAACTCCTCTCTGTTGCATCCATCGTAGATGAATGTTAATTTAATCATGATCCGCCTGAGTTATGCTACCGCTACATGAACAGAAGATATCCGACAGCCACAGCCCAGCCACTAGCAGGCCCCTCCCAAACACGCCCGTACATTCCTACCGACCGGAGAATCATTTTTTCCACTTTATTCATTAAAAAAAAAACAGAGAGAGGAAAAGGTTCTCGATATGTTAATTTTTCTGGGGACAATTTCCAGTTATTTAATAATTTAATGTCTTGCAATTTTTATTAATGAAAATTTCACACTTCTTTTTTTTCTTTTAATAAATCAATTCGCATTTAGAATTCATTAAATCATGTCCATTCAATTCGAGTTGGGTTGGTCAACTTATAAAGTAAAATTTTCATAATATAATTTTTTCCAATTAGCAATATTCGAAACTGATATATTACTTAATAGAAAAAAATATCGAACCATTTTAATCTATATTCAAGAACATCTTTTATGACTGAAAGATGTTAGCATTTTACTTAGACCTAAAAAAAGGTTGGCATGATCGAAAGCATAGCATGAAAATAAATAAAAAGAAGGTGCTGACCCAAAATATGAAAAAAATATATAACATTTACAATAAAAGAAATTTCATAAAAAAAATGAAAAATTTTTATTAATTATAAATAATTAACTATATTTCAATAGCAATTTTAATATTTTTTAAATTAAAATAAATTTTAGATTTATCGAACAATTATATCACATAAAAATTCATTCAAAAATATAAATTATTTAATTTTTATTTTTATAGACAATTTTTTTGTTTGATTCAGGCTATATTAGGTGGTCCAAATCACAAAAACATTTGTTTTCATATCGAGATTTTTCGAACTAACCAAGATGGTGGGTTGGCAATTGGTCTAATTATTATTTTCATATATCAAACAAATATATATATATACTAATTAATCATTTAACTGCCTTTTATTTGTATTTTTTTTCTCTTCCAAAGAGAAATTAAGGCTTTTGGTTTGGTCGTGATTATCAGGCTAGTCCAACGTGGGGAGCTAAATCAGTTGAATGTAAAATTGATTTTTTTGACACAAAAAGATGGTGAAAAAAAAAAAGGAGAGGAGAAATGATCAATTCAAGGTCAAAATAATAAACATAAAAGCCGTGTCTTTTGTGTCCCAGATAAGATCTGGCGTGGAAACAATCCTCCAAAGATGACATCATGTGAAGGGAGTCATCTAAAGACCAGTTCCAGTTCACCCCTTTCCAGCTGAAGTTCGAGATAAAGCCTCAAATGGGTGTTCGAGTTGAGAGTACTTCGAATTTCGGGAACGTCGAGCAAGCCGATTATAAGGCGCACCTTTGAGTGAGTGATTGGTTGTTGTCAGACAATGTCACCTCTTATCCACTCGAGCGCTCGCTTCGCTGCCAGTTCCCTCCGGATGCCTGCTAAGATATGAATTGGTTATGCCAATCCCTTCACTTTTGGAGGATTCGATACCATCTTTCTTGTATCCGTGATTTCGCTGCGACAAGACTTCTGTGCTGCGCAACTGGCTTCGGGATTTTTCAGGGTTCATTTGCTCATGCGTACTGGGATGAAAAATCGTATATACTGTCGTTGTTTAATCAACAAATACTTTAAGAGCATTCTTTTGAATGTTTAATCAACAAATACTTTAAGAGCACTCTTTTGACGTGTGCATCGCTGATGATTAATTATATCGTAGGTATGAAGAGAAGCAGAATGGTAAATCTTGTTTCAGAACGGGGTATAGCTAACGGCTGCTGACCAGGCATAAGAAATTCGTGAACTTCCTGCGGAGATCCCATTACTAGTCTGGTCTTGACTCTTCTGAGCTCTAATCTCACACTAAGAACGGAAGTACCATCACTCGTCCGTGTCCATGATCAGACCCCATGGCTTTGCCTTCCCGCAGCTTATTGAACGCCTGTTGAGATCTGCATGCTTTTTTCCAAGGCATTTGACGCATGCGGCAAAATGCAACCCCTTGCCCTGTTTATTTCAATCAAGAATGTACCATATAGCAGATCGAAAGAGTTCTATCTTCATGTCACTTCGGGACTCAGAACGCCCGAATACGGTGGAAAACTAGACAGGGCTTACCTCTGGGAGACTTTTTGGAACGAGCAAATGACTCTTTTGACAGCACTAAGTAACAGCGCCTTCTTCCGGTTCTCTTAAGAGGCAATGCTCTTCAATTCTTCTCGATACGTCTCTTGCCATGAGCTCTAGAGTGCAAATGGATGTTTAGTCTGGCATATGTGCATTAAAAGTAGTATACTGGACAGGACGCATATGGTCCTGCAGAATGGAGCACATGGCATCTGAAGTCCCCTCTCCTGATTGCTAGTGCCGGTAGAACAGAAAGTTCAGGGCATGCGGCATCAAGTTTTAGATTCGAAGGGTGCCAACTGATATTGCACAATCTTCATTAGACCCCGAAATTGAATGGGCAAAGCCATCATCCGGAAGTGATGTTGCTGCCACTGAGATTTCAAGACTAATAACGAAACTAGCAATAGAACCTTACAAACTCGATGCCAGAAGTGGCACTCGACTCGTGATTGTGAGTAACTTACCCAGGCTTATACCTTAATCATCATCTTCTAAGTTTTATAATGAATCGGCCGAAAGTATGGTCCTCAGACATAATGTGGCCCGGGTTACAACATGACCTGCATGAAAATATTATTCATATCTTACTTTGCTAGAAGCTGCCGATGGATGCTTACAGTTCAGATCCATCGACAATATTTTGGTTATCAGCTTGAAGCCTACGGTCATGGTCCAAGTATTATCAGACTGGGACAGCGAAGACTGAAATAGATGATGGTGTTGCAGATTCTGAAGAACGATTTCGAAAGTTGTATGCCTTGCACATAGTAGGCTGAGTTCGTTCGGGTTTTTTGAGTGGGTGACAGGCCATGATCTTGTAAGACTGTTGTGCCTGGAAAACTTTGGTTCATAAGTTCTCTTGGACCCACCCGTGTTCTTATTGCCGTTGTCGATATAAGGTGGGCTTTGACGGACCAGGCCCTAAACAATTCCTAGTGGCCGCGAATGTCCGCAGCCAGCTTTGTCCGTGAGAAATTGTTTTAAGAAAAAGACCAATCAATTCACTTCCATGAGAACCATGAAAACAGCCCAAAAATTGGTTTTGATCCACCCCCGAAATCAATGAAGTAGCCAGGAAACAGAGAAGGGCATCTCTGTTTTCCATGTCAGCATCTGCTGGCAAGTGTGTGCTCCTCACCTGTATACGTGGCCACCACCTGAGCTCCAACTTGGCATCTTTCTGTCTTACTACTCTCCATCACCATCCCCAGCCCGGTCTGACTCCGAGCCGCCACCTTTCTCCTCCGCTTCGTGGCTCCCGACCCTGACGAGTTTGATGAAGATGTCGAAGAGGGCGACTCCGGAGAAGATCTCTTTGAGGTCACTCTTATGGGCTCTGGCTCCCCGGAATTGATCCGGTGGGGGAAATTCAGCAGGGCTCTCGAGCCCCGCATCCTGTAAGCTGCCCGATCATATGCAAGGGCTGCCTCCTCTGCTGTCTCGTATGTCCCGAGCCAGACACGGGCCCCATTCTTTGCCCGGTCCCGTATCTCTGCTGCAAACTTCCCCCATGGCCGCTGCCTCACCCCGCGGTAGTGCCGCCCCATGGATGGCGATGCCCCCACTTCAGGCATTGGCATCGCCGTGGCCGAGCTCCATGGAGAGAACTCTGCGGGCTCCGGCTTCACTGATGCAACCGTCGGCGTAAAATCAAACGGGCTTACAATCTCAGGCGGGTCTGATATGACCCAACCGTCACGAAGCACCCCATACAGGACCATGTCCTGTGGATCATCCTCCCTAAAAGGGAGCTCGGCGCAAGCTTCGGGAAAAGACGGCCGCGTGCCCGTGGCAGTGAGAGGATTCGTGCCGGTGACTGAAGCATGATCCGAGGCTCCAAGTGTATAGTCGGACGACTCGCCGAGTAAGTAGCGGCTTATCGACTCGAGCACAGCTAGGTCGTCAGAGCATTGCTGCTGGGTGCTACTCATCTCCGCATACGTCCTACTCATGCCGAAGGGTGCTCCCTGCGTTTCTTTCATTCCCGTCCTGAGTTGTCGACAGAGAGGAAGAATGTGGGAGGAATATTATTATATACAAGTCGGACGGAGGAAGAGGAGTCGTGGATGAATTGGACAGGGAGATTGGGGAATGATTAGATTAATTTTGGAGGCTAAGTCCCATATTTAATATGCACGTAGTGGGGATTGGTAAGTAGGAGCGTGTCCTAATTGCTTTATGGTAATTCATATTATATATCATTGACATTCTTTTTCGGCTATTATAACTTTTTATATATAGTTGCGTTTTTCCTTTTTGGATGAATTCCAAAAAGACGGCAAAATGTTATTAATACCCTCTTCGTATGGTGGAGGACCTCGATGGTCTCTCATAACCCTGTCGAGAAGACATGTAACATAGGCGGTTTGGGCCGGTTCCAGGCCACTGATCATGAAATCATGAACTGGTCTATAACCAGGTCTAAGCGGGTAAATTCACGGTTCGGATCAATTTGAATCGCAACTCTTTCCTTTTTTAAAAAAAGCTCGAATTATTTTAAAATTAGTAAAATTTTATAAAAATGAACTACCAAATAATTAACCAGGTTTTTGGCGGTCCAAGCCTGTTCAGTCCGGTTTCGCAACTATTTCGAGCCAATTTCAGACGGTTTAATGAAGAAATGTGTCAGATCAGTTCCGGTTTAATAACCTATTTCTTGGATTCTGCTTCCAATCGTCCCTCAACCTAATAAGAATAGTTACCTACCAATTTTAGGGGAGGTCCAGGCTGATTCCATGCCAAACTAGCTCGTTTAACATCTTTGCCTAAAACTGAAAGGCAAACCAAACTGCTCATCATTTTTTCAAAAGACAAAAAATGAAAAAACAAAACAAAACAGAGAGCAACAAGATTAATTAATATGAGTACATGTGTTAATTTCCCCAACTTAATCCAATAAAAAATTTTCATTTCTGGATCGGCAAATGTACCAATGCATATATATATATATATATATATACACAGGTGTAAAACGTGCGTTCCATCTTAGTTAAATAAAGAGGAAAATGAATAGAATCGGCCAGACTTTTAATCATCATGAATTGTTGGAATATAATTTTTCAAGAAAAGGGTAGTTGAGAATTGGGATAATTAAAAACTAAATAAAAATAAAATGGAAGATGAGTCAGAGGGCGCCTGGTCCGGTCCGAAGCTGAAAGAGTTTTCCTTTTTTGTTTTTACACTATCCAGTCTTATTTGATTATTATATCTCTAATTTAGAAATTCAATAAAATAATTATTAGTCAAATCTTAAGTTGGTTAAGGTGAAAGGGTTTATATATATATATATATATATACACAAGCATCAGATCAAGACAACGTTCCTAAAATTATTCAATCAATTTGCATGAATATTATATTGTCTGTACATATTACTTTTGTAAATAATGTATATATTTTTTTCAAAAAAGAAAATGGAAATAGTCCATTGCACATTTTTCAGTGACAGGGGCCACACCAGACAATGTCCACTTGCCAACTTTTTTCACCTTTCGTGCCACTTTCCTCGAAGCTGACCAGTTGAACTCTTACCATTTTTAAGGGTTTTATCATCATTTCACTTCCGGTAAGATTCCAATCTCCGGCTCATCTATTCATTCACTTCTGAATGGGCTAATTAAAACCTCCGAGGGGTATATAAACACCAACCTCTATCGAGCTACACGATCGGGAAACCATTCAGTTGTTCCCTTGTCTTATTGGCATAGACAAGAGGTAATCACACAAATGCTCTTCCAAGATTCGACAATATTTAAACATTTGAGACGGATTAAGAGGGAAAGATCGTGTCAATGAAGACAGAAGGAAGATCAGAGGCGTCAATTATTGCTGGGAATGAGAGCCGGGGTTGCTGTGTCATTCTCATCCGATGGAGACCGCTCGACGTCCAATGCCCGATGAGTCAACGAAGGACCGAAGCTGAAGAAACGGAACCTTTGAGATTGGTAACCAGAGCCTTTCTTCTTTCTTTTCTTTCTTTATAATTTGTCGAGTTTGACTCTGAATTTTGAAGCTCGAATAGTCGAACTCACGCGGAGACCGAAGGGAGAGGGTTTCCATTATTAGTAAATAATAATTTTTAAAAAGCGCACGTGCGTGCATGGCGCCGCAATGTTTGAGTCCCGATTACGCGTACCTCGCAAAGCGACAAAACAGTGACTTTTCGATATGAAAGAGGAGGATTCAAGTCCAATTTTTATTAATTTATATCATTTTGTTCCGTTTTTCGTTATTTGGTTTTAGATTGATGAGTATTGATTTTAGTGTAAAGGAAAACCATATAACAGGATTTCTATTGGTTGCGAAAAGAGAAATGTGAACATTTAGAATCCTGACGCCAGCGTGTGTGTGAGGTTTCCGTCACCTTTTCATCAATATTATTAGTTAAATACTAACCTCAGTTCAACAAGCCGGGCGCTACGCACATTAATCCAACTTGCGGTAGTTTTTATGTTCCAATTGAACATGTGCCTGTCATCACAGTTCGAGTGCAGGATGAGGCATCTGGCTGACTATCATTTCGGTCGATCGGGGTAACCTAGGTGAAGGGCGCGGGCATCGGTTTATGTATCGACTAACAAGGGTTCGAGGGCCGATCGACTTTTACGACTTAGCTGCTCAGTTAGTGTTAAAATGTCGCGCTCCTCCTAATCTCTTGAAGCATATACGTTGCCGCTCGGCCTTGTGTAACGTACGACGGCTATGACGTATACAGTCTGCTGACGGGGGGGCTGAGGCCGTGCTTCTAAAATTCTTTTCCAATTCCTCTTGTTGTTGGGCCGGGCTCTTTCAGCCATCTTTCCAGGTACTTCGCAGAAGGCACGGTACACTAAAACTCCAAATAGGAAAATAAAATAATACGGTAAATTTCAGTCAGGAAAAAAAAAAAAAAAACAAGGTGCTGTTCAATTGAATCCACTTTCCCATTTCTAGCTACTATTCATCAGACATCCATTCAATCTGATTGATAGGTAAGGTGATCACTGACAACTGCGACCGTACTCTATGCACCCCTCGAATACATTATTATGTATAAGCTTTTCCGTATGTCTTTCAGCCACATTCACATCCACAAACCTTGTGCGCATATTCCTTTTAAATGGACATATTTTGGGTGGATGGCGGTGAGAGAATACCAAGATAATAACGACAGATTGATGCATGGCTTTGTCAAGCACGTGGCTAGTGGGCTACGACTATCCTCAATCATAAGAGCTCGGTTTTTCCATCACCCCGTCAACATAAAAGAAAAAGACTATGTATAGTAGATGCTGTTCAGTGGACGATGAGAAGAAAGATAATCATAAGTTATTCGGAAATCATTGACCGCAAAGTTTTACGTTCATACTAAAAACTCACTGTTCATGTGACCTTTGCATGGGGGTGAACACCGATTCCATCGCCCGATTAATCAAAGTCATCGTGGCTGAACTGTTTAGCTTTTGTCACAAAGAAGAACCGGCTGGATCAATAGTGAACATACTTCAGTTCACGTAATCGATTTTTGCTCAAAAGATTGGGAAGGTGTTGATGGGAGTTTACCAAATCGTGGTCTTCATGAGCTACTTAATTAATTAATGAGGTAGTTAGGTCTACTGGCATGAAGAGTGATCGACGAGACGAGATGTGTGTTTATACATATTGAACAATTCGAACCGTGGACCCTTTCTCTCCAGAACAGGAAATCAAGCACGGGTCCCAACAATTTGACCGATTATGCCACAACGGTCACGGGATTTAAGATGAAGAAAGATAGAAGGACGACCATTTCCTCCTGGGGTCAAAGGCAAAGAGATAAGGAGGAAAGGTTCTTGCCTAGCTAGACAAAGCGGTTGGAATACACGTATCATGTCATGATCGACCCTGAGATTACATGAATCAAATCTTTCAAGCCAGCCCATTACCAAAAAACCGACCTGGCGGGTTCATCACTTCTTGATCGGCGACCTATATATAACATATATGTATGTCGAAGCTCGGACGTTCATTAGGAAACTCCTCGATTGAGAAGAAAAACATAACCAAAACGAGATTCTTTTGCCCCCAACAACACAGGAATCCATGGACTCGAACAAGTTAAATTAATAATCGACCAAGTATACGAACGAACGCGTTCTTGAGGCTACCATGTCCGTGTAGAGGACAGGACAATCCACAGGATGTCAAGCGACAACGGCCTGAAATGAATCCATCTTCACGTTCTTCGATGTTCTAGAAGCCTTCGCATTTGATTGGAAGGTAAGCTTACCTTGTGAAATGATGGAGAATTGCCTCTTGACTTTCAGCCATATATAGCATTGGGTTGATTATAAAATTTACTATAATTTTTAATTGTACGATTTCATATGGTACAAATACTATCAATGGTAAAAAAAATCTTTACTAATTAATTTTTGCGGGAATTTTACAGCCAATAAAAATACAATAAATCTACATTTTGAATTATAACGTAATAATATTATAAATTTTAACATTTATCCTAATTTGACAATATTTATTATAATTGAGTTTGTCCTTTTCCTTTACTTGGAAGGGGAGCAGCAGCAGGAGAACGGGAGATGTTTTCCCCTACTGGCTTCTAATAGATGGATGAACCATATCACGTGAAGCCACCCAGCCCCCCTCCACTGCAAAATTTAAAATAAATAAATAAACAAATAGGTTTGAAGAAATCCAATCTTGAAAATCTCTCCTCCCTATATATATACATACCCTTTCAACTCCTCCCTCCCACTCACAACCTCTAAACCTGTCTGTAAACTCTCGAGGTCCGTTCATCTCTCTCTCTCTCTCTCTCTCTTCGGGTTTCAATGGCAAGATTACCAAATGAAGTGTCAACTCAGCTCCAAATCATCAAGCAGCACTTGCTCGGCGATTTGTCTCCCGTTGGAACCGCCTCCTCCTTCGATTTCCTGAATTCCGAGTCGTTGAGCTTTGTTGAAGCTTTCCACGCCACCGGTCTCCTCGAGACCGGCTTCGGCTCTGCGGCGGTCCGACTAAGCCAAGGTGATGTATCCGAATCCGAAGATAAACCTCGCATTGTCGACTTCGCGGCTCCGAAATCATCTGATTCCAGCTCTCACTCTCAGTCGAGCTCTGGATCGGGCTCTTCCTTCGAATTCGACTCTAGACCTAATTCTACCTCTCGATCCAAGCGGCCATCGCTGAAGGTCTCCCCGCCGAGCAAGGTCGAGTGGCTTCACTTCGGGGAGGCGACCGCTAAGAAGAGCTCCACGGATCAGAGGCACTACAGAGGCGTCCGGCACCGGCCATGGGGCAAGTTCGCTGCGGAAATCCGTGATCCCAACCGGAAAGGCTCCCGAATGTGGCTTGGCACCTTCGACACCGCAGTCGAAGCTGCCAGAGCCTACGACCGGGCCGCCTTCAAGCTGCGGGGCTCCAAGGCCATCCTGAACTTCCCTCTGGAAGCCGGCAAGTGGGAGCAGGTGGCTGTGGATAACAGTCGACCGAAACGACACCGAAAGGAAGAAAACGGAGCGGAGCCCAAAATACTAGCTAAGAGGAGTAAACTTGAATTGTCACCGCATGAAATGGACGTGATTAATCATTTCAGGGATGCTCCACTGACGCCATCGTGCTGGTCCGCGGTTTGGGACACTGACGTGAAGGGAATTTTCGACGTCCCTCTATTGACGCCGTCACCTCCCAGCCGCCTTCGGGCTTTCCCAACTTGCGGTTTTCTGAGGAGCTTTTAGGTTATCTTCAAAATTAGCTTTGTGCATTATACCTTCCCAAATTAATCGAATGTGAAATGGTAGAATTCTGTCCTCTTTGTTCCCCCACCTTTCTTTTCTTTTTTTTAAATAATAAATTTCGGCCTTAATACTCTTCTCAAACTTGATATTTATGAGGTTTTTTCGTCAGTCAATTAACAATGGTCTTAGGTAAATTGTGGGATCAAAATCTTTTGTCAATTTAAAAGGCAAATCACGAATAGTGGGAGTGCCATCCGAAATTCAATTGAAATATGGATTGTTTTATGATTTACTGTATCCTTGAATACCGGCTCAATGCATGGATGGCTGAATTTCGTTGACACATCACGCTCAACCGTTATTTATTTATTACGCACAAGTTGAGATTTCCTCAGCCTGTGAAATTTCAAAGTCTCACAGATGTGTATTACATTTCTTTCCGTCACATAACAAGAAACCGTGTCCCTGACCACCGTGCAACGTCGGGCATTCGCCTGAGCACGATCATCTGACAAGAATGTATTATACGCCCATATCATATTAACGAGGAGGACAGGCCCTCGCTCCCAGGCCTAAATGAGATAATAGGATAATTTCACAGATAATAATCCAAGACGGGCCTGCTATTCTCATGTTGAGAACAAAATACCCGGATGAAATCGTAGTTTTCCCCGCAAGACCGTTTGGTAATATAGCATGTGCATGTTTTTTCGTCTGATTAGTAGCCCTCCATTGGGAAGGAATGTCGAAGGTGACGCTGATTATTGGCCCTTTTGACTTATGCTTTGAGCTCGCCTGAAGACATTCGTAGGGTTGTTATGTACATTAAAACAACTGTTGCATTGTATATCTGTTTGATTCTGGGGTTGACGGCGCCAAGGTCCATCCTCGCGTGAAAAATTCTTCTTCAATTTATTCGACGGGGATTTGAATCATTCAAGCTAGCCACGATAACTTAGTCGTCGCTTATAATGTGCGGGCTACATCTTTTTAACCGAGAGAGCGGGTAAGAAGGGGCCGAACTCTACTCATAAGTTGAACATGCCGACTACAGTACAATTGTTCGATGTGAAAATTGGTGTTGTCCCGTCTCTGCTGGCGTCACGATTAATTTATCACTGCATAATTCGTGCAGCCCAAAGTGCAGGGAGGGGAGACTCGAGTTTGGGATGGCTTCCGCAGATAACTGTCCACTCGATCCCCTAACCGAGAGGAGGCAATTATCCGTGAATTTTGTAGGGTATCAGACGTGGGCTGAAGGGCCCCAGTGTTAAAGGGCCGGCCCAAAATGTAGTCCAGCCCATGCGATGGCTGGTCCTGTTACCTGCAGTTTCTATGGACAGTCAAGGGCCCGTTCAAGTCCAGTCGCACTCGATCATTCTGAATGTCATCTAGTTCATTAGTTGGCATCCAATCGAGCGTTTGGACGTCATACCCGTCGGAAAACAGTCATGGAGGGTAAGTCCTCGAAGCAACATATTGAGTGCAAACAAGAGCCTCAACTATGGGCCGCATGGATCTTATTAATCCCCCTTGCAATTTGATAATGACGTACTTACTTAACATTGCCCCTGTAGAGCAAAATGAGTCTGGGATTGATTGAAATCAGACCGATTATATATTATTATAATTCAAATGATCTCCTTCATAATTTTAAAAAATAAATAATAGTTTTTTGCTAAGCAAAAATTAAAATAAAAAAAAAAATTGTTGAGGAGGAGACGGTTGTACCCGTGGCGTAACAAACCGCGGTGAGTCCCCCATCAAAAACAACCACCCCCACTCAGAGTCCCAGTCATCTCTCTCTCCCAATCTCTCTCTCTCTCCACCCAGTCGCTATCGGCGACTTCTAGGGGCGAAACCCTCAGCTCACCCTCTCTCCTTCTAATCAACTAGTCGACGCTCCGAGCGATCTGAGGGCCTCTCCTCTCTGGTCGCCTACCTCCATTTCTCTATCTCGTAAGCATCTTCAAGCTCTACCTATGGCTACTGCTTCGCTGTTCACCGTCTCCTGCATCATCGCTTTCATCCTCGTCATCGCTCCTTCCTCTCGTTCTGTGCCCTTCATCGTACTTCATGGTAGGCAATCTTTGCTTCTGCGACGATTTTCCTTTGTTAAGCTGTCCAATTAGAGGATCCGACTGAGTTATGTGTACTCTGTTCGAGGATCAGTGATCAGTCGTGCAAAATTGAAGCTAGGGCTTAATCACCTAGCACCGAATCTTCCAGAAGTAGTAGTGTCGTCACGGGATGTGTCTCTCTTAGCTCGGTACCTATCTCCAAACAGGGATTGTAGGTTTAGGTCGCTTTTATGTTGCTTATCGTGCAAGCTTGACTTCTCCGATATAAATGCCTGGCGCTTATTAGTTATTATTTGAACTTTGGGAAGCGATTAAGCGTCTGTTTGCGGTTTGAATGAAAGAAACTCATCAACCTGCATATCCTGTGAATTAAACCGGAGGAAAAGCGTTGTATACGGTGCAAACCTATGACTGCGGTCTCACTTCTTTTCCCAGTTCTAGGAAGGTGAATATTCCTGGATTTGTGCTTGCACTTGCTGTCTGAAAGAAAAAGCAAATGGAAAGTTGGAGAAATTGTTTGGAACTCCCCTTCTTACGCTCTATTCACATTTGCCATGGTGGATGCAAGACATCCTTCAATCAAGGCGGTGATGTTTTGTTATGTATTGTGATTAGATAATATATCACAAAAATCTATGAGGATTTAGGGGTTATTTTTGGCACAGTGTCACCCAGTAAACTATTCATATTATCATCGATGCAGTGTATGTATGATACATGAGCAAAAGTCGTCTGTCCTGATATATTAATTTTCTTCATGTGATAAGGAAATGAAAGTGATAATTTATATTGCCTTCGTTGCATTGTATGTGCTGCTAAAGGTTCTTTTATCTTTCTGGGAGTGGAGGCTTCCTTAGTGAACACAATAATGTATATATCATTTGATTGCAGATCTGAGTTTACTGTTGTAGCATTTTTCTCACGCTGACTTCCTAGAAAATTTGGTGTCAATAAGCCAATTTGTTTTTTTTTTTCACTAATGGCTACGGTGTTTAGATTACATTTTCAATCACATTGGCACTATATCATGACAGGTATTGGCGATCAATGTGTCAATCGGGGTGTTAAACAATTCACCGAGCAACTTAGTGAATACTCTGGTGCTGAAGGATTTTGTGTGTACGGCTATCTACCACTCATAGCTTCCCTCTTTTACCTTGTTGAATCCCATGAATATCGCACAATTATTGCGAGGAACTATGCAATAGATCCATGGTAAATCAGCAATAGAAAAAATTTGCAAACATATTGCATTACCAAATTCATTCACCTAGAAGATCACATTGTTGAAGATAGGAATTACTTGGTTATGATACTGATAATGGTTCTAAAACTCCAGAAGCATTCTTTTCTTTCTCCTATTATTTTCTGAAAATGATACTGTAGTCCGTTGGCAGATGTCCTTGTTGGCTCTAACAGTATAAATTCATACCTTTTCCCTTGTGGCAGAGAAGTCGGGGATGGATCATGGGATTCATGGTTCATGCCTCTCGAAGAACAGGTAAAAATCCACAAGAACTTTCTGTTGTCACTTTTGGTGTAATATGTGTAATTTGGTGACGTAATGTGAACTCCTATCTATGGTTGCAGGCTGCAGTTGTTTGTGAGAAGGTGATATTACATTGCAGGCATTATGGTCATTTAGTGGCTTTTCTACCTTGCCCTCGTACTAATTCACTTACAACTTCTCAGGTGAAAAAAATGGAAGAACTAGGAAAGGGTTACAACATTGTTGGCCTGTCGCAGGTGATTGATGATATTTACTTTCTGTTCGAGTCCCATGTCTCCTGCATTCAAAAATATTATTCTGATTGTCAACTGGCAATTCTGTAGTTCGACTTGGATTGCTGAGTTTCAGTTCTTGTCAGGTCTTCTTAACCTTCTGACCTCCAAGTACATCCCTTTCAATGCGCAATAATGTATGGGCTTGTTGAATGTCTTTACTTATTTGTTGATGTCGTGGATGATGAATAGAAATCAAGGACCAATCCTATAGAAGCACTGATGTTAATTCTGGCAGTGCCTCAGTTATGTTTGATTTGTTTATTGAATGTGATGTTAACTACGAATGAACTGACTTCAACAGTCTCTTTCTTTTCTCGATTTAATTGTCAACTAATATTTTAGTTGCCAGGGTAACTTAATAGGTCGTGGAGTTATTGAATTCTGTGATGGAGGGCCTCAGGTAAGAACCATTTGATCTTCCATGTTCCTCTTTCAGTCAGTTGGATGATATATTGTCTATAAATATGAATTGGAGAAGTTCACCTAAAATTAAACAAGAAGAAGAAATTGTTCATATCCCAGAGGAACTGATTACGGGGTGAGATATGAATCAGAATCCTTCTCATATTACAAGATGACAAAATTTTCCTTCTATTCTGCCCCCTTAGAGATGGAAATTTACCCGTAAAAATCTGTCATTTACTTTATATTAAACTGATATTTGATTGTTTTATATTGTTATGTAATACTCCTTAATCAAACAGGTGAAGAATTTCATCTCACTGGGAGGACCGCATGCTGGAACTGCTTCTGTGCCCCTTTGTGGTGTGAGTATTGTTCCATCCTCCATCATTTCTTATTTGCATGGGTGCCCGTCGTACAGTATCATCTTAGATTTCCCTACTATAACCACCCCGGGCCCTACATATTGTGGTTTAATAAGATACACAGATATATCTGCTTTCAATTAGAGGAGCCTGCAAGATATTACATAACGGAGTTTCTTTCAGAAATTTAAGAACAGAAAAATCTTTCCACAAGAATTTACTACTGGAGCAGGTTATGTCGTACAGTCATAGCCTTCAAACAGTCTTGACATAAGATCATAGTTCATACATTTTCCACAATGAGCTCCGTTTAGCATATAGTGCGACCAAATTGCTCGACTAAAAAGTCCTAGGCCACTACATATGGTATCATCTCCAATTTCACATTAATAATTAATAATTTCAAAGCATACATGATATGAGAGCATCTCTGACAAGAAACAACGCTGTTGTGTTTCATTCATGTACATGGTGTTAATGGGTCTTATGCTTCTACAGACTGGTCCTTGGTGCATTATAGCAGATAACCTCATCAAGGCACATATCTACAGCGATTATGTCCAAGTATGCAATTAAACTGCAGTATCTTTTTTCTTGTAGTATTCTGATTTATCATGGCTCCTGTTGAGCTTTGATGTTCAACGACATGCCATTTGCAGTCTCACTTGGCTCCGAGTGGCTATCTTAAATTACCGAATGTGAGTGCCCTTACAGCCTACTTAATGGAGAATTTGTAAAATCTTTCATAGTTTTCAGCTATTTAAAAATCCTCAACTTTATTTATTAAAAAAATCCTTTACTTTTGATTCTTAGTAGTTGTATTTAGCATAAGAACTGACTGTCAGATTTATTGTAATCTTTTCAGGATATTTCCCACTATTTAGCAAAGTGTAGATTTCTTCCCAAGCTCAACAATGAACTTCCTGATGAGAGGAATTCCACCTATAAGCAACGGTTCACTAGCTTACAAAACTTGGTCCTTATCATGGTCAGTTGGAAGGCGATTGCCTGCTGGTCTCCTTTCTCAAAGTTTTTCCTTGCTTTTATATGCAAGTCATAGCAGGTTTGAATTTTCATGGTGATGCTTTGATTGTGTCTATCAACAGTTTGAGCATGATACAGTTTTGATTCCCCGGGAAACCTCTTGGTTTGGATATTATCCAGATGGGGCCTTCAAGCCAATTGTACCTGCAAATCAGGTATAGAAGTCCAACCTTGCTATGTATATTCATCTCTCTCTATCTCTCTCTCTCTCAATTTGCCTTTACTGGCAATCAAAACATTGCGTGAGAGAGTTAGATGGAGGATAAGGTTGAGAAGCGTTTCTAGTGGTTGATCTGTCATGTCAATTTATTTCGGTTTACATAAAATTAACTGATACCTGTCTCTGATCTAACTATTGACCTAAGAAGTTTTTTACTGGTTTTCATGCAATGCAGACACAGCTTTACACTGAGGATTGGATCGGTCTAAGAACATTAGATGGAGCTGGAAAGGTCAAGTTTGTCAGTGTCCCAGGGAATCACCTTGGAATATCGAAGGATGATCTCAAAAAACATGTTGTCCCTTACTTGGAGGACAAGAAACAACATGAGTTTGGTGATTTCAAAGTGCGAGGAGGCATACGTGGGAGACCTATATCAAGCTTCTAGAGGTAAACAAGGTCGTCCACACAGCAAGCTGATGTCAGCAAATCGTTGCAGCAATCTCTGTTTGTCATCTCTTCTATAGCCGCTTTGTCAGTAGGTAAATTGGTGGGGACGAATAAGCGTGGAACCTTGTGGAAGAATGCTAAAAGCAGGTGATTCACCATGGCTCACTTCACGAGTTCCCTAGGAGAGAATGAAATCCAAAGAGTGTTTGGTGCATACCTGGAAGTTTCTGCAAATATTTGTTCATCTTTTATGAGAATTGGTAATATACGCTACTGTAGTTTGGGGTGTAAATTGTATTGCAATCCCTCGAACGTATACGATGTGTTTGGAGCTGTGCCTACCGCGTTGACAAAGGCCTAGGCTGTGGTTGCAATGGGTTGGTCCGTTCACTGCAATATGCTTATCGGAGTTAGCTTCAATTGGGTCATCAATGTGGCTATCGGTGAAAATAAATTTGTCGACATCTTTAGGGGCCCTAGTTAGACCTACTTGAGCGAGTGTCCGGTAGGCACGTAAAATAAAATTGAGCCGATATAAGACAATTGGGCCACTTTTGGTCTTGGTTGAGCCTACATGAGCCTGCGTGAACTGGGCTCACATTACGGCTTGGGCCGAATAATATATCATTGGTGCATCTAACTGGGCCAATATAGTGAGTTCCATGTACGAACTCGAGCAGACATTATTGGGCCATCTGAGCCAGCATTAATTGAGCCCCTAGTAAGTAAGTAGGCCGGAATAAAAATATCCCTTGCTGGGCCTATCTGATCAACATCTTTAACTGGGCTCATTCTTGGGCCGAAATAAGTTTATAATGGACTTGGACCGGCATGGGACAATTGGGCCTAAATGGAATTCAGCCGAACGTGCACCTTGACTAAGAGGCTACGCCGTCACACTTCGGCCAGAATAAAATTTAGGCCTGTTACAAATAGCGCATGGCAGAAGAACATATACTTAGGCAGGCCTGGGCTGATCTTTTTCCTTGAGAGACTTTCATAAGAAGGCCCATTCAGCAACCGAGGATCCTACTGCCCCTTCAGTTGGCTCAGTCTTAAAGGGCACGCTTAACCATACCCAGCAACTTAGAGTCGGCCCACTGACATATGGTGAGGGAAGGCCGAGACTTAATCCAGTCCATCATCAGGCCAGATGATATGGCATGAGATATTACCACGCACGTAACTAGACCATGCCGCGCCTATATCAGTCCGAACCATTAAGCTACGAAAGTGCCGCCTCCAGCAGCTCTGCCCGCCTGATATTGGGCCTCCAAACGGGGCCAGGAAGCCCGATATAATAATCTTCATGCGATGGTAGACCCTACTTAAGCCAAGCCTGCGCAGCATCTTTCTCACGGGCATTGAAGGCCCAGCCAAATAAAGCCAGAGGCATAATTTCCCGTTTATATCATCATCCCAAAAACCAGATAAACTTCAAGAGTCCTTCCAAAGCAACCAACCTCATTCCTTGGCGAGCCGAAGTTACGCTCACTACTGACTCATTTTATGAGCCCATCCCAATCCTAAGTCTGAAACATTGCAACACTCAACTATACAAGCAATATAGGAGGAGAAACCATATAAATAAGGAGAGAAGTACTAGAGTGGAGTATTCAACAAAAGGAGGTATAGCCTCCATCCCTTACCGCATATTTCTGGCTTTGTAGTAAACATGGATGTCCACATTGATACCTTCAATGCAGCTGCAAGCTGCCATTGGAGCCCATCTTCTCCAGAGGAATCTTGTGAGGTTCATGGTATCGGAGCCACAAGCATGAAATCCTCGCAAGTGCTGCCTCACCAGCAACATACCCGATGGATAACCCTCAGATCCGCCCATATCTCTGATCTAACATTTGTCAGATTAGGCAATGTCCTGGAACATTTGAATGATAACAAGCCACTTTGAAGAAGCTAGAGAACCCTTGGACAAACCAACTTGACATAATCATAAGCAGCTACAGGCGTCATCTGCTTGAGCTTCACCTGTAGAACAAAGCAGCTTCATGATAATGAAAATTCAGCAATATCAAGCATCAAAAAGAAATGAAACTAAGAAATCCTTCCATGGTCATGCACTAAAAATGTAACAGATAACAATGATTGTACAGTTGTACTACGACCCTGACCCACTTTAGGACACCAATATAGCCAACCAAAGAAATGCCAAGTCAATAAGCATACCATTTTCTTCTGCTTAAATTACGGGAAAATGATTCTTTGCATGGGAGTTAATACATTTTAGTTGTTGCTACAGAAATCTATGAAAAGTTTCTGCTTATAATTCTTTGCTTCTAGAACAAATAAACAATACTCTCTCATTTTCCAAACTGCTTTTTGCATAAGAACACAAGGAAAAAAAAAGAAAAAGAAAAAGGTACAGTTGATATGAGAAGGGCAAAGGGTTCTTAGATAAAAGTGTCCTTTCAATGAGAAACATGCAAAAGAGAGTCGCTATAAAGGCCCATTAGTTTATGGAAAACGCTCTCAAATATCATTCCATCTCCAGAAGGAGCAACCATACAAGAATCAGCATTTTGCAACTTTGTGTTTTAGCCAATATTATTTTCTAAAACAAAAGCTAAGAAAAGGAAACAGATGGATTATCATCTTTAACAAAGATTTACTTCCAAAATAAACCTGAATGAGAAATTTTGAATTCATCGTAACACAAGAAAATAAAATATTATCTTAAGAGTAAAAAAAACAAAAAGAAAAAAAAACAGAAACAGAAAAGCCCAAATCTTACATAGTTCTGAAGCACCACCAGAACGTCATCTCTAGAGTTATTTAATTAAATAACAGGTTTTGGTGTTTGTGCCTCATATTATTATACATGAATGCCACCTAAAATAAATATAGATATTGGAAAATGGACAACATAGAACAACTTAATCTAGAAAAACTATCTCCCCCAAGCATCGAACACAAATAGTTTAGGGGAAAAAATCCATTTCTTAAAACATGTCAAATGAAAATCTTGCTCACCTCATATACTTAAATCCACTAAAACATATTCAGAAAATCGATAAAAACCTTTCTTTGCCCCTTTGCAAAAATAATACCAAAATGATGATGCAAGAAGGATGAGAGATAATTTCGAGAGAGAATAAACCACACCAAGAACGTTAATTTTGCTGACAAAGGAATGTGGGATTGGGGGAAAAAAAACTCTGGAGCCATAACCAGCAAATTAGATAGAATATCGAAAAAGAACTTAAATTTCAAGATAGAAAGGGGAGTACACTCACATGGTGAATAGCTTTTGAAACCAGTTTTTCGTATGGCTCATTCAATGTAATCACTCCATGAACACCAAACTCCTTTAAGTACGGCAGGTCACCTTGGATTGTAACTGCACATAACAGAACAAACCAAAAACATATGTTTATCTATCAGAATAAAGAGAAAACCAAACCGACACCACATATTGGTAACATACTGAAGTAGCATCAAATAGGATAAACATGTGTCATGATATATTGCAAATCATAGCATGAGTTACATCCAATCACAACATCAGAGAGAACACCTAAGCTGCAAGCATCCAAAAGAAAGAAAGAGCATGTACTGTAGGACACAGAAACCTGGCATGTCAAGTGGATACAAACATAAAACAACATTGACCAAAATAGACACATACTAGAAAGTCGAGAACTAGAAATTATCAATAGAAAGCAAATGAAATAATGTAAAATATTGAAAACAGGCAGAATTGTACCTCAGCGACTCAATCCCACCACCTGAACTAAGGCTGAATCCTATTCCTCACAACATTGCAAAGCACGTTAGGATAAAACAATAAGCAAGCTGCAGCTCCAATCAACACCCTCACTACATCAAGCGGCACAGGACTACCTGTTCTGCCACCTAAAACAGCGTCAATTTCCACCGCAGGCGGTCTCCTCTATCCCACGTGCACCTCTTCTTCCTTTAATTGCTCAAACATACATAGCCACAGTCCAAAAACAGGACAACGATAAAAACCTAACTTAGCCGAGACGAGCTGATCGTCAGTAGTAAATCTACAGAAACAGCCGACTGGTACAACAGCCACCACTAAAATCCCAATTCAAGCTACTGACATCTGCAAGGGCACAGGAATCCTACAGAGAGACATGCATCGACCGATCAAGAGGCGTTTCAACAGATGAGTACCGATAGCACGAATCGAGGGTGAAATCGGTGAGATCGCCACCAATGCTCTGGAAAGAGAAGACCAATCGGCGCACTAAGACCGAAGGCGGAGACAACTGAGATCCGATTGAAGGGAATGAGAAATCGGGAGGCGGTTCAATTTGCCGAATAGAATCAATTCCCTAGCCCAGGGCGATTGCCTCGTTTCTTTTCTACCTCCCTCTTCAACCAACCACCCATCCTTTTTGAATGACTGAATGAAACGACGAGAGAGGGACAAGGGGTTACGTCCTTTTGAATGACTGAGTCCGAGTGAAACGGAGGGAGCGGGAAAGGGCACGGGCAGTGATAGCATGACCTACCGGTCAGCGAGGAGAAGCATGACAGACGATGAATGAACTCCACGTGGCAAGACTCGATAAGCGGACAGTTTTTCACTTGAAAGAAGGAACATATTTTTAGAAATTTTAGAGTTTGTTAAAACATTACATATAAGATATGGCAAAACAGGCTCGATAACTTGGTTTTAGGCAAAAACCGACCTGTTGCACCATGGTTAGAAACTCGAATCTTACCCAAGTATGCCTCTTCATTGATCAGGAACATTCAAATCCTTAGTACTAAGTAATGAACAATCAAGATCAATCACACATTATTATGAAGAGTAATACTTGTGCACGTTGAATAATGAGAGGGTATAACATCACAAATACCATTTGGCCAAGGTCTTTACTTTGACAGATCAGAAGGCTGTGATAGTAATTTTAGCTCTAGCTTACTGAGAAAATGATGGATCTCCCTCAACCAACTGTTAGTTTCATGAGCAAGACCAAGAAGAAATGGCCTCTCGGTAAAAATTCTAATTGCTCATTTCATTGAGATTCTTCAGCTTAGATGTAACAGATAGATAGCTACGAGGGTCGTCAAGCTTTCCAATCACTTTGGTTCAAAAACTCCCCAGCAGGATAAACAAATCCTGCCAATGCAAGAGAGTAAGCCGCAACTTACAGCATCTTTCAGATCTGAGATATAAACAAAGCCATCTCCAGAGGGTAAAGCGGCCTCCCCACTCTAGTCAACCTCTGAAATCAGCAAATTCTCACCACTTTTTTTTCAGGCACTTCACAATTTTATCAGCATGGGGAGCTTGGATTCTAATTCCTCTATCGAGCATTAACTTTGCAAGAGTCAGAGCCTCTTCCCTGCACTCAAGCTCATAGAGCCCCTTGAGGAGTGCTGTGAACACATCATATCCAATGAAAGCCGAGAATCCTGCCTTCTCGATTTTTCTCAATATCAGAAACGCATCAGAGGGCCTTCCCTTAGAGCATAGCTCCCTCAGTATCACATTACAGGTCATCGCGTCGGGTCTCATCCCAAGACTCAACATCCAGCTAAATCGTCTTTCAGCCTCTTCCAAATTTCTTACCCTTATCAAAGAAATGATCAGACAGCTATTACAATCTGCAATTGAAACACCACCGCAAGAAACAAATTTGTCTATCAATTCATCTGCTTCCTTAACACGCCCTTCAGCACAGAGACCATCAAATAAGACACGGACGGTGACCCGATTTGGAGCACACCCATGATTGATCATTCTGTCCAATACCACCAATGCCTTCGATGGAAGGCCTTGAATGCAGAAGCTATGAATCACAGAGGTGTATGTAATGGCATTAGGTCTGCAATCTTCAACCCCTCTCTCCATCTCTGCCAATAATTCTAGAGCCTTCTCAAGACTCGCCTTCCTGCAAAACCCATCCAAGAGGGCTGAGAAAACCACCACATTTGGGACACAGCCCTGCTCTTTTATTTCCTGAAACAGCTTAGAAGCGTCATCTAATTTGCCCACATCACAGAAGCCCTTTATCATCTCCATAAAAGTGACCATATCAGCACAAACACCGACCGAACCCATTTCTCTCATCAACCTTTCTGCAGTACCCATGTCGCCCTTTTGACAGAACAGCCTAATGACAATATTATATGCAACGGTATCAGCCCCTAGGTTGAAATCTCTCATCTTTCTCAATACCCATAAAGCCTCATTAGCAAGCTTAGCTTCCCTGCATAAATTCAAGACCACCTTAACTGTCTTTAAGTTGACAGGGCACTCCTCGACTCTATAAGACTCGAGAACATCCAGAATGGCACCTGGGTTCTGATGAATTCGGAAAATCTTACAAGCTTTGCTGTACATATGGCTACTGTGCTTGTAATTAGATTGAGTGCCAGACCAAATAAAAAACCTGAGACCCAAAATGGAACGATCAGCAGCGCATCTGCGCAAGACCTCGCTCACACATGAAGGATCGACTCTGGCCCTGATAGAGGCTAAGGCCTTCTCGATATTGGCTCCATGATTCTGCAATTGGGCGTAGAATTGCTCGGCCGGTGAGGCAGCGGTCAAATGCAAGGTCGAGAATTTGTTTGTCCTGGGACCAATTGAGAGAGCAGTGAGTCGAAAAACAGAGCTTCGGAGCATCCCTTCAGCAGAGTTCGGGGGTCTTTTCAATAAAGCTACAAGAATGCGGAAGCCCTGACGCCCCGAATTGCTGATTGGTGCCTCAACGATTTTGGGGTTTTTTCTGCCGCGGACTCAACCCTGATGGTCTCTTAGAATAAGACTAGGCAATGAAATTAGTGGATTCGCCTTTTGGTCTATGTCGCAACTCCACCTCCCGCAGACTGAAGCCGCCGGAGCTGGAGAGGGGACGCACGCACGGAGGCGGAGCAAGGTGAGATGGCACCTGGAGAGTGAAGAAGAGACGCACAGATACCGGGGAGCATCAGCCGCGAACCGTTGATTAGGGATGGGGTTTTTCCAGAAAGGGAAAGGCTGAAGGCCTGTTGAAGCATACAAGCCGTTGATGAGCTGATAAATCCGACTGCTGTGAGTCCATTTTCGTTTTTTTGTAATCTTTTAGTCGGACGGATCAATATCCTGGTTTTTTCGGGTGGGGCAGGAAGAACTCGGGTCGGTTTTCCAACAGCCAAAAAACTGAATCTGCTGCCTTGACTCTGGACCCTAAGAGTCGGCTTTCCCGGGCAGAATTAAGGTCGTTCTTCATCATTTTGTGGTTCGACTCTTGCAGCCCTACCAGCCTAAGGGCACTTTGGATCGAGGTATTTGGGTGAGGGAAGGCGAGGCAAAGAGGAGAATTAAAGAAGGGGTTATGAAGGGATTAATATGATAAAAATGCCAAATTAAATTATCTCAGTAATAGAGAAGAAAGTGAGAAAAAAAATATATAGAAAAACTTAAGATATAGAGCCATGTCATAGTTTTAAAAATTAGACTAGGTTAGTCGGTTCAACCGGTTTAATTGGATTTCGATCACTTATTTGATCCGGTTCTTATAAAAAAAAATTAAATTGTACTTTCAATAAGGTCAACTTTGATTGAACCGGTCTGTTCTCAATTTGACCGGTGAACCTAATTGAACCGATAAAAAAATCGATCGATTTAAATTCAAGAAATAACAATAAAACATATTGTAATGTATCTATTTTATTTTACTATATTTATATTTATATTTCATATTAAACTTTTATTTAATATAATGGTTATATTGATATATTTTATTATAAATTATATTTAAATTATGATATTATATAAATTTTGGTAATATTATTTATTAAATATACAGTTATACCCATGAACTCATGCCTACACTGATTCTTGGTCCGATTCGATTTTAAAAACTATGATATACATTCATGCAATATAATAAAAAAATTGAAAAAAAAGAGTAAAAGATAAAAGTTGAAATACTGCAACAATATTCTTGAAATAATTTTGGATGCAGTCACTAATTTTTTTTCAGGATACAGCAATGCGCTGAGCTAAATCCTGAGCTCGAACGACGATCCGAAGAGATTGGCAAACACCAATCGAAAATGATGCGGGGAAGACAGAGGGAGAGTCAAAGTGCAAGTGCATAGCTGGACTTGACTGGTTCAACAGCCAGCTTAAACCAGGCTCTACTGGCTCCACGAATCTAATTCTCATTGAAGAATCTCTGGAACGACCCGTGGAGGATTCTCAGAAGAACGCGCATCACATAACCATCCATGTCCAGCGTGTCTCTCTGGCCTTGTCGGGCCAAAGAGTCCGTCCGGCTGATACGCTCTCTCATCTCCAGGGCAAAAGATGCTAATCCACCTCATAAAGCACTTGAATCAGCAGCATGCAGGCAATCGCACGTGAGAGGAGTCGGTTTAATATGAATGATATGCTCGTTTGCATCTGTTCATTTACTTTCCAAATTTATGCTTCAAACTTATCTCTCAATAGTCTCAAATATCATATATTGCGGCCAAAAACTACCAGCAACCAGTGCACTATGGTATTACTTCCATAATTGCATTGATTCGGTGGTTCAAAATTTACTTACATATGAATTTACTGAGTCCAATATTATAAGTTTAAATCCCTTATAGTAGACCAGTTAATTCAGAACAATCCACAAGCTCAGTAGGCAGGAAAAATTCTAGTCCGTTCACGAATGTTTCGTATTTTAAACTATCCAGTCTGACTCGAATCAAATAAAAAAATAATTTCAAGAAAAAACTATTTGATATTTTAAAATAATTTTTTTTATATAATATGATTGACCAATTAATCTAAATATTATATTAATTTAAAAAAATATTAAAATAACTATTCATATATAATTATTTGCATGTAATCAATCGTTTGTAAAAATTTCCTAGTAAATATCTTTTGTACATTTGAACAAATATCATTCTAATGACACAAAAATCCTAGTCCGTACATAATTTTTTTGTATTGTGCGCAATTCAAACTAACTTTTTACAACTTTTGACAGGTCTACGCTCTAGTGGCTTGAATCATTTGTTAGTTGTGACTCATTGTACCATGGTTTATACGTTGTAGGTATTGGAAAACATGGAGAAAAATCATATATGCACCTTTTATCGTATGTGCATACGTACATGTACGATATACACATACGATTGACATACAGAAAAAAAGAAGCAAACGCCAGGCAGACCGAAAGGAAGAATCCTGACCACAATCCACGCAACCTATATGCCAATTCGTCGCCCTCTTCGCTTGGGATGCTTTGTCCCTCCCCCCCGCCGCACGCTCGGATGCTCTCAGAATCTTAGCCGAAGCCATCCTCTTCAGCCATGAATAAACACAAATAATTTTTTAATGGAAAAGAAAGAGGATTTAATATAGTCACATTGTCTCACCTTTTGTCAATAAGACTTCCCTTATCCAATTCTCATGTCGGTTGATTGGTGCTATCTTGGTTTTACAGCTAGCTAATCGTGCAGTATTTCGAAGAGTAAAACATATATTATAAAGATTCCGATCATATGTACTATCCAATTACATGCTCTGGACAAACAAAAGATTATCACAAAGCCTTGTCCATCGCAATGTCTAACCTGACTTTCCACATGGACGAGTCGCCATAGCCAGAAAGTGGAGTGAGCGAAGAGAGAAAGCCTCGAGTCACTTTGGAGGGAGAGCCATTAAAATGGGTACCCAAAGCTTTTTTTCCCCCTTCCACTCTCTCTGCTTTTCTTTTTCCCTCCGCTCTCTTCCTTAACCGCGAAGTCTCCCTTCCTCTCTCCCTCCTCCTCCTCCTCCTCCTTCCCAGTATATCTCCCCCTTGTTGTTTCCCCCTGCAGCCACGAAAGCCCACTAGTCCAATGGCGGAAACAGAGACCCACCTCAAGGAGCAGGAGGAGAGCGGGGAAAGGACGAGTAATTACTTCTCGAACTTCCTGCACAAAGCTTCCCTCGCCTTAATATTCCTCGTAATTATCCCTCTTTTCCCTTTCCAAGCCCCTGAGTTCATCAACCAAACTGTGCCCACTAGAAGTTGGGAGCTCCTCCATCTCATATTCGTCGGTATTGCCGTATCTTACGGGCTCGTCAGCAGCAGAAACCAAGAAGAAACAGAGAAAGAACCGCCGGCGTCGAAGTTTGACAGCACAGACTCCTACGTTTCTAGGTTGCTGCAGGTGCCCTTTGTTTTCGACGACGAGCCCGATAAGCAGTCGGACTCTACAGATGAGATCAGTAAGCTCGAAACGAGGAGCATTCAGTACGCGCTGAATGAACCTGAGGTGCTCCTGGCTAAGGAACATAAGCAGAGGGTTCACAGTATCCGTAGCAGCTGTAGGATTGGGGAAAAACCTCAGCTTTTGCCTGTCCGGAGCCTGAAATCTCGGGTTCTAGAGGACACGAAGGAATTGGTCGATGAGACAACTGGTGTATCTAGTAGCCCTTGTATTTCCAGGTCCAGTTCCAATCTTCTGGGCTCAAAGAGGTTCGTGGGATCAGTTGGCTTGCCTGGTCGAATGACGAGTTCACAGAGACTTGGAGAATCCGAGGAGAAGGTAGAGGAGAAGGAAGCTGTTGTGCTTCCGTCTCCAATACCGTGGAGATCGAGGTCGGGAAGGATGGAAGTAAAGGAGGACTTCCCGGGTCCTGTTTCTCCTTTCTCTTCTACGAGGGGCCTGGATCACTTTCAGGCCAAGCCGGAGGTATCTAAGCCACATATTTCTGCACTCTCTCGGGCCAATTCGGGTTGTCAGATCTCCCCTTCGCCAAAGAAATCGCCTCTTTCATCGGAATTACAGACACAGACTGCGGAGGACTTCATGAGAAGGAAGAGCTTCCAGAAGTCTCCTCCTCCTCCTCCTCCCCCATCTCTTATTTTGAGATCATCATCAATGACACCGCGTTCGAGTTCGGGTTCTCATCTGGATGGGGTCTCTTTGTACAAGGATCTGAGGAGAAGCTATTCCAGTGAGCAAATGGATGTGAGTCGTGTCCATTCAGGGATCCAGATGAAACCAAGACGCATCCCTCTTCACGATGTGGGGAAGTCGCGGAGAACGTTCCGAGCTCAAAAAGACGGACGTCCTGGAGGATACGGTGCTGAGGAAGCTGAAGAGATGACTTTGGTTGAAAAAACTTGGGAAAAGACCGGTATTGCTCGGAAGCCAAGCTCTTTAAAACCTCCGGAAGGTTTTGTGGAGGATGTGCTCTCGGAATCAGATGAAGAATCCCCTGCGAGCGGGGATGATGCTGGAGGAACTTCGAAGAATGAGGAAGTCGGTCCTGGTAGCAGTGTCAGCGACGGAGGGCCAGATGTTGACAAGAAGGCTGACGAGTTCATAGCAATGTTCAGGGAGCAGATAAGGCTTCAGAGAATCGACTCAATCAAGAGATCAAGTGCGGAGATTAGTCGGAGCCTTTCACGGTAAAGCTAGAGGATGTTGAATTCGCACTAAACTTTCAAACATTTCGGGCTTATTTTCTTCTTCTGGTGTTTTCGGACGTACGATAGTTTGTTCAGACAGAGTGGGATATATGAATCATTTATAGCAGCCAGCTTGTTTCCTTGCAGTAGGAATTGCTTCTGCCCAATTCAGTACTTAATCTCAGTGTATACTTGCAATGGATGCCGAGAACCAAGTTGCTTTACGTGTCTGATGGATAGCCCGAAAATTCTTGCAGATCAGCTCCACGATCTCAAACATCTGAATTAGCACCATTACCGAATGATCCCCAATTTCTTCTGTTTCACCACGCAAACAAGATCTCAGAATGAGTTTATTCTTGTGAGCTCCATTTGTTTAGCTTGTTTTTCATGTACAGCAGAAATGGCTAGCAGTGAAAAGGGATCACTGTGTGAACACTTTGAACGTACTGTGCGGTAATCCAATCTCGTTTCGGTTCCCTGCCAAAAGTGATGTGAGACGTTCTCTTGCCACCTGTGAACAAATTCTTTCAGTACCGTTTCCACCGACCGGAAACCTGGTCTCTGATTCGGTTGTCGCCCTTTGGTAGACTTGTAATTCCATAAATCGATCCTTGCCGTGATTCACTGCCTATCGGTCCACAGTGGCAGCAATACGCGCCTTCCCCCTTCACAAACTCTCCAGAGAATTTCTTTATTTGTCTTGCAGAGAATGATATAGCCCAAATCAATTTCCAGGCAAACCCGTGCTTTTTTTTTTTTGTTATTGCAAAAAGAAATGATTCATCACTAATTAAGAACAATGAAGAACTCGGGCAGCCCAACTAAATCTCATTCTCTTCGTTAACAAAAGGACGGCAGTCGGGGTTGCGTGTGTGCAGGAACGTATACAAGCAGCAGCACACTGGGGCAAGGTTGTCGGCCGAGATACTTAGAGGTTTCAGGACAAAAGTTTAAAGCCCATGCGTCAGAAAACGAGATGCTGCAACAATGGTACCTGGAGAGCTTGAGCGAACTCCATAAGAGTGCCCTAGCAGAAACAGAGGCTTGTCAAGCGCAGCCGTCCCTCCCCCTTCAGGAATGTTAAAATCGGAGCAGAAGGTGAGCCCATGAATGGAAATATTCCTTTTGCGGAGTGAGTCAAAGCTCTTGTCACTTCAGGCCTCTGATTAGCAAGTCATCTCCAGATTAGAGCAAGACCGGCATCTAGGGGATAGAGCGTGAACAAGTTTTCTCTGCTAAGAGTTTCCGAGACACCATATGTGGGTCAATTATTCACAGAACACTGATTATGCTAGTTGGCAAGGATGCCGAGGATGATTTTGACACAGTAATCAAAAGAGGAGATCAGCAGAGATTGCATGGTGATGGGCCACATGCGACAGGATCGAACAATAACTGACATTACAGAGATTGCATCATGACAAGGAGGACATTAGGGTAAGGAATCATGTAGGAGAATACAAACTGGTAGGCCGGTCCATCCATCCTGGAACCACCACATCTCAGACGGGGCCTTTTCTTGCATGTTTCACTGCATATTAGCGAGAAATCGCAATTGAACTAACCCAGTCGCCAAAGAAAACGATTGCAACAGAAAATCAATGAGCACAATGTCATGCTAGAAAACACCGTCCTGTCGGAAAAGTTCAGACCTTGCCAGCTAGGAGAAAGTAAATCAAACATTTCTTCGAGTGACACTTCTAATCATGAAAGTCCTGAGCTGGTTAAAATGGCAATAATGGAAATCTTGTCTGCTGAGGATGGAACTTCCTTCCCAGCTGTAAACGGCTCCGGTTCACTGGACCATTCGGGCCAGTGGCCAACTTGGCCATGGCAATCGAGTGTCACAGTTATGGACCCCTTGAGGTGTAGAGATGAGACAGATCCTATCCACCCCAGTCTATCAGTATATACAGCAGTAACTTGGGATGACAGTCTCACGTAATCAATGCGGGGATCGAATTTTTCTGCGTCCCGCTAGCGTTGACAACTCCACCTACCAACCAGCCCTCACTTGCAACCAGGTTTTGATGTCACTTGGCACATGATCACACTACAAGGAAACAAACACGAACAATATACAAAGGGAAAACTCCACTTATATTCACAATTGTACAAATATGAAAAACCCTTTATAAGAGCAAACTTACTCAGCTTGTTAAGTATATGCCTCACAACCTCCGCGCTGCTTACACTCCTCACTTGACACACCCTAACCCGACACACTTCGGCGTTACAAGGGTAAACATGGCTCACTCCCCACTCATCATTGAGCTACAATTTGCAGTAACAACTCTATGCTTTGCCGCCCATGCTCTCCCTCGTGTTTCCCAGTTTTCTCTAACTGCTCTCCTTGGCTCTCCTTTTTGAGATGCCTTGAGACCTCTGTGGTTTCTCCTCTGATAATTTTGGATTGCTCCCCTTAGAATAAGACTAAACCCCCTTTATATAGAGGTGATTGACAGACTAGATATGGCAACTAATATACTTAAATCCCTTGATTCTCTCCATCAGATATCAATCCATCCAATCTTGGCCCTCGATCTACAATCTCCAAGATTGTTTCCATAATAGATTGATTTGTCATATCCCGGGAGAATCTTTCCCCGATTGTCTATTATTACCTGATCTTCTATCTTGATCATGTTCATCCCACCTGGACAGCATCTCGGCCACATTTGGACAGCTTCTTGGATGCATTGGACAACTGCGCCCCACTTGGTTCCTGATTGATCATCAGCCGCTTCGCATAAGGAATGTTGGTGTCAGTGATCCTTATCCTGTGAGCACTGATCCTGCGCTCCACAGCATCCCGTGCACCTTCTGTGAGTAGTTGCGCTCCACACACTCGATCATCAAGTCCCGTATGATCAAGACTCCACTTGCGTGTCTGCATCTCCACTCGTCCACCGTGCACTGTCGCCGACCAGCAACACATGGCTCCTTCGATCGACCCTAGCATGAAGTGATCAAGCGCCTCTCAATCACTCTCTGCTCATGTCTTAGCGTTCCCAGGCTGTCTTTAGCGATCATCCGCCTTGCATTGGTCAACCAGCATCGACCCCAAGGCCACGACACTTGCCTTTCGTCCACCAAGTCCTTGCTTCGCACTGCTCCGCTTGGTTGCTCGAGCAAGTCTCTTGTCCAGCTTAACCTCTTGACCACAAACCTTCTCTCCACGTGCCCCGCATTAGCATGTATGCACTCCCGTAGTCACGAGATACAACCTGTGGTACGCATTACTCCGGCTCATAACTCATGGCCGTAACAAACAGTAACCACCTGGCCCCATGTTCGCTGTAAGACAGCATTGCCCAAGTTGTCTGTGCGGATGGCTCACATGTATTGGCATTACTGAGAACCAAATTCCTGATAGGAGATTACAATATCCAGGTCAGATAATGATTCCGACAAATCAGAGGTCGACTTGGGCCCAAAAGAAGTGTCGTATCCTAAATAGCAAATATCAGTCATTACATACCTATCTGCACATGCGAAGTGCAGATATCAATCCACTCAATAATTTCTCTGGACCAAACACATGACTTTCTTTTTCCTTATATACTCTATTTCATGTTTCTCGCCTTTTTGATCCCCTTTTTAATCTGGAAAACCACGAAATCAAAAGAAGAGAACGAGGATGACCCGCCAAAATCTTGGACTGGACATAAAGGTTTTGTTTAATCATCTTCTATGGCCGCTTTCTCCTCCATCCATCCACAGTAGAGCACCGGACAATGCATCGACAGGAAACTTTCACAGGACAAGGTTTTGATTTCGTCCCCTAAAATCCGCACGTTTGCCTCCCAAAAGAACAGAGAGATAAGGCCAAATCTCACCCCACAATAATTAACCAATTATTGGACCCAACAAACGTGAAGTCTTTCAAATTGTTCCACCAATCGAGATCCTGGTAATTCAGATTAGGAAGAACAAGATCGGGACAAGGAGACCCCTGAGACAACACGCTACTAGTACCAGAGGAGCCACATCTAACTTGACTCTATACGAGTACGTAAGAGTGATTCGCAACTCAGATCGGGCACACGCCTTCCTGAACCACCCTGCCTGAATGGAGAAGCCCTGTCTGACTCACTGCTTCTAGTCGTCAAGAAACGCACACCCACCTCAGGATTGGTATCAAGAATAATCTACGGGAGGTCACCCGTAATTCGGAATAATCTTCCGAAATATCTTTTGTTTTCAAGCCAATCTCAGTTCACATGCGATGGGTCAAATCACAGTTGCTGGTCGTGAATATTGCCGAATCAAAATGCTAAGGAGATTAGTCAATGGAGTGATTAATAATCAGACTTAGAATTTTACGTGGAGAAGAAATAGCAATAATCGGCCCCCTAGTCTAAACTATGACGTCGTATAGTCGTGGAATAAGAGAGGTGAGTCGATGACTCAAAACATCTACAGAGACACCGGGATAGCTTTTCTGGTCCCAAACGGCCACAGTTTTCACGGTACGAGGACCATAATGTCCTTCCCGTAAATGGCTAAGACCTAGGCCGTAGGACGTCGAATGGCGCATGGGCTGCTGGGGCCCATGGGTTGATGGGGATGGGCCTGGGATGCGCTGGTGCAATGGCAATCGTCCTCGGGTCGGATGCGCCAGCTGGGACTGCGACTCGCTCGCACGAGGGGCACATGGTGAGTGTGGTCGGCGGCGTCATCTGCATGTAGAACTGCGGGGAGAGCTTCAGCGCCCTCAGTTCCTGCACTTCCTTCTGCAGACGACGGTTCTCCTTGGTCAGATTCTGGCAGCACCTTTTGAGGAACTCGCAATCGACCTCGGTCTGCTTGAGCTTGGTCCTGGAAAATCAAGAAGATTGAAAGATCGTCAGTGGCTAAGATAAGGAGAATGCCGTTAAAGGAGTAGCGGACTGACGGATCTTCTGACCTTGCCCTTCTGTTCTGGAACCAGACCTCCACCTGCCTTGGGCGCAGCCCGAGCTGCTTGGCCAGCGCCAGCTTCTGCTTCTGCATTGCCACCGGAACCGAACGCATTAATTAGGATAAAATATTGTTTCTGACAACCGAAGAGCTTCTAAAGATAACAATAACCTCTCAACAAATCATAATATCAGATCATACTCACCGGGTTAAGAGTGTTGTGCTCTTTGAAGCTCTCCTCGAGGATGGCCGACTGGTCCCTGGAGAGCCTCAGCTTCTTCCTGGAAGCGTCCCCATCCTCCTCGTCGCTGATTCCCCGGGAGGAGGCCCTCTCGTTGTCTGCGATCAGGTCCTCATGGTTGGTTTCCCTCTCGCTCCTCTTCCCAGAGAGCGACGAGATGGTGCTGTTTGGAGAGGAGACCGCAGCTTCGCCCTCGCAGTCCGCTGCCGAGGGCAACCTGTTGACGTCAATCCCACGAAGGAACGAGCGGGTTTCTCCGGAGCTCCGATCTGCAGAGAAACGGGAGGAATCGTTTTCAGCCTCTACAGTAAACCTTCTCGCTTGGAAATCATCCTGTTTTAGTTGAAATCGTCGAGAACTTTGTGAATGGACCGCAAAGTGATAAAAAAATCAACAAACTTTAAGGTAGAATATGATAAGTAGAGCGAAGGATCGTTTTGAGAAAACAGAATGCTCAGAGTCAGGGAAAATGAATATTTTAACGAAAACGGCCAACTTAAAGTGCATACTGAGCTCGAAAAAGCAGCGGGAAAACAATGTTTTCTAGTCCAAAGGAGAGGGAAATTTATAATACATATAATCGAAAGGAGAAGCCCAGGAAGATAAAGGAATGCTTCATTTTTAGAAAAAAGAACCAGCCCCCTGGTATAGAAACAGACCGACCAGATCCGGAACAAGAAGAAAACGGAAGAGATCAATTCATATTCGATGTGTTTTTTTCTTTTTTCTCTCTTGTTTAGAAAGACAAGGAGAGAGTACCTAAGGAGACGAAAGCTGAAGAAGAAGAAGTGGTGGAGGGGACCAGAGAGGGGATGAGATTGAGCTGCAGAGGAGGCGGCTGCTGCTGGCGGTGATGGCTGCCGCTGCCCTGGTGGAAGCTCAGGCTCAGAGACAGTCCCAAATCTTCCTTATCAACCATACTTGAATGAACCTGATGGACTATCCTTCTCCCTGCCCTGTTGCTTAATCTCCTTGCGAGCAGAAGAGCTCTGGGATCAATAGGAGGACAGCCTGCTGCAGTTTGACAGTAGATGGAGGGGAGGGGGATGAACAAGAATAGAGAGAGAGAGAGAGAGAGAGAGAGAGAGAAGTGCAGAGTGTAGAGACGGGAGAGATGGGCAATGAATGGGAAAGTGAGGGGTGAGTTATTAATAGCATAGGGAGGAGAGAGAAGATCGAAGGGCTAATTTCAAGGTCCCGTTTATTTATGTCAATCATGCAAAGCGTCTGCCCCACAAATTATGTGCTCCGTGTTAGGGGTGAAAGGGGAAAATCGGAAAATCGGGAAATAAAAAAACTATTCTCAACCCCCAAAAAAATGATTTTTTTTATCATATTTAAAATTTGGTTAATTTTTTTAGTAGTCACGTCTCAAACCAAAAAAATCAGTGAGATTGACTCATCTGATTCTTATTTTTATATTTAATAATTTATTTAATTTATCATTAGAAATCTAAAATAAATTCGATCCACCATTAGATACATTTTACACCATTATTTCCCAATAAAAATATATTCAATTATATGTTTTTAACACATCACCCTACAACTTTTCGATATTAAAAATCATATTACTAATATAATGAATATTAAATTAGGGGAGCCCATTCCGTATAGGAAATTGGATTTATTATATTACCACGAGAACTCCTGGAACGATATCGTCCATTAATTGGTAAATTGGTATCAAAATTATTATTATTATTATTTTAAAAAAATCCAAAGGTAATTTTGTCTGAATTTGCATGGTGTATATGTCGTATGCATTTTGACATTATGCATTCACGCTACTGCCGTGCCAAGAGAATAGAAAGAAAAAATCATGGGAAATATGAGCCAGCCGTCGGACTTTGAATCTATGCGTCCTCGGTAATCAAATGGTCAAAGTAGGAGACTAATGTGCGGAAGGTGGAATAAGTGCGTACATGTCACGGAGTTCTTGGACACGTTTCTCCTACAGCCTAGAACCTTGAATTTCAAGTACTATAATTGTTGACACAATTTTACATTTTTACCCGTTATATTTATAAATATCAAGCATATTCTTCAAAACTTAATCAGATTGGGAGCCGTGTAGGTATGAGTTCATGGGTCGGATCGAAGGTTCAATTAGTCAAATCGCATATTTAATAAATAGTATCAATGATATAATATTAATAATAAATATATATAATATCATAATCTGAATATAATTTATAACAAAAATTATTAATATAAATATTATATCAAATAAAAGTTTAACATAAAATATAAATATAAATTTATTAAATAAAATAAGTACATTATAATATATTTTTACATTTTATTTTATTTTAAATCTTTCGATTTGTTCACATGTTCAATTGGATTCACCTGTCTAACCGAAAATTGACCGGTTCAATTAGAGTTAACTTTATTTAAAATACAACTAGGTTTTTTTTGGAAACCGCATCGAATGAGTGACTAATTCTCTATTGAATAGGTCAAATCGACTAGCCCGATCTAGGTTTTAAAACTATGATATCAAGTAAAATATGAGGGGAAAAAAACGTTGAATGCATTTGAATTTTTCAACATCCTTTTTTCTTATTTTGGTTTGAATTCTCCAACAATAGTTTATGTACAAGACCGTATATTTATTGTGTGTTATATAATAAATTTATTATATAAAAATTAATAAAGATAACATCAATACTTTCTAAAAATATTTTTTAGAAAAACCTAAGATATGTAAATATAACTATTTTATTGAATATTAAATCTACCCTTAAATGGGATGAAGTAGCAATAATTGTAGCAATAGCAATAATAATAATCATAATCTCGACAACCATCAAATCGATGTCGCGGATCGAACGGTGATGATTGGAACCAGACACGGACAGGCAACCTTTTAATTCTAAAATAAAAGCCAATCGCACGGGTGGGCCCCGCCTTCACTCATTAATCATCATCCCCCAGGAAAAATCTCCTTCCCAATGCGATCCGGACGGACGAGTCACGTCGCTCTCTTAACCTTTTCCATTTTTTCTTTCCTCCCATCGTCCGTCCCGTTCGCGTCGTCCCAAGATCACCACTCGCAGATCAATGCGCGTGTCCGACGCCGCCGGCGGAACAACGGATCAGGCTGTGCCCGCAACCTCAGTATAGTGCCGGTTGTCGATTTGCACGCCCCGAAGCGAGCGTTGCGTCCCCTCTCATTGTCCGGCAAGAAACTCGCTCCGGTTCACTCCGTAGCGGCTCGGACCCGCCGGCTTAATGCCAACTCCGTTTCCAATATAATTCTATTTTACTTTATAATATTTGAATTCCTAACATCACTTAATCGAAGAAAGTGAATGGAACAGCTGAATGTGACAAGTGTTAGGCATGCTTAATCAATAACGCAATTACTACAGCGTAATCAAGATATAATCAAATAGTGCAATACAATAAACAAAGAAAACGATTCCAATGTGGGAAGGGAAAAAAAATCATAAAATCGAATTCATAATCAACTTTCCATTATTTCAATGGAAATTACAGCGAATTCTTCGTCACGGATCAAGCACAAACTCAAGAGATATTTCTCTCGGATCACTTAAATTTGTCATCCACACAGGCAATTCACATATATAAGGAAAATAGCACTCACAGAGCTCCAATTCCAATCCCCACCGGTCAGAACTTAGTCCCAAAAGTTATTGAATCTGCTGAAAAAAATTTCTTCCCGATCGGAGCTCGCTTGCCATTGCAATCAGTATTTGATCTCAGACTACGCGCTCGAAAGAACTGATACGTTACTCCTCTGTTTTTACAGTTTTGTCGTTGCAGCGAGTTCCTATGTGTCTCTGCCAAAGATTAGCTCTTCCGACCATCACTCGCTTCGGCTATCTTTTGATCATCATACGAAACCCTAATTACCTCTCTTTATATTTCTTTCCTCATCAATAAACTCTAATAAGAAGATTAATATACTAAACTGTAAAAATATTAATTAAAACCCGGTTAATGAAGTCCGGTTCGGTTCCCCTCCAAGTAAGAAGGATAGCCCAACAAAAAGCGATATAATAATCATTATTATTATGGGTAGAGAGAGAAATACTTTAGTGGTCCATGTTGATCTCAACCAAAGATCGGAGCATTATCTCCATCCAGTGGACAAGAAGGAAAGAAACCGACATCACCGCATACATGTTGCATCCAAGAAAAAAAGAGCACCTCTCTTTCCGAACCCCCACTATGAAAATTGCTCAAAAGGCTCTGTATATATTAAGATTTTCTTATGGGAAAAAATAAAAATAAATAATAATAAGATACCCTCTTTTGCACGGGTGATTGTTGCCTCATCATTATCTCACAGCACGATGCAAATCGACGATCGAATTATAACATATGAGTATACGGGGTACTAATAGCTCGAATGAATTATTATAATTGTTACTGATTAGATTAATCTCGATCTCGATAATTTTTACCCTACCACTTAGAGCGATAACAGTCAACTCTTCAATATATTTACTATTTAATCAAGAACTCTAATTTAAAATTCTTAATTAATTATAGTGTTTTTTTTATTTTATTATGTGGGATGATGATACCGAAAGGGATAACATAACACGTTCCTTGGTTCAGCTTTTTTGGGGTAATTTTATTAATGTTTTTCATTAATTTACGGTGAGAGGGTAGAGAGAGAAGCTGGGGGAGCGAGTGGGATTCCATTTCCGGGTGGCGTAGAGGGAGAGTGAAGTTCACGTGATGCGAGGATGGGAGTGTGGGGGCGGGAGAGGAGAGTGTGGGAGGAGAGGGAGGCGTATGGGGAATGAGATCCTGCATTTGCTATTCCACAGCTCACGTGGGATCTGCACGGGCCACGCGTGTTCGTGGGCCCCATGCACGGCCCGCTTGCACGCCCTGTCGCTCCGCCGTCCGACACCCTCCTCACCACAATCATTTGAACTCCTTGGCCGGTTCTTTGTGCTCCTCCGCCAATCTCCGGTCCAGCGCGTGTCGTACACCAACGTGGACAGGACGACGCTTCTCGGCCGTCCCGCTCGGCGCGTACGTATCTCGTCTACTTTCCTCTTCTTGGGTCCCTATCTCCAGGTCTCCTTAATGCAAATTGCAACCTCGTCCCCACGCTCGGGGTTCAGTTGAAATTACGTCCTTACCCTTGCCCTTGGACGAAAGTACCAGGAAGCCCTGGTCATCCGTTTTCTGTACGTGGAAAGTAGCATCTTTTGGTATAAATCGTCAGTATCCAGTTGAAACTAATCCGGATTATCCCAGGTCGGCTCATTTAAGGGGTTAAGAGCTCCTCGTCGTAAGTGAGACTCGAACTCGAGTCCTCCCATTTGAATGATGAGTGCCGAACCACTCGATCACGCCCACGGTGGGTGTGGAAAGTAGCATCTTCTCCTTCTGTTTTTCCACTCTAGCATAATCTATCCATAGAGTTCGTGAGTCTTAGCTAGTCCATGCTTCAGTTATATGATTGTCCCTTTCAACAACGGTATATTTTCCATGCTATGGATATTATGAACCAGCTCGTTTCGTATTACTAGCTTGAGAGGACTCATTCCGTTAGCAATAACTTTACAGAATGACTGGGGGAGTGAAGTTGCTTTTGTTATCAATTGTGCTCGGTCATCCAAGCACAGAGACAGGTGTTCAATCATCAACGATTATTAAGGTCGCTTGCTCAAGGCTTCATGACCTGTGGAGGCATCATTACCGGCAGTTTTTCACATGATATTGAAACATTATCATATTAGTTTTATGGGATTTTGCGAAATCCCTATGTAGGGGCTCAACAAGAACCATAGTAAAAATAATAATAAATAAATAACAGCTACCCCGATTGATCAATTAAGCGTATTCCTTGATAATGAACTAGTTACTATGCGACGTAGCCCCTCGTGCACCACTAATTGTTTATAGATACGTACTCTCTTGGCTCCTTCCTAGGGCTATGGCGGCCAACAGATAATTAATACCCCGATTTAGATCAAAAAATTTGAGGAGATCTAGAATTCGTTATCATTTTAATTATAAATGAGATTTACGAGTTCATAAGTCAGAAGCAAATAGGAGGGAGTGGAAGAACCAAGATAAAGGCACGCGATAGTCATATTATCGAGGTTAGAATTTGAGATCTTTTTATTTTAAATTAAGATTAATCTACATATCATATAATTATGATAGCGAATTAACGTATAATTAAGTTTAGGCATTAAAAAGCTATGATTGCGGGACTGAGGAGTTGCATAATTAACCAAACTGAGCAACCGTGCGGGTTCCTCAAAAGCCCGTGCCTTCTTTTTTTTTTTTTAAATAACTCACGGTGATATTAAAAGGAAGCTTTTGGATTTTCCGATACGAGCCCACGATAATTTCAGAGTCAAATGTGACCCTTAGGCAAAGACGAAAGATCCGGTCTCAATATGTTGATAAATAAAATTTCATATGAAAAAAAAAAAGACTAAAAACTATTGTATATAAGAGATTTTGTACCACTATCATATCAGTTTAAATCTTTCGGTTAGACATGACCTCATCGCTCTTATGAGTCGGGTAGAAAATTCTATATACTATCGGAGCAGGTTATTGTATGAGTTTACACATCACCAAGGCCCGACACCGAAAGAATGCTCTAGACCATAAGAAAAATACTCGGCACACAGTAATTATTGAGATCGATAACTCGACTGACTATCGAGTTAATTGATCCAGAAAGTTCGGCTCGTAGACAGTTATTGATGGTAAGTATTAAATAGCACATTATATGTGTAAGTTATGTTGCCATATAAGGGTCTATGTTGATGAATGAAATTACATATAAAAAAAATGAAATCAAAGGTCTCCGTACATATAAAATTAGACAATACTATCTTATCATTTTAAACATTTTCTATTACTTTTAGTGGTCATAAGGCCATAGATAATCCTTGTCACAAGCTCAATAAGCCTTACCAAATCATGTAAGAAATTAGTCATGAAGGTGTCAAGAAATGAAATCTCATATAAAAAAAAATTAAAAATCATTGTATATAAGAGATTTGATACCACTATTTTATCATCTTAAATCTTTAATTAGACATGAGATTATCGCTCTTATGAGCTTAGTAGAAAATTATGTGTTATCAGAACAAGTTATTATATGAGTTCATATCTCACAAAGGCTCAACACCAAAAAAAAAAAAGGCTCGAGACAATAAGAAAAATGCTCAACTCACCATAATTATTAAGATCGATAACCCGGCTGATTGCGGGGTTAATTGATCCTCTCATTTAAGAATGTTTTGCTCATAAATGGTTATTAATGGTGAATATTAAATAAGACGTGTGTAAGTCATATTGTCACATAAGGACCAATGTTGACGAATGAAGTTACATATGGAAGTTAAAGATCCTCATATACAAGAGATTAGATATAACTATCTTACCATTTTAAATATTTTTGATTAAATATAGATTTATTACTTTTATGAGGCCATAGATAATCCCTCTCACAAGCTCCGTACCAAATTACGTATGAAATCGACTATCAAAATCGTACCGGCAAAGAATAACCTGAGTGATAAATTTTAAATAATAGGGAGGGGGTAAGCATGAGATCGACTTGCGAAATCTACCCAAAAATAAAATAAAAATCACGTATAATGAGAAAGATAAGAAATATCATATTTATTTGATAATTTTTTTAAAAAATAAAAGTTCCTCACCAGGTAAGAATTAACATCTAGTACTAAAAACGACTGGAATGACATTATTGCCCTGAGGGGATGAAGATCCTGCGGCTGCAATGCACGCACGTTTTGTTGGAGTGGCCGAGAGAGAGAGAGAGAGAGAGAGAGAGAGGAAGTGATGATGATGATGAGGACAGGAGTGGGGTGTGGGGGAACCGACAAGATGTCGGGTGATGATTGAGTGTCCCCACGAGGTGCGTGCTAGCTGTCCCACGTGTCCCCACCCCTCTCCCTTCTCTCTCTCTCTCTCTCTCTCTCTTCCCCACCCTATCTGACAATCATTAATTAAATTAATAAATAAATCGAATGAGACTGTCACTCTCATGGGTCCCACTTCCCCCCTGGTCCCGTACGATACGGCCCCACTCCCACTCCCCCAATGTGATTCTCACGTGAACTCGGCCCCGGTCTCCACCCCTGCCGCCCCACCACCACCCAATTCCATCAACATCCCTTTTCTGCACAAATTTTTTTCCTCATATGATAAATATATGAATATGCATATGCATGCATGTAATACGTATCTACTTATCATTAAGGGAAATATGATAGATAAAATGATCCTAAGCTCATTTTATTATTAAATTATTTGTATAAATAAAACATTGATAAAAGCATGTTATGGTAAATCTCTTGATTTCTTCCTCCTTTTCCCAGTTAGTTATTTCATTTATAGGCGAAATAGGGAAACCAATTTTCCATCAGTTTTTTCTTTCTTCCTTCTTTTCTCGGGGACCAATTTTGTATGTATATGACCAGTACGTCACCACCATCCCATGTGACAATCACGTGGGACTGGGACCCTACCACACCCCCCCCCTCTTCAATTGGACAAGTTGCGCCAATAGGAAAGAAATCTTTTCTGGTCAGGTCAATTGTAACCATACATTTGATTAGCATATATTCGATGCTCACCCCCCATAACGATTATGATCCGTATGCCCAAAAGAAAGAAGAAGAGAGCCCACCCAGAGAAAATCGTCGGACGAGACACCGCCGCGTTGCCCGGAGAATCGCCTCCTGCCGCAACTTGTAACTCCGCGATTGCTGAGACCATCCGGTACGCCGATGGGCGGATGGAAAATCGCATAACCATCGTGCCCGTAAAAAGGTTGATCCGACGACTCCCAAGCTAGATGCTATTGGGGATGTTTTATCTCGTTTAACGTTATCCCGTGTAATGACCATTTTACCCCCTCCTCCCCCCTTCACCCTTTTCCCCAACATCAATCATGAGGCTAATCTTGCTCAATGATCTGTTGTCGTGGGTGTGGGGGGGAGATGACGACGAGTGGACAGAGCTTCGTGTCCTTTGAACTGGGGTTCTGGTGGCCCCCACCCACCGACGAGAGGACAGCTCCGATGTGGATATGAAAAAAGACCATCCCTCTCGGTTTGTCGCCGTCTTGTCTCAGTCGTAGAGAATCTCTCTCGTCATCTCACCCAAGCCAAATGTTATTCGTCCGACACGATCAAATGATTACGGAATTATCTGCCTCGACCATAAATAAAAATCCACGAGAGAAGCATAAAATAAATTAAGTGGTGTTTACTGATTTATTAATAAGGAATATTGGCGTTGGTGTGAAATATATTATTAAAAAATTACTTGTAAAAAAAAGAAAGAGTAATTGATATAATAATACGATTTTAACTTTAATAAATAAGGAGATGTAAATTTGATTATTATCGTTAAATTTTTTGTATCGTTTTATTTTAATATTTTTTTATTTATTCTTAGACTCGTAAATCTCGTATATAATCGAAAAAAAGAAACGACTTGGTTGTTGCAGTATAAAATCAATTTCGGTAGTCACTATGTTTTCTCTTTTCTTTCAAGGAAGACCAAAAGGCAGAATCTTTTATATATATATATATTTATTTATTTATTAAAAAAAAAAAGAGAGATAATGATAGAAAGTGACGAGGATTGCTCACCACGGTTCAGGGCATTTGCCCTAGGTGTGGTGATTTGAATCAATCTTCCAATACCTAAATGAGTATAGTATTTGTAGGAAGGATGAGAGGAGGAGAGGAAGAAGATGGCCGAGGGAGAGAGAGCCTGACAGCCCGGGGGCTGGCCAACTCGGTCGTATCGGGTCAGGTTGGAAGATCCATTAATGCTGTCCATATTACAAAGGTAGCTCGAGTTTTTCTTTTGTTTTTCCGATAAAATTGTGGGGTTTCGTCCTTGCCCTGCTAATTTTCTTCATCCCCTTTTCATCTTGCATTATATATATATACATATATACATATATGAACCCACCATTTCTTCTTTTCTTTTTCCGGTAAAAAAGCAACCTTTTTTCTTCATCGTCATGGAGCCACTTGCGACTCCGTAGTGTCATGTGAATCCTCCGTGGCGCACCATTCTCTATGCAGTCCAACCCAACCGATTGGAAAGCAAGGCACACGTGCGACCATGGGCCTCCCCACGCGCACCCCTCCCACCCAGCCAAAGATGTGGTCAACGGTCAAAACTCAGACTTTTTGCTTAAAATGTTTTACTTTTATCCACTAAAATATTTGTGAAATTATTTTTCATGTATATACCTTTTTCTCCCCTGCATTAACATCTCCGAAAAAAATCATGCGATGAAAGTTCGATCAATACCTCAGTTTTATAAAAAAAAAAATTCAATAAAAACCTCTTTTCAATGGTATAAAATGGAAATTTACAGAGTTATAAATATATACAAAATAATTATATAAGAATTGTATATATATATGTGTGTGTGCGGTATATAAATTTGTAAGTGATTGAAATTAAATCACTTGATCATAAATTTTTTTTTACCTAAATCCATAGTTTTAAAACCGGATCGGACCCATAATTGGTCAAGACATAGATTCATGGGTTCATAGATCATATCATAGTTTAATTGGTCAAACAATAGATTTAATAAATAATGTTAATAATATAATATTATTAATAAATTTTTATAATATTATAATTTAAATATGATTTATAACAAAAATTATTAATGTAATCATTATATTAGTTCAAGTTCAACATAAAATATAATTATAATTATAGTAAAATAAAATAAGTACATTATAATATATTTTTATTTTTTTAATTTTAAGTCGAATAATTTTCTCACCGGTTCAATTGGATTCACATGTCCAACCGGATTACCCAATTTAAAATGCAATTGAGTTATTTATGAGAACCAGACCAGGTGAGTGACCGGGTTCTGGTAGTCAAACCGGCCGGCCAAGTTCGGTTTTTAAAACTATATCCGAAACCATCTAACAATGTAATCAAGTCATTGCACTGTCCTTAAGCTATTACCTAAACAGAATCGCTAACATGTTGCGACCTGATCTTATCTTTGATGACGGATGGATTCCCGCACGTGCAACGATTTCATAGAAAACCGAGGAAACTCGACCGTGCTTAGGTTGTAACTAAAAGAGAGTAATTATTAATTTTCTCTTGGGCAAAGAAATTAATTATAAGGTAATTTCAAGTATTTTATGCCATAAAAAATATATACCTATTATTCTTTTTTTTTTCTTTTAAATTGGCCAGTTGCAAAGGTGGCACGTTGATAAAAACCCAGACCTGTATTAGCAGGTAAGTACGAGACTCGTGGGGTTCAATGTGATATATAACCGAAGAAACAGCTAGAGGATGCATGGGGTTTATTTATTACAAGTGTCCGCATAGTTTTTAAACTTGGACCAGATCAGTTGTTGGACCGGTTCTGCTGGAAATTAGGCAGTTACCCAGTTCGGCGTACTTAATTAATCTAGATATAATTTAAATTTGGTCAGATCCATCAAAACCGATCAGTTCTTAGTTCGGTTGTTAAATCATATTGAATTAATAGTTTAATCGAGTAAATAAAAAATCATATAAAAAGAAAAAAATTCATCATTTTTTGGTTTATTAGATTTAATCTCTTTTAATTTAGATATTATTATGAATATTTTAATTTATAATCATTAACTATATATCATTATCACTATTTGTTAAATATACGATACCACCATAAGTTCATAAATTCATACTTTAACCGGTTTTTGAGTTGATTCGATTTTAAAAATTATGTTTGCACATGTGAGGCGGCCGATTGAGCTGGTCACCACGTGATTATTGCGTTAAACGAATCGTGGGGATGCAGATGGTTCCATACTCTTCAATCAACGCTTTGTCTTCGACTCAGTAATGTTGGACTGCACGTGCGGGCGTGTGCGAACTTAGTTTGCGGATTTCGAAATGTCTCGTGTCGTGTCCGGCTTGATTTAAAAGGACAGGAGCTCGTTCGCGATACTACCCCTCCCTTCACTGGAAATAACGCACGCCTGCCTCCTCGAACACGGGGAAGGGCAATTAGGGAAATTAGAGACGGCCAGATGAGAACTCCGAGGACCGTGAGGCATGTTTGGTTGGCGGGATTACATAGTGAGAGATGCATGTATGTATCACGGCTGCTCTGTGAATGATAGATCTCATGTATTTATATATTATGTTATATTACTAGCCTACGATGGTTCCATCATTTGTCATGATTTTATGAATAATCAAACATTATCCCAGAAATGATATTATTTTATTAATTTTTCACTTAGAAAAAATTAATTAATTGAGATAATCTAACCATTCTTTCTACTAAAATGAGTGTCATATTAAAATTTATGGGGTTTATATAGGAAGAGCGGATTTAATTAGGACATATATGGACCGCATTATTTTTTTTGATTACATAGAAAGTTCATAACTTAAAATAGGATAGTAAAATCTAAGAGAAAATAAAGATGTACGAGAAGTTCTATGATTGAGAATCGAACTTATAACATTCTAATTGTTGAGCCGATGGTAGTGATATTACATCAAATCCTCCTTATCATGACCGCATTATTTTGAATGAACAATTGGCCCTACTTTTTTGCCAGTTTAATTGCACACGTCTCCTATGTGGGAATGTTAACGGGCCGGGACAGGGGGGCGGTTTTTGAAGGGCAAGGGGTCCGACCCGACCCCGAGGGACAGATCAGATCTAAGAGGCCCGTGGCCCATACCGTCCAAACCCGAATTACTTTAAAATTTTAAAAATAAGTTAAATTTCTTTCCATGATGATAATAATACTAAAATAAGTACATAATATTTTTCCAACATAGATGCAAATATCTTCCATCCAAAACAGGTTCAAAGGTAGCAACGTAAGCTTAGAAAACTGAGAAGAGGGACAGAGGGAGGGAAAGTGAGATACGGTGTATAATAAGAAATTAGGAATACGGTAGAAAAATAAAGCGAAACTATAAAATAACGAACAGGGGCAGGGGGCGACCAGGTGAACCGGGCCGGACCTGGCCAGCACATGGGTCGTGCCACGACCCGACCTGTTGTAGTTCGAGGTGGGGCGAGTCACACGGAGCAGGCATTCTCTCTGCCATCCCTACTCCCATGCGACATGAAAGCAGTCGAACCTTTTAAAAATCAAACTTTAAATACTATATCTTTAATTTTGCCCTTGTCTGTATTTTAATGGAAAAAATAAAAAGGCATAAAGGCTGGCTCCACCAACTGTCGGGTGGGCTTAAAACAAGGCCACAATAGATTGCTCAGTCGTGGATGATAGTGATGGTACGCGCATTCGTCTGGAAAAGTTTGTATGCATCATCGCTAATATTCAATTGGATATTGCTCGCTAACACGGTGCTGTCGTCATTCCGCCCTTCGATCCAAGAATGAGGGCAGTGACTGACGTATTTGTCGAAACTTGGAAGACCCCTTAATGGTGGTGCCCCACGTGTGAAAGGCTAGCTCGATTCTTTCGCGATTCCCCCCGCCCACGTAATTGTTATAGTTGGTAAGGTGATTTGATTGCGCATTTCACAAAAATCAAGAAATCCTAAGTTAAATCATCATAGGGGAACTTCAATTTCTCTCAAAATCGAAGAAGGGATGGAGGCGGAAGGGGCAGGTCCTCCGAGGACCGAGTTGCTTAATGGGGGAATCCAACCACATAGGTCCTACGGGCTGTTGACGACCGTAGTGGACTGACTGTGGTCGAATAATGTTCTCTCAAGATTGTGGGCCTGATTTTGTACATTCTGTCACCGTCGAGTATGTGCCCACCCGGGGCCTAAGCCGCCTCTAAAGGGGCCGATCGAGATGAGCAGAAACTGAGCCTTCGTCGTTGGTCGACGGTGCCGGTTTTCGGACCGACGAAACTTATTCTCTTATCACACGAGAAATGGTCGAATGACGTGACAAGTACTGTTGAATGCGGTTGAAAAGAAGGGAGCAAGCACGCGTACCTCTTCTCCAGTCCAAGATCTGTCCTCGTTCGAGCTCCGACGAGACCCGGATGAAGGATCAAGATCCACCACCCATCGGGGAATGGTTGGGCCTCGATTACTGATGGAGCGAGCCCAAGATCAGTTAGGCCAGCCCGAAATTCAAGACGGTGTGGTCCTGAGACACGACAGGACCGAGACCATGTCCCCCGCGCGCTGGTCAAGCCGGAGTTTCATCCTGGAAATCTGAGCCACGCGGGTCAAAACCTTAGGTTGTTGCTTTGAAATGTTGACCGGTCAAATAGACATAAGCACGTTCCAGGCATGATTACCAATCCAAATAATATACAATAAATGATACACTACGGGGCCCCACCTCTCAAGTCAAGACCATCCAATCCCGACTCTCGACCCTCTCCGGACAAATCCTTTTTTTTTTTTTTTTTTAATTTTTAATTTTTGTGGTGGGTGGGTGTCCGGCCCGAAGATTCATGGAACTTGCTCGATGCAGAAAACGTTTTCCCCACTCACCCCTTGACCTCAAAACATTCTCCATTTACCGGTACTTTCTCCTCTTCTCCTCTCCGGTTTTTGTTAAGGGGTGGGTGGAGGCGTTTTACGCATGCCCATTCTTGGATAATCTCCCTATGCAGACCAGATCAAGCATACTGGCGATACCTATGCCACGTACATATAATAAGAAACGAATGTAGAGCGTCTTAATCTCATCATCACCGCAGCAATCCTTATCAGACTAGGGACACTGAAGTTAACCACGAAGTCAATTCTCCTCCTGAACTAAGCCAGCAAAAGGTTTTGGGTCGAAGGACCGCGTGCTGGCATCATGATCTATCTGCTCAGTGAAGAAGAAGAAGAAGAAGAAGAAGAAGCAGAGGCTTCGGCCTAGAGCCCACACCCTCAGCGTCACACAAGGGCGAAATTCTCTCACTCGACAACTCGGGAGCTTCAATGGGATCCTCTGAAATAATCCAGGGCAGAAGCTGTGGGCTAGAGTCTCGCCACACCAAACCGTGAGAAACAAAAGGAAGACAGCAGCTTCCACGATCCTGGCATCACTCATATATCAAAACCACACAGGCAGCTTATCCCCTCAAGTCCCCAGCGTACTATTTAAAGGGATCACTGTATCTACATCTCGCTCAAGCATACATCAATAACATTTTGAAAAATGTTCCAATGCCATCCGTGCAGCAGGTGCAGCAGAGGAAAATAAAACAATCATTCAGCAGCACATGGAATTTGCATGCAATATCCCAATCACATCGACCACCGAGGATTGTGATCGGTTTCAGGAGAACAGATACAGACAGGCGGGGAGCTCCACCAAGTAATTGGTATGCACAGGAAGGGATAAGCCCACCATATAAGAGACAGAGTGCATGGGCAATGGAAAATCTGATTTGGGAGAATTAGATACCAGTATCATAACTGGGTGTGTTCAGTCTGGTTCCTACTCCACAGGCTGAAATCCAGTGGCTTGGAAGAAGAATAATTCCTCCAACATTCGTAAAGCATAAAGCACTGACAAGTGTAAAAGCCAATAAAAAAAATGTTCTTTCAGAACATTGTCAGAGCGAGGAGACAAAACCTAATTACAGCTGCACCAGCATCCTAAAATAGAATCAACTACAGAATCACATTGTGAGGTTTATTATTATTATTTTTTGGGATAAAAAACTGGTTGCAACATAGAGATTTAAGATTCAAAAATCACTCGATGAAGCAGCAAATCCAAAACCACTACGAGCTATGAGTCCAAAAAATGAGTCGATTTCTAAATTAGATGCTATCTATCACCAGCCTGTGTCAAACTCAAATGCTCCTACCAATCTTTTTGGGTGAAATACGGGCGTATAGCCCAAAATGGTCCTGCTGATTTGATTAAGCGAAACGCAAAAACATAAATAGCCCAAGGAAAAATTGACAAAAACCAAGAACCTCGTTAACAAACATAGATAAAAAGCTCAAAAATTGAGGACAGCTTCTCCAAGAGTTAGCAGAAATGAGCTCTCCCTACAGTGAGAAAAAGATGCAGTCTGCAAACAACCTAAACCACCGAAGACCTTGCTATCTGTTCCCCACAGCTGCATAGGGAAGCCTGTCAAACATCATTAACTCGAGGGCATCCACATATCTCCATATTCCCCAAGAAAAAAAATTAGCAAGATAGCCTTCATAATATGTTAACATTGAATGAAAAGGACACTACCTATTAATTCAAGCCCAAGTTCAATTTTTTTACATCATAAAACAGCCAACATTTGCAGACCGACTAAACTTTACTATGGACAATCACCCGTACCAATGTTAAAGATATATAAAAGGCAGAGAGATGAACAAAGAGAAAAAAACGGCAAATGACTTCGACCTAAATCTTTGGTCCCACATAATTCCACTTTTCCTTTTCCTATCGACTACATTGTAACTCTATCCGAGGTCTGAGGGTTCCAGTGGCAAGTCTTTATCCTCCCTCCAGAAAGTTCTCCCAAGATCAGGATATTGCATTATCATACCATATCAATCTCTGCAGAGCCACCTTCAAATCTTGAGTGACAGAAACGAAATTCAGCAGAAACTCCATGTCAAAGTTAAATTTTGATACAACTTCAAATGGACATATCCCTAAGATATAAAAATATCTCCCACGTTCCTTGACCCCATTATTTCTGCAACCACGAGAACCAAAACCTTCGTGTTAGTGTCAGACATTGCATATAAATGTAAGAGAAAATGATCGACAACTTTTGTCTCGCTAGCTCTCCAAATTTTGAGAAAGAATAGCCTAAATCCTTCTGCATTCCGAAGATTTTCTTCCAATGTACTGCTCTGGGCAAAGGTCGACATATATGGGTGAATTTCCACTAAAACCAGGATTCCTCCATGATCGTGTCTTTCAAAAGCACATGCTATGCATTTATAGCATGCATACATATACATGTACACTGGCCAAAAAGTAAGTACCTACATATTTGAATACGTAAAAGGCTACACTACATAGGAAGAGAAAAGGAAGGAAAAACCTTCGTATGAGCATCAGTAAGCCGACAATCATCAGCAGAGGCCCCTACCAGCCACTGACCAGGAAAAATAGTCTGCAAAGCACAGAACGAAGGGGGAGAGGAAGAAGCCATATCAGCAAGCTATTAAAGAAAAGGATAAAGACAGGACGGAAGAACTATAGTGGTTTAAAGCGCCACCAAGATAGTCATACATTGAGCTGCTTCTGTACGTGCTTGGGCCACTTCTTTGGTCTCCGAGCTGGCCTCGACCCAGTCATCACAAAAATGTCCTCCTCTATCTCCTCCTTCGACAGTGCTATCCAGAATCTCCTCTTCTCCTTCCTCTCTCCACCCGCCGCCACTGATGTCTCCGCAAACCCTCGCAGACGCATCGACTTCACCTGCTGGTTCTCGCCGGGAGACTGAGTGGTGGTAGCAACAGCCTCGCTGAACTCTCCGACCTTCCCTGAAGGACGCGGCCTCCTCGGCCTCAGGTTCCACGGCCTCTGCACGGACTCTTCCTCCTGTGCCTCAGCTTCCACCTCCTCAGCTCCCTCGTTCTCGTTCTCGCCGTTCTTGACGCCGATTTTATCGTTCCTGCCATTGATCCTCTGATTCTCCATCTTCAGGTCCCGCGACCGGCCATGAGGCTTATGGGGATTTCCTGAGGCGGCCCCGTCGAGGAGCAACCGGTGGTTGTGGCGTGATCCTACCCGAGGAGGGCGGGAATCGAGGTCGGACTCGTTCCTGTCGGATTCCGCCTCCGCCGCGGGCGACTCATCCGATGGAGCCGAGCGGCGGAAGCGCTGGTGGTGGCTGTTGCTCCCTCCGCCCCATTTGAGGAAACTCGGGAGGGAGAAGTTGTGGAGCGGCTGCGACTTCACCGGAGCGGTCGCCATGGAAATACAACTGCGCTTGGTTTTCAAAGAATATCACCGCTGTAGCAAAGCGTAGCGATGCTCTGTCTTCATGCGCGTATGCTTGAAGACCTATATACAAGCAACCGCGATTCTGCTCCCTTTTGCTTGAACTGGAGGAAGAACACGACCAAGAGAGGTTGCAGAGACAGCACTTAGCTCTCCGGCGCTGATGAACCGAGAGCACTTCAAATAGGAGGAGGAAGAAGAAGAAGCGAGTTTTTAGAGAGAGGAAGAGAGAGTAGCGGAGGAGAAGACGGACCCCATGGGCTGAGGGGTGGTGGTGGGTGTTGTGCGTATATGGGTCGTCAAGAGAACATACAAAGGGGGAGTTTGTTCTACCTCCACGGCGGATCTCGACTGGACGCCTTTGCCCTTCACTTCCTTCCGGATTTCCGCTTCTGTCCCCTCGGCGCGCCTTCGCGTGGCGACTGCATCAAGTAACCGTCAGACGCTACCGTACGGCGCACTGTTCTCTTCGGTTGCGTTCCCCTCCGTTCCGTGTTGTGAGCGATTATTGGTAAAATCTTCTTAAAATTCTATTTTTATTACGTACCGTATAATATTTTAAAAAAATTAACGAACCATAATTAATCTTAATTAAAAATAAATTTATTATTAAAGTATAAATTTTCATTAATTATAAAAATATTTTATATAAATAAAAAGATGTCAAATTATTTTAGGTATAGTGTAATTTAGAACAATAATGGGTCATGTAATCATGATAATTTGAACTGATGAGATCTAGTTGGCGCTAACAATGTTAAAGATATAGTTTACACCCTTCGATTAAGCAAGACTATGAATGATATAATTTTTAAAATCGGACTAGTTCAACTGAGAATAGGGCTATCACATGACCTAATTTACTTAATTAATTTAAATAAATTCTAAATCGGGTTAGATTTATCTAAGTCAACGAGCTTATGGTTCAATCACCAAATATAATTGAATCGACAGTCAAATTAGATAAATTAAAATTTATTTAAAAAACAAAAAAACTTCATCAATCTTATTATCCATTTAAAAAAAGATCATTTGAGTTACATTTTATTTTTACAATGATTAAATCTATATTTTTTGCTAAGTTTATATGTTGTTACGAATATTTTAAAATTTAAAATTATAAATATGTGTTTAGTGTATAATATTTTAATTTATAATTTATAATTATTTATTAAATATACGATTTGATATATTAAACTCATATTTCTATCCATAAACTAATTCTCAATTCAATTCGATTTTAAAAACTATAGTATACGGTGTACGGTGTCAGCTGTGTTTTGCCGGTGGCGCCGCGGTTGTGGAACTTTGACCTGATCCATCCATCCATCCAGGATAAATGGCCCATTGAAAAGGTCAGGTCAGACTTTGGGCACGGAGTGGGCCCAATCTCGACGGCTCGTCGAAGGCAGATGTGAACGGTAATGTGGAGGTCCCCCACCCCACCCCGCGCAATCCGTGGGCCCGATAGATGACATAAGGCCCACACCTCACCCGTGGATGCGGTGGACCCCATCTGACGGTTCCTCTCGGCCGTTTATCATTATTTTAATTATTTCTTTAAAAAAAAATCTGTCTCGATCCACCTTGACGATTACGAAGCTTTGAAGATTCATTCAATCAGCCACCGTAAAGGGGAAAAAAAAGAAAGAAGGATTCTAAACATAATTTTTAAAATCGGACCGAACTAAGAACTAGTATAAGCATTGGTTAATAGGTCGGATCGGAGTTTAATGAATTAAACGGTATATTTAATATATAATATTATTAATATATTTATATAATATCATAATTTTAATATAATTTATAATAAAAATTATTAATATAACCACTATATTATATAAAAATTTAATATAAAATATAAATATAAATATAGTAAAATGAAATAAGTAAATTATAATATATTTGTATTTTTTTTAATTTTAAGTCGACCGATTTTTTCATTGGTTCAATTGGGTTCACCAGTACAATTGGGAACGGGCTAGTTCAACCGAAGTTGACTTCATTTAAAGTGCAATTAGGTTTTTTCTAAGAACTAAACGTGATGATTCTCAATCGAACCAGCTGATCCGGTTCAATTTTTAAAATTATAATTCTAAAGCTCTGAAGTAATCTGTCGAAGTCCAATAAAAATATTTATAATTGGAGTCCGCAAACGCCACATTTTATAAATCTCTTTCTATTTTTATTTCAATTTATTTAAAATGAAAATTGTATAATTAAGATAATTTTAATTTTTTCTTATTCTTTTAATAAATCCTTTTTTATTAGTAGAGTCACTTTAAAGCCCCTTTTTTTCCTAATAAAATTGGGGCGAATATGGTAAGAGTGTTTTCAGTCATTAGTCAATCCTTGAAACTTGAAAAGCATGCCATACCATTCGGTGGTAGGCCTGTCAATCCAAGTCGGGACCGACCCGAAAATCCCAACTCAATCCCAATATTACGTGCTTGGAGCACCTGGCCTCCCAGAATCAAAGAAAACTATTATTTTTTAAAAAAATAAAGTTAAAAATTTTCATATTTTAAAATAAAACTTTATGTGATATAACTGATTAATTAATCTAAATTTTGTATTAATTTCAAGAAGTTATAAAAATAATTATTAAAATATAATTTTATCATATATGATTAATCATTTTTCAAAAATTTCAAAAATTTCCCTTTTATTGCCCACATTATTTTCATAAGTTCAGGCCAAACCATTCTTTTCCGGCACGGCACGATATATTGGGCGTCACAAAAACCCTAGTTCAAACATGGTATTTTTTTCATGCTGTGTTTTGACAATAGCTTAGTGTTGTTAATGAACAAAACCTGAATGAGATATTAATACGAATTTCTTTCATTCCATCATTTTTTTTTAAATTTTATCTTGAGCTGCACAAGGACATATCAGGTAAAAAGGTTCCATTCAGATACCAACAGTCAGGCTTGGGATGTGCGTCCCCCGGAAGAACTGATGCGGGGTGTCTTGGAGATTCATTTTTTGACCTTTATGATCTTCGATCGAAATTAACCCACTCTTGTCCTAATCTTTTGTCCGGTAGTTAGTTTGCGATCGGGGCAATTGACATGGATTTCGTCGCCCAAACGACCCTAAGATGAAGTACAAGGCCATCTGGAAAAGCCGTGGGTTGGGCTTCTTGCCCTCAAGCACAAGACCCAATACACGAGAACTTCTGGGTACCCGATCAAGCTTACTACCCATACCTCTATCATGATTCCAACGATGTAGATCTAGCTAGACCTGGCAAAATTCGGCCCGGCCCGATAGCACGGTACTGGCCCGGCACGGTGTTCGTGCCGTGCCGGAACGGTCCGATAATTTATTGGGTGTACTGGGCCGGATGATCCCCGGCCGTGCCGGCACGATAGCCCGATTAGGAATTTTTTTTAAAAAATTAATAGATTATTATACATTATTGAAAGATATAAAAAATTTCATTTGTGAGCTCACTTATAATTGCAAATAAATCGCGATCAAACGAAATTTATCAAGCTATCGGGTCGTGCCAGGGCCGCCCCTGTCTTATCGTGCCGTGCCAGCCCAGCACGATATCTTAAAGGGCCGTACTTGGACCAGCCCTTATCGTGCCGTGCCAGCACGACCCGATAAGACAGGACCGGCACGATTTGCCACCTCTAGATCTAGCTCGTCTGATCGGTTCCAATTCTGTCCGGTATCCGTACCTTCATTGGGTCCTTCTGCCACTGATGATGAACTATTGGGATCGAATTGAGATTAATCAATGTTACAGGACCCATTTATGGAAAATGTATACTTGAGGGGCCAATTAAAATTTTACCAAACGGAGCCGTGATCGGTGCGTTTAGCAGACAGCGAACCGAGGAGGAGGAGGAGGACGAACTATGAACGGTCTCGTGAAGCTCAGTAGCAGGGGCCAGAGACCGCCGTGGCCGCCGAGGAGGAATCCTCCGTCGAGGTCTCTCCTCGTCTTCCCGTATTTCCTCCTCATCACACTCCTCTTCTTCATCTGCTACTACTACTTCTCTGTTTCCAGATCTACTCTAACCGTCTCGCGCAATTTCCTCCCTTCCACCGCTCTGCGCCGCTGTCCCGGTGTTCTGAGCTCCGGGGAGAGGTTCCTGTGGTACGCGCCCCACAGCGGTTTCAGCAACCAGCTGTCAGAGCTGAGGAATGCCGCTTTGATCGCCGGGATCTTGAACCGGACGCTCGTCATTCCGCCGGTGCTCGACCACCACGCCGTTGCCCTCGGGAGCTGCCCCAAGTTTAGGGTTTTGAGCGCGACAGAAATCAGGGCTGCGGTATGGGACCACGCGTTGGAGCTCATGAGGAGTGGGAGGTGAGTGTAAATTATTGGATCGCTTTAATCTGAACTGATGATATTGAGGCGATGATTAATTTATTTCCTTGAGCTGATAAATTAAACGTGATAACCAATGTATAGGATTATGCTTGTTCTTAAGTCATGAAAGTTCATCTGTTGGGTTAGTTTTCCTTTCCTTTTCTTTTCCCTTTTTCTTGACGATCATCTAGTCCCTCGTGATCATCTCGAGGGGATCGCTCTCTGTACAATATGACATCTCATACGGATGATAATTTTTTTAGTCTTGATAGGACCTCCTATCTGAATAATTCCCTGATGCAGTGATGTTTTTACTTGCTTCAGGTACGTCTCAATGGCTGACATCGTAGATATCTCGTCACTGGTGTCCTCCTCCTTGATTCGAACAATTGATTTCAGAGTTTTTGCATCCCTCTTTTGTGGCTTGAGCATGGACAATGCTTGCTCGAGTAACTTTATGACACAGACTGCTCTGTTAAACAGCCTTAAGCAATGTGGGTCTTTCCTCTCTGGGGCTCACGGTGATGTTGACAAGTGCTTGTACGCTGTAGAGGAAGACTGCAGAAATACTGTTTGGATATACCAGAAAGAGGATGAGGATGGGAAACTGGACTTTTTTCAACCTGATGAACAATTAAGAAAGAAGAAGAAGATTTCATACATCAGGAGGCGTCGTGATGTTTATAAGATTCTTGGGCCTGGGACGAAAGCTGAATCAGCGACAGTTTTAGCCTTTGGAAGCCTTTTCACATCTCCATACAAAGGCTCACAGCTTCTCATTGATATTGCCAGACCTCCAACCGATGAAAAAATACAGTCATTGATTGAGAAGATTGAGTTCCTTCCTTTTGTCCCTGAAATTGTGAGGGCAGGGAAGCAATTTGCTGCAAAGACCATAGACATTCCATTCCTCTGTGCCCAATTGAGGTTGTTAGATGGGCAGTTCAAGAACCATTGGAAGAGTACCTTTCTGAGTTTGAAAGAAAAGATTGAGTCCTTGAGGCAGAAGGGTCCTCTCCCTGTTCATATTTTTGTGATGACCGATCTGCCAGAATCCAACTGGACAAGGAATTACTTGGGGGAATTGGCCCAAGATATAAGTAGTTATAAGCTGCACTTTCTAAAAGCAGAAGATGAGCTGGTTGCTCAAACAGCAAAGGAACTTTCAGTGGCTGGGCACAGCCTCAGAACCGGAACCATTTCATATGGTTACGATGGTGTTGATAAGTTAAGGAAGAATTGCTCCCCTAAGGATCTGCCTGACGTGCTTCTCTACATTGAGGAGGTAGTCTGCAGCTGCGCCTCTCTAGGTTTTGTTGGGACGGTGGGGTCCACCATAGCCGAGAGAATAGAGCTGATGAGGAAGTATGACTCATGCCCACTTAGCAGTTCCACTTCACCCTGATATCTAGGCCAGAAACTGAAGTTTTCATGCTTCAAAAGTGCCTTTCTTTCCATTAGAGCACTTCCTGGACCCACTCTGTGGTCGCTTGGTGGCCTCATTCAACAATTCAGTCATCATTCTGCTACGGGTTCTGTTGTGCTCTACAGTTTGTTGAGGACGCACTCATCACTAGAGGCATTCTTCATTCTCTGCCTCTAGAACCTCATCATATAAGGTGATATCATGGTTGGATTCCCCAACTCCTCCAATATGACAGAATGCTCAGAATCTCAGCTCTCGACAGAACATGAAACGGTTCTTTCAGCTTGCTCCTTGAGAAACTAATGGCTTCCCTCTGATTGAGGTTTGTCTCATCCTAGGATGGGATAGAAATCATGCACACACTCAGTAATGTTTTTCGTATTCTGGTATTTGACTCAAAGGTGCTTTGCTTTGTTGTTATAGTCCATGCCCTTCCAAGTGAAATGAATTCTTTTAACAGTCTGTAGATTACTTTAGTCTGTTTACAGAATGAAAATGCTGAATCTTCCTGAAATGTTTGTCTAATAGTCCTCCTATTGCTCAAATTTTTCTTCTTCTTCTTCTTCTTTTACTGGAACTTCCAGTGCTCACATTTATTGCCCATAAAAATGTTAATATAAGCATCAGTCATACATGATCATTTCAATATGTTCTCCCCCGTTTCTGTGAGCAACAATCATTCTACCTGTCACTGGGATGACATACACAACTACATAGGAGGGGATGCCTTAACCTTGCCAAACTTTTCTTTCCCAGCTAGAAAGGAGGTCAGTGAACATTTTTTATCAGTAAAGGGAGGTTAGTGACTTAATGTATCTCAAATAGGATGAAATGAAGAATGGAATAGCAGTTCCACTAATGAAAATGGGGGAAGAAAAAAAATCAAGAAGACGGATCTCTCTGTCATGATGACATGACACATTTAAAAGCCGGTTACCACATGTTGGTGGAGAGAAGGATGGGACATAAATTTCCCATTATTGGGTACCTCTGTTTCTGTTTCTTGTCGTCTTTGTCCGGAAATCTGATATCGTTTGCTACTGGCCTCCCGTTTTGATAACCTTTGACGCCCATTTGGGACCAGAAGAGTACCGTCACCAATTTTGCTAGTGAGTTTTGCGTTGCTAAATCAAATTTGGCCAACCATTTTGGCCGTTCACATGAGTGTCCCGTGAAAAATATGCCAATTGAAAAGGGGAATAGAAAGGGGAAAAAAAATCTGGGTTTGTTTATCCGTGTGGATTCAACCCAAGTATGTGGAGGCGTTCCGGGCCGTAAAAAAGGGGCAAATTGCTGGCTTGAGCTAAAGTCTCGCCTCAGTTGGCTAATGTCAATGGTGCATCCATCACCTGGTCCAACTCGAGTCACCCACCTGCACTGGTTCTGGCTCAGTGGAACTCCATAAGCGGGTTACAACCTATCAAATCCATGCCAATTGCAACTTAAGCTGGATTAAGTCAAATCCACTTCGCATTCGAATCCTTTCACCTCAGGACTTGGATCATCTGGCGCGGCTCCGGAAATAAACGGGTTTACAGCACGAGCTACCAAGTATCTGATCACGTGGGAAAACCAAAAATGGTTTGAAAAAAGGAAAAGCGGAGAAAAAAAATGTCATAATAATTTGAAAAAAAAAATGTTTGAAAACGGTGGGCACGTGAGGGGTAGGTGGAAGTCAACTGCATTTTTACGCTCCGGGAGCATGCACCCTCCTTCTCTATTTCGATATTTCCACGTGTAAGTCATGCGGTAGTTAGCCGCAAGGGAGCATAAACCCGATTCATATAAATTTCTCCCAAACAATTATATTAAGCCAATCCTACCTCCTCGTCGGGGAGCTCGAGCGATAAATACATCGCAACGGTTCGTATTTGACTGCCTCGCCTGCGTCTCCATCGCCTACCACGTCCCTCTTTCTCTCGCTCGCCATTATTATCCCTTGAAGCCCCGCATATACAGACAGCATACACTTACACAATCCCTCTATTCATCGACACAAGGTGCTTGGCTCCTCTGCCATTATTGTCTCTTTTCATTGGATTGGATTTGCTGTCGCTTCGATCGGATAGTTCAGGGGTCTGCGTTGTCTCGAGTCAAAGTTTTGCTTGCGAGCTCTGAGCTTCGATTTGACGATGGAGGGAGTCGACCACTTGGCTCACGAGAGGCAGAAGGCCCAGTTCGACGTGGAAGAGATGAAGCTCGTCTGGGCCGGCTCTCGCCACGCCTTGGAGGTGTCCGATCGTATGTCCCGTCTAGTCGCCAGCGATCCGGTTAGAGTCCTCTCTCTCTCTCTCTCTTCTCTCTTGATTCATTGCCGTGCGTGCTTCAATTTCTGATCCTCTAATGTCGAATAGCTGATGAGCTAAGGCTTTTTCAGCTCTGGATTATGATCACTGATCTACGATGAAAAGGAATTACGATTTGGGGCATTCCGGGGATCCTTATGGTGGTAAAATTGAGGATGTTTAAGGTTGCTTGGTTGGACTTGTAATTGTTTCAGTGACTGTCGAGAATTGTATTTACCAGTGCAAAATTTTGCCTCTTTCAAGTCAGTCTATTTCTAATTTGAGAAACATATAGTGTAATCGGGGACCCGTCAAATTCATAGTCTTTAAGCGTATGATGTCCAGCGAGATCTGGATAGAGGTGAATCAGAAGGAACAATTCCGTATCTGTTTGTTACAGAGAACACTGTATGGTCTTTTTTCAACATTATACTGCGTAATTTTTTTAAAAAGAAAATTTCCAGATCTTCTTTGGAAGGGTCTCATTTCATTTTTTTTTCACACAAATTTTTTTTATCTGAAAATTTGAACATTTTCGATGATACTTTGGTTGCAGGGTTTCCGGAAGGATAATAGAACCATGCTAAGTAGAAAAGAGCTGTTCAAGAATACTTTGAGAAAAGCTGCTCATGCCTGGAAACGTATTATTGAGCTTCGGCTTACAGGTGCCAGAAATTGCATATATTTTATGCTGATTCCCCAAATTTATTCTGTTTTTTTTGCATGAAAATTTTTCTTTTTTCTGCAGAGGAAGAGGCGTCTAAACTGAGGTTTTATGTGGATGAACCTGCTTTTACGGATCTCCACTGGGTAATACATCTGCTTCAGTTGCATTTAAGTTTCTTATTCCATTTAGTTACCTCTGATGAGTTTGAAGTACACCATCATGCAACGTGTCTTATCTTGGAAAGCAAGAATTAGTTGGCCTCGTGATGGGCAGTAGCTGGATTTGCCTGTTTATGTTGATCTCATCCTGGTTTTCTTTATCTCCTGAAGGGAATGTTTGTACCAGCCATTAAGGGACAAGGCACTGATGAGCAGCAGCAGAAGTGGCTGCCTTTGGCATACAAAATGCAAATAATTGGGTGTTATGCACAGACTGAACTCGGTCATGGCTCCAATGTTCAGGGGCTCGAAACAACAGCAACTTTTGATCCCAAGACAGATGAATTCATCATTGATAGCCCAACATTGACCTCAAGCAAAGTGAGTATTACTAGGGAGAGTAGTCATTTTCGGGGGTAAAACAAAATTTCTCAAGCTGTTCACACTATAAATGTGCAGTGTTTCAAAAGTTACAATTTGTCGTTTGAAGTAATTGAATGTATCTCCTGGATATGTGCTTGACTTGCCTGATGATTCTTGGATAAGGTAGTCTTTAATGTTTTCCTATACTTTTACAGTGGTGGCCTGGTGGCCTGGGCAAAGTTTCCACCCATGCAGTTGTCTATGCGCGTCTTATTACTGATGGCCAGGACCATGGAGTCCATGGTGAGTTCATAATTGAACATTCTCTGTTCAGTTTAATCATTTTCAATTCTTCATCTCTAATGTGGGTATTCCCATTACAGGTTTCATTGTTCAATTACGGAGCTTGGATGATCACTTGCCTCTTCCAGGAATTACTGTTGGTGATATTGGAATGAAATTCGGAAATGGAGCATACAACACCATGGACAATGGAGTTCTTAGGTTTGATCATGTCCGCATTCCCCGAGACCAAATGTTGATGAGGTTGATTTTACATCTCTCTTCTTTTTTCCTCTGTCTCTCTAGCATAAAAATGCATAAAATAAGCTGAACATTGATTAGTATCTCAATGCCGGTGGGCTACTTATCCTTTTCTTATGCTAGATTGACTTGCATCCCGCTAGTTTATCTTTCAGTTATCAAATCCACTTTAAATGCCACAGGGTTTCAAAGGTGACAAGAGAAGGGAAATATGTGATGTCCAATGTCCCACGTCAGCTGGTATATGGTACAATGGTGTATGTGCGTCAGACTATTGTATCTGATGCTTCATGTGCTTTATCACGGGCAGTTACTATTGCTACAAGATATAGTGCTGTCCGTAGACAATTTGGCTCTCAGAATGGTAGTCCTGAGACTCAGGTAATCTAGAACTTATGGTGTCTACCTTTGTCTCTGATTTGTAATATGTATGCCCCATTGTTCCTTCTTCTAATTCCTGTCAATTTATCTAATTCAAAATCTTAAGATTAATTTAACTGAGGTATCAATGTAGCATTGTGTAATGATTTGATATTTTGTGTGTAAAATATCCCTGCTTTTCTTTTGATTTTTATTGAAAAAAAGAAACATAAAGTACGTGCTACTTTTTAATTGTTTTAAATTGTACTATGACCTTATTTGGCATTCACTGTAGTAACGCATATCCTGTGCTTTCAGGTGATCAACTACAAGACCCAACAAAGCCGACTTTTCCCTTTGCTGGCTTCTGCCTATGCCTTCAGATTTGTTGGTGAATGGTTGAAATGGCTTTATACTGATGTAACTCAAAGGCTGCAAGCAAATGATTTTTCAACTCTGCCTGAGGCTCATGCTTGTACTGCAGGCTTGAAATCACTGACTACTTCTGTCACAGCTGTATGTGCTACCTTTTGACCTTAAACTCATGCTTATCTTACATGGATCTCTCTCTCCCAGCATCACAAACCACAAAACCCAACACCTCACAACCCCACCCCCGGCAAACCAAACCAGCACACCCCCACCCCACAACCCCGCAAACCCTCTCCAATAAAAGAACAATAGCCCACAAAGTGAAACTGATGCAGCATCCTCGTGATTAAATGCTACATAACTAACTGATAGGGTATCTTTATGTCTGTCTATTACTTTATTGATGTTTCCACTGGTGGGCTATGCATGTAGGATGCCATTGAAGAGTGTCGGAAACTCTGTGGAGGCCATGGTTACCTTTGCAGTAGTGGACTTCCTGAGCTATTTGCAGTATATGTTCCTGCCTGTACATATGAAGGAGACAACATTGTTCTTCTCTTACAGGTTCTTGAAATATGGAATTGATCTGACCCACATCATAAGCTTCTATCATGTGTATGAACTTTGTGCCTTTTTATCTTGTGATTGATGGAACAAATCTGCAGGTCGCTAGGTATCTCATGAAGACTGTTTCACAGCTCCCATCTGGTAAAAAACCTGTTGGGACTACTGCTTATATGGGCAGAGTGGAGCATCTTATGCATTGCACTTCTGATGTTCAAAGAGGTAACTTTAATATTCCTTTCAAAAGCCATTAGTTCTTGAAGCATTCTCTCTTCAAGAAAGAGATTGTAATATCATGAAGCTGTTGCCATCATTATAATAAATAATGGGTCTGAGGTCGAGTTGTAAGCTTGAACAAAACCTTAGTCGAAATGTTGCTGGCTTACATAAGCTGTGGTGGTGGCCTCAGGTTGTGGGTATGTATTATTGGCCTAACTTTGCCTAAATTATGGACATGCGAGGACTCACTGGTTATGTTTTGTCTGCTTGCTTGCAGCTGAGGACTGGCTGAAGCCTAATGTAGTTCTGCAGGCTTTTGAGGCTAGGGCTGCTAGAATGTCTGTCGCTTGTGCTCAAAATCTTGCCGAGTTTTCCAATCCTGAAGAAGGTATGCTGATTCGTTCTTGTAATTCTTTTCAACACGCTTTGATCCTGCATGTAGATTCTTTACAAGAACTATCCTTGTGGAGTAATGAGGATCTGTCATCTGACTCCAAATAATGACCTTGTTCTGAAGTTACTTGATGTCTGATTCATACTAAGGTTGGAGAGCTTCTCCGTTCTATTAATAATGCAGGGTTTGCAGAATTGTCGCCTAATCTAGTCGAGGCATCAGTTGCTCATTGTCAATTGATTGTTGTTTCCAAGTAAGTTATTTTTCTACTGTCCTCTCATTTGGATTTTCACAGCTCTTAGATCATCCCACTGGCTTAATATACTTGTTTGGAAATATCAACCCCCCGGTTATTTTACAAGATTTCATATCCATTGCTAATAGAGATCTGATTGAGTCAGGTTAGCTTAATGAAGGCATCAAAATTGTTGGCCTGTTTGTTTGTAGTGATACTTAGTTGCTGAAATTCAAAATAAAAGAACATATATCCTTGCAGATTCATTGAAAAACTGCATCAAGACATACCGGGGAAGGGCGTGAAAGAGCAACTAGAGATCCTTTGCAGTGTTTACTCTCTGCATCTTCTTCACAAACACCGAGGTGACTTCCTTTCCACTGGGGCCATAACCCCTAAGCAAGCTTCCCTCGTCAATGACCAGCTCCTATCTCTCTATGCCAAGGTTGGTCTAGGATTGTCTGTTTCTCGATACCACGTGATATAATCCTTGATCAATTCTCATGCTTCTCTTTTTTCGGATTTTTCCAGGTTCGCCCCAATGCCATCGCCCTAGTTGATGCCTTCAATTATACCGACCACTACCTTGGGTCTGTCCTCGGCCGTTATGATGGTAATGTGTACCCTAATCTCTACGAGGAGGCTTGGAAGGACCCTCTGAATGATTTGGTTGTGCCCGATGGCTATCATGAGTACATCCGACCAATGATGAAGCAACAGCTTCGTAATGCGAGACTCTAAGGTCATTATTCTCTATCATGCTACCTTATGCTGGCCTCGAGTTGTTTCTAGCACATAATTATCCTCGTCGGTATGACACAATCGTAATAAGTTTATATGATCTGATGATGAAAGCCACCATTGGTGCTGATGATGGCTTGCTCTTAGGCAAAAATGTATTGTATTATCAGGTAAATTACAAATTCTGTTGAAATGAACAATCTTCGAATTATGAATAATTCATTGAACTATGCCGACCTCGGTCAAGTTTCTTCTTTTTCCTTGCATCAAGGCCTTGGATTCCATGCTCCCTAAGCCGAAGTTGCTATATCGTCTCTGTGAGGGATTGCGTCTAGAAAATCCGACCATTTTCATCAACGGAAAAAAGGAAAAGGAACATGCGTTCTAGAGTTCTTCACACAATGCCTTGCTGCACCGCAGGGTAGGAGAACAAATTGGATTCATGCGCACCTGTTTCATATTCTATGTCATCTGTTCTAATTATTTGAACGTGGTTTTCACCTGATGTTTTGGAGGGGGTTCTACGGATTTCCTCGAAAGCCCATTGCTGTATGGCAATGGCATCATGGAATTGCTCGTTACGAGACGAGTTATTGAGCCAGGACTCGTTCAGGCGACCTCTTCCCTGGCTCACCTCACCTTGTATTATCACGACAGGCTCCGCTAGCCCGAGCATGGGTCGGGAGAGAAGGCGCTCGAATGCTCGGATGCCCCATAAACCCGATTGACCCATCCCGTTGACAGAATGATGAGGCCTCTCACTCTACTAATTACCGAGAAAAGAGATGACTGGAACGCATTGTGGTTGAAAGTTAGCGTGAGCTAACTCAATTTACACCTGGAACAGTAAGGAATCGGGTACATTCACATGGGCAAGACGTGGAAGGAAACAGCCAAAGAGGAGAGCTTGTCCCTTTTACCCCCCCGCCGCAACCGTGGAGGACGATCCAGCAGACAGGAGAATCTAACGAGTACACACGACGAAGTCAATAGTTATCTCCAAGAAAGGGTCAGGCCATGGTTGTCACGTGACTTCTCACGTGAGGGTCCCCAGCCCAGCCTGGCTCCCTTCCTTAGCCTTAGCTACCCTTCAACCGCTGCCCCGGCCGGCCGTTGGAAAATAAGCACCACCCCCGACCGTTACCGGGAAAAACCCGCAATAATGTTGAGATAATTAATTAATCATTAAAAAAATAAAATTCCCACGACAAACGATTTAAATAAATAATGAAGATGCTCTTTTATTTATTTTTAATTATTTAGATGTTGGGTCGAACGCTGTACGAAGATTTAGCCCGTGGGCGGCTTGAGATCTAATCTAACGATTTCAGAGATTATACTTGATTAATTATTAAGATTCTACAGACTGATGCACACAGTGAGGCAGGTCTTCGGCTTGTCCTATTCCCAAATTGTAATTGGTCAGTCCAAATCGTTATATATCTATATGTATTTACTCTTCTTTTTTTACGCATTACAATCAAATATTAAACGGCAAGTATACTGACGCGTTTCATTGAAATTATTTTGTTCTTTAGAGGAAAAAAAAATTCAGAACTATTATATGGAATATCCAGCTCTTGTTCTCCGTTGTATAATGCGGCTGTCCCACCATGAAGGTTCACATGTGAGAATAATGCATCTATTCTTATTTTGAATTAGAAAAATTGCACAAAACGACCCACACGTGCCAGCTGGGCCGGTTTTAATTCTCTCTTTTTTTTTTGTTTTCGATTACATATGAGACTTGTGAGTATAGAATAGAATAATGGAAGCGGAGAGTGGATAAAGGGGCACGGAAGTCTTACGATAGGAATCGAATCAACAATTTCTTAGTTGTTATGTAAAAAGTGGTTGGTGTCACTACACGAAACCTTCTTTCTCGGTTTTAATCCTCTTAAAATAATGTATCGGATCCCAATTCCGTAAATGGAAGAAATTTCCGGTCAATACATATTATATACGGTAGGCCGAATCGGCTAGGATGTGAATTTCACCCGGTTATTCAGCCCGTTTAGCCCAGCACATCATCATGGAACAGAAGATGTGGTCCTTACTGTATTGAGTCTCCGACATCATTATTGTTCTGATAGGCTTCTTGAACAGCCCCCCTGTGCACTTGTAATTCAACCCGGGATCGGTCCACGTGGTGCATTTGCTCTCACTTCTGAGTGTCATTTCTCGCGGAAGTCTTTTGAGTCTTCCGGCTAACCGACTTCTCACCCGCGAAGAGAATTCTCACGGAATGGTTCGGTTGCCGGGAGTAAAAATCTTCCATGCTTGCCCTGGCTACGCTAGATGCGGTGGTTGGTTGGTGGCTCGTGGAGCTGTCAGCTCTAGAGAAGGGAAGATAGATCATGTTAGGATATAGATTCTACATTAACAAGGTAAAACTTACGTGAAGATTTGGTATCACTATTTACCGGGTTGGGTTTTTCAGGTGGAAACGTACTCGATCCCATGATGGGCTTGCAGTGAATTTCAACACGGTAATGAAGTCAGTGGGCTCGCACATCACCCGACCCGAGTCCGGAAGCCCGGCTCGTGGCCGGTCAGTCGTCCCCTTGTTCGAGACCGTAAGAAGAATACCCGGCTCGTAGACAATTGTTGGAGGTGGGTATTTATTGGCACGTGGTAAAGTGAGGACGGCTATTGAGATGCACGATTTCATATCGATCAGATAAAGGGAAAGTTGTGAGTTTATAACGAGATTCGATATCACTACCTATCAGCTTAGGCGTTTAAGTAAAAACGGAACCGATTCCCTACGACGTTACGACGAATTTCAATAGCTCCCTCCTATGCTTGCCGGCACAGAGAGATAGATGATCGGGGGCGGGGACTTGACTGAACGGATACGAGGAGACATTACCCGCTCTTAAGTAGGGATCCAGATCGCTAACACGAATCACGGGTGGACCACCGGCTTCTCCCTGCACAATTCTCAGGAAGGCCCACCGACTCATACGATGATCGGTGCACCGAACGCACCCCTCGACCGTGCGTTCCCACCCGGAGAGAAGAGACAACAGCGGTGGGGGCAGGAGGACAAAAGCCACTATATACAAGTGGAAATCCCATGAGCCATGAAATGGAATCCAAGACTTCGGCAATGCCTTACTGTGTTTTCTAAGATGTTCTGTAACCATTAAGTTTAAGTACTCACCTGTCGTAGATATCTTTCTTTCTTTCTTTCTCTTCCACGCATACTACTACAAGGAATCAATGTACACATTAACCTGCTCATCCTGTAAGGTCAATTATCGCCCAAGATTTTCCGTACCGTTCTCAATCTCGACCTGTCCCCCTTCCCGTAAACAAAATATAGTTGCAAGGGAGAGTATGGAGGATGGATTTAATAATTAAAATATTATATTTTTAATTTTTGTTATGAGGGGTGCAATATTTTTTTACTTTTTTATGTATATATAGACCCATGTCCCTCGATGTAAGACAATTGTTTGGATTTTAGCATCCCATGTTAGCTATCGCAAGCTCGCTCGCAGGTCACTCTAATCAATCGACGGTAAAACGCGCGCACATGTGAACAGAAGCGTACTAGCTGGTAGTGGTGATCTCATGAGGGCTAATCTATAATACCATAGTTTTTAAAATTGGACCGAATCGGAAACCGGTATAGGCATAGGTTCATGAGTAAGATCGGAGCTTAATAGAATATTTAATAATATAATATTACTAATAAATTTATATAATAGCATAATTTGAATATACTTTATAATAAAAATTATTAATATAACCATTATATTATATAAAAGTTTAACATAAAATATAAATATAAGTATATTAAAATAAAATATGTACATTATAATATGTTTTTATTTTTTTAATTTTAAGTCGTTCGATTTTCCTACTGGTTCAATTGGATTCATCGGTCAGATCGAGGACCGGCCGGTTCAACCATAGTTAACCTCATTGAAAGTGCAATTTGGTTTTTTTATAGGAAACAAACCAGGTGAGTGGACGATTTCCTGTTGAACCAGCCGGTCCGGTTCGGTTTTAAAACTACGTATAAGATAGAGCCTCTTGTACAATAAGAAACAAAACTGTTCTAAACATATTAATTGATTGAAAAAGCTCGAGTTTTTTTTGTTCTTGATCTTGATCACGATCGTGAGGCACTTCCAAGTTCCAACGAGCCCACTCTGAGTTCAATTTCCCCAAGCCATATCCTCCGTGACTCTTTTTTTTTTTTTTTTTCCCTTCCTTCCCGCGGTAGCACGTTTATCACATTCATTAGAGAGAGAGAGAGAGAGAGAGAGAGAGAGAGAGAGAATTTATGATCGAGGGGACCACCCGACTCCATTCGTGTTTTGGAAGTGCGACGTAACTCCCGTTCATCATCTTGCTTTCCTCCGGTGGAAAGGCGGTTGTGGACTGCAAAGTCAATTCACGGATTATGAAGGGTTGACTATTGACTTGGAGTCCGACATTTTCAACCGACCGACTAACAATAATTTTCCCATTACCTTGTCGAATGAAATTAGTGTTAAAGATAGTTACATGTAGCGGGCCAAGATCGAGAGAGATCGAGGATAGTAAAAGGGAATGTAAGGAGAATCTTGTGCAAATATAAATTCTAAATACTAGTGTATGAATTATTCCCGTCTCCACGTTAACCCAACCAAGATTCAACGGTGGAATTTCTTAATTTCCTCAATATTGCCGACCATATATATATATATATATATTTGTATGCCTTTGTCATTCACTGGTACTCGTACTTCTGTCCATTATAGCGTAGAGGTGCTCATATTATCAGTACTCTGACGCATAGCAGACTCCATCACTCATCTCTTCCGATATGTTCCATAGGGTTATTACCCGATTGTGATAACGACATATATACACACATATCTATATATGTCATATACAGGAGAAGAAGATATCAAACCAACTATGGCATGAGTCCTCTTGAAGAAAATGTGCATAGAGCCCAAAAATAGATACACACTGCATGCATATAATTTCTCCATATGTATCATATCCACTAAGCAAATTAGGGGAAAAAAATAGTCCATATGTACGTATGTATATCCATAAGGAACTTGCATTAACTAATGGGCATGCTGGAGCTCTCTCTCTCTCTCTATTCCTAAATATCTCAATCTCTCTGGAGAGGGAAATTGAAAGGGTGATGATATGTCGTTGAAGCAAGCAGGAGACGATGAAGACGGGCGGGTGAGTACTACAGACCCACCCTTCAATCCTCCAGTCCAACTACCTAACGGTCGTCCCAAGCCCACTTCACCTCTCCCTCTGTCCTTCTCTCGCTCAGGACACCCGGCAATATTACTCACTCATTACAGCACTACCTGACTTCAACTTTCATATATATCCACGCTCTCTCCCTCTCGCTCGCTCCCGTGGAGAGAACCACTAAACCGTAAGTGGAAAGAAGTAATTGACTGCTGCTAGAAAGTGGGGTTGCTGTGGTGCTTGTCCTCGCCTGGGCCAAGAGGTCTCGAGATTGATTCTGTGTCCATTAATTTTTCCTTTTTCCCTATATCATTAAGACCATTGAGTCATTGGCTGCCTCTTTATGACTTACAAAGAAAACAGCCCCACTTAGCTGTTGGCTGCTTCTTCCAACTATCAGCGCTAACAAACTTCCCGCTTCCTTTCTTAATATATCAAACCAACCTCTCCCCCTCGCATCTCTCCCTCCGTATCAATCTAAGCCCGAAAAGCTTAATTTGCCCGATTGATCTCAGCTGTGCGTCTCTGTGCATTTGCATCCCCAATTAATCCATATATTTCCATCAACTTCTGTCCGTCTGTCTTCTGTCGTATATTGCTGTTATCCATCCGTTTCTCAAAATTAATGGCACCGAGGAATGACGGAACTGGTAAGAAGGCAATGAACAAAGGATCCTGGACAGCTGAGGAAGACCAGAAGCTATCCCAGTACATCGAACTCCATGGGGCCAGGAGGTGGAAAAATCTTGCTATAAAATCAGGTATACATATGTTGACGCACTAATGCAAATACTAGGCTAGCTAGCTACCTTTCAGTTTCCGAGTCTGCCAAGTCAAATATGTGTATTCTGCACTGCGTATTGATCAGCCAATGAGTTCGGCGATGTCTGACGCCTGCACAGGTTTGAATCGATGCGGGAAGAGTTGCAGACTGAGGTGGCTGAATTATCTGAGACCGAACATCAAGAGAGGCAACATTTCGGACGAAGAAGAGGACTTGATACTCCGACTTCACAAGCTCCTTGGTAACAGGTAATTAACTAACTTACATAGCTTTCCAATATTAACTGTCAAGTAGCAGCTATAGGTAGGCGGAAAGTGATGTATGTTATGATTGAGACTAACCACAGCGGAAACACATAACCGATCGGGATATGTACAGGTGGTCGTTGATAGCAGGAAGGCTTCCTGGAAGGACAGATAATGAGATTAAAAACTATTGGAATTCTCATTTGAGCAAGAAGATAAATCACAAAGACAAGAAGGAGCAATCTCCCACAGCTCAGAACTCTTCCTCACCATCAAAGATGCTGGAGCCTGCAAAGACCGATGAGAATGAGGGAGCTAACAAAAATGCGGCAAACCCAGATTTCAACTTTGACATGAACGAGTTGTTTGACTTCACCACAGGAGGGTCCTATGGTCTGGAGTGGGTAAATAAATTCCTTGAGCTAGATGATGATAATATGTGAATGAACGAGAAAAGGTGAGTGGGAGGAGGACTGTACTACTCCTCTTCTCCTATGAAAATAAGGACTTTCATGTACAATCATCTGCTAAGAAAACATTTCTCCACGTCTTTAATCTTAAAATAATAATTACCATGACCATGCGATGCGATTAATGCACTTTTGGAGCACTAGAAGTCCTAAGAGAATGACTGAATTATGCTCTTTTCCATTTTTCAATGTGATTTTCGAGTCCCAACGAGATTCAGATTACTTGCGGAGAAAAAGGGATCGAGAAAAATGTCGCCTGAATAGTTATTGATTGCAGAGACAGACATACCTTTGAACTAAAAGTGCTTTGATTTGAATGCTGAGCTTGTGGATTCATAAATTCAAAAGGCTCTCCAATTGAAGAAGTTTGATTCACTTGGTTAAGTTCAAGGCTTTAGACGCAGAGTGTGGACCCAGTGGCTCGGTACATTTCCTGTGTTGACCTTGCATGAGGGAAATCCTTTGGGGACTCACCAAGGACCATATGTGAAACCGAGAAACTGAGCCCACAACCTCATACGCACATTCAGTTCACTTCAACTAGCTGTTTGGGTTCAAAATGCCACTTATTATCTCGACTCTTCCACGAGGAGCCAGAATGAGTTAACCATCACCTTCCGTACGTTGATGCAGAAGTCAATTGTTAATGCCCTGACAGTCATAGTTCTGTGAGGGCATCCCTGGTCGGTCCTCCAATCAGCAACACCAGACCGTCATGGGGTCAAAATGAGATCACCGTACCCTCCTTAGCGCTGAGACTGGGGGAGAGACCACAGCGACCACAAGTACTGTGATGCTCACCACGGATACTACCCACAGCTAATCAATAAAGCCCACGAAGACACACCACCATCTACAGATCCTGCCCAGCCTGCGCCTATTACTTAACAGTGAAGAGGAGAGTTGTCATCTTTTAGCTCCAAAAGGCAGTAACTCATCAGAATTGACAGTTGCATCATTTTACAATTCACTGTTTCTTGCCAGTTGCTCCGTAAACTACAGCCAATATATATATATATATATATATATCGACCACTTGCTGTTTTAATTTGCATATATGCACTTCGATTCCTTCCTGTATGATTGTACAGCTGTTGGTTGCAATGAAATGGACCCATGTGGTTTACTAATTTAGATATACTCTAATCCAAATGGTATAAGTTTACGTTCCAAACACAAACAATTGCAATTAGAAGTTTTGATCTGGCCATCTTGTACCCCAAAACTAATGTGACTTGCTTTTAGCTGGGTGGTTCAATGTTTCTTCCAAGGTTTCTTTACTTTTCAGTTCAGAGGGTCTCAGAGGAGGACATCATTCGGCATATAATCTCTTTGACAAATAACCAGTTGCAGAGGATTAAGAGAGCAAGAAACAGAATCAGAGAGAGTTATAGACTGTTGCAATCTGCATTCAAAGAACTGTAAGGAGTACCCGAGCTAATAGGAAGTAACTAAGGGCCCCGATTCAATATTACAGTGAGACACTGCTTGCCTACTACCAAGCATACAAAATTCTTAGTCAACTTATGTATTAAGCATAGATGAACCAACCCCATGTGCAAACACTACGCATGTATGTATAGCGTTACAGACAGGGCGGGATTCCTCGTATTCAGCATGGTTGGAGGAGATAACTTCACTGTCCTCTAGGCCAGGCAGATCTGCCAAATTCTTCTTTTGGTGGTTTTTATCGCAGCTACTGGATTTTATGGGGCTCACATCTTTTTTCAGATAAAGGCCTGTTTAATCCAATGGATCTCATCACACTCGGTGTTTGCACCGACAGTAGTGATACATGGGGCTTGTGTTGCATTTTTTGTTTCAGATGATGGCCCGTGTGGTCCAATGATGGCAGCTACTGAACGATGAGAGATCCGGTCAGCTGATACAATCACACAGCCGATCATTCTAAGTGGTGAATGCTTTTATTCAGCAAAAAGTGGTAAATGCTTTCAGTCCAGTCCGTTTTAGAACTATCTTGCACCTTCGTTTTTCCAGTATATTAGCCCTGGCATGCATACAGTGTGGTTTTAATCTCCTCCCGTTAACTATTCTCTTGATTGCTCGAGTTTTTAAATTCTGACATCTTTCTATAAGCCGATCATGGCATTATATATGGATTCATTGTTTGCTGTTGGTTCGGTGAGGATTAGCCACCCTTTTCAGCTGCTACAACTCTAAACCTGGTTCGGAGGTGAGATTCTGCTGTACTTACCAGGCAGTCCCATCATCTTGGCTCGAGTATTTCTAGCATATTGTCTTCCAAGCCACTCAGTAAGCCACCTGAATTTGATTATATTTTCTACCGTCCACTTCCATTCTCTTCAGCTCCTGGAGATTAGCAATCAGAAAATAAAAACTAGTTCATTCAATGAACAAGGAAATAGGGATCATATAGTGCTGATCAAGCTTGTTTATCGATACTGCCATAAGAAGCGAAATTTATGAGAAAATGTTGTGTGTAGAAGAAGCATCGACAAGAGCAAGTTAATGAGGACTGATTTAGCTTTCCCAGACTAGCTTGTCTAGATAGCACATGAGCAGAAGGGTTCGTATCTGTAAGAGAATCCTTGATCAAAATCAGCAGCTCCTATGAGAGAGGGATTTTGATGCACTCTGAATCTGACCCCTAGGATCAGAAGTGAACCAGATCGGTCTGATGACGACAGCGATACGAACCATGGTCCGGTCTAGTATCACTGCCGGCTCTAATAAACCGGATTGAAACAGCGAGAAAAGTGAGAAAATGAAAATTGGGGGAAAAAACACATCTCTGACACAATTCACTCGAAGCAACTCTCCCCAGTTCCCTCCCCGCCACCAGAGGCGGAGCAGGCCACCGTCGCTAAAGAAGAATGAAGTTCAAGCCTTCGTGTAAGCACCCGCTCTTCCCTCACCATCGCATGGCGGTCCGCCATCTCCAGCACCATCGCCGGCTCCTAACTTCGTTCTTTGCTAAGAAGGCCCACCAAACAGCTCGAGCTCGCGCCCCCTTCAATGGCGACCACAGCGGCGGTTCCGAAGGTTAGCTGAGGCCGCAACTGACGTTCAATTGCCTCCAGTTGTTTCTCCGTTTAGCTCCCGAACTCCAAAGTTCATTTGCCTGTTTATATTTCTTTGCAACTGCGTTGCAGGAGGTTCTTATTTGGTCCCTGGTGCCACTGTTGCTACTATCCTCATGCTCGGAGCTCTCCACGCTCGCCGCCTTTACGATGATAAAAAGGTGCCTATCTTGCTTAGTCCGTGGAAATTTACGAAAGATAAATTGCTCCATTTCGTATGAATTCGCTCTTCTCCGTTGTGTCAGCGGGAAGTTGTTTTCTGTTGTTCTCTTCTTGTATGACATTCATCATAATTACTGAATTTTTTTTATTCATTTCGCAGTAGAGTTGGCATATCTAATTAGCTGTTGGAACTTTCTGTTCACTCGGTTCTGATACCGAGCTCTGATCCTGTCAAACACCATTTCGTTCGCAAGCCCTTTTTCTTAAATTATTCTTTTTAGTGACTGGTGTATTCTCCAATTAGGAGCATTATATGTAATAATCCATTGCTGTTACAAGCTCCGATCCCATAGGCTTGTAGCCCATTCCAAGTTAAATTCTGCATTTCTTGCATCTAATGATCCATTTTGAGTTAGCAATTCAAATTTAACATTTTTTTCATTTTTATCTTGTTGCCATCTTGGTGGTAGGTTGAAGATGCACGGCAGAGGGGAGTCGAATTTGAGTTCCAACCAGATGTTAAAGTCATAGATCTATCTTTACATGATTAATTCATGGGTTGATGTTTATATTTTGGTGATTTCTGTGGTTTTGTAACTACTACGGTAAAAGTAACTGATTTGTCTGCTTCCAGGCAGCATTTCTGAGATTGCTACCACTCCGAACCATTTCGAGATTTTGGGGTCTTTTGACAAGCGTGGTATGATACATGTGTGAACCTTGCACTTCTTAGGTTATTCAATGCATGATCTGTTCTTCTTGTCCTCTATTGCGTGCTCTCCATGACATGTGCCTTCTCATTTTGATTTTTTCTTCTAATATACATGGGTTGATGAATTATTCTTAGGAAGTTCCTGTGTGGCTGCGTCCTTATCTTTGCAGAGCATGGGCACGAGCATTTCACTCAGGTATGATCATTTACCTCTTCCTTTCAAATTTCAATTAAAATGCTTTTTTTTTCAATGATCAAATTTCAAATGCATCTTGTATAAAATAAGAGATGGTCTGTATCTCAGATTTAGAGGAAGTGGCACTGCCTCTTGAGGAATATGCATCATTGCGGGAATTCTTTGTTCGTTCCTTGAAAGAAGGTTCCAGGCCCATTGACCCTGATCCAAGTTGTCTGGTAATTGGTGATGTTTTTCAGTTTTCTTGTATGTTTTCCATCTGTTTGGTCCATGATCTTTTAATTATGCATTCTAAACAACTATTTATGTGTGATAATAGATAAGCCCAGTTGATGGAATTGTTCTTAGATTTGGGGAATTGAAGTCTACGGGGGCTATGATTGAACAAGTAAAAGGGTTTTCTTACTCAGTTTCTTCTCTTCTCGGTGCGAACTCTATCCTTCCAATGATGGCTGAGAGGACTCATAAAGAGGATGTTATAATAGATAATCCTGCGAGAGAAGAGAGCAGGAAATCATGGTGGAGGGTGTCTTTTTCCTCCCCCAGAGTTAGAGATCCAGTGCCTGGATGGTAATCATTTTTGTCAAGTTGGATTGCACCCAACAAATTTTAGTTTCAGAGAAGCATCACTGTTATGCAAAGATTTGTACCAGTAGATAGGCATATGTTTTTCTACTTTTGGCAGGGTCTATATTTCAGTATATAGACACCTAACTTTTTGAGTCTTTAAGCAATCTTGAAAGAGCATGAGGTCAGTTTTTCATATCAATCTCTATGTGTCTCTACCAATCAGTTCGACATTTTAAGTCCATTACTCTGATTTTATCAGTGTACCATGTTCAGATGTCTTAGTTATATAGCATTATTTGTTGTCCGACATGTTATGGTGAAACATGTTACTTAGAATCTTATATCATTGCAGTCCAATGAAGGGCCTATTTTACTGTGTAATTTACTTGAAACCTGGAGACTATCACAGGATACATTCACCAGCTGATTGGAATATCCTTGGCCGTTGGCATTTTTCAGGTAAATGTAAATTAGTAATTTAGCTTTACCAAATTAATTGTGGCTCACAATGACCACTCCTGAGCAATTCCTTCTACTGTATTTGCACCTCAGCTGGTCATAGTAAAGAAATGATCCCGGAGTAACAGGACTTAATGTAAAGGTTTCTTTTCATACACCCAGGGCATCTATTTCCTCTTAATGAACGTGCTACAAGAACAATCAGAAACCTGTATGTGGAGAATGAAAGGGTAAATCTGATCTTACGTTTTTTCTTTTTTCTTTTTTTTGCTTTGTTGCTAAATGTCATCCAATTAGTGGACCTTGGTTGACAATAAGTGTCTAACTACTAAGATTCTTATTTTGTTTATAATGATAGCTTTGTTGAAACCGATAAATTGAAAGCAATGATGGCACAAACCGGATGCTATTTAGCTCAACCCAGAAATTTCAATGTTACTACTACAATAACCATGGTCTACCATCTGATCTCCAAATGTAAAGACTCAGTTTGCGAACAACTTCTATGCACATTGCGACTCAAAGGAATTTCCCTCTCTCTCTATTTCCAGTTTCTTTAAATGTTCCATTAGCATGCCTTAGGAGATATGAGTAACATGTCATATTAGATTTCTTTGTTTCCTCTCTTATTTCGAGTGTCTGACTCTTATGTGCTGATAGTTGTTAACAAAGTCAGCTTGATGGACTGATCAGCTGGCCATTGATATTATATTTGCTGAGCTGCTGTTTAAGTTTCCTTCTTTGATGTACTTGTGCTTGTGGATCTAATCTTTTGATTTTGATCAGGTTGTTCTTGAAGGTCTTTGGCAGCAAGGTTTTATGGCGATGGCTGCAATTGGTGCAACAAATATTGGGTCTATTGAGGTTAGTAAACAATATGGAGTTCTGGCACCTTTACCCCCTAGTAGATATGGAGCACTATGGGGACATTTTTACCTTATAAGTAACAATTACTTATGTTAACAAAATTATAAGTTTAAAAGATGCTCTTTGTCCCCATGCTATATGGAGTACATTATAGCAGTGATACTTGGTTTTATTTGGAATTATGACCAACCACTGCACGTGTTAAATGTTTTGCAGTGCTTTTATTTAGAATTATGATCTTCAGTACAAAAGCTGTCCCATCATCATCTAATTTTGTTTGCAAGCATCATAGCTTGGAGATCATTATCACCATCATAAAGATCAAGGTCTCAAGCTTCATTGACTTTGTGTCAGTGTCCACCTCAGCTTTAGCAAATGAAACTAGTACAGGACGACCTTTCAGTCTATACTTCTCCTGGGCTTTTGTCGGATTTCCATGTCTGTCTACATCAGCTTTTACAGTGGAGACTGGCCTCATCTTCTCCACATCATTTCTTCCAGCATTTCTTTCCAAAGAAGCTTTTGTTGTACCAGTTTAATAACTTGCAGGATGCAGAAAGTATAAAGCAATGGCATCTAATGATGCAATAATTAATTCAGATGGGCCTGGAGAACATGTTGTGGTTATAGTGAAGAAGATAGAACTGAAATGGTCTTCCTCCATCAGTTCCATTGCTGAAGCTGAGGTAGACCCCTCTGCAAAGTCAATGAGCATTTTTATCCTAGATCTTTATGATTTCTATATGGAGCATTCATTTCGTGCAAACCAAGTTTGGACCACATGGGATGGTTCCTTGTTATTATGCCTCTTCAGGATATGGTATCTGCTAAACCATTTAGAATGTATGTCAGTCTGCTAATCCTAAAGAAAACCAAGAATTAGCCCCATGAAATGGATCTTATATAACTCTGAGACAAAAGTAAAATCTGGTTGCCAATAAAAGAATTCCACTGGCAAGGACTGATTGTGCAAATTATTTTGGAAAAAAAAAAAACATAATGAAGATAAGTTTGTTTGTTCCATAGCTGAGGTTTTGAAGTTGCCTTCACTTGTGAATTGGGGAACACGTGCAGCTTTATATCGAACCAGAGCTTCGAACTAACCAGCCAAAGAAGAAATTCCCACACTTAGAGCCTCCTGAGGAGCGGTTCTATGAACCTGAAGGTGTCGGAGTTGCAGTTAGGAGAGGTGATGAGGTCAGACATCATACTGTATCTTGCTGTAGTGGTTGTTCTTCAGCAATCACATTTAATTCGCATGTTCTTGCTCAGTGAACAGACTGAGATGGGGACCATCTTCTCTATTCGTGCTCTGATAAATTGTAGGGTGATTACACTATACTGGTCGACAGTTATGAGAGCTCTCATGCAAATTGTTGTCTCGGGCCCTCTAATCCTCGCAGGTGGCTGCTTTCAACATGGGATCAACGGTTGTGCTTGTGTTTCAAGCTCCAACATCAGAGTCAACCACCACGAAAGACGACTCACCCGGTTTCTCATTCTGTGTCAAGAGAGGTGAAAGGATCCGAGTTGGAGCAGCACTCGGAAGGTGGCATTAGACCCACTGTGGAGTTCAACCCCCTGGTCTCAGCTAGAGTTATCCTCATCTTGTCTGTCTGCAACAGACGTCTTGATTGGACGCGCTCGGATGTTGCAATGTGCTTTGTTGCATTACTCGGATGTCTGTAGTCACATCTCCGAGTTTACAGAAGGAACTTGAACTTTATAGGGAACGTGAAGCTTAATCCCGTCTTGAGTTTTCTATTCGGTCCCCCCTTGGTCACCTGTGACGTTGCGTTTGCGTTCACACTGTACTTACTGGTAGTCAACTGTTGTGGTTCCGTCCGTGTAGCTGACAGGTAAGCCTGCTTATCGACTTTTGACAGCCGACTGTGTATCGTCGTCTCCTCAAACGGGCAATTTCAGTTTGAATCAGTCTTCTCTTTATTAGCTTCCCTTGAAATAACACGAGGGAGGGGAAGATTAAAAGATAGAAAAAAAAAGAAAAGAAAAGAAAAAGGGAAGTCTCTATTGGTGCATGCTTTTGTCCTCCTCCCTCCATGCAACAGGTAGCATTGAGGACGCTAGCTCAGACCTATTTGCAAGGCTTGTTGGAGTTTTATAATTTGAATCAACGCGGGACCATATGCACTGAAATTAAAGGGGGTATATAAACATAAATTGAAGTGTACTTGAATTGATAATCGGAACTCTAATATATTATATAACGTGAATCTTCTAGATCTAACATGTGGAAAATGCTTAGTCTTCCCTAACTGATGAAATATCATGGAGTTGCATTTATAATGTGAGGCCTAAATACTACAACTCTAAATTGTATATAAGTACTTATAATTTATTAATTTTTAATTTCACCTACCATATAAATTGAAAATTATTTTATGATTTTTGTATATTAATTCCTATAGTTTACGATTTATCTGTTAAAACTCTATTACTTAAATTTAATTAGATCACTTAATTTGGATTAATTATTTGAATAGTATAGATGTACCATGAGTGATATATTTGTTGGACAATAGTTATGGGAATAAGTCTTAACATGGCAAATTTAGTGGCCACTTAGTTCGGAGTAGTGTAGAATTTTCTGTGAAAAGTATATGAGGAGGTAAGTAAATTTTGTTGTAAATTCGAGATTTCACATCTTAAGATCATTTGATTGCAACTTAAAATTGTAGTGTGTATAGCAAAATTGGGACTTTTACGTACAAAATCCAAAATTTACAGCATTCGAGATGAGGAATAGTCCACCCCACTCTATGGCGGGTGAGGTCAGTGGCAGGCCAAGAAGATCTGTCCCTTCTCTTACCTCTCTAACGTGTACTCGGAATAAATCATCTTATTGAATGCTCCCACCAACTCAGAAGAGACTCCATTGAATTCTGCATCAGAGGCTCGGTCCCATCCTCCTCTTTCTTTCATGGCAAGTATTGAGTACCAATTAATGTGCTTCACGAGCTGTGGGTTCTAGCAACATTCAGATTTTTGCAATGCTCCATTTCCATAACAGATTCTCAGGGTCCCCGATCGATCCTATACTTTCTCCGAAGATCAATGCCCCTACCCGCCTAGACTTCGGATCATTCCCTTGTTAGTGTCAAACTCCACTTGTTACACAAATTCTCGTTATGTTATCAGGCACCGTGTTGTGTCAGGTAGCATCGCGGAGCTCGGATGGTCCTTCACAGCTTCCTGGGCTGGTTCGTTGTATGGCAGTAGAAATGTCTGAGTGCTGCCATTAATGGCGGCACTGTAGATAGTGCTGGTTCTTCCTTCGCGTTTTCGGTGGTTCGAGCCCAGAGTGATGGTATATTTTATTTAAACAGATAAGAGGGAATGTGAGTGCTTTGAATACTGCACGATGTTTTAAGAATGGACGACCCGAGTGACTCCAAGGCAAGAAGTGAAGATTGCGGTTCTGCGAAAAGAAATGATGGAGACTTTCTTCCTTCCTCGTCTTCTTCGTCTTCTTCGTGCCCTCATGTTCATGTTCAGCACAGGCGCTCTAAAAGGTGAAGAAAACTCGGCTTCTGTATTTGGCTCAACTATTGTCTAATATACATATCTGGATCGTTCCGCTTTCTCTCGTGTACAAAAATTTGAGCTTGAAGTTAAGCGGAATCTTTGGATCATAAAAGCCTATACTGGTGATACTGGCGATTGAAGAAGAAGAAGATACTTGTTCATAAAGCAATCTGTTGCAGTGGAACTTCATTAACTTTCACGTTCTTTGAAAAGTATTGATTCCGGTGTTTCTTTTCTTCTCCCAACTTCTAGTGCTTCTGACAGGAATGTAGATGTTCCGGCAGACGCAACTTCGAAGCACAGAAAGGTCCATAATGGGAAGATGGTGAGCTACTTATTCGAATTTCTTACAACATAACTGCGTAGATTCATGAATTCTGACCATGAAATTAGCTTTCTTCATGAAAATCCGACTGGTGATTTGTGCACTTCCATGTACATCTGCAAGGTATCACCACCTCCAACTTGGAGTCATAGAGTTCGAAGTCCGCTCCATGATCCCCTTGGTCATATTGGCAAGAAGTCCATGTCAAGCCATCGAGCCTCTTTGGAAAAGGATGTAAGACTTCTATCCTCCTGGAAAACGTACTATGATCGAACCTCTTCTGCATGAGAAAGATAAGCTTGTGTCAGAGGATTCTTCTGTTTTCTGTTTTTCCCTCCTTCACTCTGTCAGTTGTTGCAGATTGAGCAGCTGCAATCGTGCCTGCAGCAAGAGAAATCCATGCGGCTTATGCTCGAGAGGGCAATGGGCCGAGCATCAAGTACTCTATCTCCCGGACATAGACACGTAGCTTCGAAGGTAATAATTTTACTGCCAAGAAATTTGTATTTCAACTGTTGAACTTGAATCCTTGCAAAATCAATATAGAGAATCTACGCAGCGCTGTTATTTGTCTTGTACATGCCTTACAAGGCGGTTTGGTTTGTTGTTTGGTTGCTGTATCCGATAATTTAGCACTAAGACAATCATTTTATTGTTCCAATCTGTGAGTTAGTAATTAACTATGGAGTACGAATTGCTTGCCTTTCTATGAGAAACCACCTTTATATTTCTTTCGAACTTTTCCCCCTGATCTATTGCAGACAAAGGAATTGATTGCTGAGATCGAGTTGCTAGAGGAACAGGTTGCGAACAGAGAACACCATGTTCTTTCTCTTTACAGGAGCATCTTTGAGCAATGCGCGAGTCAGCCTTCATCTCAGCAGAGCTCAGGAGTTGCATCACCTGCACACATGAAGCATGTACCTAGGAAGCACCCGAGCATCATCTCGGGCGCATTTTGTTCCTCAAAGAATTTCCCACTGCGACCTCTGCGATCCCTTATTAGTTCGAACAACTCAGAGAAAAGAACTCCGAGGAAAGATCAAGCTCTGCCACTGAGTAGAAAGAATGCAGAACTTCACTTCGAGAAGGCTTGTCCAAATCCAACTAAGGTCTGAGATTTTGTTCATGCACATTATCTCTTTTCCTGGCAACCTTCACTGACTTATTTGAGAACTGTAAACCGCTGAAGGATGACTCTTTGAAGGAAAGTAAGGCAGCCTAGTATTTGGAATCGGGGTTCTGTTTTTGGAGCTTAATTAAATTTTGTGCAACCAGGAATTTTAACTAACATGGTAGATATGTAGTCTGTACGAATCGTTCTATGTAAGCTTCAATCGCTTATGAAGCTTTCAGAGAGAATTAAATTCAGAAATAATTTTTATGTCCAGACCACAGAGAGGACGTCCATTGTGAGGACACTGAAAGACCACCTTTACGAGTGCCCAAGCAAGTTGTCGGAGGACATGGTTTGTTCTATGGTCGCTGTGTACTGCTGGCTTCGAAGAACGACTTCAACAGATCCGGCAAAAGAACGATCGCCCTTCTTGTCGAGGTCATCAACCAACGTGGTTCTTCCTCAGCGCAGTTTTATTGGAGAACATTTTTGTTCTTCCAAATCGATGGTTGAGATCTCATGGATTTCTACTGACAAGAGGCAATTCTCCCGTGCTTCTTATGCCATCAACAACTACAGGTCAGCTTGAGAAAAGTAATGGTGGATATCTTCTTTTGGAATCTTATTCCTGGCAAGCGGTCCCCTTGTGATGTCTTCTTCCAACATGAAAAATTGGGTGATAGCTGTGGGTTGCACTTTGGAAGATGTGATCATAACTTGGTTTTTTACTTTTTCCCAAAAATTGAAAGACAAATATAATCAGGACACTGTTCTTAATCCATGTAGTTAGCTTCTTGTCAATGTTCGTGCTGTCAGGAAAATTAATCTGCCCGGTTTGTCCAACCATTTTGTTGCTGCACTTTCAGAATGTTGGTCGAGCAGCTGGAAAAGGTAAATGTTGATCAGATGGAAGACAATGCTCGGACAGCATTTTGGATCAATGTGTACAACTCACTCGTGATGCATGTATGTAAATACCTTAAAAGCGAATTCCAGATTCAAATAGCGTAGCAACTCCATAAAAAGATGTAACTCTCTTGTGTGCTCCTGCAGGGTTACTTGGCTTATGGAATCCCGAATGGCTCTCTGAGGAGGTTAGCTCTGTTCCACAAGGTCGTGTGCTTCTGTTCTCCTTCCAACTGTCTGGGCATTCATGAGGAGTAAATAGTTTTCTCCCATATTTTCATTTTCGTCTTCCAGAGAAAACAAGGGATGGCAGTTCATCAGACACCTGATAATCCCATGAGCCTCGAAAGTTTTAAGACACCGCATGATTCCTTGTCTTCTTTTCCATTCTTCATGGACAGAAATGAACTGGAATTCTAGAGGGATTTGAGTAACAGTTGCAATCTTCAAATTCTTTGTCCACGTCAACTGAGTGGCAAACAAGTAAAAGCGAATCCCATTTTGCCCTTCTACAAACCTACTAGCAACGGTCTAGGATAGCCAGGAGAAGTTCCTCCTTGGATATGCATGGAAATACCAGAAATTGCCATGTTTCTGGGCCTGCCATGGATTCTGTTCATCATAAGACTCTTTTGGAACTCCTCCACTTCCTTTTGCCAAAGTATTGATGGGTTTTCTTTGTGTAGTGCAGGCTGCATACAACGTTGGAGGCCATACAGTAAGCGCAAATGCAATAGAGCAATCGATATTCCGTTTCCAAACTCCTCGGGCCGGATGGGTAAAATCCTTTTCCTCTTCCAATGGAAGGAGAGGAATTCCTTTACACTGCTATAAAATGCCATGGAACTTATGTATTCACCTCCTCTGAATCTTTTGTATTGCGGCTGAGTCAATTCAGTGGCTGGAGACTATTGTATCTGCGGCCATGAGGAAGAGATCAGGAGAGGAAAGGCAAATAATCAGCTTGAAGTTCGGCCTTCCATGCATCCAGCCCCTGGTCTGTTTTGCTCTTTGCACCGGAGCTGTTTCCGATCCAGTGGTAACTTCTTAGCGTTTGCCATAACTGTCCTTGAAAGCAAATCCAGTCAGTATTTACCGTATATCAATCATTTCGAGAATATTGTTCATCCCCAGTTTCTTGCCCAATTCCCAGTTTACTCGACAGAGTTCATGAGATACTCTTTGATGTTTGTTTACAAAGTCTTCCTTGTTTGAAATTCAGCTGAAGGTCTACACGGCCCTGAACCTCAAAGAGGAGCTGGAGTCGGCAAGGAGGGACTTCCTCCAAGCCAACGTGATCGTGAAAAAATCGAAAGTGTTCCTACCCAGAGTGATTGAGAGGTTCGCAAAGGAAGCTTCCATCCGCTCAGACGATCTCCTCAGCTGGGTCACGGAGAATTCCGATAGGAGACTCCATGACATGATAACTAAGTGCGTTGACAGCAAGTCCACCAGGAAGAAAGCGTCTCAGATCATCGAGTGGCTTCCTTACTGTTCGAGGTTCCGGTACGTGTTCACCAAGGACCTGGTAGAGAAGCCGTGGCGGGCGTGAGTTTTCGGGTCCCAAGTAATTTCATTTCATCAAACGTGCGACAGAATCCTTCATCGGCTGGCTTACCCTTGAGCTTCCCCTCCATCTCCCCATTCCTCGGGAGATGTCCTTAGGGATTTGACTGACCGAGCGGGAGATCTGTACATCACCTAGTTACCCACCCGTGTGCCCGAGCAGGACATTCTTGTTGTAAAAATGACCTTTTGTCTGATATGAAGAGAACTGCTCCACTCTTTCGTATTCCAAGACGGTAAATCTAAACTCTGAAAATTCATGCGAAAATTTTTATATGAATTGACTCAATTTTATGTTTTTTTTTTTTTTACAATATCTCATTTTACCCCCCATGAACTTTTTCATACATTCCTTTATTTATTGAATTCATCACTGATCTAATTCTGGGCCTCTTGTTCGAATGCCTGTCGCCTGTCTACGACACCGTTTCATAGGATGGCTTGCCTACTCGGATCGTGTATAAACTATAAAGTAAAGTAAAAAAAAAAAAAGAAGTAGAGAGAAAAAGGGAGCTGACTCGGCTTAAACGGCTCCCAGTGGCCGCAGGATTCTGGAACGTGCAGAAATTAAAGAAACGTTTATTTTTGAAATAAATTCCGCAGCAGATGATGAAACATTTGAAACGACTGTGTTCATGGCTATCTCACGGACACTCGTCCACCGTTGATCTAGTCCCCCCTCAACTTGAATCTGGCACCGCGGGAATCGATAGCTCCTTGGCTGTGAGGACGATCTGTCACAGACGGTAATGCTAGTCTCCAACCGGAGACTCGCTCCCGCGCATCAAAGGGAGACACGTGTCATCCCGCTCGTTTTGATCCGTCTGATTTGGGCCGTCCACCCCTTGAAATTTTGATCAGAATCACACATTTTCGCTGTGCCCTCTGTTGTTGAAATCTCCTCTCTCTCTCTCTCTCTCTCTCGCTACTGTAGCTGAGAAAGCAATAGCAAACCGCCAACAAACTTCAGTTTCTTCTTTTACCTCCGTACGTCGGAACCCTAAGTCGATCTGCGGACAACTCCGTCACTTCGGTGAGACCCACCTCTTCGGTGGAATTACTTGTTCGCTCTTTTAGCATTTTGTCACTGTGTGGTTGACCTTCCGGTGTTGTGTAGCAGTATATGACGAGACGCTTGGGGAAGAGCTGAGATCGGACCGGCTAGACCTCTACAACGAATGGAGGGAGGTAGCGTCTCTAGTCTTACTTTTTTCCGGTACTGTTCATTTCCCACTATTAAATTTCTAGCTTTGCAGTTTAAGGCATCTGTTTGCCAAACTAGAGCCCGCGATAGGTCTTTTTGCTGGCTTATTTCTGAAATGTTTGACTGAATTTAAGTAAGTTTTGAGTTTTATGCTCGTAGCTGCATGTGAACTGCGAAAGTCATTGTTAAAGTTAAAGATGCTGAGCTTAGGATGCCTGAACATGACATTACTCGTGCCCTATTTGGACTTCTTTCTTGCTAGAATGCGATTTTGGGTTTAAGGTTTGTTCCTTAGTGAGTACTGAACGTTGCCCCTTGTGTTTCTCAAAAGCTTTGATGATTCGCCTATTTTGAGTAAAATCTGTTAGCAATTTGTTGGCTTATTAACATTAACTTTCTTGTTATAAATATCAATGGTATTGATCCTCTTTCTAACACATGCAGAGGTGTACACCCATGGATTATGATGAAAATGACTTCCAAAACCAGAATCATCATATAGCCAGTGATAATAACAAATTTCCTCCAGTATTAAACCCGTATGCTCTTCCCAAGTTTGACTTTGATGACAGCCTTCAAGGGCATGTAAGGTTTGACAGTCTAGTTGAAAGTGAAGATTTCCTAGGAATTGAAGGTAACGAAGACAGTAGGTGGCTCGAGGATTTCCCTCGAGAAAGTTGTGGGATTGATTTTAGCAAAAGTGCAGCAGACCCGTGCTCAATATCTCGGTGTAACAATGTCTGGTCTGAGGCAACATCCTCAGAATCGGTTGAAATGCTGCTAAAATCTGTTGGACAGGAAGAAACCATTCCAAGGCAGAACATCACTGAGGTTTCAGATGCATTTGATGATCTGGGTTGCTCAACAGAGAGAATGGAGCCCAATGTCTGCCATGAAGCAATGTTCTCTGAAACAGATGATGTTCGAGGCTTGCAACCTTCATTTTCTCCAGAAGACTCTTCTAGACTGAAAAATGACATAGGAACAAATCAGTCCCAAAATGAAGTTAGTTTACAATATAACCTTGGTGAATCTATTGAAAATAATACCACTAACCTAGATGCTGATGCAAGTGGACAGTTGGATTTGTTGGCTGAGGGATATTTGTGTGATGGTGAGACCTGCAATGATGTTTCTGGGAGAGGTGTTAGTAATTTGGGTGATGACACTGTAAAAAATGATGCAGAAGAAGATATGACCTATTCAGTAGCTAAAGTTGATGATACCCTCATGGATAGTGACATTATCATTGTCGAGGATAAATTGAAGAGTCAAGAAGGTCCACATCCAAGCAATGATGCATCTTTAAATGATGAAAATGGTTCACAGCAAAGCAGCAGCTTGCTTGGTGAGGAGCTGCTTGCTTTGGAAAATAAGAATGATGTGAAAAATGAGAATTCTGATGGTGAGCAGAAACAGAACATGGATAGTGATGAAATAAATCAGCAGAAATCAAATATTGGTACAGTTGAAAGTATGAACTCCCATTTGGAAGGGGCTGCATGCTTAGGCTCTAATGAGGAAAGTATGAATGAGGAAAACACTGGAAGAACTGTTAATGACACTGACCAAGCCTGTACATATCATGATATTCCTGTTAAAGATGCAGGTCTTTCTGATCAGTCAAGTGAAACTGTTCACACAGAACTCCCAGTCTTATTGGAAATTAATAGAGAAATTGATGGTCATCCAGTGGAGGAGGCAGTCAGTTCTGAGCAGGATGATGATTCTTGTCTTCAAAAAGAACATGTTGAGGAGAAGCGCAAATCTGCCAATGACCAATTGATTGCTGGAGATTTAGAGGGCAACTCTGTTGCATCTTTGCATACAATGGAGGAGAAAGTTGACGAGGGTGATGATGATAGAGGGATGACTTGCCACTTTGTTGATATGAAGACGAATACTGTAGCTGAAGATACCATGGAAATTTCTAAAATTGTAGTTTCTATGGAGGAATCAAATGTTCGAGATCAAGATTTACAGTCTGCTCAAGCTGGATCAACAGAAACAGAACAAGTGAATGGGTGGGTTGATGCTCCTAATCCTGAATCTGTATCTGTTCATCAAGAGGACAGCACAGTGCTTCTTCTTAATTCGAGAGACAAGGATGGCTCTATTGGCACACCTGTTGTTGTAGACAAGGTTGTCATGGTGCCATCTGTCAGCAAATCAGGTATATTGTGAGCCAAATTCCCTTTGCATGATAAAATAGTAAATGGAGTTCTTTTCACCTTATGTTAGGTAATTTTGCCTTAGGAATGTAGAATACCTGTTTGTTCCACTAAATAGTGTTCTTTTTTCAGGCAATGATAAAGATGTCATTGATGATCATAAAGAAGGTCATAAATTGGCAGAAGTCATTCTTCAGCCTACGCGATTGGATATAGAAAATGATGATGAAGTTGAGGCAAGCAAAGGAGATTTGGCAGCTCAACTTGCAGATTCCCATGTAGTAGTTGAGGAAGGGTCTCGCTCTGAACCTGTGGAGGATGTGGAGGAAGCATGTTGTCAGTCTATTGACATGGCTATTCCTGAGTTCACGCCAGCACTGGAAGGTGGCAACCTGAAAAGCCTTTGTGAGGCTCAAACAGCTGAAGCCAGAGTCAGTCTTGAATGCAATACTACTGTGGAAGTGGCTCAAAATCTTGTGGATGTGACAAGGAAAGGTGACAGTTGTGCTGAAGCTACAATTACTCTTGAAAAATCTGGAGTTTCAAACCCGCAAGAAAAATGTGAAACAGAACTATCAGGTTATCTATATATATCTTTCCTTTTTAACATTCTTCGAGTCTGCATTGGTTTCTATGTTGTATTTGACAAGCTACTAAGGTTTAAGTGGTCTGAAGCAACAGCTTAAGAGTTGTTTTACTGGACTCCCTGAGGGATTTCATTTTAATGCTTGCTGCTTCATCTGTTGCTTTGAATTAACTGACATTTTAATTGCTCTCTCTCTCTCTCTCTCTCTATATATATATATATATATATATTCTGACTAGACTTTGCTCAGTAGGTGATGCATCAAAGGCTCTTGAAAGTGTCTCGGTCTCAACAGGTTCTTTACATGAAAGTCAACAAGTACCAGATGTACCTGAAGATGGAAGAGATCATTGTGATGCCGATCAAACAAATTCAGACACTCATATAGCTAATGGAAATGGTAGTCTTTTTGTGAGTGATAAGGAAATAGGAAAATCTGAGATCTCCACAGTTCAAGATGTCGGAGTGTCTGGATCTGAAGCACAAGATGGGAAAGATGAACCACATGTGCCAGATCCAAAAGAAATTGACGCATCAAAAGCTGAGAAGAGTTCCACCCTGCAGGTATTTGCTTTAAGATTCCAAGACTTCAAACTTTAATAATATTTTTAACGGGCTTTCTCGCTCGCCAAAGTTGTGGATTTGATGATTGTTGTGTATGTTGATTATTTGAAATATATTAAGTTTCAGAGGTTTTGAGTCAAAAAAAGAAGTTTCATAGGTTTAACTGTCATTTATTGTTATACCTAGTTCTTAATCTTTTCTTCTCATTTCTGTGTTGGAGATTGTGGAGGCATCTCCTTCAGCATCTGGACAAGTCCAGGCAGGATCCAAATTTCAGTATAGTGTAAAACGAGGAAATCTTCAAATGGACAATAAAGAAAATAGAAGTTTAAAAGGCACTCCAGATCGTAAACTGAGGCGGCCATCTATCAGGCCAGCCGGAAGGGAAAGTGCAAAGAAGGGGAACTTGGGAAAAGATGCACGTCCTGTGAAGCAGTCGGAACAGCCAGGCAAATCAAGCAATGTACCCCTAGTACCTTCAGGGATCTATCAACTTGTCCAGCCAAATGAGATTCTACATAATAGACAGATGGAAGGCCCTGGTACCAACCCCTTTGGTGCTCTAGCAACTCCTCCATCTAGTCTACCTGATTTGAACTCTTCAGCTTTCCCTTCCATGGTTTTTCAGCAACCTTTCAATGACCTGCAACAAATGCAGCTGCGTGCACAGATCCTTGTTTATGGATCTATAATGTGAGCCTCATTTTGCATGGAATTCCACATAAAAACGTATTTACATTGTTTTTAACTTCTTGTTTTTAGTTTTGGATCTGCTACACATGGGAAAAGCGTGCTTTCCTTGATCTGGGGGATCTTCCTTTGATGCTTTAGTACTTAGATATAGGGCTCAGGCCTCTATAGCAGGCTGATTTTCTGCATGAATGTGTTTGCTGCAGTTCAAGGCTAGTTCCGGAGGAGTCACATATGGTATCAGCATTTGGTGGACATGGTTAGTTTTTCAGTTAGTTATCTTGTATCATGTTAACATTGCACTCACTCAAATGAAATGGTGTGGATATTTTTACGGAGGTTTTTATTTCATAGATGGAGGTCGAAGCATGTGGGAGAAGGCATGGCAGACATGTAAAGCTAGAGTAACCGGCCAAACACCTGATCCTGTCAATAATGATGCCCCGACTTCATCTCAATCAGGTATAACTTCTTGGCATAGAATGTTAGCTTACCATCTGACCTTGGGCCTCTGATGTGGGCTTTCACATTGAATTATGCAGAAGACATGGTTTCTGATCGAACATCTAAGCAAAGCAAGGTCACCCCATCACCTGCTGGACATTCTAGCGCAATTGGAACACCTGCACTCAGTATAAATCCGATGATACCCCTGTCATCACCCCTCTGGAGCCTTCCTACACCTTCACTTGATGTTCTGCAGTCTAGGGGCATGTCTCGGGGTGCTGCCATGGATTACCAGTCTGTGTTTCCTCAATTGGCTCCAAATCAAACTCAACCAATTTTAAGTTATGTTGGGCACAGCACCACTTGGATGTCTCCAACACAGTTTCGTGGTCCTTGGGCTGCGCCCCAGACTCCTGCAGTCAACACAAGTATTCGCTTTCCATCTTTCTCCATGGAACCTGTTCAGTTGACTCCGGTGAGGGAGTCATCTATGGCACTTTCTTCTGGTGTGAAACAGGCCCCTCCTGGTCCTTCAGCACAGATTGGAGTTCATGCTGGTGCTACTACAGTGGCCTCTCCTTCACTCGACCTGGCAAAGGTGACAGTCCAACCATGTCAGCCATCTAGTGATCCAAAGTCAAAGAAACGGAAAAAGGGTCCAACTTCTGAGGACGAGAGCAGGATTACCTTGGAATCTCAATCACATTCTGAAAAGTTATTTGTTCCTGCTTCTGTCAGCAGTCTTAAAACATCTGCTACTGCTACTACCCCTGACTGTTTCCTGTCTAAATGCACTACTCTGGAATTTGATGCGCTTGCCTCTGCTGCACCCTCTGTTACTCCTGTCAAGGAAGCTGATCCAGTTAAAGAGAAGCCTGTCTTATCAGAGGAGGTTAATAAGGTAAAGAAAGCAAGGCAACAGGCTGCTCTTGCAGCTGCTGCAGTTAGTCACAGTCAAGAACTATGGAATGACATAGATAAGAAGAGAATTGCTGGCTCAATATCAGTTCTGGAAGCAAAACTTTCATCTGCAGCTGTTGCTATATCAGCTGCTCTAGCTGTTGCAAAAGCTGCCACTGCAGCTGCCAATCTCGCATCAAATGCTGCTTTGCATGCAAAAGCTATGGCAGGTGAAGCTTTAAATGCTGGTGGTTGCAGTGATTACAGTACAGTGGAGGGCAATTCAAGGGGTGATGGTGAAAGGAATAGTTCAAGTTCAATCATCCTTGCTGCTAAGGAGGCTGCCAAGAGAAGGGTTGAAGCTGCTTCAGCTGCGGCACTTCGAGCTGAAAATCTGGACATAATTGTTGAAGCTGCTGAGTTGGCTGCCAAAGCTATATTACAGGCTGGAGAAATTGTTACCATGGGTGATCCTTTATCACTGAGCAAGCTAGCAGAAGCTGGTCCAGAGGGCTTCTGGAAATTGCCTCAATCATCTTCAGATCTAGCATCTGAGTTACAAAATGCTAGCACAGAGCAGGCAAATAATGAAAATGTCGTGGCAGAGGGCCCACCAGATACTGGAGCAGCCTATTTGAATCAGCATGTCCCATCATTGGCTTCCAAGGAGATTCCCAGGAATCCAATAGAAGATCAGGTAAGTTTAATAGTTGGCATCTCAGGTACTGTCTCCCTTGGTGATAAAGATCGAATGGGGCAGAAGTTACCTACCACTACTGTTACAGTCCCCAAGGTCTCTGAGTCTCAGTATGGATTAAGATCCCAGAACACTGTAGAACAAAAGTCTAAAAAGGCAGCAATTGCAAAAGGTGATAATGGCATTCAGGAGGGATCCCGCGTGGAGGTATCATTTTGCCCCTTTGGAGTAATTTTATTTGTTTTGTACAGGAGACGGGGAAATAAGGAATGTGATGGCAGAATGCCTTGAAAAGATAGGCTTCAAAGCGCACTCTTTATAGTGTTTATCTTATATTTTCCTGTTCATGACTAGGTTTTCAAAGATGGGGCATGGTTCTTAGCTGATGTAATGAGTTTGGAGAATGGAAAAGCCTATGTGCGTCACAATGAGCTGCTATCAATTGAAGGTAAAGAAACTGGTCACTTCTATGAAGGGATGGTTTGTTCCTACCACAGAAATCATCTGATTATCTTTATTTTGACTGAGACCAGATCAGCATGTAGATGTTTGTTATCATATATTTTCAGGTTCACTGCAATCCCATGATCATGCTAATGAATCTGCGGGGTATATGGTTTGTCCCAATGCATTGATCTGACTTTTGCCTAAGTATCCACTTCACGACCAAATAAGGGATTTAGTTCAAATATTTTCTTTTGTTATTTTTCATTGTCATGAAGTGTTTGCCTAGATTCTAGATAACACTAAAGTTGCTTGTCAAAAGAAAAAAGGATATCAATATTATATTTTTCACAGGCTCAGGGAAGCTACAGGAATGGGTAGAAATTGAAGGTATAGAAGACAAAGCACCAAAGATACGCATTCCCCATCCTATGATGGCTGTGCAATTCAATGGATCAAAAAAGAGACGTCGAGCAGTGATAGGGTCTTTCACATGTTCTGTTGGAGACAAAGTTGATGCCTGGATCCGAGACAGGTTTAGTTGGACTTGTTCATCTCTCTCTCATTCTTGCAATGTGGGCTGCCGATTCTTTTGGGTAGAAGAGAAGGAATATTTTCAGATAAAAAGGTTGCATTACTGTGAAATGCATGAATAAATTTTTTAGTTTGTCTTACTACAACGATTAGAATCTTTATGAGTCACAGTTGAATTGTGGACAATAACAGGAAATAGAACGAAACTTATAAATTTGACTTGGTATGACATGGACCAGAATGTGGTTCTCTTTGCTCTCTCATGAAACATGCCGCTTATATGTAGTAATATGTGCACAAAAGTAATTGTAGAGGGAGGTGCTGTAAAACATAATTACAAATTGAAATCACTGGCAAGATCATCGCAACGGAGACAAAAACAAACTCTTGCTGTAGGGATGAAGTCATGATTTCTGCAGAGATAACTCAGCAGCAGCCTCTTCATGAACCTTCTTTGATGAAATTTTGTGTATTTTTATGTTACAGCAGCCTCTTGCTACATTTGTATTGTTATTTATCTTTGTTTTGTAAATTGGTCATCAGATGGTGGGAGGGAGTTGTGACTGATAAAAGTGTGAAAGATGGAACTTCCATGACTGTTCATTTGCCCGGTATTGGCCATTTCTCTATCATTTCTCTGATATGCAGCGTTGCCACCCTTTAGGATTAAGCATTAATCATTGCATGCAGGTCTTGAAGAAACTTCAGTGGTCAAAACTTGGCAACTTCGGCCTTCTCTCATTTGGAAAGATGGAGAATGGGTTGAGTGGTCAAGCAGAGAAGATGATCGCTCTCATCTCAGGGTGCTTCTCCTATTCTCTCTTGTGATTTTACTTTGTCGTATTTCTTTGTTCAAGAGGTTTGCAGAGGTAATTGTGGGTCCATAACTACTCCATTAACTGGGGCTGCACAAGTCCGGTGCTCTCTGGAGGACTTATGTCCACTCTGCATTGGATAGAATGTGTGCATGCAAAACAGGGACATGTTGCCATGCCTCGGGCACTCCTTTAACCTCTCTTCCAATTGTCAACTTCTCTCCTCCTCCCTCTTCATTTGTTTATTTATTTGGCTATGTATAGTATGGTATAAAATGATTCAGAAATCTGCTATACAGGGTGATACACCGAAGGGAAAGCGAGCTAAGCTCGGGAGCTCAGGAAAACAAGTAAAAGGAAAGGATAAGGCAGCAAAAACTGTCGAGGTTCCAGACTCTGGGAAACCTGAAGGCTCAAAATTGTTGGATCTCTCTTCCAAAGAAAAAGTTTTTGATATCGGAAAGAGCAACGCAGATGAGGGCAAGCCTGATTCTCGCAGAACCATTCGTTCTGGCTTAAGAAAGCAAGGCCAAGGAGTAGTTTTTGGAGTCCCTAGACCTGGAAAAAAGAGGAAGTTCATGGAGGTAAGTAAACATTATGTTGTGGATCAAAGCAATAAGAAGGCTCAAGTAAATAACTCGGTCAAAACCACAAATGACTTGATTTCTCGAGGAGCTGGACATCGTGGACTGAGAAATGCTCCTAGAACTGATGCAAGGGAAGATAAAACTGCTGAATTGAAGACCAAGGCTCCTGCAGCAGTAAAATCAAGAGGTCTTTCAGGTGGAACTGCTCCTAAAAAAAGTTCAAAATTTTCGGTTTCTGCCCCTGGTGATGTCTCGGTTACTGATCGCAATGGGAAGAGGAAGGATTCTTCAGGTCACGTTGGGAAGCACAATCTGGTGGGAAGTGGATCTTTTGCTAGCAGTAAAGTGGCAATAGGAGGACCAGTGTCATTTTCTTCTCGAGCTCCTAGAGATGCCACTGTTTCTAAAATCTCTGCTCCTAAATCTGATTCTGTGAGTAGAGAGAAACCTGCTTCCACTGGTGGAAAATTAGCTAAGCTGGAGGAGGACAAGGCCTTGAATGGTAATTCACAGGTTGAGCCCCGGAGATCAAATAGACAAATACAACCAACATCAAGAGTAAGTCATGCGTACGTTTTGCTCATGCTTTTTGCTAGTGCTGACCATCCACTCTGACACACCTGCTTGCTTTTTTTCATTGTCATAGGAAAAAAGGGCCTTTTTTTAGAGGGAGTGACATATTAAACAAACCAGTGCTGCAGTTTTTGAACTAGAACTCATCTGAATGATACACACTAAGTTTGTTCAATATAAACTAACTCATTATTGCATTATTCCGGCAGCTCTTGGAGGGCTTGCAGACTTCATCAATCGCCTTGAAGGTTCCATCCAGTTTGCATGACAAAGGCCATAGAAGCACTCGTGGCGGTGCCAAGGGTGAGACTCTAATATGTTACACGGACCCTTTTTTCCTTAAAGTTCAGATGTTTGTTTCATGTTGATTAATTTGGAGAGAATGACACTGACAGGGAAAATTAACGGATGAGGCCCCCTTGGATGTAGGGAAAGCTGTATATTTACCGGGGGTAGACAGAGCTGGTAACGGTACATTCTTGCTTTCCTGGGCCACTGTGTGAAAGCTTTCGGTCATTTGGATGTGGATATTGATTTTAGTTTTTAGTCCTCTTCATATTTTGAGATGCGCAGCTATTTTTAGTCTCTTTAGTACTTTGTAGTTTGTACATTGAAACTTATGTTAAGGTTACCCCCCCCAGCAAAAAAAAAAAAAAAACAAAGGTGTAGAAATGAACCCTTCTGGATGATCAATCAGTCAGATCATGATGATTTTGCTTTTATTAAAAAGCTCTCACCATGGAAACCCGTTTCATTGTGCAACTCCGTGCCTGGTCTTGAAGAAGTCCATCGAGTTAACTGGGATCAGCCTTTGTGCCGTAGACGATCTAAATAGGGCATCACGGGGTGGCATTGGTGGGAGTACAGGCTTCAACCAATGGTGTTAGCATCGACTGTTTTATGGTGACTTATTTTTTCCTGGTACTGTACTGATTCGAGGTAGAGACAGCAGCCACATCGATCCCATTTGTCTTTTGCTAGAAGATGTTTATCTGGGTTTGGGGGCTCGTAGTGGCCACATCGATCTGAGAAAGAGCAGCTTCAATTTGTGGAAACTTGATTGAGATGTATGCTGCTGACTTTCACACGATCAAAACACTAGGATGGTGCGTGGGCGTACGTGTTCGTGTATTGAGTCTCCCGCGCGTCTGGGATATTGAGTACTGGATGAACTAGTGGATGACCTCCTAGAATCCTGAGGAGCGGTCGATACCGTGCCTTCCGTCGGGGGAACTCCTGGCAAGGAAGGGATGGGCCGTCTCGTAGTCCAAAATTTGCAATTTGCAAGCTGAAGTATATTACGTGAGTTGAGTTAGGATTGAAATTGCCACTATTGAAGTTCAGAGAGTGTACATTTATTGAGATGTCTTGGCGATTTCAGAAATTGGACTTCACTAGAGAGTTATAAGTCCTAACCCATTGCAATGACCGTAACCAACGCCCCCTATAACTTTGGAAGAAACTCTTTTTTTTTTTTTCCCTAATATTGTCATCTGTTCATCTTTTGGCCACATTTATCATCTGTCTATTGCCGAGGGATAGTTGAGGTTCGAGCATCGGCTGGGCGTTATTCCACTGCCATGTGTTGTTGCTGGCAGGCGTATTGCTGGGGCATCCTATGAGAGTAGAATGCAAGTTAACTATCGTCAGAGTGCTATGATTCAGAAACATATGATTCATACGAATAAATATGCCAAATCCAAGGTAGAATATGGCTATGATAATTTATGCTATTCATTCATTGGGAGTAAAAATTGCACACCAGAAATATAATATAGTGTTACTACATACATGTAAGCACGCAGATATATCCAACATTCTTGCAGCATGAAACGAGCCCCTCCTGATCGGAAGTATACACTAGGTGCAGTCGTCCGCGGAGATTCGTCGTTCAGATCTTCGATTTTATTGTATATCTCCAGTTCTTGAGCATGCTCCCTGATGATCCAGGTGGCATTGGTCGAGCTTCTTTTTTTTTTTTTTTTCCTATAGCGCTAGCATGGAGAGGGCGTGCAGACTGTCTTCGTCCTCAACAGCAGTCGTCGTCATCGACCGTCTAGTCCTAGCCATGCCCCGATACACCAGCAGAAGAGCCCTCTCCCACCTCGATCCACCAGTTCCACCGTTGCCACTGCTCGTGCCGGCAGCAGTGCTTGGCTGCTCAGCCTCGAGGGCTATCTGCCTCAGCCGGAAGAAGAAGAGGCCGGACGCACGAACGAGGTCGGTATAGGTCTCGCGAACGAGCCTCGAGCTGAAAGAGAGCTTGGCGAGGAAAGGCCAGATGAGGCCGGCGAGGAGCGGAGTTAAGTTATGGGAACTGACTATGGAGTTGACCTTTGCAAGAACGACCAGCTGCAGTCCCATTTGTTATTAATCGGAGACGAAGGATTGGACACTTTTTTTTTTTTTGGCTCTGGGGGAGAGGAAGCTTGCTAGGGTAACGTACGTACGCTTGCGAAGCTTCCTTCAATGGCCGTTTCTGATCTGAAACACTCTCCCTATCGAATGGAGAGGACAGTGCAGTGTTTGTTCATCACGCATTTATCTTATATGCCTTGTATCTTTGTCAATTTCTGTAAATTCTAAATTCAATTTTTACAAGTATTTCTATTCTCCACTTATATATATATATGTAAAAAAAAAATGCAGTCCAAATCATGTTGTAATAATGCATAATCTGCAGGCAAATAACATAATATATATATGTGTGTATATGTATATTCTTGCATGTCTAACATATACATGAGGGCTTTTTGTTGTCTTTTGGCTTCTGGATCATTGAGTAATAAAGCAAGTAAATCTATAGGTGAAGATCCAAATCGACTTCCAAATCATGAAATCATGTGGGTGGGGAGAACTTTTTTTTTCTTCCGTCCAGCCATCTTACTACAAACTCTATTCGATAGATTAGCTTACGTAATCATGAACCGTGGATTGATAGGTATTAGTTATACGGAATCGGAATACCGTCTGGGAAACTCAGAATCCATACCAATGTGTATGCCGTGGGAATGTGAGAAAGAACAAATTTAATTGCATTGCTTCTCAATTACAAGCCAAAGGTGTCCGGTGGAAGGATTTTTCTTGGAGGGCATCCGTACGATGCTCGATACAAATCTGATTTGGTTTCGGCCGAGGCGCGGCCAATAGGCTATGGGCCACAGCGAGGTCGAGGTCAAGAAACTTCGACGAAGCTTCGTGGCGGGCCTACACCGCATCAATCATAGGACCACCCCATGCCCACAGAGGAAAGAAAAAGAAGAAAACACAGGCAGTTATTGTAGTTGGATCATCATAGACGAATTCCTTGTCTTTTTCATTCACGTATTTCTTCGAATGCTTTTGAATTCATGGAGCTGACACGTGACAATTTCCCGGCTCCAGCATTATGCATGGTCTGAAGTTATCCCATTCCGATTTGTCTGAGTCCAGGACCGTTCAGAAGCGTTCGGGGACCATTGATCAGTAGCCTTGACCCTGACCCTTCAGGACGAGGCCCGCCCGGTGCAGAGTTGAAAGCATGGATTTCCAAGACCAAGCCGTGAAACAGTAAGATTCACTTCTTGTGGCAAATATTCACTCGTAGCGGGGGGAAACTCTTCCAAACCCGAGGCCCATCTTGATTTAGGCTTAGAAGCAAGCCCAGCTTGACGAAATCGATTGATTTGAATTACATCCACGTAATATTTTGGTCGAAAGATTAAGATGGAGAGGATGCAAGGCAGGACCATGGCTGGCGCCAGGGCGGGGGGCTGCCGGTGATGCTGCCCGCACGTTCGACTGAAAGCGCTTAGACCCTTTTCTAATAGGAAAGCCCCACGCCAATGGGTGCGGGGGAAGGTCGCCCATCTTCGACTGGCACTTCTGAAAATAACTCCTTCCATATCCGGAAAATTGTTCGCTGGAGATGGACGAGGAAATTACGGGACCGCCGAACGGAGACCTGTACAAGCTGTTGTACGTGTCGCCGGAGGCGACGGAGGAGGAATAATAAGAGCGTTTCGCCGATGGATTCAAGTCTTATCATTCCGATAAAATCAAGACCTCAACGTAGGATTCTGCACTTATCCCCAAAAAAAAATGTACGATTCCTCAAAATTTAAAATTTTCTTAACTTTCTCTGATTTAATTTTTGTGACTGATTAATATCAATCTTAGCTGGGCCAGCTCTTCCATTGTTTAGCTGAAATTCTTGATTTATTCAGTCATAGCAAGTTCATTGGATTACCGGCATCGCTCACTCACCAAAAGGAAGATGAACATCGTCAAGTTGAACCTTGCCCGGATTTTGGGAAAATTTTGTTGTTGATTAACTCTTAATCTCAGCTCCTCCAGTTTTCAAATTTGAAAAAAAAAGTGTTTATTTCGTCAAAGCATGATCCTTGAAATACTGGGCATTGCTAACAGATCTAATGGTAACTTCGACACAAATGGCATTCCAATTGTTAATTTACTCGACCAGAACTAATCCCGAATAGTTGGAGAACGGGATTCAAATGAAGTTAGTGGCATGTGGAAATAGATGTGTTGCTCCTAGTTCTTTGTACCTGATATGAATTTGAAAACACGGTACTTTTGTCTTTCACCTTTTTGTCTCCTTTTCATATCCATTTTACGTTTCAATGGCTTTTTCTGTATTTCCATTCTAAACTTGAATACATGTTGTGTGAGTGATTATATTCTTTGTAACATTGACTTTCAGATGAAGGAAGTTGCACTACATAATTTTCAGTGAATGCATGACAGATATGGAACTGAAGGGTGGAATTCAGGTCTGGAGCTTGGTCTTACGCTGAATCAAGCTGAGGAAATGAAAGAATTTGAAAGGTTATGTCAAAGGAAGAAACAAGAAAATCACTTGGCGCATTTTCTGCCTCGTGCACAATATTGACAAATCTTTCATATCCCCAACTTCTAGATGGTGATGGCTTCATTAGAGGGTAAGCTTTAACTCCTTTAGTGACTTCACATGGTTGATTTCATCTTTATAAATTGACTACATCAGTTGAAATTTCAAGCACTCCATTTCTATTGCATACCAGTATCAACTGCATACACTTGTTTGGTGACCTGAGAAGAATCAAATTTTCCTTATCCCTTGCCTAAGAAGTAATTGAGTTGGCATGAATAATAATATCGACTATTATGTTGTCACAATTCCTTGATATTAGAATGGCCTGGGCAAGTGATATCAATCTCAGATATCGAAAGGTGACACACTTGCTCAGTGATGCCTGTAAGTGTATTCGTACAGAAGAATTCAGCATTTCAGTGGTAGTTATGCGTGTATGCTCTGGTGATAGATGATCTCTTGAAGTTCTGTAAATGTGTGATGCCTTCTGATGATAGTCTTGATTGTGGAGGATGAAATTGCTCTGATGATTTGCTATAACACATATTCTACGGGATCTCCATCTTTCATTAGGTTGTTGTTCCCAATAAGTGCTTTGGATTGCTTTGGTGTTTTGAAATCGGTCAGGATAGTAGGTTAGGTTCTGCAGTTATTACAGTGCAGATGTGACTTGCGATTAATTGGATGTCTCTGCAGCCATTGATTGGCTAACTATTCCTGAAGCAGAGATTTTTTAAATGATCTGTGGTGTAGGCACAGAGGGACTCGAAGGCTGGCTGGTTTACCCATTTTGATAAGTCCATGAGCTGGCAGTGAAGAACAATGGAGGAGTTGTAGCTTCTGGTGTGCTCTGTATTTGTTTTCCAACAGGGATTAACAGGGTAGAATCAGTAGATTTTGCCGTGGTGTAAGAATAGTCCATCGGCTTCCCAATGGCTGCACACTCTCTGCATCTTGGTCTTCATGTGCATGACTTAGGGAAAATTGCCATGATGATTTGTTGGATGAGGTTGACCGTCAATCAGGTGCTTGCCTTTTATTGGGTGAAATCTGAATGCGCGTCTTTGAGACCCCATATTTCTTCCAAGGCCTCTGACTTGGCTTATGTTTGTCAAGTAAAAATTGGAGGCGAGGAGCTTGGAAGACTTAAAAGGAAAGTTCATCTTATCCTCCTCAAACTTAAAAGTTGCAGCCTTTAGCTCCTGTTTATTTTTCACGGCACTGCTTGGCACCGTCTAGTCTCCTTGTGACGACTCATTTACTTTACATTTCTACTTGCGCATGTAGATCTTTCTTGAGGGGCTATGGGAGAACAAAGTCAGGGGGACCAGTTATCACCTCAAGAGGATTCAATGGACCACGCTAGCTAAAAGAAACGAGGTAAATGCGCAATTTGCTTTCACGGTCTCCAGATATTTGTTTCCCTATTAGGCAATTCCTGACAGGACCGTGTACCCATCTAAAATTCTGCTTTGAAATCCAAAAGATCACCATAAGTTCCTGAACTTGGTCTGTGTTTGAAAGTAGTTCAAGCAGCCAATATGTTTAACCATTACCTGGGCAAAGGAACAGCCCACGGTTTCCCTTGTCATGGTTGCCTAGATTTTCATGCATGCGTGTGAGGGTAGGTGAGCACTTGCAGATGCCTCGGCCATCAAGAGAATATCAAACCTCTGATTATCCTAATCAACTTGCAATTTCTTCTGAATTTTCTAAGCTATGCATAGTAAACAAAAAGAAGTGATAGCTATATATCCTTTTTATTGAAATGACTTTGGCGATGTCTATCCATTAGTCTCCTTGGATTCTAAACAGGCAAAATCTTCGTGGGACTTTTACCTCCCCAGTTAAAAACCTGCAGAGGGATCTGCACCCAGAAATTTTTTTTCAGGATTCTATTACATAGAATGGTTGGAAAAGGATAGTTGAATGTTAATTATCCAGTATTATGCTATAATAAGTAATTATTGTTAGTAAACTTTCATATTCAAACTTGGGAGAAAATTAATATTCAAGAGAACCTTATAATTTGAAGGACCGGCATAACTCAAATTTATATTAATCAAAATCAAGAAACACACATAAAGACAAGCAATTATTCATCACCTTGCAATATATGTATATAGTTCCTTTTAATTTTTTTTTTTTTTTTTTTATGATAGTAGTAGTTTTGCAGAGGGCTGCTCTGCCCTTACAGCTGTTTGACTCTAATCTTAAAGAGGACAATATCTTTTGTCTTAGTCATGCCCTGTGTCGACCGAATTTGACCCTTCCCTGCCTACTAATCATTAAGTGCCAAAAACAGTGGCCATGCAATCTTTTATGCCTGTGGAGCCATGTTTGGCTCTTTACCCCATCTTCCCCTAAATTCAATTTCCCACCTCCAAATCACTTAAATAATTTTTTTTTTATGATATGAGTTTTATGGATGGAAATTAAATTAGATTTAAATATAATGCAAGAGCTTTGTCAGGTTCCTTGGCATATAACATCTGCCTCACCGGTTCAAAGCATAAAGCAATAAACCAACTGCTGCACGATGCTCACCAGAAGGTTCGTCTTCCTGACCCTTCACCGTCCAACATTCCTTTGCTCCATTTGAAACCCCTGGAAGCTCATCCTTCTCCTTCTTTCTCCTTCTCCATCCGTGACCATAGGCTCCAACTCCAAAATCCATGGCGTCCTCTCTGCACCCTGTTCTGCTGTTGCTACTATTCATGGCCTCCTCCCCCGTCTCTTTCTCTGAACTTGTACTCCTCCCACTGACGCACTCCCTCTCCAAGGCCCAGTTTAACAGCACCCACCACCTCCTCAAGGCCACCTCTGCCCGCTCTGCTTCCCGCTTCCGCCTACGCCACCGCCACCTCTCGTCCTCCACCACCACTCACCGCCACCGCCAAGTCTCTCTCCCCCTCGCCCCGGGCAGTGACTACACGATCTCCTTCACCATCGCTTCCGAGCCGCCGCAGTCCGTCTCTCTCTACATGGACACGGGAAGCGACCTCGTGTGGTTCCCCTGCTCCCCCTTCAACTGCATCCTCTGCGAAGGCAAGCCCAGCCCGAGCCCCGCCATTCTCAACACATCCCGTGTTTCACCGGTCTCTTGCCAGTCCACTTCCTGCTCTGCAGCCCACTCTTCCCGATCGTCCTCCGACCTCTGCGCAATCGCCCGCTGCCCGCTTGAGTCCATCGAGGTCTCGGAATGTGCTTCCTTCTCCTGCCCGCCCTTCTACTACGCCTACGCAGACGGCAGCTTCATTGCCCACCTCTACCGCCACTCTGTTTCCATCCCCATGTCATCTCCGAGCTTGGTTCTCCACAATTTCACGTTTGGTTGCGCCCACTCGGCCCTCGGTGAGCCAGTTGGTGTGGCTGGCTTCGGTCGTGGGGCTCTCTCACTGCCGGCTCAGCTCTCTGGGCTCTCACCCAAGTTGGGCAACCGATTCTCCTACTGTCTGGTCTCTCACTCGTTCGACTCGGCCCAGGTTCGCCGGCCGAGTCCGCTCATCCTCGGCCGTTATGACTCGAAGCAGGAGAAGAGCCCGGGAAATCAAGATGGAGGTGAATTCATTTACACCCAGATGCTTAACAACCCGAAGCACCCCTACTTCTACTGTATCGGGCTCGAGGGAATCTCCGTAGGAAGAAAGTATATTCCAGCGCCACCTAGCCTCAGGGCAGTCGACAGGAAAGGGAACGGTGGGATGGTGGTTGATTCGGGGACTACATTTACGATGCTTCCCGCCAGTCTGTATGGGTCGGTGGTGGCTGAGTTCGAGCACCGAATCGATCGACTCCACGAGCGGGCTAGAGGGATCGAGGAGAAAACAGGGTTGAGCCCGTGCTTTTACTTCGACGACAACAGCAAGGTTGTCGGCTCGAATGTGAATGTGCCTACTGTTTCGCTGCACTTTGCGGGGGGAAACGAGTCGACCGCGGTGCTGCTACCCAGGAGGAACTACTTCTACGACTTTATGGACGGCGGTGATGGCTCGGGAAGGAAGAGGAAGGTAGGCTGCTTGATGCTGATGAACGGCGGGGACGAGGCGGAGCTGGGCGGTGGGCCCGCAGCAACGCTCGGGAACTACCAGCAGCAGGGCTTTGAGGTGGTTTATGATTTGGAGGAGCGGAGGGTGGGGTTCGCCCGGCGGCACTGCTCGTCTCTCTGGGACAGCCTGAACTGAACCTGCCGCTCGTCAGCGCATTCACTTCCGGTTGACTTCCCGAGTTAGATGCCTTTGACTCTGCCCGCACGTGCGGGCGGGGCTTGATCTAAGGGCTGAGATTCGTTGAAGCATGCATGATAAATAAGGCCGATTTCCTCGTACAGGATAAAGAAAAAAGTGTGCAAAAATTCTCGCATATTAAGCCATGTTTATATATGTAAGCAATTATCCATATCAATATAGAATGGTTGTGCTGGTGTTTGTTAGGGTTTGGGACACGACAAAATGACTGACTATTAATTGAACGGCTCCGATTGCTGAGATCACTTTCAGTCCGTAGACCGTGACAGCTCTGGGTTGTTGAAGTAATCATAGACTTGCAATTAAAGTGACGTCAGAAGCTCCGATAATAAAGCAAGGCCACGGGGACCCAAGAAATTGAAGAGAGGGTTGGAGGCATTTGGATATGCCTCGAGCTGGTTGACATGTCGACAATGTACGGCGGCTTGCCTGCGGTGGGCCATCACAGGAGTCAGACTCCTCCTTACTGCAATCAGCTTTTGGGATATTTTTGCCGAGGAAATGTGTTCAGAGGGGATGGACGAGCTTAAAGCTTAGCTGTGCTCATTATTGAATGATCTTCTCTCGAGCTCTAGCTGACTCTGGCCCCTCTCCCCCACCTCACATACGTATCTGGGATCCTCTCCCGGAGCCTGTGGTGTGCACGCAAATTCATGCTCCTTTCGATTCTTTTTCGGGATTGAGCCGGGCGCCTACAAGAGGGAGATGGATTGGCGCTACCCTATTCCTTGCCATTGGGATTGCTGTCGTATCACCGCTCATCCTCCGGGGGCGGGAGAGTATGTATATTAAATTTATTTTCAACTTATAAATATTTAACTTAATTTTATGTATAATAAGTTTTTTTTATAAATTTATAAATTTTTATTTATTTAATCGATGAAAAATTATATGTCTTAATATCCGTTCTCACGTGATAACATGATCTACTTTATCACATAACACTAAACACCCGTCCTCAACAACTGTTTATGAACCGAGTATCTTTCTTCTGATCTCGGACAAGTGGATAGCTGGTCACGAGCCGGATAACTTTATTCCGAACTCGAGTTTAATATCAACTGACTATGAGTCGGACTTTCAAACTCATGTTAGACGAGATACTAGTCCACTATCTTTGATATCATATTGAGTTTCTTGTAAATTTATAAATTCATTTTTACATAAATATCTCAATTTATAATTATAATTTTTTATTTATTTAAACGATAAAAATTATATATCTCACACATTTATCTTGTGAAATTGAGTACTGTATTATTATTATCATTATTACGGTGGCTGCCCGGTAAAGTCTAGAGATGAGGGGTTCAAAATGCACCGCCACAGCCTGCCCACCATCCAGCCAGTGGTAGGGCGGGACAATCAATCAAATTGGCAGGAAATGGAGGAAAGGCCAAAAAGGCGAGTCTCCCGAAGCCGACGACAGCTGGCAACGCAGTATGGGAGACAGCTGTTCTGCTGCAATGCTGTCCAGTCCACCAGATGAGAACGCCGATATGTACACGTGGCCTCGTCGTCCCTTCGCGGTAATTTGGTCCGTCGCTCTGATTGGAGGAGGTTGCTCCACTCAGTCGCGCCGGAGTTCAATTTTGTGACTGTCGGTATCTTGGACTGCCCGGCCGCCCCGGAGCACAAAGCTTTTCGGGTGGGTTTTAAGACACACACACACACACACACACGATGTCCCAAGGCAGAACATACCCTGCCCTCTTTCTCGATTTCACCCACGCTGCACCTCCCGAAGAGTGTGCATCTTGATTCTTCTCACGTCTCTCGATTAGTAAACTTGTCCCGTAGGGGACTAGTCGTGCAACAGAAATTATGAAATGGTCAAGTGGACACGTATTGGTCGACTTCTTCATCTGGGTGTCTGAATGTAGAGATAAGATAAGAGTAGGTGGAGGGAGGGAGGGAGAAGCCCTAATCCACGGGATGCCGCACAAACGAGGGACCAAAATTTCCAGCACTCCCAAAAAAACGAAGTGGGCTTTGCTATGTGGGTGGTATCGCACTATTGCATCGAGTGTTAGGCCAATTTTCTATTGATAATATATAGTATATTATGTCTAAAATTTGAAAATTTTAAGAATTAATAACAGATATTATATTATATAATATATAATATTTGACAGATTAGTTTATTAATATAATCACATATACCATTATATATATATATATATATAAGCTTTCCTCTCGGAAAGATGATGGCCTAGCTCACCTCTAACGCAGTCTCTAATTGCCATTTTAATTCGAAAATTCTTTATTTTGGTTGGCTAATGATTGAGCTGACATCAATTCATTCGCATATTGTCCACAGCTAATTTATGATATATCATATGGTTTTGTCTCCCTCTTTTTTTTTTTAATAGTGACTAGGCACCATAAAATGGAAAATATTAAGTCTAAGCTACTACTTTATATGGTAGTGGACTCATATGAATTATGGGATCAGTAAACCTGAAGAGAAAAAGCACACGAAGACGACCCACGTTGGATTTTATACGCCGATGTGGCCACGGTTAATTTGTGCATATCGAGAGCACCACAAAGGGCATTCAATTGGATTGTCGTCCTCGATGACAAAGATGGAGGAATATTATCATGCATCCCCCACTCGTGCGATCACTCGTCCCAGCTCAGCGTACTTGTCGTCATCCTCATTCATGCTCCGTAGCGGCGACACCTGCGCAGTTCATTTATCACGTTTTCAACATGTCCTTTTTCCCCCCACACCCCTACTCTTTGATCTGTTTCAGACTTTCAGTGGGTGGCGGCGAGGTTAGAGATGTTAAGATGGGGTAGAACTATTTTGTCCGGTTAAAGTTCAATCCGTTAAGTATAATTGGTTAATCCAATTACGCGTTATGGTTCAGATATATATAAATCAGTTTAGAACCGTTTATAAATAGATCGATTTATGGTTCAAGCCGGTTTGATCATATGAACCATTCAAAAATTTCAAATTATTTAAAATGAACATATTTTTTACTTTTTAAAATTTTAATTTGATTCGATAAATTCTAACGTTGATTTGGACGATTTTGGCAGTCTAGGTCGGTTTTTCAAAGGTTCCAGAATAGTTTAACAAGAAAATGTGCTGGGCTGATTTTGGTTCAATAAGTCTATTTCTTGGACTCGGCTCGTAAATCGTCCCTCAATCCAATAAGAGCTACTACGAGCCGATTTGGGTTTTGACAGACTAGTTCTGGGTCAAACCGGACCGTTTGACATCTTTAGGTGATCATATGAATCAAAAGTTTGATCATGTCAACTATTTAATTTTCTTCAAATTATTTAAAATGAATATGTATTTTTTAAAATTTAATTTGATCGAGTTGATTTGGATGGTTTTGGCAGTTTGGGTAGGTTTTTCAAAGGTTCCAAGACGGTTTACTAAGAAACTGTGCTGGGCCGATTTTGGTTTAACGGGTCTATTTCTTGGACTCGACTCGTAAACCGTCTCTCAATCTAATAAGAGCATTTGCAGGCCGATTTAGGTTTTGATAGGCTAGTTTTGGGCCAAAACGGGCCGTTTGACATCGATATGAATCAAAAGTTTTTTTTTTCCTTCCCCTACTGGTACGCACCCAAGAGGAAGGGACAATTACGCTAAAGGCCCAAAATTACGGGCGACATATCTCGGCCTGTCTGCGGCATCTGAATGGCTTTCTTCACAGGCTTCCCCGATTCCCAGGGACTCCCAATGTCAAGATCTACCGTGACCGGAAAACATTGGAAAATTCAATCGGTATATGACGATGGGAAATTGGAATCTTCCATTAATTTATGAAACAGTACCAGTCACGGGCGAGGCTCAGTGTCAGATGATTGGTGCTGATGGGCCACAGTGGAAGCCCATGTAAGCGGCCGGTGGCCCACTTCTGGGCCCCTCCTGCCGCTGTGAGCAATTAAAAGAAAATGGGGGTGACACTGAAATATAGGTGGGGAGAGAGCGAGGAGGAGGGGAGTTTGGTTCCATTTTCAATTTGTTCATATTCGCCGAGCGATTCCATTTTCAACTTCAAGCGTTCCCTATCTTTTCGAGTGGGAATCCGAAACACTTGAAAAGGGTTTTGCCGGCGTTTCCTACCACCTCCGATCTCTCCATCTCGTTTTGCCTCCCGCAGGGGAGAACTAAGGAGGTGACTGATCTGCCGTGGAAGATCTGAGGATCCTCTTCTCCTCTCGTTTGCCTTCGGTGGACGGTCTCTGAGCAGTTTCAGCAATGAGCACGGGCGAGCTGCTCAGTATCGAGCCTCTCGAGCTGAAATTTCCGTGTATGTTTGCTCGCATTCCTGCTCCGGATCTGTTCCTGGCTTCCTAGGGTTTGCATCGTTCGGTTTTGACGATTATTTCTTTTCTTTTCTGTGCTTGACATTATTAGTCGAGCTGAAGAAGCAGATCTCGTGTTCTCTCCAGTTGTCGAATAAGACGAACAGCTATGTAGCTTTCAAGGTTAGCATCCCTTGTTAACTTCCCTATGGTCGAGCTTCTGGAGCACCTCTCTGTGGATTTTGATTCCTTACACGCTGTTTCGTTGGGCAAAGAATTATCTGTATGCATATGCTAGTGTATAGAACTGGTAGAATTTTTAAACGAGGGTCTTAGGAAAGTCATTGGGTTTGAACTTTAGCATTAGACTGTGTGTGCAGGAGATTTGATCCGCATGTTTCAGATTTTGCTCGAGCAGATTCTTCCTCTAGATGTAACGTCCTTGCTATAGCCTGTAAATGATTTACATTTTGGCCTTTCTTTGATATTCAGGTGAAAACTACCAATCCGAAAAAATACTGTGTCCGTCCTAACACTGGAGTCGTGTTGCCTCGGTCAACATGTGACGTTATTGGTATCATTCTTGACCATTTTATGAATTTTACTAGGTGTTGCAATAATCTCATCTCTAGTTAAGATTTAAGACGGTAGGTTTTCCTAGTCTTGATTGGGTAAGAGATTTTTTATTTTTTGTGATGATTATTTGCCTTAGTGACCATGCAAGCTCAAAAGGAGGCTCCACCTGACATGCAATGCAAGGACAAGTTTCTACTGCAGAGCGTGAGAGCTAGTGATAGTGCAACTGCCAATATCAATGCGGGAATGGTATGTTTATTTGCTGCTCTTTGTTGTTGGCAAGTTCTTCTTGAGATTTTTTTTCTTAAATCATGGACTGGTTATGATGTGCAGTTCAATAAGGAGGCAGGGAATGTTGTTGAGGAATGCAAGTTGAGAGTGGTCTATGTCCCACCACCCCAGCCTCCTTCTCCAGTTCTGGAAGGATCAGAAGAAGGTTCTTCACCAAGAGGATCTGTATCAGATAATGGAAATGCTAATGGTTCTGGTGTAGCTTCTGTAAGAACCTTGATGAAAATCAATTTATCATTTTTTAGATTGCTGAGCCATCACATAGGGTAAGCTTGTTTAATTTTAAACTTGAAATGCTAACTGTATCTTTCTTTTCCCTTGGCACTACAGGTTACAAGATCATTTGTGGAGACCCATGATAAGTCCTCGGAGGTAAATTTTCTCTCCTTTTCATTTTGTGCCTGTAAAATTCTGGGCTCCTTTGTTTTAACAATGCTGCAAAACACCTGCCTACCTCAATCCATCTGAATGAAGTTCATTATATATTCCTTGGGTAGATTGTGTGTACTATATTTCATTTTTAGTTGTTCGAATCACTTGAGATTGAACCATTCTGTACTTTTCGACATCATTGATCATTTTACTATGGTATCCTCTCTGATTTACATTCAACTAGTGGCAGGCGGCGTATTGTCACCACCTTTATGCCAATCTACATATTTGTTTCCATTCATACTACAATCTGGTGATAATCTTACTAAAGTACTGCAGTCAATTTTTGGCAAAATTACTGCCTGAATTTCTGAGCATCTGCCATTTTGTGAATTTGTGTTTGCTCCCCTGATTCTCATTTCCTCGAATTCCTTCTCTGCTATATGAAGTTTGATTTATGTGATAGATTTTGATTGCAAATGACATGATTAAATTGATGGTGTTGGCTGGATAGTCTATTCGTTACTTGGTTAAGGCTCCAAAATTATTCAGAAAAAAGAACCCAATCTTCTAGAAGAGAACTCTTCTTTAGAGTCTGGAAATTCTCATTTTTGTATTGTGGCAATAAATGCACTTCCTTATTGCCAATTGTAAATAATCTTTATATTCAGTAAGTTTCTGACACAATTTGGTGCCTATGATTGATTTTCATTTGCCAGTTCTGTTTGGGCGTTTCATTGATGTAATAAGGACATTTTTTGAATCCTTTACCGTGCATCTGGATGCAAAACATATTATTGTTAAATGTACTGGGACAAAAGCTATTGATGATAAATACCTTTCCCCATCTCTCTCTCTCTCCCTTCTCTATTCAATATAGACTGTCTCATCTAATTTTACTGTTGATCTTAATTCAGGCTACAGCTCTTATTTCAAAGTTGACTGCAGAGAAAAACATAGCAATTCAACAAAGTAACAAGCTTCGACAGGAACTGGTAAGATCAGATGGGACTGCTATAATTACACAGGCTACTAGTTTTCCAATTATAAAGCCAAGTTGTGTGCTCCATCTTATTTCTGAATCACTTTCTGCAGCTTGTTCTTTCATGATAAACCAAGATATTGAGTCATCCCCCCATGGTTTTTTCAGCCATTTATTCCTTTGCATACTTGACTTTTAGGTGCTTGATCAAGTTAGTAACCGACCTGAGGAGCCGTCATAAATATATGGCCGGCCTTCGTTCTTGCTCCACATCCTGTTTATTTCCTTACAAAAATATATTATATTTCGAGCAGGAACTACTTCGTCGGCAAGGCAGCAAGAGCCGTGGAGGTGTCTCATTCATGTTTGTTGTCTTCGTGGGGTTGCTCGGCATAATTCTGGGGTACCTCATGAAGAAGACGTAAAAGCCAAACAACAATTACATCATTTGCAGCATTTGTTTTCCCGAGGGTTCTGGTTTGTTTTCTATCACAAAGTGGAATGATGGCAGTGAGAGGAAACAAACTCATGAACTCGTTGGGGGTTTAGGCGACTTCTTACTGTGGAATTAGCAGAAATCTGTTGATTGGGATGACAGAACTGTGAGAACTGAAGTTGGTTTCTGAGATTAGACTTCTGAATTCTTCTGTGTGTTGCGTAAATTATGAGGTTAATCATTTTCGCTTTTTTTTCCTGATTCTTTGTTTCCTTTTTTTTTTTTCTAGAACTTTGTCCGATATAGTTCTCGATGTCATGACTAGTAACTGTCAATAAATTGCTACTTTTTTTGCGCTGTGACTCATGTTTTGGTCTAATATGCTGAATGTGGTATGACTTGATAGCAACCGACGGCCACTGAGCAAGTATAGGCCGACACTGCTGATGTTATTTTCGTTTTGTGCTCGCTATAATTAGTGTCAGCTCACTGGTGCCCGTTTGGAGCCCAATTCCATTGTCCTGAGGGAAACTACGATGGACTCAAGACAGCAAGACCCAGAAGACCTATCGTGTCAGAATTCTTTGCAGAAATTTTGACGACAGTGGCAAGATAAGACTCTCATGGCATCCTCGTCGTTAGTTGTTCAGCGTGCTCTGGTTTTGGTTCAATCCGAGGTTGAAGAGTTTAGGCTGAAAAAGCGTTACCGTTTCCAGAACATCCTCGAATGCACAGGTGCTGTTGAATTAGTTGGTTTTTTTCAAAATTATAATAAAAATCAATTTATGGAAAATGAACGTAAAGCCGCAGCCCGCATTGCTGGATTCCGGAACATTCTCCAGTTTCCGATGTTCATTCCACGTATCGAGCTGACGTCAGTTGGTCCACTGACACGTCGCAAGCTAAAACCACCATTATTTCTTCCGTTCTCCCCCCACAGGAATCAAACTAAAACGTCTCATTTCGACAAGGTGTGGGCGCTCCCTGCGAATTCCGCTGGAAACTCGCCATGGCGGCACCGATGATGACACTGAGAAGGGCCGTAACTTCAGCTCTCTTCGGCAGGATTGGAGCGAGCAACCTGACTCGCTCTACTCCCGCCCTCACCTTCACCCGCTCCTTCAACACCAAGGGTGAGGATACAACAAGCTCTAGCTCCAGCGACGATGAGGAAGACCGTACAATCGATGTTCAGCACCGATCAGACCGTCCCACCGTGTCTCGGTCTCGCAGAGGAGTCCGGGCGCCCACTCTTTTCCCAGGCAACCTTCGTATCTCCTCCTTTTATTCCCTCTTGGTCCTCGTCATGTCTTCTAGTTTTTTTCTTTTTTTAACCCTCTCTGAGTGTTATTAATGTTCATCTTCGGCTCGAGAAAGCTCTGAGTTAAGATTCAAGTTCCAATCAGTACTGAATATCCTGATCGCCTATTAAATATCAATCTGCTTGTTTTGCAGATGCGTTCGATCCTTTTTCACCGACGAGGAGCCTAAGTCAAGTCCTGAACCTAATGGACCAGCTGATGGAAGACCCGTTCTCTCGTGGCTACGTAGCAGGATCAAGAAGAGGCTGGGATGTTAGGGAGGAAAACGACGCTCTCTACCTCCGGATTGACATGCCAGGGCTCGGAAAGGAGGACGTCAAGATCTCGGTCGACCAGGACACTCTGATAATCAGGGCTGAAGGGGACAAGGAGTCGGATGAAGAGGAGAGCAGGCGGAGGTACTCTAGCAGGATCGATCTGCCACAGAATGTTTATAACATCAACGAGATAAAGGCCGAGATGAAGAATGGGGTGCTGAAAGTTTTTGTCCCGAAAGTGAAGGATGGAGAGCGGAAGGATGTGTTCCATGTCGAGATCCAGTGAAGGATTGCTGGCTCGTTGAGATTCTGTAGCCACGTCCGTGGTCCTTAAGGCTCTAAGTCTACCAGGAGTTTCCCTTGTTTGAGGTATCAGGAACAGGGTGATGTCTATACTATGTTTCCTGTGGCTTCTGTTGTTTGATATAATAAGAAATGTAGTTTTCGCCTTCTAGACCACTTTTGCAGTTCTTATCCTCTCTCTTCTTATGGTGGATCATGTATGCCTCTACTTTGAAGCCACCACAATGAAATTCCTCCGGTGAGGGTTTGGGCATCTGTTCAACTCAGAGCAATCTTCAACTCCTCCTACTGTTTCATCGCTGCAAGTAGGAGTACGCCTCTGATCGATTGCTTGCTTACTTGTAGTTCTTGGTCCTGTGGAGGCTGGACTGGAGGTCTGGTCTCAGCCGTGACTCTGCCTGCTTCTCTGTGTCACAGTCGGGGAAATTAAGCCCTATAATGGACATGCCTCAGAGGGTGTTGAAATTGTTCGTGGCTACCCCTAGACCCATATTAATCCGGAAGCTGCAGCTTGACTTGACTCTTCAGGTTTTTAGGGTCAAATGTATCGCTGAATGTGCTATCTATCTTTCTGACAGAAACATTCTCTATTGACTGGAGTAAGAAAGAGTTCAACATTTTTTCGTTATTCTTCTAACTATGGAGGATTAGAATCAGACTGAGTACTTGAACGACCACCAGCAGTAAGAGAAAAACATAGGCACGCGATTGGCAGCGAATGGGTAAATATGCTATACTATGATCAGATGCTTTATTCTTCAATTCATTTCAGTGACGACGACCATCGGCTTCAGCGCTATTCTACAGCAGCAATCAAATCCATCAAAAGCATGTGAAGTTGATTTCTGAAGCATCTTTCAGCTGTCGTCATCTGTCCGCTTCGGCTTGCGATATTTCTCCTCGATGTTCTTGGCCATCAAGAGGCCTGTGTCGACGAGCTTCCTGACGTTGGGGACATCGTAGTTCTGAGCGATGTAGACACCAAGCGCCGTTCCCAGAAAGAACGGGAAGGCTCTCCTGATCAAGCCCATGGTCACCGCCTTCAATAGAGAGCGGCCGGTGCCTGCACGAGGCCCGAAGGACAGTGCTTTCGAGAAAGTTCAGAGAGGTGAAGGGAGGAAGACGATCTGATGCGTGAGGGAAGAATTGTTTTTCTCATACGCTCTCTTAAAAGAGTAATGAACTGACTTGTTTGGCAAGGTGCTGAAAAGGTGCTGCTTGGTTGCCAAGTTAAATCTTACTATCGTAGACCGATTTCCCCTCCCCCGCCGCGCGAGGGTCTATTTGATCAAATTCACTCTCTAATTAATGTGGAGCCCGTCTGTCAGAGTACGTCTTGCTGCCCAGTTGGGTCAAGATAGTGGGATTAAAGTTGCAGTGCATGTGGGATGAAAATAGGATTGAAATCATTTAATTCTGTTACAGTTTGATCCGTTTACTTCACGGATCGGTCTAGTTACGGGTTATGATTCAGGTAAATATGAACAAGTCCGGAACTGTTTATAAACAGATTAATCAACAGTCTATGCCGATTTAGCTAGTGAACCGTCCTAGTCAGTTACAATTCAATTGGTTCATATTTCTAAACCTGATCGTAACTTCCCATAACCCAATAAGAACAATTACGGGCCTAGTTAGGAGTGGTTCAGGCCAGTTCCTAGTTTGGACGGTTAAGTTCTGGCCCATTTAACATCTCTAAGTTAAGTATAATTTTTAAAATTAGACCAGATCGATAATTAGACTAATTCGACTGAGAACTGGATAGTTATTAGTCCGATTTACATAATTAATCTAAATACAATTTAAATTCGGTTAGATCTATCTAACTTGGTTAGTTTCTAGTTTGACGTCAAATCTAATTGAATTGACTATCAAATCAAATGAACTAAAAATTATTTAAAAAAGAAAACTATTATCAATTTTGACGTCTATTAAAAAATGATCTTGTTATATTTTATTTATATTTGATTTAATTTTAATTTTTTTTACTGAATGATGAATATTTTGAACATTAAAATTATAAATTAATAATTTAACTTATAATTCTAAAATATATATTATTTTAATTATTTATTAAATATACTATTCGACTCATTAAATTTATGATTCGATTCATATATTTATAATTTAGCTGGTTCCGATATGATATGATTTTAAAAACGATGTGTCGAAGCACGAGACGTGTGACCTATATCTCATTCAATTTTCCCCTAATGCTATTTATAGCACTGTCAATGAATAATTAGTACCACCGTTGATCGTGGGTTAATTGGTGCACTTTACTTTTCTTAACTAAGGTCCTGAATTCGATACGATCGGCTGCCCGCTACTGAGGCTCGATATGCTTTTGAGGATTGTAAGATCGAGTCGAGATCTGTAACTTATATCATGCACTTGGAACTCCGATTCCACTCACCCGCAGAACAATCGGTAGGAGTCTGCAAACTCATCCAATACACTCACGAAAATGAACTTGAAACGAAAGTTCGATCTTCAATATATTCAGATAAATCATAGTACAAGGAGAGCATATAATATAAGTAACTCATCGTTTTAACGTTCCGGCAGGATCGCCCACACCTGTCCCGCGAAATCAGAGGGAAAATGTCAAAAGCAATCAGTACCAGTGGGGCCAGACCCTCCATGGGAGGGAACTTCCTCAGAGCTCCAGCTGACCAACCAGCTCCAAGATGGTCTTGGCCGACGCTCGGAGCCGCCGAGTCTCCTCGTCGTTCAAGTGCACATTGGTCACACCCAGCACCCCGCCCCGTCCGAGCTGAGCCGGGAGGCTCAAGAACACGTCTCCGCCGTCGATCTCATAGAACCCCGTGGCGAGGATCGAGACTGGGTGGATCCTGCGCTGGTCCCGGAGCACGGACCGAGCCAGGCTCGCCACGGAGTAGCCGATCGCCCAGGACGTGTAGCCCTTGAGGCGTATGACCTCGTACGCGCTGTCTATCACCTCCCTGTGGATGTTCTCCAAGGTTTCCTTCTCATACGCTATCTGTTGCTTCTTGAGGAAGCTCAGGACGGGAACCCCGCCAACGCTGATGCTGGACCACAGCGCTACCGAGCTGTCCCCGTGCTCTCCAACTATGTACGCCTAGGCAAACGATTCAATCCATGTCGAGAAAATGTTAATGTATGAACTGTGTACTCTATAAAGGCACACGTACACGAATAATGACATAAATACAGCATGAACAGCTGACATATTCCTCTCATTGGTTTTTCCCCCGACCATTACAAGTGAAAGAAATTAACCCTAATAAATTATGTTAAGACAGATCTAACATGGATGCTTTCAACCAAGAGTGGGGGATGAGCATCAATTCAATCGCAAAAAGACATCCTAACAACAACCATAAAGAAAGATGCATATGGCATCCTATGCGGACAAGGACAAGAATCAAAACACTAGAAAAATGGAAATCTAAGCCAGGGCAGTGCTGATTCTCACCTAAACATTTACCATCATCTCCTATCTTTCTTCTTCTTCCTCTTTTTTTTGGGGGTAATATCAGAAGCAGATGTTTTTGCAAGCAGAGGCAATTAATCGAATCAGTTTAAAGTTCCCTATTTTTCAAAGAAATTCTGAGCTATAAATTTGCAATTTTTTATTTACTAAGCCACAGCACAACAGGCCGGACCAACAAGGAAAAAAGATTGAGGTAACGAGCTAGCAGTCCACCCACCTGTACATCCTGAGCGTTGACGTCGAGATGGTCGGCGATGAGGAACCTGAATCTCGAGGAGTCGAGGTTCGTGCCAGAGCCTATGACCCGGTTCGAGGGGAACCCAGATAGCTTCCAGGCCACGTAGGTCAGGATGTCCACCGGGTTCGACACGATCAGGAGGATCGTGTCCGGTGAGTACTTCGCCAGCGGCGGGATGATCGACCGGAACAGTACCACGTTCCGGTTGAGGAGGTTGAGGCGGGTCTCTCCGGGGATCTGACGAGCTCCGGCGGTGACTATGCAGAGATCGGATCCGGCAGTGACCCTGTAGTCGACGTCGGCAATGATCTTGGTGCGGGGGAGGAAGGCGGCCGCGTGCTGGAGGTCGAGCATCTCCCCGCGGAGCTTGTCGGGCTTGGCGTCGACGAGGACGAGCTCGTCGGCTAGGTCCTGGGTGAGGATGGTCTGGGCGATGGCCATGCCGACGTTGCCGGTGCCGATGACGGAGATCTTGGTGTGGCGCTTGGTGGGGGACGGCGGGGCCATGTTGTAGATAGGCCTGAAGAAGGCCTGCGTCAGGTCCAGCCCGCCCGGACCCAGCGACGATGAAGATGTGCTCTTATGCATTTTCTTCTTTGCCGGAAAGTGGAAACTGAGATCTTTGATTCCGAGAGCTTTCAGTTTTGGCTATTGATGATGAAAGTTAAGGAGGAAGGGGAAGCCTCGTTATATGGTACAAAGAAAAGTATGGACGATTCCTACCCAAAAAAGAAAAGAAAAGTAAAGTATGAACGATGATGCACTGCACAAACGATGATGTCCACGACAGGTCGTTTTAGGGGACAAAATTTGCTATATCACATCTAATTCAATTACTCTCTCCAACATTTTTGCTAAGAATATTAAATACAATATTTAAAAATTTAAAAATAAAATAAAGATATTAAAAAAAGATAAAATGGTACCAAAATTTTAATAATAAAAAATAAATTTATAAATTAAAATAATACAACCATATTAAACACTTAATAACTTTTAATATATTTTTTGGACTACTAACATTAATGGATGAAAAAGTCAAGAGTATGGATGTCTACGTCTCCTCCAACTCCAAGATCCATAAAAAAAGGAAACTTCAGGGGAGTGGAACGTACGCGCATTGGGCGACCAAACCACGCCCCTATCGTAGCAGAACCAGGTCCCTTGTCAGCATTGTCAGGAAACCGGGCAGCCATAATGACTTTTTTTAAAATAATTTTTATAGGCAAAATATGACAGCTGGATAGGCTATCACCGAGGTAGCCTCTCCTTTTATTATATATCCAATAATTTAATAAAAAGCAATATAAATATTAATTTTTAAATAAAAAATATATATTAAGCAAACCCTAAAATAAAATGAAAAAATAATATTTGATAATGTGATGTAATTATAGTATAAAATACTCTAATATAATAAATTGGAGTAAAATTTTATAAAAGCTCTCCTGCCATATTCCTGATGATTTTTTTAGAGGGCGAGAATTTCAAAAATTTTAACAGTTTTATAAATATTGGTGGAATTTTTTTTACATAATAACTTTAAATTAATTGAAATGTATCTTAAAATTGGTTTATAATTAATGCGAAATCTCAAAAAAAAATTTATCTATTTTCTCAACTCGATATTTAATTTTTAGATTATTTATTTGAATATATAATAAGAAAATTACTAATTCAATACCAAGTTGGTGTAATTCCACGGATGGAGCATCCCTTCAAATTTTCGGCAGGGACCATGCTGGTGTTTTGAATAGAAACATCCATGCTATTTCTGTATAGCTTATCGACATTTTTGGTGGGCATTTAAAATTCTAGAAGGTTTGAATTCACATATACCTGCGTGCGTGTGTGTATATATATATATATAGATATAGAAATGGTTTATGGATGCTTGATGTGGACCCGAATGAATCAACTGGTCAAAGGCCCAGCTGACCGGTACAATTCGGTGGGCGATCAACGTCTTTCTTGAAGGTCTTCCCATTAGGAATGACCGTTAAGCCGGCAACGCGCCTCCTCTTCTTTTTAATAGCTTGGACGGTCCAATGTGCATCAGGTTGAGAAAGTCCGCATCTCACTTCAGCAGGGCGCTAATATTCAAAGTTAATTTCATCTATCCACCGTGGGCGTGGTAGACTGATTCAGCACTCATTATCCCAATGGAATGACTTGAGTTCGAGTTTCACCTGCGACATGGAGCTCTTAACCCTTTAAATGGGACGACCGAATTAGTCAACTGAACAAAATCCAACTAGATACCGACGTTTATACAAAAAAAAAAAAAAGTTAATTTCATCCGGTCCCCGTCACGTGTCCAAATCTCTCCCCATAGTGTCGTCTCGCGAAGACTCAAAACTCTCTCTCTCTTTCGAGGTACGTATGTATATTGGTGCCACGTGGCATTCATTCCAAATTACCTTTAAGGACCTTTGCCTATGGGACTTAGGTCCACGATCCACGCAGTAGACCCATTTCCGGTCCAGCAGATGTTGGCCCAACTTAGTGGGCCTAGAAAGCCCAATTTTTAACAGCGGAAGACAGCCCAACCCAAGGCCCAGTAACGTTCACGGTCCACATCGATTGACGCCACTTGCAAGCCCCGAGTGCTCGTGCAAGCCGTCCGGTCTCCTCCTCCTCCTGTTAGTGTTGTGCAGTGCCGCGCGGCAGTGTCCATCTGTTTGATTCCCGAGAGAACAATTCTGAAGGGGAGATCGATCATGGCAGGTCGATTGAGCACCGTCGCTTCGAGGATCGTGGGCGGGAACGGCGTCGTTTCCCGCTCAATTGCCTCCTCTCTCCGCCTAAGATCCGGCATGGGCCTCCCAGTCGGCAAGCACATCGTCCCCGATAAGCCTGTGAGCATTTCCCAAACCTTGCCTGCTCATCTATTCTCGATTTTTAGTGGTTCTCTGAAATCTAGTTCATTTGTTTTTCTTCTCCGACTTTTAGCTGCCGGTGAATGATGAACTGGTCTGGGACAATGGAACTTCATTCCCAGAGCCCTGCGTTGACAGGATCGCCGATACAATTGGAAAGGTCAGGGATTTTCTTCAATTGCTCAATTCTCCGATTCTTCCGTGGGAATTGAGTAAAATTTGGAGTGTGTGATACTCCCCTTTTTCTTTGGCAGTATCAAGCATTGGCTTGGCTCTGTGGTGGTTTGGGCATTTTCGCATCGCTGGGGCTGTTGGCCGTGTGGAACGATAAGGCCTCGAAGATACCATTTGTAAGTTAAATGATTGAATCAACTCGATTATATTTCATGATCAATCCAGGGGGACAGTTTTTTGTTCTGCTGTTACTTCTGGTTAAGCTTTTCTCCATCTTATTTCGTGTAAGAGCCCATAATTTTGTTACCCTGTCCAGGGACTAAGATTGTGAGATTTCAATCAAGATGGCTAGGAAGAAGCTGTTAGGAAATTGAACTCTGTTTCGTATTTGTTCTATTTGTTCTATTTTTTTCCGTATTCATTATAGAAGTAGCCAATGACTTTCAAAACTCTTTTCAATTGATAAATGATTGATTGTTGTCATTAGTAGTGGAGGGGCCAACTCCATAGGGAGCGAAATCTGTGTCTCTTTCTCACCATATAAAGAGGGACCACTGTGTAGCTTGATAAAGAATATCCGTGAGATAGGTGAAGATTGACAATGGTAGGAGGGTCTAAGTCTGGATGTTGAGGTAGTTGGATATCCTCCTTGTCTCTTGACAGAAAATAGAGGATATGAGCATATTTTACTAATGAAATTCTTTTCCTGTTCTTACTGTATTATGAGATTCCTGTTAGTGGTGTGGCTTGCATGAATTGGAGGTCGACTTTGGATTTTACAGTTGCCTTTTGTAAGGACTAAATTGTTGGGGACGACGTACGATGATTGTCAGCAACAGTTGATAGTTGTTAGCGGCCTGTGCTTGTTTTCCACTCAGATGCTGTTAGATCAGAGGTTGCTCAATCCTGTCCATAAACTACTCAGAACAGCATGGAATCTAAACTTCAAATAATCAGTTCTCCAACTGATGCTGATTTACCATATACTGACATTGCTAAAAGTAGGAGGTTTACTAGTTGGGAGTCCAATTGGCTTTCCTCTTGTATATTCTTATGAAGTGTGATTAATTCTGTTTCATGTTCTGGAATTCTGCTTGCTTTTTTCTTTTGTCACTGACGTTTGATGTTGAGAACTTATGTCCTCATCTTTGCACATTATTGCGCTCTTCAATTGAGATATATCTTCTTACTTCTCTTCTTTCCTTTTCCAGACACCCAAAGTCTACCCATACGATAACTTGCGGGTCGAGCTTGGAGGTGAGCCACAGGTAGATTTTGACACCACTGATCTCAACCCTTGATTTCATGTGAGAGCTACCCTGTTTGCCTCATTTCGTCAGTGTTTGGAACTGTCAAATCTGATAACAATGGTCAAGTGTTGCAAAATAATCATGTGATAAATTTGGTGTACATTTCATTCTCCAATCTCTGTTTATTTATCGTGTCCAAGGGGAGATCTGTGGACTAAGCATTCAACATTATCTGGATTTATCTATCCTTTTATTGTTCGCATACCTACCCTGCAAATCAGATGAAATTGCTTCATAAAATTTCAAATCTCTTGTGATAATGTCAAGCCTAAGCAGAGCAGGCTATTCATGTACTCCCCCTGCTAGTTGTGAACATGGAGCAAAACTCGATCCACATAAGAGAGAGTCCCAGGTGATTGCCTTTACTTACTTTCTTCTGTTTCATCCCTTAAACGTAACGGAGTACTTCTGTTTCTTCGCATCTTATTATAAATCTGGTCCTTTAAACACAGGGCTTTTCAATTTACAGTATTTATCATTCAGAAGTCTGAGCGTTGGATACTATACAAGGAGCTCTTCTTTATGTAGAATTTTAAACCCTTTCCTGTTTCCTCATGAAATTATATCCTTACATGATCACAAGTGATATGGCTCAGCTTATAGGATACCCCAATGACTGTTAACGGCTGCAGAAAAATCCGAGCCCATAATCTTCAAGCCAGCTTGTTCTTGACATTTTAGCCCCATCAACTTGCCCTCATGCTTCCCTTCCCCACTCTCTTTTGCTGATAAATGTCGTTGATCACCCTCTATAAATCCCTCTGCCTGCTTTGCTTCGCTTCACTTCATTGCACAGACCACATCCAAAGTTCTTCTGATAAGAATTCAAGGTGAACTTCTCTTGAGCAATGGCTTCAAAGGGTCATGCTGCAGCTGCTCCCTTGCTTCCCCTCAATCTCCTCTTCTTCACCATGGTCAGCTCCACCCACGTCCCTTGTCCACCACCCCCACAAAGACTCACAAACCCCATCCAAAGCTCCCACCGAATTTCCGGGCGGTCCAGCCCTCTTGCTCTAGGGACACCCTCAAGTTGACTTGGTCCATGTCGTCGTGGGGTCCCCACCAGTCACACGGGCTTGGCTGACCTAGAGGCTGCAGTCTGCCTCTGCCCTGCCACCAAGGCTAACATTCTTGGGATTAACCTCAGCCTTCCCATCTCGCTCAGCTCGCTGCTGAATACCTGCGGGATGAGCGTTCCTTGAGGGCTCCAACGTGCTTAGAGCTGTCCTATTGAGCCAGTATCTCGAACTATTCCTCACTACTTTACGTCTCTATGCTATGTCCTTTGAACAGCTTAAGGCTTCTCACCTCTGAGTCTGGTCCACAATTTGGAGTGTATCATTTCCTTATCGGATATTTGATCGCGTTGAGGGGATCAACATAAAAAGGATGGATTTCATCCTTGTGATAACTGTAGATGCATGCAGCAAGCCCAAGCCAGGTCTCTGTCTGTCTTGTTGATCATTGTAACACCTCATGCTTTGCTAATAATTTCGTTCTATGATATTATGCAAGTTAAAAGTTCATACAAAATTTACAACTAATTTTGTTTTTCTAAAATAGTTTAATATACTTATTGAATATAATAGTTCAATATATAATTTCGAGAAAATTTTACTATCATAGAAAATTTGTTTATCATCTAATTACTATTCCTGAATAGTCTTAATTTTAAAAGATTAGAGAAATGAAGAGGGGAAACGAAATTGGTCACGTGAAAGTACGTCAATTAAGAAGGGACCGCGTGTTCATCTGCAAACCCTAACCTCTACCCGCTTTTGGTACACTGAGGTCGTACAGTAACTCCCCCACCTCCTATTTTGGCCGTATCGAGGGGGTCGTAGTTTCGCCCTACTCCTCCTCCTCCATCTGTCCGAAACAAAATTATTGAGGAACGGACAAAGGAAAAGGTGAAGGTGATCCAACTCACGCTTTGCTAGCTGTAAGCCACGACCAATTTTCACTTATACATGTACATGTATATGCAGCAGTTGTTCTGATTACCATTTTTACCTTGATACTTTCTTTCTCGGTATCAATCAGCAGCTGTTCTCATAGAATAACAGTTCTTTCAATCAAAAGAATTGTTTTAGTCGAGATTGAATTATTCCTAGCTCATCGTGTTGATCTATCAGCCCTTTAAAAGAAGTATTTACTCAGCCTTGTCAAGCTCATCTTAATGTGAAGAGAAAGTCTGCAATTGATCGGCCAAGGACCGTACAAAACCCATTGTCTAGTGGACTCCTATCGGGGTGGAAGCCCCATATCTGCATGAGTTTCTTCAGGATTAATACAAAGTCGGAGCCGAGACGACAGAAATATATATTCGCGTGCATACACGGTCAACTGAGGTATGTACATGCACTACTTGCCGTAATCTTGTCCAGATAATGGGCAGCCATGAACACTTGGCATTATGAAATCAAACTTCTTTGATAGAATAATGGGTACATGAAATTTGTAGAAGAATTAGATGATGACTTCTTCTTGTGGAAGTGGAAGCCAACAAGAAGTTCATGCATGGAATGTAGCGATACAGTCACGGATTGAGCATAGGAGTTCGTGACTGTCCAAAATCACCAATTTAGAAGCCACTCTTTTAATTGCTCTCCACCATCTCTATCTTTTCGTGTTCTGGTGGATTCGATGTTGTCCTTTTACGGAGAAAGGATACATCAGTATTTTTTCAAAGCCCTGCAACTATCGTCAGAATCGGTTCACGGGTGTCCATGAGATGCACTATAAAAACATCGGTTCAATCTCCCTCTCACTCTATAAACCCTAACAAGAGCAGAGCAACCTCGTCCTGCTTGTAAGCTTTCCTAGGAAGGAACCCTAAAGCGAAAATGGGTTCCAAGGCTTTGGCTATTTTCTTCGTCCTCAAGTTTCTCATGCTCTTGTGGCTTCCGCCTATGTATGCCTGTGGCTATTGTGCACCACCTCGGCCTCCTTATGGAGGCCCCACCATCCCCCGCCGCCCTAGTCCACCCTCCTTTAGGCACCCACCCCGTCATGGAGGTGGTCATCGGGGTGGTGGAGGAGGAGGAGGAGGAGGAGGAGGAGGTGGTGGTGGAGGTGGGCACAGAGGTGGTGGAGGAGGCGGTGGCGGCAACAGAGGTGGTGGTGGAGGCGGGGGAGGGGGCGGTGGCCGCAGAGGTGGTGGGGGAAGAGGTGGTGGGTATCCGGGTTATCCACCTTCAGTTCCAACGCCGCCGATTATCATAAACCCACCGATCACAAACCCTCCCGGCATTGGGACACCTCCTGGAATAGTCCCCCCTATTACGAACCCTCCAGGATTAGTTCCTCCTATTACAAACCCTCCTGGGATACTGCCTCCCATCACGAAACCTCCCGGAACCCTTCCACCTCCTTCCTCTCCCTACCCACCTTACGGACCACCAGGTGGCGGCGGCGGTGGTGGAGGTGGTGGAGGCCCTGGTGGCGGTAGAGGGGGTGGAGTCATCCCCCCTCCTACAACCCCAACCAAGTGCCCGATCGATGCCCTAAAGCTAGGGCTCTGCGTTGATATCTTGGGAGGGCTGGTCCATATCGGGATAGGGAACCCGGTGGAGAACGTGTGCTGCCCCGTCCTGAAGGGACTGCTTGAGCTGGAGGCGGCTCTCTGCCTCTGCACGACCATAAGGCTTAAGCTCCTCAACCTCAACATCTTCCTCCCGCTTGCACTTCAGGTCCTAGCAACCTGTGGGTTGACTCCTCCGCCCGGTTTTGTATGTCCCCCTCTCTAGCTGAGCTGGCAGAAAATAATTGATGATCTCTTGTCTAGGGTCTTAGGCATGATCACTTTTGGTCTGTTCTTGAGTGTGCCCCCGATGTGTCATTATTAGGGTTAGGGTCTGGTTGCAATTTATATAATTATGTTCCAGTCTATGTTTCCTAGCCAGTTATGGTTCACTCCCTCTAGTCTCATATCTTCAATAAAGTAGAACATTTGAAGACGGCCCAGGTTGCTCTTGTCACTCTTGGAGAAGCGGCTCATCTTTATTTGCATTATTTCGTCAATGCATATAAGAAAATCTTACGGTTTAGCTGATTAAATAGCCTTATGAAACCCATTTTTAATGAGTCCGACAGTTGATTTTATATATACATATATAAATATAATGGACTGCTCACTGATGTTGGACACTATCGAAAGCCACATGCAAACTGTTAAAATGGCAGATGAGCCACCTTTTGGAAGAGAGTTAGCAGCGGGTTTTATGTACTTTTGCCTCTTGAATCTATGAAAAAACTGCAAGTTTCATCTCAGGGATTAAGAGCTTAATTAGATCTCCCATTTTGCACTAGGGTGGTGTTGCATGCATAGCACTGTTTGCTAGACTGAAATCAAAAGAATATTCAAGAAAACTTGATTTCTATACATAATTGATATGTTAATTACTGTCGGAACGTGCCAAAGATGGTTCACGAGAGCGAAAGTACACTGGCATATAGACATCAGCTCAGCTTGCCATTTTCAAGTAAAACTAAAGCAATCGGGTACACATGGTTCAGCATGTCTTTCGATAGTAAGTAAAATACGAATTTTAAATCTTGTTTCAGTACGAAACTAACATTTCAAAGATTAATTTCAACCATTTAGTTCGCCGACCCTGTTCGTATTTTAGCTAATTAGATCATAATTTTAGGTACCGGAAAGAAAAAGGAAGAAAGTGACATGAAATGAAAATGCAGATTACTTGCTGTCTCTCTTTTTTCCCCCACGTTTTGATACGCCACTTTCACCGTGACCATTTCTGACCCGTAGAGATATTATGATTTTAATGTTCTACTCTCTATAAATATAGAAGCCGATTCATCATCACAATACATGAAATCTCAGAGATAAGTAATAAAGTTCGCAATGATAATATAGTGAAAAAAGTGACAGTAAAATCGATTCTTATCTAATGTTGTGTCATTAGTATATACTCACGTGGTTAGGAAGCATGAGTAGCTAGTCGATCATGGCTTATTTATATATAATCAGCCTAATTACAAGAGATTAATAATACATAGCTTACTAATTTTCCGAATTAAGTGGATGGAATGTAAGTGCGGGAAGGGGATAGCAGTGGAAGAACTCCTTCCGTACTTACTTTGATAATTATAAACTCATTCAATTTTCATTGCACAAGCCCGATAAACCCAACAACTTTCAGTAGAACGCACAAACACATAGAGAACGACATGTCTCAATAGAGATCCATGCCATGCCAAATAGGAACAACCAAAACAAGCAAGCATAATGGACGAGGAAAGATCATGGTCCGACATAAATAAACTGAGGGATTAATCGATGGTGCTAAGTCTTTACTATCTACTCAGGCACATTGGAATCCCTTTGGCACCTTCTTATCACATACGTTAAGGAGCAAGCTGAGGGAGACGGGAACGTTCAAGTTGATTCCCAGGATGTTCGCTTTGATGGCGGTGCAGAGGCAGACTGCAGCCTCGAGATCAGCCAGCCCTTGGATGAGAGTGCAGCAAGGCATCTTAGGAGGAGTCCCAACCGTGACGTTGAGGAGGCCATCCAGAAGATCAACACAGACTCCCAACTTTAGGGCATCCCTGGGGCAAGTGCCTGAGGAGGACGAGCTTGGGGTGGGCTTAGGCTTAGGCCTGGGCTTCGGGCTAGGGCACGAGCTGCAGGCGCTTGTGAGGGTGAAGAAGAGGACGTTGAGGGTGAGAAAGAGGGCTAGTGTTGTGGTCTTTGAAGCCATCTCTCTCTACAAATACTTTGCCGAGATGCTGCCTCTACACACACACACACACACACACACACACTCACTCAACCAGGCGGCTCTTAAATGGGATGGATAGAAGTGAAGGGAGGGCTAGGGTTTTTATATATATGTGAGGGGAAGGGAACTGTGTTTGAGGTTTTCAATGATTACAAGGGATGATGTGTTGGTATTCGAGAAATTCCACGTAGCCCATGTGTGATCTTTGGGATTGTATTAGCTAGCTGGAAGCAAAGCGCATATTATCTGGAAGATCTCGGAGTTTTATGAGAATTGTTAATTTAATAATGACAGGCTAATAAATCCACTGTGAAAGTCACATAATTAAAATGTCAGATTTGCTGTTATACTCGACACCACTCTCAATCCGAAATCAAGTGATCTCGAGTTTAGTTCTCATTGGTACGGCTCTTGTATTGAAGTTCAGTTTTGGGGACGGCTTCAGCAGCTCTAATTAGAACGGGCACACGTACGTAGAGAGAGATAAATGCATCACCACGTACCGATTGACACAATCGTCACCGGGGACAACTGATACACTGGACTACTGTGGCCTTGCGGTTGCTCGCTGGATGTATCACGAGCTTGCTCAAGAACACAGACGAGGGCCCCACCCGATTCCTTCATAAATATGAATGCTTCAATCGTCAATGCAGAGATCACATGGCAAATATCTACACCGTAGAAAATAGAAATTGCCACTTGCAGATATTTAGTTTAATTTCCACGTATTCACTCACATACCAATTGTGCCCTGCATTGAGCCTGATCTGAGACGGTGACCGTCGATTCATCAACCTGGCCGGGGATTAGGGTGGCTGATGTTTTAGCTTAGTTATTTTCTGCAAGTTGCTCCTTGAGACGTTGGACTTGAGAGCTAATCAGAACTTCTCGTAACAGTAGTTCGAAATCATGGCTCTGATTATATATGAAATTGGCAGGTGTATATATATATATATATATATACACATACATATATGCATCTGTAGAGTCACGGTCGAGTCGGGTTCGGGTATGGTCCGAGCAACGTCGCCAGAAAACTAGAGTTCGTATGGCAAACATCACCGGCTCTTTAGGTCATTAGCAACGTGGCTCTCTCGATCGAGTTGGAGTTCGAAGGCGTTACGGTGGTGCCAGCAAGCACGTTGTGGGCCTTTTAAATAACGTAAGACGGTGGAAAGGCCCAGAACAGTTTGAGGCCCTCAACACAATCTGCTACGTGTCCGAACTCAGCCCGGCCCATCAATTAAAGTGTCGAATCATTAGCCTCTCTAGGCGAGGTGATCTTGCGGTTCCCTTCTTTGATTGGCTGTCCAGTGAGTGAGTCAGCGGCCGAAACTGCCGGGCATGATTGCTCAAGCTTCTTCGAAATTACAGAATATATAAACTGTATTATTTGAACATGCCGTAAGCATCACCTACACTACAGCAACCCGTTGATTGACAACCACTAGATAACGATATTATAACGGACACATTATGCGTGCATGTCGACAGTAGTCACCCACCCCACACATGAGGACGCTGCGGACTTCCCATTATTCTTCTCTTGCTAATCGACATGTCTTTTGCCTCCATTTTAAGCGTATAAATGTTGATATATACAATCTTGCATCGATCATATATAAAGAGAAAGTTATGAACTTATAAGAATATCGAATACCACTGCTCATGAACTCAGATTTTTAGATGGAAACAGATTCGATCACTTATGAGCTCACAACAAATTTAATGACACACTTTGAAAGAATGATAAGGGTCAGTTTAATAAACTGATATTTACTCGAATTTTTGTTAAGATATGCACCCAAGAGGGGGATTTCAATGTAGGGTAGCAACACTAACCCTTCACCCTCCTCCTCCTCCTCCTCCTCCGCCTCCTCCTCCTCCTTCTTTTTTCTTTTTAATCCAATAGGGCATCTCGTACACTATAATTAAGAAAAGTTTATGGAAAGAAGAAGAGGTCAATTTATTGGTTAGGTCTTGCAGAGAAACAACAAAGATAATACCTACAGAGAAAAATATACATTAGGATATATACCATAAATCTACGAAGGTACGTCCAATCTAAACAGAGAAGAATATTTAACGGATACGTCTCTCCTCCGTGCATCCCCGACCAGGTCGATGGGCTCTCCTTGCTCAGACAACTTATCAGACGTATGGGCACCTTATAACCATAAATCTTGTGGTGGTTGTGCTATTACACGGACTAAAAAAAGGCACTAAAGAGAGAGAGGATTTGTTCCACTAGACATCGTTCTCAAACTTAATAACTAATAGATCATAAGTACAATAGATTTTTTATACCGTGCCCCTTTATCCACCTCCTTTCATATAAATTTCTAAAGCCACATGTCTCCCATATAATTAAATTTAAAAAGTGTTAAATTACCCGGCCTAATTGATCGTTTGTCCATGAGATGTCATCTTGGGTAACACTTTATCCCGGAGAAAATCGTATTTTTTATGGACATGATTGCTGGGAGGCTTTTTTTAATATAATTTTTTGTTTTCTCGGCTCCCCTTAAGCACTTTAAGGTAATCTCACCATCATTTGACTAATTATATATATAATCAAATGATTTTTGCCGCCCAAGAGCGCGTGAGCTCATTTGTTGTCACTGTTATGCCGCGTGTACAATATTCCAGGAAGACGCGCTTTAGCTATGGGTTGAACAAAACCCTCAATAATTGAAGGATTTAAAATTAAAAGTGCCCGAATCATAATATCAAACTCAATAATTGAATATAAGTTTATTTTTTCTCTTAACCGACCTGCGGCCTTGTCCAAATAAATTTACGTTTTTTTCCCTCTAAATCTCAATTTTTTAATTATTATAGATGAATGAGTTTATGATTAAAAAATGATTGAAGCTGATAATTAAGATATCGATATTTTATTATTTTAATCGATAAATTGATTGGAATAATTACATAATTTCATGTCGAGTCTTTGTCAATTGTGATATATATGTATGTACGATTGATTGTCATAATTTCACCCCTATATCAGTCTACCAATAACAAATATAAATTAATTAGAAATTATTACAAGTACGACCCAATAAAAAATGTCTTGCTTTTATCCTCGTAGTGTTGGTTCTAAACGAAATATATACATATAGATATATAGAATAAGCAATCTTCACAGCCCAAACGGATTTAACGACCATTTGATATAATTAATAACTCCATGATTGCAATGGTCTATGCATATTCAATTGATATGTGAGCCTATTAATAACTCCATTATGCCACAGTCCCCGATCCTCATCTAGTCTCAATTGTTTAATCTGCATAATCCCTTCCGTATGCCAATAATTCGATGATATGATTCTTTATATACAGATTCTATGACCCTAAGCCCCCTTGCACTAATAATGCACGTTTTTATATGCAGAATCATGTTTGACTTTTTTATCGTACGTGAACGCGCACGAGGATGGTTTTGGGTTAGGTCCCTCCCCATAGGATTTCTGAGGGAGCGATGACTCATCATCCACGTGTACTGTCGCGGTGTATACTTGCACGTCGACGACATATAGCGATCTTCATCTGCACGGAAAATATATGAGCGCATCAGCAAGCAGTACTATAACCAGACTAGAAATTCATAAACTATACAATAAATCGAGATTATAGCAATAAACTTATTTAATTATAAGAGAGCATTTATTTCGACATTTAATATAAATATATTTCTACTAAAAAATGAGATAAGATATTATATGTTTTCGGAATGGATGGATCACTTTTTTTTTCCTGGTAGTAAAGTAAAGTTTTACTTGCTCGTAATGTGTAAGTGCATCGAGTCATCGACGAAGGGATGATAAACTAGTTTATGTATAATTTTTGAGGGAGGTCAATACTGAATCGACTCTGGGAAGTCATGTATATATGTATATATGAATAAAGACACCCTACCTGACCCGTACTGACGAGGTGATCCTTGAGTGGATGTATGAATGGAGCGTGCTTCAGAGAGAACGGTTAAATTGAAAGCATTGTTTCGTACCTTAGAGAAATTGAGGAAGCTCTCTTCCGTGAATCCAAACAAAAATACTACCAATTGTTAATTATTGGTGCAAATTTGGATGAGCATAATTTGTTCAATAATGATACGACATATGCTTTTCATAAATGAAATTTGTGATTTCAAATACTCTGAACCGAGGAAATTCGACGTGCTGTAGTTGGGTCCATTAAACTTCCACCACAAGACAATTTGCAGAAATCTCAAAGTTTCACATGCCATCATCAGAGCACAAGAGCGAGACGTCACCCGTGGTCGTGCATCTGGCAGCCCAAGAAAGCGACTCCGTCCGACAGTTTCTGCGGTGGACATCGGAGGAGGAGAGGGATTTTCATGTGATCGATCCAGCACTTTATAAGGTGCATATTAGAGGACAGTATGACCGCTGGCCCTGTCGCCATACAAAGATCAAGAGGACAATATACCCTTCTCCTTTAAGAGGATATAGGTTTTCTTCCCCCTCTTTTTAAAATTTTTTTCCTCGATCTTCCAATCACAGAAGAAACGTATCTACTCAGAAGAAAATAAGACCAAAAGAATGGACTAGGGGATTGAGGTTTATTGTCATGGAAATCGAATTCAAATTTTAAAAATTGATATCAAATTGAAAATGATAGGCATTTCACCGTTTTTTTTTCTTTTTTTTTCCCTTATAAATGAGCAAAGAGGGTATCGTCAGCCATGTGCGGAGCCACCCGCGAGGAAAATCAGTGGAGGATGATGCATGCTGAAGAAATTCCAACGAGAGAAAAGATAAGAGTATCCGATTACATTGTGGGGGTAATGTGCTTTTCACCTTTGTGATGTGTTTGGTGTAATTGGCCCCATTTTTTATGGAATTTGACAATTTTAGGGTTTCTTTTACATCATTTACATGTAAAGCAACTGTTATAATCTTTTTTTTTTTCAAGATAAAACAAGTTACCACAACACCTTCAATTTTCTATAATTACTTTATGTTTGTGGGACATGAAATTATTCAATTAAATGTCAACTTTAATCTTACCCGACGACAGAGGGAAAAAGGAGAAAGCGAGAAAATGCAGTATAATAATCTTATGTTATATTAAATATTTTAATATTATACTTAAAATTTTTTTATATAATTTAAAATACTTACAAAAATAATAATAATTTCAAATTACATCCCATTGGACGGTAATTTTTCATGCAATTTAACTTTATACATTAATCTAATAATAAAATAAACAAGCATTCCCTAAGGCAGCCGGTCCCAATCGAAATGTCTACCTCTCTGGTCTCTAAACAGACCGAGGAAGTCGAGACAAGTCATCTCTGTATATTCCATCCTCTGTACAGAAAACCAAAAAAGATATGTATATATTTTTCTTAATTTTAACTAAAATATTCATTTTGATGCTCCTACATTTTCTTCACTTCACGACAACGACAACAAAGGTTTAAAGTGAGAAGAAATAGAATTTCACATAAAAAATTAAATAAAAAGATCTCGACATATAACAAATTGAATATCACTATTTTATTAATTTAAATTTTTTGATTAAATATGAATTCATCACTCTTATAAGACCAGTAGAATTTTTACATGGTATCAAAGTAAGTTATTGTATGGGCTCACACCCTATCAAGACTCGAGACCAAAAATAAGTCTTGAGGTTAATTGTTGATAAACCTGAGACTGGAAGAAAAAAATGTTTTGCTCATGGTAATTATTGAGGAGACCAATAACCTCACTAGTTATTGGATTAGTTGACTCTCTCATTCGAGCACGGAAAAGTATGACCGGCTCGTTAACAATTATTGAGGGCAGATGTTCATGGCACGTGTAAGTGAGTGTTGAGGAATGGAATCTCACATCGAAAAATTGAATAAAAAAATTATTACATATAAGATACTGAATATTACTATTCTATTATATTAAACTTTTAAATTAAATATAAGCATGCTACTTATATAAATTTAATAAAATTGAGTGGCTGAGTTCTTCCTAGGAAGGAAAATTGGATAAATGAACCGAAAAAGACAATGGAAAAAAATGAAGAAAAAAAAATCATTTGCAGTTGTCATGTATGCACTCTTGGCGAGACTTCACGTGCCACGTGAAAAGTTCGTATCAATTATTGTGTTTGACCGGATAAAAATACATAGTTGGTGGTCTCAGCGATGTCACGTAGAAGGTTAAAGTGAGAAAAAAAAATAATAAAAGAAGTTTGGTTCGACCTATACTAAAATCATGATAATTTAAATTTAACTTTTTAATAATAAAATTTTAAATACCTATTTATTCTTACCGTTCGTACCGTCGTGAATTTTATCCATGGAATAAAAAAACTGAAAATATGGATATGTTTTCTTAATGAAATTTCTGAATCTTTCCCTCCTGTTTAAAAAAAAACACAGGGAAGAGACGGCTCAGTTGTGACAGACATGTGACTGAAAGGTCATGGCTCAGGACAATTATGTCGAGACACATGTACTGATGATTTTGTGGTGCTTATCACATAATAACCTTCGTCCATCGAAGCCAAAAAGGTTATGCCGACATGACACTGACCGGTTAACACAAGACATCTGCAACTCCACATTGAAATTGATCCTTCCCACAATGATCTCTAGAGTATAAAATTCCCCATGTAATCATGTTGGCATTTTCTATAAATTATTCCGTACCAAAAGTTTTAAAGAAAATATGTTATTTTATAAGAAATTACAATCACATATCTTGTAATCTTAAATTTTTAGAAGAGATGTGAATTTCATCTCTTGCATATCAGTAAAGAAAAATATTGCTAGCTCGGCTGTTATCGTTCGAGACTGAAAGTAATACTCCCCGCTCGTTAGTTAGTAATATCCCAAGACATAAAAGATCATGCCCAGCTCGCGATTAGTTGTTTAATCGACCCTCATCCGAGCACGGATGCCTGACATACTGACGGTTATTATGTGGGGATGGTGTAGTGGGTGATCTCCATTAGGGGCCATGTCCCGGCCGAAGGTTATGCACTAGTATCACGGGACGTTCCACGGTCATGGGTCCATGTATGTCTCCGGCGAAACCTTAGTAATCGTGTTAGGCTTGTGTGAATCTCGGAGGAAAAACAATTTCGATGTTATTGGATGTCGGATCCTTTAAACAAATCCACTTAGAACATCTTTACATATAAGTACTCGATTGCTCTTATATGTAATTAAATATACATATATATATGCATGGTACACATTAATCCTCTTCAGTTATTTAATTGTATCTATGGTTAATTTATTATATTTTATTATGATAAATTATCATAATTATATAATAAATATTTTAATCAATTTATTATTAAATATATGTACATTCATAATTAATATATTTATACCCATTTAAATACATTCAGCTTAAATGAGTTAAACGGACTAATTATAAATTGAGAATTGTTTTATAGGGATTATTGAAATCATAATTTGTAAAATCGAACAGAATAATCAAGAACCGTCAAGGCATGAGTTCATAGGTCAGATCGAGAGTTTAATGTATATTATGATAGGTTTTTATTATAATATAAGTTTAATAGAAATAAAATAAGTATATTATAATATATTTTTATTTTTATTTTTAAATCAACTAATTTTTTTAATAATTCAATTAGGTTCACCGGTCCGACTTGAAACCGACAAATTTAATTAGAGTTGACCATATTTTAATTGTAATTGGATTAATTTTGAAAATCGGATCAAGTGATTGGTTGGTTCCCAATCAAGCCGTCTAATCCGATCTAATTTTTAAAACTATAATTTAAATATAGTGTGATTATAAGAATTTTCAGCCTTAGCCGAAAGTGATATTGGAATGCGAGGTGTCACTTGCTCGGCGATTACCGTCTTCTCCTCTTCTCTACCTTTTTCTAAATGAATTGTTTTCCATTTTTTTATAATTTTAAAATTTTCAGTTCGCTATATAAAGGTCAGTAGTTTCGTCCCGGTTGCACACACAACCCTCCTCTTCAGTCTTCTATCCTCTTGGAGCTTCACCACAAAGTTCTCTCAGTTGCCAGCGAATGGCTCTTCCTCAGACACAGGGCAAAACCCTACCTGATGCCTGGGACTACAAGGGCCGGCCCGCGGAGAGGTCCAGAACCGGTGGTTGGACCAGTGCCGCCATGATTTTAGGTCTCTTACATTGACGCCCTCGATCGGTTGTTCGAATCTCTTCCATCATTGGGTCATTTTCCTTATCTTGCATAGTCTGATATTCTCTCAGGTGGGGAAGCGTGCGAGAGACTGACCACACTTGGAATCGCCGTCAACCTCGTCACGTACCTGACGGGCACCATGCACCTGGGGAGTGCGGCCTCGGCCAACATCGTCACCAATTTCTTCGGGACATCATTCATGCTTTGCCTGCTCGGAGGATTCGTGGCCGATACATTTCTCGGCAGGTCGAAGTCTCCCCTTATCTCCCGAACTCCATCACGTTATAATAACTTAAACCCGCTTCTGACATCGACACGTTTCGTTCTTTCAACAGGTATCTCACAATCGCAATCTTTGCGGCAGTTCAGGCAACTGTAAGATAGTCCAGTTCAGCGTCATGTTTTTTTTTCTTCTTTTCACCCAAATACATGCCTGTGAAGACTCACAGAGTTATAATTCCTCATTGGCATTTTAGGGTGTCGCCATCTTGACCATCTCTACCATAGTCCCGGGACTCCGCCCACCAAAATGCGACCCAGGAGCCACGGAGCCCTGCATCCCTGCGAGTGGTAAACAACTACTTGTCCTCTACATAGCCCTCTACACCACTGCCCTCGGGACAGGCGGCCTCAAGTCAAGCGTATCGGGTTTCGGGTCTGACCAATTTGATGAATCGGACAAGAAGGAGAGATCCCAGATGATCAACTTCTTCAACTGGTTCTTCTTCTTCATAAGCATTGGATCACTCGTGGCGGTCACGGTCCTCGTGTACATACAGGACAATGTCGGGAGGCATTGGGGGTATGGGATCTGTGCCTGTGCGATCGTAACCAGTCTAATCATATTCGTGTCTGGCACTCGAAGGTATCGGTTCAAGAGGCTTGTGGGGAGCCCGCTCACCCAGATCGCAGCTGTGCTCGTGGCTGCCTGGCGGAAGAGGCACTTGGAGCTGCCCTCCGATGCCTCACTTCTGTTCAATGTTGGTGATCTAAACTATGGAGATAGCAAGAAGAGGAAGCAGCAACTGCCTCACAGCAAGCAGTTCCGGTTAGTGTTGTTAAACTCAAAACCCTTCCATTTCACGCGACATCTCTACAACGTCGTGCTAAGCATTCTAAAACAGAGAAAAGTCTGTCCCTCTTTCACACTAACAAGAAAAGGTGAAGATTTAGATTAATGAAGCTTTCTCACATTTAGAATGAAACAGTGATTCTATAAAATTATATGAATGAATCTTAAATATATATGTCATATATACAAGGACATCAATAATTGGGCGAGCCGTGTGGCTTGGGTCGGTGTGTGAACAAAGCTCATCATTTTCGTGAGGGTCAAAACCTACCTGTCCTGGGCTTAATTGGAATATCATTCATTCATTCATGTCTGGACTCTTCCTGATTTGTCGATATAATTAAAAACCCGCAATTCATTCTCAATATGATAACTTTGTCTAACAGTCAATATTGTCGACCTTGTGTGTGTGTGTGTGTGTGTGCGCGCGCGTGCGAGCGGATATAGTATTGATCAAATCTTTAAAGGAATCCATCCCGGTTGCTCATTCTCGCAATCGACAGTGAAAGAGCAGACCGCAAAACCTACTAATTATTTTAGTTGTGTGGAGTTCATGCTTACGAACCATGACCCAAAGGTAACGGATTGATTGGAGCCTCCATCTGAATCTTCCAAAACTCGTGGGTGTCGTTTGAATTTGGATTCTGTGGGATTGAGGGACCCTATCAGGATCAAATAATGCTGTGATTAACTGAAATTTTCCACCTCGTGTTTTTTGTCAACAAGTGAACAATGTCGAAAAGATTTATGGTAGGGTTCTGAATGTTTCTTTCGAATCTGATTAGAATTAACACACATCATCATGATTAAAAGTTTAAACATCACGCTGAAGGATATATGCTCAATAAGTTGGAAGAGTGTGCCCATCAATCGACAACGCAATGTATAAAATTCTTTTTGAGGGAAATTTGTTTTTGATAACAGACAAAAGTTCATCGATCCAAAAGGCGGGACTTGTTCCACATCTCGTGATTAATTATTTAAATACTAGGTTAAAGGGTGTATGCAGAATCACGGGAAGAGTTGAGTCATGAGTGTTAAAAAAAAGAGAGAAAGAAAAGGGGAAAAAGAGAGAAGCGGGCACATGCCATGAACTGAGAGTATCATAACTCTTTCTGAAGTTTTCTTGGTAACAAGACTATTCTTTTTGATAAATGCAATTCTGTCCCTTGGAAAACAATCCTATTCATTTGCCCCATTTAACCGCAAGACGACACGGCAATGGGATTCGAGTGGACCCGTGGCGGATCACTTGATCCAAGCTGACACGTATCGAAGTAACTGATACCTACCCGTGGCCCATATCAATCAATCGATCAATCATGCATCTTGCAGATTACCAGTCGATACATTAGCTGATTGGGGCATGAAACTTTAACCAACTAACCTGTGTTTGTTAACCGCAGTTTCTTGGACAAGGCCTCAGTCAAGGACCGGGAGTCGCCCGTCGACCCGGCTCAAGTGAACAAGTGGTGCTTATCAACCCTAACCGATGTGGAGGAAGTGAAGCTCGTGCTGCGCATGCTGCCGACATGGGCGACCACAATAATGTTCTGGACGATCTACGCGCAGATGTCCACATTCTCGGTGTCCCAGGCTACCACCATGGACCGTCACATCGGGAGCTCGTTTGAGATCCCACCAGCCTCCATGACGGCCTTCTTCGTGGGGAGCATCCTCTTGACAGTCCCCATTTACGATCGGATCGTCGTCCCTATCGCCAGGACGCTGCTGAAGAACCCCCAGGGCCTGACCCCGCTCCAGCGCATTGGAGTGGGCCTGGTGCTATCGATCTTGGCGATGGTGGCCGCCGCCCTGACCGAGGTGAGGCGGCTCCGAGTTGTCCGGGACCACGGGCTGACCGACAACCCAGCAGCCCAGGTCCCAATGACGGTGTTCTGGCTCACCCCACAGTTCTTACTGGTAGGTTCGGGGGAGGCGTTCACTTATATCGGGCAACTCGACTTCTTTCTGAGGGAGTGTCCTAAGGGGATGAAGACAATGAGCACGGGTCTGTTCCTGAGCACACTCTCGCTAGGTTCCTTCTTCAGCTCTGTGCTGGTGACTATAGTCCACAAAGTGAATGGGCAAAAGAAGCCCTGGATTGCTGATAATCTCAACCAAGGGAGGCTCTATAACTTCTATTGGCTATTGGCGGTCTTGAGCTCCATTAATTTTGTGATCTTTCTGGCCTGTGCCAAGTGGTACGTGTACAAGGACAAGAGGCTAGCTGACGTGGGCATCGAGCTTGAAGAATCGGAGCCCACTTCCCATGCTTAAATAGGCCCACGGGCCCAAGGCGAAGATGTTTTCGATTCGCCTCTCCTCTTTTTGTCTCCTCCTTTTTTTTTTTTTGGGACCCTTTTCCTTTTCCACATCAGTGGTGTGCGTAAGCTTTAACCTTTCAGGGCTTTGCCGAAAAGAATCAAATGAATGGCAAAGCCCAGAAGCAGCATCTTGTAAAAACCTATGCATGAATAACAACCCCGACTGTGCCGAGAATTTGAAGTTACGGCCGTCGGTGATTTCAGAAAAACGGCTCCGGTGATGTTTACAGGGATCTAAACCTCCGCTAAGTGCCAACTCGTCTCTGACGAGCGGTTCTCTCAGCGGGGCCTGAACCTCAGCTGACTCCACTCGATAAGAAAACGGTGGACGATCTGACGGCGCTCAGTTCCCATTTAGTTTCTTCGTCCATGATTGGATCAATGACTTGGGAGCCCAAACATACGTCTCGATTGTAGATATGGTTTGATTGCGTATTGGGCTGTTCCACCAAGGCCCACTTGTTTTACCCAACAAAATTGAACCTCTGAGATGAGAATGGTTATTATAATGGTAATATAGAGATGAAAGCTTTCGGGAACTATCGATGATCGTTCGTGGCTTTTTTTGGTACGGTTCAACTAAAATTTCCCCAACTGTCAAGCTTTAAAAAACAGAGCACCGAAATTGCTGCTAGGCGGCATCTCCCTCTCCTCGTTCTCATCGCCGACGTTACCTCGTGTTCGTATTCTTTTCTTTGTTTTCCTCTTTTGCCCCTAACCCTCTCCCTTTCTTCGTCGGACTGATCGCCAAGCTTGGCTCACCAACTCGGGCCCCTTGGCCGTAATCTTGTCCTCTGATTCCATCTCATCCCCCATGATTTCATATGAACATTGACCCGGGAATTTCTCCCAGCCAAGTAAGTATTATTTCACTATCTCAAAAACAGAAGGGTAAATTTAACTCATAATTCCTGCCCACTAGACCTAACAAGCCGACAGCATATGCACCGGTATGACCTTAAAATTATGGCATATGAATATCATGATTGTTGAAAGTAATAATAATAGTGATATAATGTTAAAATGTAATTGTGTTTTCGTTGTTTATTCAATGGAGTCATTGACCCACGAAAATAAATTAATCTGATATTGAAGCAGTTAATTGGAAATCTAAGCGAGGCACGGAAGGGTATCTGTGTGTGTGTGTTGCTGTTCATATTCGAAATGGTGTATACAGATAAGACATCAATGAACGACCTTTGGGAAGGACAACACGAAAAGGATGGGGAAACGAAGAACCTGCTGATGACTTGCCGGGTAGCAAACTCCAACTTGCACTCTTCCACGGAAACACACCATGTAGTTGAGAAAATTGACTATGCCCAGGAATACCAGTAATCATTACATTGTACTATGTGGCCCAGGTGGGGACAGTCGGGTAAACGGCCATGAGAGAGCTGGATACCATAGGTTCATTTGACAATAATGGATTAATAGAATTTTACATATAATAATTAAGAGCATCATTTCATCTGTATTGAACTAGAGACTCACATATGGGAGACATGGCCCATTGGTTTTTCACACGGATGACAACCACCATGTGTCTCTGCTAGTGCCCTCCAGTTACTTTAAGGTATTATGATAAAATCTTGGAAATTTTCTTACAGGGGGGGGGAATTACATGAAACGGTTTTTTTTCCTCTCTCTCTCTCTTCTGCCAGTGGTGGTGGAGACGGAAAAGAGAGGAGGCATCCGCATTGCATCACTGGTCCTGGACCAGCTTAAAACCTAAGAGGGGAGAGAGAAGACGAGAGCTTTGGAGTTTGCTCAATATCGGGTTGCCTCGTCATAATCGCCCCCGATTTTCATCAATTTCTCGGACCCCCCGATAGAATCCTCTTGTTAGCAATGCTTCGAAGACAGCTCTGGTCTGATCTTCTTCTGTAATGGGTTCTATCGACGACATCTCTTTTTCTTGTCCATAGCTAAACGGCAATTCATTCCTTCGTCGAAGGGAAAAAATTCCCGCTCGCACACGTCTCCCGCTTGATTGTTCGGTTACACTAGAGGGGTTGCAGCTGAAATGGCTAATGCATCTGGGTTCTGGGGTCCTTCAGTTCCAAGCCTGAGAAGGAGGGCTGCGTTTCATCCTTTAATGTCGATTCATGGATCAGGGTTCTGCTCCCCGGAGTTCTTTGCAAAGAGGGTGTTTTGTTCCAGCGCCATTCAAGGTGCTGACAAGCAGGCTCTGGGTGATTCTCCCACTGAATCTCGAGTACCCAGGTGTGATTTCCCTCTCTCTTAGTACTGATATTGATTTATCTCTGTCAGCTGCTTGTTTTGGCAACTGGATTCTTCAATGCAAAACTGCAGTTCGATTTGCCTATTAGAACTGGGCCTCATTATATTTGGGTGATATCTCAGAGCAGTTGGATCTTTTGTAAATCCCAATGACGCATGGGAAATGCCATTGTCCTCTATGAATTGCTTGATTCACAGAGAACATCTTTAATCATGGAGGATTGTTTTACATATAGCCGATAACTTTATTTGCTGAGAATTAGATTACATGTATGTGCAACATCTTGAATTGCATGTGGTCGGTGAAAATGAGAATTGGAAAATTTACAGACAGAACTTTATTTCCTTTTTCCACATTTATTCAGATGGATAAGCACCAAAAAGGGAAAAATATCAAAGTTGCACGGATGGTAGGCCTTTGGCATGAGTTAGAAATTGGAGCATAAGGAATGCCATGCATTGAGGTGTAACTGGAACAATCTTCTACTTGTGTAAGTTTTGGGAGATCATGGAATTGTTCATAATTAATTAAAGCTAACATGCTTCTAGACTGTCGCTTCTGGAATTGCATATCAGAGCATTTTCAGTGAACTGTATCTCAGCAAAATTTGCTGGTGAATTAAAATTATTACGTGTATCAGCACTGGCATATTAATACTGTTTGAGTGCTTAAGTACCTAAAAGACATACGTAATGTAAGGTGTGTCTGGAAATTCCTTGTCAATGTTGTCGTATTCAGTTAACTAGGCATCATTTGTATGAATGAAGTAAATATGTTGTGAAATCTCTCTTCTATGTTTTGGGTAGTCCAATGACAGTTTTCATACAAATGAGTTCTCAGGGAAATGGAAATTAACTATCACTGGTCAGATTTTATGTTTAAAAGATTAACAATGGTGATTGGCTGAATTCATTTTGATTTTTTTTTTAAAAGGAAACTGTTTTAGAGATTATAAATTTGTGTTGGCAATTGAATGTATTTTGATGTGTGCATGTCCATATGATTTCTCAATTCATGTTGTGGACCCTCTTACAGGCTTATAAGTAGAGGTTGCAAATTAATTGGATCCGGTTCAGCTATACCTCCTCTTCAGATCTCAAATGATGATCTCGCAAAAATTGTTGATACCTCCGATGAATGGATCTCTGTCCGCACAGGAATCCGCAATCGACGGGTTCTTTCAGGTTCATTCCATTATATGATTTTGTAGTCATGACGTTAGTTTGCTAGAAGAAAGATGATGAAAACTACCACTCTTATTGAATATGCTGTACTAACTGAACTGCTGAGGACTGTGTATTCAGTTATTATCTCCAATTGCTTCTAATTTTAATTTTTTCTGAATTGAAAAGATGGTTCATAATTTTGGGATATCTGCTATCCTAATCTAAGGTGCATGAGTTGTCCTTAGTTGAGTGTACTATATATTATCTATGCTATCCATTATTCATCTGATATATGTGAAAATTATGTTCAGTATCTTGATACAGCCAGGTATTGATCCTAGTTGTACCCTAAGGAAATCTTTTGATAGTTTTCATTCTGGTCACATGCAGTATCCATGGGTTTTTTTTTTTTTTTCATTTTCACTCTCCTGCTCCCTGTGCTCATTGTAATTCTTCATCGCCAATGCTTTCTAATAAATTTCTTTTTCTACATTTTCACTTTTGTTCGTAAATTAACACATATAGAAACCCATTTAGTGTTAGTTTACCTTGTTTTGTTTCTTAATATTGATGTAAAAATCTTATCCTTGCTGTAACAGGCAAAGATAGCCTGACGAATTTAGCAGCAGAGGCAGCAAGGAAAGCTCTAGAGATGGCACAAGTTGATGCTGATGATGTGGATATGGTCTTGATGTGCACTTCCACCCCCGAGGACCTTTTTGGTAGTGCTCCTCAGGTATGTATACAGGTGTAAACTTTGTTTTTCCCCCCTTCGATAATTCTCCCATGTGTCAGTAGTGGGCAATTAGGGTATGTACTTTAATATTCACTAGCTGGAATATTGGGCGTGGTTGTTTTAGAAGATTGTAATTCTTAGGATTTGGTGCTCTTATGAACCAATGTTCCATGAGCTAGTATAACTGGACTTCCTTGATGAATCAGTTCTTTTACTTTGTAAATGCTGTTTGTTTTACGTAAATTCCTATCTCCATATTAGTGAAACAGGAGCAAATGACAGAAAATTCTGAACTTGCTTTCATGCTAATATTTTTGTCATCTTTCTTATACTATATCTCTATCAACAGATTCAGAAAGCACTTGGCTGCAAACAAAATCCTTTGGCCTATGATATTACTGCTGCATGCAGCGGATTTGTGTTGGGCCTAGTCTCAGCTGCTTGCCACATTAGAGGTAACTTAGAATGCTTCGTCAAGCTTCTAAGAGTTTCACTATATTCTGTTGATCAGTTTGATGTGATCATATATTGTCATAATGGAACTCCAGGAGGTGGGTTTAATAATGTTCTTGTGATTGGCGCTGATTCTCTTTCACGATTTATTGATTGGACTGATCGAGGGACATGTATTCTCTTTGGAGATGCTGCTGGTGCTGTACTGGTGCAGGTCATCAATTCTCTTTCACCTAACTTATAGGATTTTGTATGATATTGCCCTTATCACAACTCAATTCATGATAAATGCAGTCTAAGAATACTGATGAAAATCTGTAGAAATTCTGCCACAATACTGCATACGAGTTAATGATACCACTCTTGTTTCTGTAGTCATGTGATGCTGAGGAGGATGGGCTCTTTGCCTTTGATTTGCACAGTGATGGAGATGGGCAAAGGTACAAAGTTCTCTCATGTCATCTTGAAAGTCTTTAGGAATTGCTTTTACTACTAGGATTAACCTAGTGAAAGTTAACTCTTATGCAGACACCTGAAAGCCTCGGTCAAGGAAGATGAAATCGATCACACCATGGGCACTAATGGATCCATCTTAGATTTCCCACCTAGACCTGCTTCTTATTCTTGCATCCAAATGAATGGTAAAGAGGTCTTCCGCTTCGCTTGCCGCTGCGTGCCTCAGTCAATCGAATCAGCCCTTGAAAAGGCCGGCCTTGGCGGATCTAACATTGACTGGTTACTGCTTCACCAGGTAACTGTTTCTACCAGCTATGAATGTAGAAAGTTGAAACGTGACAATTCTCTTAATTATCAAGAGTTCTCTAGATTTTGATGTTCAGAGAATGCATTTGGTTGTGAACTGTCGAGACAGTTTTTCAACGTTTTGTCTTCATTTATCTGATGCACATAATCCTTCCTCTTTTTATTTTATTAAAGATAATAAAAGCAAGCTCTTGCACGTTTGATCGAGAAAACATTCTCGTGGACAGTCACATTTTATTTACCCCATTTTTTTGATATATGAAAGACACGGTATCTTTGACTGAATAAATTAGTTCCAGTTCCAATGTCTCTTCAAAGGCACAGTAAATGAAAGATGCCCATTTTATACTTTGATTAGAATATTTTTTTCCCCTAATGAGAGAAGTGTGTTGAATAAGATGCCACCCCCCCTTGATGAGAAACATAAGCACCTGCACGATTCTCGTTAGTGAGAAATGAAGAGGATCTATATTTGAGACTTCTCATAACCCTTTATTTCCATCTCTTATTTTCACCCATGGACTTCCTTTTGAAAGAAAAAGGTTATCCTTCAATGAAAGCGTGGAAACTTTTTCCGTTTCCATGGTTGATGTTACAAGCCAAAGACATTGTAGTGTTGTTCTTCCATGTTCTTTAAGGAAAGAAGAGGAGAACTTGGGAGTTCTCCCGTGCATGCTAAGAACAGCAAGCTAAGGGAAAATTTTTGTGATCCAGCTCCTGAACTTCAGCAAATTCCGAATGATTGTTGCAGGCAAACCAGCGGATTATTGATGCAGTTGCGACCCGTCTAGAGGTCCCACAAGAGCGCGTTATCTCAAACTTGGCAAATTATGGGAACACAAGTGCTGCATCAATCCCCTTGGCACTGGATGAAGCTGTTCGGAGTGGGAAGGTGAAGTCGGGACATGTGATTGCGACAGCGGGCTTCGGTGCGGGGCTCACTTGGGGCTCCGCCATCGTCAGATGGGGATAGGAACAGAGCACAACCTCCTCCTAGAAGAGCACTTCATCCATCCATCCATCTCAATCTCATCTCCTCCCAGTAAGACAGGAAAACTACATTTACCCCAATTTTGCTTCCATTTACGAAAAGAATGTGACCTCAGGGAGCAAGCAAATCTTCTTCGTCTCTTTCCCTTTTCAAATATTTGAGGATTTTGTTGGCACTATCCATGGCACTTTGTCCCCCACAAATCATTTCCTGCGTCTCCATTTATTCAGCTTCTCTTTTAGTTGGTTCACTGCGTCCGAGACATGGAGCAGGATATGTATTAATAAACTGAACCGGGAAACGCAGAGGTTTCTGTGTCTTGAATCTTTATTCATCAGCCAAAAATTGATCTGTCCCCTTGCCTGCTGTCCAGGAGCTCATTACATCTGAAAAAAATGTTACATCAAGAAGGAAATTCAGATAAAAAAAAATAATGGATGACCATATGAACGTGAGACTCGATCCTAGTACTTAGGAAGGCAAATGCTGAACTCCAATCAATCTATGTCGTCGGATGTACAGAAATTCGATTGTTTCCTCCACTGAACTAAGCTTGTAGACTAGTTTTAGAATACTGCAAGCGGGATGGGCTTCAAACATTGACATGGCTTGGGAATCGTGGGACCCTTACAGAGCTCATGAGGCTGGCATAAAGTGATCCCAATATTTGTTGTCGGACTTCTTCTAAAGACTGATCCGGCTGAACCATGTACGACCGGACCATGGCTCTTGAATTCAGAACTATGCGGCCCGTTCGACGGTACTGCTGATCGATGCGGCTGCCGGCCGCGCACAGGCAGATTAGTCCATCTCTTATCCCTCACATACTGCAATTTGACCCCTTTTTTTTATTCCAAATCTCTCAAGTTTTGCCAGTTCTGCCTCAGAGAAAATGTCATGCTGCATGCTCTTGAATAATTCTTAAAATAAAAGTAAAAAAAAAAAGGGAATCCTCTGCGTGTCCGCAGGAATAGTCGAATAAAATTAGTCAATCATTCCATTTTTGGGTTTCAAGAATCACGGAGATTCCGAGGTCTAGCCCCTGAAGGGAGAATTACACGGTCTCCTTCGTAGTCAAGTTTTTGAATTTAAGTCTCTTATACGGAGGAAATTCATAATTTAGTGGGATTTTTTTTTCAAGTTTTGGCATAGTACAAAAAAACTTTATCATAATCAGTATTTTCGGACCGCTTGAGATATCATATCGTATTAATCCGAGAGTAATAAAATAATTTTTATAATAAAAAGAAAATTATTTTAAAATTAAAAATTTCAATTAATTATACACATATAATTAAATTTTAACTGTTATTTTAATAATTTATTTAAATTAATATTAATATATCAATTATAATAAAAAATTATTTGTATAATTCGGATTGGGCCTGAACCACCTCCTAGCATGGAATATTTGTGATAAGATTGGGATTTTTGGGCCGTCCAAGATTCTTGGCGCCCACACCAATTGACAAGTCTAACTTTATTTGCCAAGGCCTTGTAATTTTCTAGACATGAGAGGTAATAACTGTCAAGTGACCTGCGGACAACAATTGCAAGTACGTGCATCGTTCCTCGGCAAAAAAAAAAGAACCCTTAAATACAATTGAAATTTCCTCATCAAGTGTTTTTTTTTCCTCTTTCCTAATTAATCGTGATAGTTCAACCGGTCCATCCTTGTCGAGATTAGGCCCATCGCGGGGACAATAACCGCACGATTTAAAAAAATAGAGAGAGAGAGGGAGGGAGGGAGATTTTGGGAAAATGAAAGATTACCTCTGCCCTTTTCCTCGACAAAGTTGTCCTGCAAGTTGAGATTGAGATGTCGACGTCCATTTTTAGGAGTCTCTTTTTTTCCTTCTTGCTTTCCCTCCCTCTTTTTTTCACCTTTTTTTTTATTTTTTCTTTACTTTTAACATCTAAAAATTCAAGCATAATTAATTTATATTTAGAATCAAAGGCATCTTCCCCTCTTTGAATATTATATATTTTGTATCCATAACATTCAAAATCTAAATTTCAGATTTTATGAATATAAATTAAATTACCGAAATATAACATATTTTATTTTATCCAAATAATGGTCAAATTTCACATAAGATGGAGGGGAGGGAGAATTGCAAAAATGATAGGACGTGGTGGTCTGAAAGTTGAACATACGAGAATAATTGATGATTATTTATTGATTAATTTTAAAAATTATATTAACTATTCACTTATTTATATGGTTAGAATAAAAAAATTAAAATAAATAATATTAAAATATCACAAAAATACTTTAATTATATTTATAATATTTTAAAAACATCAACTATCTATCAAAGATGTAATTTTTTTTAATAATAATTAGGCGAAGATTTTATCCAAAAAAATCCACCGGATGAGAATGGCTTAGAGAGGATGCCTTCCATGTCTCACCGTTTGAATGAAATGTTATACGTCCATACACACACATCGAGATGTGTCACATCACACGCATACGTAGATCATTACTTCCTGATGTGTACGTAAAGGAGAGGATCGTCAGGTTAGAGAGATATCGTCAGCGTGATTTTTACTATCGAACTGCACCCACTTGCGAAGTGTACATGCCGGCACGTTTTTGGAAAATCATATTTGGCATTATATATAATAGGGAATAATACAAGGACAAGGGCCCTACAGATAAATTCTTTTATTTGCTTGGATGGATGGAGACACCCACCCAACACGCATTTACCTATTCCCACATATATATATATATACACATGCACGCGCACACGTGTATCTGAAATTTTTATCATTATTTATTTAATATATAATTAATCTATTAAACTTATAATTTGATCTAAAAATGAGTACGTCCATGAATTCTAATAAGATAGGGTAATAAATGAATTTAATAAATTAAGAGTAGATAAAAATAATTAAAAAGTTAAATGATGTTTTGCCGAATTTTTGGAACGCGAAGGGGATGACAAGACAGCCCGGTCCACTACCCGTTTCCATGCCTGATCACGTGCTTAAATTTAATGTATATGAATTTGTCAACACACGGGGTGGTTGGCGTTGAAGCTACCAGGGGCAAAATAGCCGGCTAGCTCACGGTATCTATTCATTTGTACATTTATACACGCAACGAAAATACGCACAGGGGTGTTCATCCTCGGAACACATGGATCGTTCATGGCTTGACCGGTTGTCAGCATTATCAAATTGATCATGTCTTTTTAGGGAGCCATCTCGGTCTTCGTCAAGCAAGCTTAACTTCTTTTACTGGTTCATTTACGCTGGCAATCTTTGTTTATTGAAATCTATGGTCGTAACTCTGCACACGAGATTCACAAGCCCGCGGGGGTTCCCTTCTCAGTTCACGTGTTGAGAGGTTGTAAGGTGAAAATCATCTACTTTCATTACGTGGAGATGGCGGTTTATGGTATTGTTTGCATAAAAAAATGTAAATTTTTTTCTCCTTTTATGAGTCCGATGTGTTTTGAGTTTTTGGATGCTTCCGGCTTTCCTTTTATGTTCACACCTCGCTGGTACAGTGCTGGAGTGTCCCCTGCCTGAACGTCCGCCCGGGCGACAGCAACCGATCAGCGGCTCTCGTGGGGGAGGATCATCTATTTCCCGACAGGAAGCTCTGCTTTCACCTTCCTCATCTTCCTCTCCCTCTATATGCAGCACGCATAGCCTCCATTTCTCTGGGCTGCCCAACATTAACCACCCAAAAATTCCCCCAGGAAGCTCCAGCGCGTCAACTGCATTCGGAGTATCTTACCACAGTTGCAGCGTTCGATTGAGGTTCGTCAACATCGTTTCGTTTCACTTCATTATTTCAAGGATATGCTCTGTCTGGCTTCTCAGACCCAAAAAAGCAACGTTTTGTCTCTCTATTAAATTTTTTTTTTTTTTATGGAAGCTACCTTTCCGCTAAGATCTTTCTCTTAGTTTTCTGCTCGCTCTGCCGTTTTTAAGTTGTCATGTAATGAGAAGCCTACTGCCTTTACTGAACGAACAGAACCTTAACTTCGTGTAAATCATTTGTTCCATTTTTGTTACTTCTATTTCGGCATGTTTGATGTGTTGTCACTCGTAGAAGAAAGAATTAGTCTTGCGGGTTAGCCAGAGCCGGAACGGAGAGACCCTCCTTCCGGAATCACCCTCCCGGTTTAGTCCGTGTTAATGCAAGGTCCTCAATCTGCTTAATTAGACCAGATGATCGCTGGTGATTAGGGAAGCAAATCTTGAACCTCGGCAGGTTTCCATTTCCAGGCGCTGTGTTCTTTTCTGCAATCGGGTTTTTCAACTGAAGAGCCCGTAAAAGACGATAAAGTCATGAAAGCCTGCTTCTTGGAATGGTTAGGAAGTAGTCAATTTTGATGGGGACTCAAAAGGCCGTTTTGGTAGTTGCAGTGCTTTTCTCTTGACATAAAATTGAGGGGGGAAAGAAGAAAACACCAAAGAAAAAAACAACGTTTCTACTGAATAATGTCTCCGTGAGAACGACATGTTGGGCGTTTCTGAATATATGTATAGCTGTAACTGGCATTCGAGTTGAGGCCCACGTAGTATGTCCCATGCAATTTACTGCTCTTTGTCCACATTATTGCTCACCCGTAGAAGGAAAACTGGATCTCTACAGTTTGTTTCTTTTATGCAGTATATCTTTTGTATCATTGTGTGAAAGAAACTGCCAGTACAACTTTTGTATCGCTGTGTGAAAGAAATCGCATTTTCCTTCCACTCTCACGTAAGAAATGAGTTGCATATGTAGCCTTGTGGATCTTATGAAGCTTAGAGAATTTTCACTTCATTTCGAATGAACAAGTTTTCTGTCTTCTACTTTCTGTAGCTGATCAACTTGTTGTCGTATTTATTTGGCTTTATTTTCAGAATGTGTTAAATCTCTGTTCCCATTTATGTACATGGCTGGAATTGTTGCTTACTCCTTGGGTTTCAATTCCATACATCCGTTTCTTGTAGGAAGTTAGTTGTGAGGAATCTGTCCTCCCATGGACCTTCCACTCAACAATGGCAATAAGAAAACTCTAAGCAGGTAGATTTCTGTTGATGGAAGTGTCAACCAGAGAACTGTTTGAGCACAATGTCGCCCCTGTAATTGATGATCTCGCTTCTGTTTATGATGGCTTGAAGATTAGGCAGCAGTTCAAGGTTATCCTCCCACCACCAGCCATTGCCTGGGGCACCTCCGCCTGGTAAATACAAGGCCTTTCATAGGAAGAAACCCGAAAGACTCGAAGATGTCCGCTCTAATGGGTGGCTTGATGCCATGAAATCTTCCTCTCCCACTTGTGCATACATCACGGAGGATGTTGGAATCAATTCAGATGATGCCAGTATTGCTTACAGTTTCTGGATGGTGCGTAATTTGTTTTATATTCTCACTACTGATCAAACTCTTTAACTCTGTCCTTTTTTTTTTGTGGGGGGAAGAAAAATATCTGAGTTTATTTGTTCTTTAGTAGAAAATAAATGCAGGATCCATGCTTTTCTTGTGGGCACAAAAACATAAAATTCTGAAGTTTTCTGTTTCTTAAGAAAAGCATAGAAATGGAACTTCCCAACCAAATGAGCATGTTCAATTCATTAATTCATGAGTTCTCAGTTTATTAATGGATCTGTTCTCGGCTTGTGGTTTACTAGCGTAAGCATCCATCAGCAATCAAGTCGTTCGAGCAGATAATGGATCTTGCATATGACAGGAAGATAGCAGTATTTCTTGATTATGATGGGACTCTTTCCCCAATCGTAGATGACCCAGATTGCGCCTTTATGTCTGAAGAAGTAAGAACTCGGGGAAAGCAAACTTCTCCGTGTTTTACTCCTTATCTACCTAAATTAGTAGGGAACTGAACAATCTACCATCGACTTACAGATGCACCTTGCAGTGAAAAATGTTGCAGATTACTTTCCGACAGCGATTATTAGTGGAAGGAGCTGCGATAAGGTAAGATTGAGAATCAGGCATCTGGAATCTAATTTTGGTCCTGGTTAATATGACTGAACTTCTATTAACATTTCGGTTTTTTGAGTTTGTTAATTGATTTACTTCTTTTTCTTCAAGGTTTACGAGCTGGTAGGACTAGATGAACTTTATTATGCAGGTAGCCACGGGATGGACATCATGGGCCCTATGAGCAACTGCATGTCTAATCACCATTCTAAGCGCGTTGAGCCAACTAACTGCCAACCTGTCAGTGCTCCCGTTGTTCTCATGGTCGAATTGTATTTGAACTTCTAGGTTGACTTTCGGGTCTCCTGAGCTGTACTCAGTTAAATGTTTTCTTGCTAAGTATGCAGGGAAAGGAAGTAGGACTGCTCCAGCCCGCTAGAGAATTCTTACCCATGATCGATGAGGTGGATGACTGTTACACGTTTGTTTCACAGTCGAATTTCGAGCTGAATTCTTCTTCCTTTTTACATTTTAAATGATCGTGCAGGTTTTTAGAACCCTTGTCGAACATACGAGGGGTATTAAGGGCATAAAAGTTGAGAATCATAAGTTTTGTGCCTCTATACACTACCGTAATGTAGACGAAAGGGTCAGAATAACCTTTTTCTCAGATCAATCTCTGTTACAGTACAAGACTAACTGTCATAACTGATGGTTCTTCGATTCTCAGGATTGGCCCAGCGTTGCTCATTGTGTCCAGGTTATTCTAGAGGGCTATCCTCGTCTAAAGATAACTCACGGGCGGAAGGTAACCAGTTTTTCTACGAGTCTCCCCTCTCACCTTTCGAGGATGCACATCTCTTTCTTGTATTTGATAGAGGTGTGCTATAAATTGTCGAGCACCAATTCAGTAATCTTGATTCTCTTCCTGATGTACCAGGTTTTAGAGGTCCGGCCCGTCATCGACTGGAACAAGGGAAATGCAGTTGAATTCCTTCTCGACTCGCTTGGTAACACCCTTCACTTTTTCAATATATCCAGAGCTCCCATGGTCGACCGGGGCATTATTTTATAACACGTCGTTATTGATTGATAGGTATGAGTAATTGTGTTGATGTACTCCCCATATACGTTGGGGATGATAGGACAGATGAAGATGCATTTAAGGTGAAGAGGTGAAATGTATCGTTAGTTCAATCTACTCATTTCTGATTACTTTCTGAGATGGACAAGCTCTTATTCCAGGCTCTGCGAGCAAGGGGCTGTGGCTTCAGTATTTTGGTGTCATCAGTCCCCAAGGAAACCAATGCATCATATTCAGTTAGGGACACATCTGAGGTTCGAATTCTACTCCTCGGGCTATAATAATTCTTGTGCTGAGTGCATTTTTGGTGTAAAATGAGAATCGGTTGATGTGTTTGATGCAGGTGATGGAGTTTCTGAAGTTGCTTGTAAGTTGGAAGAAGGTGGGACAAGCCGGATAGTACTGAAAGCAGCTCATATGATGAAGGCGTTTATGTAACCGTGGATACTTTAGACATGGAAGATTTCGGCCCAAAATGGAGCCTATCTGCTCAAATGTCATTTTTGGACATATCATGCACTTAATTTCTAATTGCAAGCATAATAAGTAACCGTGTTGATCCTGCTACTACGAGTGTCATTGCATTTCAAAATGAACGAAAGTATTCAAGCTTGAGGACCAAGTTGGTAGTCAAAGACAACAAAAACCTTAGATGATGAACTGGTGTAATGGCAACCGGATAATGACCGATCTGGAATCGATCTTTTTTCTGGAAAAGAGAGAGTGCCTAAGGCGTAGATGATGGGAGATTCTGCGCTGGTTATCACAGAGCTAATCTACGAGATATCCAGCCCAATGGGCATTTATAAAGCATAAGACATCAGCACAAACTGATATAAGCTATAACATATTGGATTCTCAAGCTAAGCTTATTCAAGTAATTCTTTGTGAGTCCTAATCCTGACATGTACCTTCAAATCACAAACGTAAAAGTATACCTATCTGTTGGCATTCGCGTTACCGTGGATTCTAACTCTAATGTCACTTAAATGATTCCGGTTCTGCAGAAGTATGACGAGATTCATAGTCTAACTTCCACCAAACTCTGGCATCATCCTCCCGAGCATTGGTCCCATTCTCGGTGCCTTCACTATCCAGAACCGTCTCATCATCGGTCTCATCATAGAATCCATGCCCCTTCCCCTCTACCTTGGGATCATAGGTCCACTCCAATCTCTTTAGAATATCCCGGTCCTTCCAACGGCGCACAACTGATACGGCTTCCTTCTTCGCCTTCCCCATCAGAATCTCCTTCCACGAAAAGCCTACGTCTGCTGCTCTCTTCAGAGTCCCATCACTGGCATCCCCGACCACAACCGTCTTGAGACATCTCCGCCTTGCTTCCTTTAGAACCTCCAACAAGCCCGTGTCTTCTGATACAAGAACAAGACAGTCGGGTCTCCTTCTGTCCATAGTTTCGATCATATGATTCTTCAGGGCAATGTCTGCTACTTGAGGCTCATGCGAGACGATCTGGACCCAGAAACCCGCCCGTTTCAACTCGTCTGCTAGCTTGTAACCAACTTCTGGTGTCAAAATATACCTTGCAGCATTCCTGTACCTCTCCATCTTCATCGAGTATCTTGCCACCAGTTTGACCCTCCTCGTCCCTCTAGCAGACTCAATCTGGCTCAGTCTCTTTTGATGATCGGTTTCATGGATTTGCCTAAAGTGATCGATGAGCTTCTCATCGGTAGAGAACTTCCGACTGCAAACTCGACACAAGTACGTCTCCGAGGTTTTGACCACTCCTTTGTTCTCCACCCGGTTCAGCTGCTGGCTATTACCGTAAGCCACCATGTGCCTGACGGAGCCGAAGGAAAAAGCTGCTGTCTTTAGCTTGCTCGCAGCAACAAAAGCGGGAACTGTGTTCGGTGGCTTATTATCCAGATCCCAGAAAATGGCAACATCTGTCCGGTCAGATTTCAGTACTGAGGCTGACCGCGACTCCAACGAACTATAAACTGATCTGAGATTGCAGTAACAGTAGCTTGTAAAATCAGATACTGGGCTCTTAAAATTAGAGCAATTTCCATTCCAAGGGGAACTGAGGATCTTCCTAACTGCTGGAAGCATGAAAGTTCTCCGAGAACTTCAACTCCTCGGAAGACCCTTGAAATATAATCCCTACTTATCTACGGCAAAGAGGGGTTCAGAAATCATTAATTATCTTGTCATGTCTTCATCTGGAGACGCGCAGAGATACTGGAACAAATATACAAACGAAACATTAGCTCAGCCAAGAAAGATCGCGACAAGACAATTTGTCGGAAACAAAGTCATGATTTTTACTGCAGGAGATGGATTCAAGGAATCCCGAAACATGAAGCTTGAGGAGCAGAGCAGGAATGTGGAGGTGACTGATGGAACTAAGAGGAGTGCCACCATTATAATCAAAGGCGAACATTCGGATTAACACTCTAATTAAGAAGCCTACTCAAATGCTTACAGAAGAAGACATGGAACGAATGAAAATCATGGAAACTCACCACCTAGCTTCAGCATAATTCATCAACTCTATTAGCCGAACCTTCTCTCCGAGACCAAGGGCAGACGCAGGGCGCAGATACAGGGACAACCTGAAAGGTGGGGGAGAAGAGCAAGGAGGAGGATGTGGACAAGGCCCACTAAGGGACGAGGCCCAAAAGCCCAAGTATGAGGCCCACCAACTAGCCCGTTAACCGTCGGTCACATTACGCGAGGTTCATTAGGCCCATTTATACAAGCATGATCCAGTGTGGTCATCGAAATCGAGAATTAAGGGCAGGCGAAGCCTTATCGATGGACCTGTTTCCCTCCCCTTCATCGGGACGACGTAACTGAGTTTTGGGCAATTTCCGGTTGTAGATGGTGAAATTCGACGTGGCTTCTCCAAGGAACTCGATCGACTTGTGTTTAATCCTCATTTGTGAAGCTTTTTTACAGTTTAAATATACAATTATTCGACATCTCAACATGCTATATTTGGTGGAGAATGGACTTATTTTTTCGATCTCCAGTTAATAATGGGGGAGGAGTTGTGGCTGGAAATGTCTACATATGTGTCTATAAAAGGTGAAACTTTCGCATGATCCAATTATATTATTTAATCATATGATCAATTATATAAGTTATATATATTATGATTTTTTAATATGAGATCTAGATAATATTATGTGTATTTACTTGCATATTTAGTTTATATATTATAACCTATAAATGAACAAGTTTTTTAATATTATTGAGTGAATCAATCAAAATAATAAACCTTATATTCTCATTAATTTATCTATAGTATCACCGCATATTCTTATTATCTCCTTCTTATTTCTTTTAATATTATTTTAAATATCTTACTTAATAACGGCCATCCATCAGCAAAGTGAGCTGACACAGCTCTCACGGAAAGCGGGGAGAAAGGGGACGAGCGGACACGTTTGGGAAATTCAAAAAACCAAAAACCGTTTTTTCATTTGCTTTTGAAGGGGGATATGGAGTGCAGTGTCCCTATCGATTTTTTGAAAACAGTTTTTCTTTGGAAAGGAGAATCGAGAGAAGTGGCTTCCGTCTTTATTACTATCTGGAAAACCGAGCTTGTTTTTCCGGTAAAATGAGAAGAACATGGGAAACAGGACACCCTTGCCGGAGCTAAATTAAGAAACCAAAAAAAAAGGGGGAAGGAGGAATTACAGAAACCCATCCCTCTCAGAGCAAATATTTTTCTAGTCCGTTAGACTACGGTTAAGTATTTTCTCGATATGATATAACATGAGCACCTTAGATCTCTTGCGTGACGGAAACTTCAAATGCCGGGTGTTTCCCAAACCCACCGTGCGACATCCGGCACAAATGAGGTGCAACCCTTCAAGACAGACCCGCGAGTGCTCCATCGATTTTTCCACTATCTTCGCTTTTTCTAGTGCAACATCTAAGTTTTCTTGCCTCTTGCCCCTTTGAAAATTACAGGTCAAGTTCTTTTTTTCCATCTCAATCATGACGAGAATGGTGGAGACGATCCTGTCAAGCACGCAATGATAATGTGCACACATATATATATGTATGTATGTATGTAATAAGCGCCGATTGGGTTAAATAATTGTCCTTTTTTTCAAAATTAGGACATATTAATTACAAAAATAAAGAGATTTTATTTCTTAATTAATTATTTTAAATCAGTTGAAACTTATTAAAATATTAATATCATAGATTAAATGCTAGAAAAATCAGACGTGACATTATTTACTGTCACGGATGGTGACCCCAAACCCAATTTTCTGTCGGCTTTTCCTTTACCCACCTGAACGTTGAACCCCAATTCCCAATTCCCAGTTCCAATTTTCCTGTGTCATAAATAATTATGATCATTTTGAAAACGGGGAAGATGAGATGGCAACCTACTCTCTCTCTCTCTCTCTCTTCTCACACACGCACACGTGGAACTCTCCAGTAGTGCATTGGGCCCCATACCTTATCTCACGATGAGCTCATATCGCCATAAGAATTCCGAAGACATGCGTATGTGCGCGCGCACACACACAATCTAATAATGCCTCTCCAGCTTTGTCAAAATGGCAAATTGCATGAGCGTAGACACGAACTGGTCACATATCGCTCCATTTTTCAATGTCGGACGGGTGGATGCGGAAGCGAAAATTGCTATCAACCTCGAATTGCGACCAGAATTAAGAATCGTGGTACGGAGAGCAAATTACTGGTGCCCGAGTGAGAAAAAACTGCCATGTTCTCTGCTCGGTAACGTTTCAAGATTTGTCTGTCACTCTTTCCCTTCGTCTGCGTATATACTTTTTTTTTTTTCAATATATGCAGAATATTTTTTTATTAGCGGCTCCTGTTGGGTGACCTAATTTCAACTGACCTCTCTTACTTTCTTCTCTCTCTCTTAAGTTTTATTTGTTTGGTTACGCACAAAATTCTATAATGAACCTAAAACGGTCTGTACCGAGAAATAATGTCCAATACACAACAAAGGTCTTAATGCAGTGCACCTCATCCGGTCGAGCTTTTCTCCCACCCTCGAGTCTTGCTCCTAGCACCTCCAGTTTCGTTCAAAGTAAGATGACGTCTCATCAGCTCGGTCAGGTTAATTTATAATAAGTTATACATAAATTTGTTCGGGACACATATACAGTCAGTCAAGACAATGCAACATGAGACTCGTACTCATTTAAAATATTTTTTAACGGTTATATCTATTTCATTACATAATATAAAGAGATACTAGTTAAATTATATTAAATAATCAATAAAGTATCAATAACTTTTTCCTTATGTATGATTATTGTGCGTATATTTAAGTCCGGTTGTGTTATAATTAGTAAGAATTTTTTTGAACTAAAGGTCTGATTAATCATTATTAGTGTCGGTTTGAGTTTGATACATGACGATGCCATCGGTGGGATTAGTTTTTTTGGGAACAATCATTGGGATGTCATGATAGTCAAACCATGTGACGGCACGAGTTAGGCTCCCTACCCGATTGATCTCCAACTTTTGTTGGACTTAAATTGACAAAAAAAAAGAAAAAATAAACCTATAAAATTTAATAAATCGGCGCGTTGGAAATTACAGAATCGTTCCTCCTAGGAGACTGTTCTTAGCCAAATGTCCAGCGTGCTGTCTCAGCTGGCTCAAAACTCCAATGTCAAGAGGACCCCATTTTATTTATTTAATTTTGAAAATTTGAAATCTAACTTGACAGATATTATTTTATATATATACATAAGCCCACCCACTTTGATTTTAAAATAATAATAAATGAGTAGATAAATATTAATTATTAAAATAATTTTATTAATAATTTATCGTTACCGGACTATTATGATGAGATGGGACAATAATGGATTTTTCTTCGATGCGGGACCAGCGATCTTTAATGTCATCCGTCACCCATCCAACTCTAAATCAACGGTGGAAAACACAGGCCAATACTCAGAGCCGCCTCAGACAACTGTCGCCCTGAATTTTCCCACCGAAGCCAAGCCAACTCAAAGCCATATCTAAGCTAAATGTCAGTGTCGACGGTGGGAGGAAACCTGACCCTTCAGTGCAAGCCATCCCCTTTGGCATTTTGAGTCCTCACTTAACTTTTCTCTCCGTCTCCGTCTCCGTTTCCTTACTCTTTGTCAGTTCATGTCCTCTGCTTCCCTTCTCTCGAGCGGATGAGTGTATTCAGAAGTTAAAGTTCAGGTTTTTGGCCTTTCTGAGCTGCAAGGTGTAATGGGTGTCTCTCGTTTGCTGCTGATCGTGCTGGTTTTGGTGAAATTATTAATGTCGCCTCTACCTGTTGGTGGAAATGCGGAGCTCGAAGCTCTCATGGAAATCAAGTCCTCACTAGACCCTGGGAACAAGATCCTCACTTCTTGGACCCGGGAAGGCGACCCCTGCAGTGGCTCTTTCGTGGGAGTAGCCTGCAACGAGCACCACAAAGTGGCTAACATTTCGTTGCAGGGGAAGGGCCTCTCCGGGTCGGTGTCACCGGCAGTGGCCGAGCTCAAATGCCTGTCCGGTCTCTACCTCCATTACAATTCTCTAACAGGGGAGATACCGAAGGCGATCTCCAATTTGACCGAGTTAGCTGATCTTTACCTCAATGTGAATAAGCTGTCGGGGAGCATACCTTCGGAGGTTGGAAACATGGCTAGTCTTCAAGGTCAGCAGTTGATTTAGTTCCGCAAGTTTGAATTTTCTTCCTAGTTGCCATGTTTAGCGGAAACCGCCTTCTTTTCATTTAATAATATGGTTTGTTGTCGGCATTTGAAGTACAAAACCTTCAAGAGGTAATTAATTCCTCATGAATTTTAAGTTATCCTCATAATTCAAATAGGATAAACAGAAAAACGAGGAAACCGGTTTCTTAAGTTTCTCCTTTCAAGGCCTGTTTTCTGATTTTTGGGAACACGTCTATGAATTCTCCACCAGTTTCGGATAACGAAACCGAAAAAACTGAAAAAATTGTCTGGCACCTAGAGGAGCCCTCGTAATGTCCCTCGTGCTTTGTTTTGGTCAAGTATTAGTGGCTGAATTTTCTGGAAGAACAGTTCTATCGCCCTTGTTTTGACAGAGTTTGATCGAAATCAAGGAAAATTTTTATGAAATTATTTCTTCCTAAGGTAAAACTTTTAATTTCACGTTTTGTTATCCTGCAGTCCTGCAGCTCTGCTGTAATCAATTGACTGGCAGTATCCCTTCGCAAATGGGGTCCTTGAAGAAGCTGAGTGTTCTCGCCCTTCAGAATAACAAATTAACTGGCGAAATCCCCTGGAGCCTGGGAAATTTGGTAACATTAACGAGGCTCGTCCTAAGCTCCAATCAGTTAACCGGTAGAATTCCTCCAGGACTAGCAAATATCCCTCAGCTTCAGGTCCTTAACGTGCAGAACAATTCTCTTTCTGGGATGGTGCCATCTGGTATGCTCACAGAATTCCTGGATTAATTTTCTGTTCATTTTCTCTGTAGTAACGGTGATATCTGATGCTAATTCATGATTTTAATTAAAATGGCTATATTTAGGTTTGAAGAGATTAGACAGGGGATTCCAATATGACAACAACTTGAGATTGTGTGGATTAGGGTTTCCCTCCCTGAGAGTCTGCAGTGACCTTGACAACGCAGGCATAAGTGATCTTCCATTTGGAGCGGACACGAATCAGAGCATCTCTGGTCCACAGCCCCGTGATTTCCCAGACACATTCTCGTCATTCACCGTTGCCACGGACAGCACTCATTGCAGGAACTCTATCTGCTGCAATTGCATTTATGCTCACTGGTTCCCTCACATTCTATCGCTACCGTCGTGGAAAGCAGAAGATTGGGAGTAGTACAATTGATCCTTTGGAGACCCAGCTCAGCATTGACCATGGCAAGGATGTTTGCAGTCGAAGTGCATCCCCACTAGTGAGCCTTGAGTACTCTAGCGGGTGGGACCCCCCTTGATGATGGTCTTTACAGGAATGGGCTGGGGATGCCCCAGCAGGTCCCCCTGGGCTACAGGTTCACGTTGGAAGAGGTTGAGTCTGCGACCCACTACTTTTCAGAGGCTAACTTGTTGGGACGGAGCAGCTTCTCGGCTGTATACAAGGGGGTGCTCCGTGATGGGTCACTGGTGGCAATCAGGAACATCAATTTGACGAGCTGCAAGTCTGAGGAAGCTGATTTTGTGAACGGTCTCAACCTGTTGACCTCTCTGAGGCATGAGAATCTCATCCGACTCAGAGGTTTCTGTTGCTCCAAGGGCAAGGGAGAATGTTACCTCGTATATGATTTCGCTCCAAAAGGGGACCTGTCCATGTATCTGGACCTAGAAGATGGAAGCAGCCAAGCTCTCAATTGGTCTACGAGACTTTCTATCATCAAAGGCATCGCAAAAGGTAAGTTATACAAAAACTTCAGTGTGAGCATATCAACAGTTGCTGCTCTGCAGATAGAACAGACAACAATACTAACAGAAACAGAGATGATAAATAGACTAGAATATGGACCAAGATCGGAACCTACCAGATAATCTGAAGCATTGTCTAAGATGTAATTTAACATTATTGCAGGATTAGGTATCAAGAGCTTGTCTTCGAATTAGTAAACAAGACATGTTTTGGTAAATTTTGATCATGGTTTGATTTCTTTGTCCATTTTCGACCAGGAATTGGCTACCTACACAGCCACGAAGGCAATAGGCTTCCAGTGGTTCACCAGAACATATCAGCCGAAAAGGTCCTACTTGATCAGCAGCTCAGCCCACTAATCATGGACTCTGGCCTCCCTAGACTTCTTGCTGATGATGTAATCTTCTCGACCCTTAAAATCAGTGCCGCAATGGGCTGCCTTGCACCAGAGTACATCACAACGGGCCGTTTCACAGAGAAGAGCGATGTCTATGCATTTGGGGTCATAGTATTCCAGATCCTCTCTGGCAAACTGAAGCTGACCAGTTCGATGAGATTTGCCACAGAGTCTTGTAATTTCCGAGATTTTATTGATCCGAATCTTCGTGGGCATTTCACTGAATTGGAGGCAGAAAAGCTCACAAGGATTGCTCTGCATTGCACAGCCGAGTTGCCTGAGAGCAGGCCGAGCATTCTCAGAGCTATTGAGGAATTGGAAAATTGTGGTTCAAAGGGTTGACGCAGAGTACATAAGGTCAACTTATCAGTCGAAAACACTCAGAAGTGTTGATGTGTAAGGAGAAGATCCAGTTGCTTGGGATGCGAACTATGTGTCATTTGGTTGCAGAATGAAGAGTAGGAAATTTCCTCGGAGCTGATTCTAACATAATTAAAACCAGACCTGGTTGTAGCCGACCCTAATTGGATAGTGTCGGGAAGACCAGATTCTGTGGGACTTAATGTTATTTACCTGTACAATTAATCTTCTTCTTGTGGCGTTCTCTATACAGTTGATAATTTCTCCTTGATTCAGTGCTCTCTTTCCCGTGACATGATGCTCGGAAGCATGCATACTCCATCCATCTGTCCACCCATGAAAATCAAACTTATTAGCTCTTGGTCACTGTCAAGAATGGATGCCGCGTACATTATAGATAAAGTGGAATAATGAACCCATACATTTGCTCTTCCTACATGGCTCTCGGAGCTTGCCAGAACTCTTTAGCACTCGGAGGTATGCAACTATACAGGAGCCGATGGTCAGTCCAGAAAATAGATTATACCTCGCCTAAAATTCAGTTGTTCCAGCTTTTCTTCCATGTAAGGCCTTTTAAGTATATGAATCTCCAGGATCTGCTGCACCTGCAACAGCCAAGCCGACACCTTCCCATCAGAAGGACTGACGCAGCACCGGCAAATCCAGTCGAAGCTGATTCCGTGCCGCAGGAAGTGCAAGGGTGGGTCGAAGCAGATCGATGGGGAATGGACGCTCCGAGTTGAACACACAGAGTAGTAAGCCCGTTGATCTAAGCCTCTAAGGCTTTCTCCAAGGATCACAATCATGGTCGTGAGGGCGACCGCCGTCACTGGCTTCACTGAAGCCCTTACTAACTGAAACCAACGGCTTCTTCGTCTCCTCCTTCAGGCCGCTACCAAACGGAACAGACTGAATTGATGATAGGCCCAAAATGGCTCCAAGATTGGGCCATGGAGGAGTTACTAGGCCTTGCATTGGGCTTATCTGGACCAGGGCTGCAAGTTCGGATTTCGCGTGGCCCAATTCACCGTTCCCTTCTCCTCGTAAGAACATTGGGTCAATGGTCTCTCCTCTTATGGTAAATATATAACTAAGGACTCGATATCAAATCTTGCTAGCGACTAGCTAGCTCTTCAAGCAAAGGACCACACAAGTGACCATCGATGAGCCATGAGGATGATGCTCACGTGATCCAACGAGGAGAGGGATGGAGGTCAGCGCGCACCTACAGAGACACGGCCCACTTCATAGAACGGAGACTGCGGACCAGCTCGAATCCCAAGCTACCGTCCCCGCCGTTTGTCTCATTTTTCGGCTTCACATGGTCACTAACATCCACAACGCAGTGGAAGGCTCACTCTTTCCCCTTCTAAAAGTTCCTTCCTTCAGCCCTTTCTTATGTCTCAGTTGTTTTTTTTTTTTTTTTTGCGTAACCCTTTGCTTACACCGAGAACAACCGAAGATCATTGGATTTATATGTTCGGTACCGAAACAGCCCGAATTGTACATCCAATGTCGAGGGCAAGGCACGGGAATGGGGAGAGGTGAGAACATTAAAGGAGGGAAGCAGCTGAAGGGTAGTAGAGATAATAAATGATGGTAGGTGAAGGTCTTCGAGGAAGATGAGAGGGTCATCAATGCCTTGACAGCTGCTCTTTCCCAACACCCTTCCTCCTCCTTTAATGCTCTGATATCGACCCTACCGATTTGTTATGCATTGCAGTCTCACTTCCTCCCCTGTTTTCTTTTCAGCCTCTTCCGACCATTCCATTCACACGCTTCAGATCGCAGTCCGATCGACCTCTCCACGGGCTGGCACGGGATAGGACCCAAAATGAGAATCTATCAACCATGAGATGTGATACAGTTGAAGACCTTTGCTTTTGGATACCAGGGCAGTGAGACTCTGAGCGTGGTAGCTTGTGGGTTTATATTCTCGACCATCTTATAATCACCCGACCTATGCTGATCGCAACTGAGCACCTTTTCTGCCCTTCTCCTCTTCCTAGCCCGTTTAATTGAAAAATCGCGAGCCTTGTTTGATGCGATGCGGTCTGAGTATCCATTTATGTGTCTGTGAGTGTGTGCATGTGTATGTGTGTCTGAATGTCTTCCGAGTCGGGATCAATTGAGTGTGACGCGGAGTGCACTATTTTAATTAATTGCATGAGGTCTCCATTGAAACCACCAGCACAGCTACTCTCCAATTGATCAGCTCCTTCTCCATTTCTCTATAACAAATATCAAGCCCTTAAATAATTTATTATATTCAAATGTCTTCGATAAAAGAATTACAATCAAAATAATTTGACTCCTCCATGGACTGCTTGACTCCAATTTAAATGGGTCAATCTATGAAAATGCTAGATGACAATGGATACAAATTGGGAAAACAATTGACTCCCTTCGATTCTGGGTATCCTCGTTCTAATTAAGGAACTTCCCCCATACATAATCTGGACCTATCCAGTGAGCATTGCATTAGAAAAGCAAACACAGGAATTAAATAATTCGAGTACGATGATGCAATACATCGTTTGTAAGAACTCTCAAGAACACTGTCTACAGTTTTTCTTTTTCTTTCTGCTATAAGCATATCATGTGGTTTTCTTCTTCTTTTTTTTTTTTCCCCTGGGACTTGCACGTCCCAAATAACCGAGACGTTACCCTTCCTTCTTCGCTTGCAAAGGGCCAGAGACCTGTAATTTTCAGCTCCCTGATCAACGCCATAAACCATGATTACAAGACGACTCCGAAAGCAGCCTCAAAATTGCAAAAAATTTTCCGTTGAATTTTGAGGGCTTAACTGAAATTCATTTTCTTGCACTGCCCTACTCTCTCTCTCTCTGGTCTTCGCAGTCGGATAGTTATCATTCTCCTCCGTATTTAAGGTTGCTTGCTCACGAGCGAGGAAAGACAAACGGGAAACCATAGATGATAATGGAAGGAATGGTTACAACATGACCATGGCTCCTCCTCAACCGCTTTCCCCTTCTCCTTCCTCCTCCAGATCTCCTCCACCCCCTCCACGTCCGAACTTATCTCCGGTACGTGTACGAACTGAAGGATTTCGTGCTCTTTAGTTTCTATGTTCATTGAAATTTTGATCTTTTTTTTTAAATCTTGCAGATTCAAGAACCCGGGAATGATAGAGCACAGGAGAGCAGAGCTACCCCGCAGCAGCATAGCCACCACCCGACTCCCATCAACCGTCCGCCCCATACCAAGAAGGGTAGGCCGCCCCCATCCGCCGCCAAGAAGCGCGCGGAGCAAACTGGCGACGTTGTGGAGGATGGAGACGGATCGGTGAAGTGCAACAAGTGCCGGCCTCACGCGCGCGAGAAGATCACGGTTGTACCCCTCGACCATAGCGGCGGCAGCACCCTCCGGCACTCCCTTCCGTCCCCTAATGGAATCCTCAAATCGATCCTCTCGTCCCTCACCAAGAAGAGCCCCCGCCCCAGCTCCGAACGAACGGCCAATTCCTCGCGGGAGGAGCAATGGAAGATAGCACTCGCGGAGCTGTCCCACAAGCTCATCCAGGCCACGCGGAAGCGGGACGAGGCCGTCCTCGAGGCCTCCCACCTTAAGCACTCAGTGGCCGAGCTCGAGCGGAAGCTTAACAAGCTCGAAATCTACTGCCACAACCTCTGCTCGGGCCTGGAAGAATGCTCCTCCGCCACCGTCAATTCACCTCTCCGACCGTCGATGGCCGTGAGCTTCCCAAATGAGCAAGTGATTGACCGGTTCCTCGTCTCGGTCTCAGAGGCTCGGTCCGCGGTCCGGGTCCTAAGCCGGTCCCTCACGATGCAACTCCGCCACACTGGCGCCAAGGTGTTCGATAAACTGTCCATATTGCTCCAGCACTACGAAATCAAGATCTCCCCCTCGCAGAGCCCGAGGACCCTCGTCCTCTACATCGAGGCGATCCTGAACCGGTCCTTTTACGAGGACTTCGAGTCTGCCCGGTTCGAGAAGAACCGGGCTGCCCTGGTCTTCAACCCAAAAGAGCGCTGCGAGTCGAATCTCGTGTCTTTCAACAACCTACGCGGGCTCACATGGGACGAGGTACTGAGCAAGGGGACGAAGCACTTCAGTGAGGACTTCAGCCGGTTCTGCGATCGGAAGATGAGTGAGATTGTGGGCATGCTGGGTTGGGCGAGGGCCTGGCCCGAGCCGCTCTTGCAGGCATTCTTCGGGCATCCAAGGCGGTGTGGCTGGTTCATTTGCTGGCCAATTCGGTCCACCCGGGATTGCCTATCATGAGGGTCGACTCAGGAGCGAGGTTCGATCCAGGTTACATGGAGGACATGGGGGCAGACCGAGCCAGGAATCTGGTCCCAAGTACGGTCCGGATCATGGTCGCCCCGGGGTTTTACGTCTGTAGCTGTGTGGTCAAGTGCAAGGTGCTGTGCCGCTACAACAGCAGCAGCATAGGTGGTGTTCGCAATTTCACCCATGAGAGCGGTCTAGTAATCTAATCGCCTTAGCCATTACCAATACTTTAGGAGCTTCAGTTTATAGTTTGTGTTTTACACCTTTTTCTTTTTTTGTCCGGATTGGATTTGATGAGTCTCTTTTGATTTGATTAGAGGTTAATGTATGCTAATTGAACAGTCTTTTTGAGTGATTATGTTGATCTGCTGCTGCAGCTTTTGTGTTTGAATTGCTTATGAACAGTCGGTCGATGGCGAATCTTGTCGAAGAGATTCACCCGAAAGCTGACACTATTTGACCGACACACAGCTTTGACGCACGAGACCAGATGTTCCAAAAGCCTTGGTTGAAAGGCAGAAGTTGGAGTTCATACTTGTCCTATTTCATCTTTCTGTCTGGTCTACTTGGGTCGCGATGATTTCATTTTCCGTCAGCTGGGAGATGGGCATCACTCCGTTCTTACTTGCAGGGCCTCTCTCTCTCTCTCTCTCTCTCTCTCTCGTGGAGCATACAAACAAGGAGTAATTGCAAGCCTCCCAAGTGAAAGTGATATTTTTCTATCCGTTTACAAGTTTTAAATTCTAAACGTTGAGAGAAGGGTACAATCGGCTCAGTCAAGCATGAGGCAGAGGCCTACCCTTTTGCTCGTGCAGTGTGGAAGTATTCTTCAGGTGCATCGATTAATGAGTCGTGTACAATCCTCTGGGTGGAATCAATCGTAACATAGAAAAAGTTCGTTCATTCCCGTGTTTCGTCACATTTAGACAGCCACGTTACGTACGTATTTTGCTGGACGCCACATGCTACGAGTAGCAATCTGCAGGCCAATTTTATAGGCTTTTGAGCCTTTTCATCTTGAGACGAAAGCACAAAACTATTTTGGGCCACACGAGGCCCATATTGTGGCCCATAAGGCCCAATTCAGGAACCAGGTTATCATAATGGGCAGTCTTAACCTTACCGTCGGCACTCAGCAAGGGACAGCTTACTTTATGGACGATGAGCCCTGTCTAACCACCACACCGACTGTCGGGCCAGATCGACCCCTTAGATTGTTGAAGCTTCTCACGCCACCGATCTCCTCGAAATCGGCGTCATCTCTGCGCTGGTCCGCCCGAGCCAGAGTGATGTCTCCGAATACGAAGATAAACCTCACACTGTTGACTTCACTGCTCCGATTTCATCTGATTCCAGCTCTCACTCTCAGTCGAGCTGCGGATCTGCCTCTTCCTTCGAATTCGACTCCAAACCTAATTTTTCCTCTCGATGTAAGAGGCCATCGCTGAAGGTCTCGCTGCCGAACAAGGTCGAGTGGCTTCACTTCGGGGAGGCGACCGCTAAGAAGAGCTCGACGGATCAGAGACACTGCAGAGGCGTCCGGCACCGACCATGGGGCCATTTCGCCGCGGAAATCCGTGATCCCAACCGGAAAGGCTCCCGAATGTGACTAGGCACCTTCGACACCGCAGTCAAGCTGCGGGGTTCCAAGGCCCTCCTGGACTCTCCTCTGGAAGCCGGCAAGTGGGAGCAGGTGGCTGCCGATTACAGTCAATCGAAACGACACCGACAGGAAGAAAACGAAGCGGAGGCAGAAACAATAACAAAGAGGAGTAAAATTGATCATTTCAGGGTTGGATTATTTGAAATTTGATAAATTTTTGAATGCCAACTCAATGCATAGATGCATAGTTTTTAAAATCGGACCGGGTCGGAAATCGGTCAAGGTATGGGTTCATGAATCGGACCGGAAGTTCAATGGATTGAATCGTATGTTTAATAAATAATATTAATAATATAATATTTCAATAAATTATATAATATTATAATTTAACTATAATTTATAATCAAAATCATTAATATAATTATAATATTAGTCACAAATTTAACATAAAATATAAATATAAATCTAGTAAAATAAAATAAGTATATTATAATATATTTTTATTTTTATTTTTATTTTTAAGTTAGTCGGTTTTTTTATCGGTTCAATTAGATTTATTGGTTCGAGTAAGAATCGTCCGGTTCAATTGGATTTGACCTCATTTAAATTATAATTGGATTTTTTGTAAAAACCGGACCGGATAAGTGGCCGGTTCCCGGTCGAACCGGCTGACCCGGTCCGGTTTTTAAAACTATGCATAGATGGCTGAATTTCGTTGACACATTACGGTCAGCCATTATTAATTGCACATTTCCTCGGCCTGCGAAATTTCAGAAGTCCCCCCCAATGTGTTACACATTTCTTTCCGTTATGTAACAAGAAACCATGTCCTTTACTACCATGCAACGTTGGACGTTCCCCTGAGCATGATCATCTGACAAGAATATATTATATGCCTATATTATATTGACAAAGAGGAGCCCCAAGTAGAGATCTTGAACGGGTCGGGTTGACTGGGAACCGAATCAGAACCTAACTGTCCAAACTCATAACCGGCTTAGAGCGCTCCTAACCTGGCACATAAACCATTCTTATTGGGTTGATGGGCAGATACGGGCTAGATCAGAAATATGAACCCATTGAACCATAATCAACCTGGATCGTTATCCTACTGAACTAACTTGGAACCATTGAAAACCGGTCTGAACCATCAAAATCTTGCAAATCAACTGTAAGTTTTGTCAAATCAATTTAAAATTAAAAAAATTAAAAAGATAGAATATCCACGGGTTAAATTGACACAAACTGTTAACCAATTCATTTATTAACGATTCCAGACCCGATTCATATTTGCATGAACCCTGACTTGCAACCGGGCCAGCTATTAACTATAATCAGGTCAAACAATTATAAACCAGTTTTGGACCGTCTTTTAACAAAATATGAGACAATTTGATAATAATTAAAATAAAAATTATTGAGGAGAAGACGGTAGTAGCGGTAGCGTAACAAACCACGGGGAGTCCCCATCAGAAATAACAACCCCAACGCGACTCCGTAACGGAAATAACTACCCCAACTCTATAGTCATCTCTCTCTGTGTGTCTCTCCCAATCGCCATTGGCGATTTCTAGGAGCGAAGCCTTTAGCTCAGCCCTTTCCTCTGAGAAGGCGGCATAACTCGGACTCATCATCTGGTCAACGCTCCGAGCGATCCGAGGGCCTCTCCTCCCGGTCGCCTCCCTACATTTCTCTATCTGGTAATCATCTTCAAGTTCTACCTATGGATCCTGCCTCGCCGTTCACCGCCTTCTGCATCATCGCTTTCGTCCTTGACATCATTCCTTCCTCTCGTTCTGCGCCCTCCATCGTGCTTCATGGTAGGCAATCTTTTGCCTGTACGACGATTTTACTTTGTTAAGCTGTCCAACTAGAGGATCCGGCTGAGTTATTTGATCTCTGTTCAAGGATCAATAATCAATCGTGCTAAATTGAAGCTAGGGCTTCGTCACCTAGCACCGCTAATTTTCCAAAAGTAGTAGTGTCGTCACGAGATGTGTCTCGCTTACCTCAGTACCTCTCTCCAAACAGGGATTGTAGGTTTAAATAGTTTTTGCGTTGCTTATTGCGCAAACTTGCCTCAGTGTAAATGCATTGGAAAGCGACTAAGTGTGCGTTTGCCACTTTAATGGAAGAAACTGTGAATTAATCCGGAGGAAAAGCGTAATATATGATGCAAACCTGTGACTGCGGTTTCACTTATTTTTCCTAGTTCTAGGAGGGTGAATATTCAGGACTATAAGTCCTGAGTTTGTGCTTTGAGAACTCCCTATTACAGATTTGATGGCCTCAGCCTTTATGAAAAGGATTTCTATGCAAGAAAAGCAAATGGAAAATCAGAGAAATCGTTTGGAACTCCCATTCGTAGGCTTCATTCACATTTGTGCTGGTGAATGCAAGACATTCTTCATTCAAGGTGGTGATCTTTTGTTATATATAGTGATTAGATAATATATCACGAAAATCTTTGAGGATGTAGGGGTTATTTTTTGGCACAATGTCTCCAGTAATTCATAATATCATCAATGCAATGTATGATACATGAGCAGGGATTGTCTGTCCTGATATATTAATTTGCTTCATGTGATTAGGAAATGGAAGTGACAACTTATATTGTGTTCATTACATTGCATGTACTACTAAAGGTTCTTTTATATTTGCAGGAGTGGAGGCTTAGTGAACTCAATAATGTACACACCTTGAATTGCAGATCTGGCTTTACCGTTGTACCATCTTCTTATGCTGACTTCCTAGTGAATTTGGTGTCAATGAACCAATTTGTTTTCTTACTAATGGCTATTCTGCTTAGATTGGATTGTTAATTGCGTTGGCCCTATGTCATGACAGGTATTGGCAATCAGTGCATCAATCAAGGTGTTAAACAGTTTACTGAGTAGTTTAGTGAGTACTCTGGTGCTGAAGGACTTTGTGTTTATGGCTATGTACCACTAATAACTTCCCTTTTTTCCCTTGTTCAATCCCATGAATATCGCACACTTATTGCTAGGACAGATGCAATAGATCTGTGGTCAATCAGCTATGGAAAAAATTTGTGAACGCATTACATTGCATTGCCAAATTCATTCGACTAGAAAATCACATTATTGAATTGATTATAGTACCAATAATGGTTTTGAAACTCAGAAGCATTCTTTTTCTTCTCCTATTATTTTCTGTAAATGATACTGTAGTCTGTTGGTGGTGGCTCTAATAGTATAAATTCTATACCTTTTTCCTTGTGGCAGAGAAGTCGGGGATGGATCATGGGATTCATCATGGTTCATGCCTTCGAAGAACAGGTAGAAATTCACAAAGACTATCAGTTGTCTATTTTGGTGCAATATGTGTCATTTGGTGTTGTAATATGAACCCTTATCCTTGCCTGCAGGCTGCAATTGTTTGTGAGAAGGTCATATTGCATTGCAGGCATTATGGTCATTTAGTTGCTTTTGACCTCGCCCTCATACAAATTCACTTACAACTCCTCAGATGAAAAAAAATGAAAGAACTAAGAAAGGGCGACAACATTGTTGGCCTCTCGCAGGTGATTAATGAGATTTATTTTCTGTTCTAGCTCCATGTCTCTGGCATTCAAAAATATTATTCTGATTGCCAACTGGCCATTCTGTAATTGGCTTGCATTACTGAGTTTCAGTTCTTGTCAGGTCTTCTTGACCTGCTGACCTTCAAGTACATCCCTTTCAATGCGCAATGTTGTCTGGGCTTGTTAACTGTCTTTACTTCTTCCTTGATGTCATGGAAGATTAATAGAAATCAAAGAGCAATTCTATCGAAGTGCTGATGCTATTCTGGTGGTGCTTCTATTATGTTTGATTTGTTTATTGAATGTGTTGTTAACTTTGAAAGGACTGATTTCAACAGGCCCCTTTTCTCGATTTAATTCTCAACTAATATTTTAGTTGCCAGTGTAGCTTCATAGGTCATGGAATTATTGAATTTTGTGATGGAGGACCTCAGATAAGAACCATTCGATCTTCCATGTTCCTCTTTCAATCTGGTGGATGCTATACTGTCTATAAAGTTGAACTAGAGAACTTCACCTATAATTAAACAAGAAGAAGAAATTGTTCATAACACAAAGGAACTAATTATAGGTTGAAGTATGAATCAGAACCCATCTCATATTTACAGGATGACACTTGATTGAAGTTATTATGTTTTTACGTTCTATTCTTCGCTCCTATAGATGGCACTTTACCTAAAAAAAAAATAAATTCCTTCCCTTGCATTATATTAAACAAATATTTGATTGTTTTATATTGTTGTGTAATTTTCCTTAATCAAACAGGTGAAGAATTTCATCTTGCTGGGAGGACTGCATGCTAGAACTGCTTCTGTGCCCCTTTGTGGTATGAGTATTGCTCCATCCTCCATCATTTCTTATTTGCATTGGTGCCCGTCGTACAGTATCATCTTGGATTTCCCTATTATAGTAGCCTGCAAGATATTACATAACAAAGTTTCTTTCAGAAATTTAAGAACAGAAAAATCTTTCTTCAAGAATTTACTACTGGGGAAGGTTATGTCATACGGTCATAGACTTCAAACAGTCTGACATAAGATCATAGTTCATACATTTTCCACGATGAGTTCTGTTTAGCATATAGTGCAACCAAATAGCTCAACTAAATAGTCCTAGGCCACTAAATATTGTATCATCTCCAATTTCACATTGGTGATTGATAATTTCAAAGCATACATGATGTGAGAGTATCTCTGACGAGAAACAACTCTATTGCATTTCATTCATGTACATGGTGTTAACGGGTCTTATGCTTGTACGGACTGGTCCTTAGTGCATTGTAGCAGATAACCTCATCAAGGCACATATCTACAGTGATTATGTCCGAGTATGTAATTAAACTGCAGTATCTTTTTTCTTGTAGTATTCTGATATATCGTGGCTCCTGTTGAACTTTGATGTTCAACAACATGCCATTTGCAGTCTTACTTGGCTCCCAACGGCTATCTTGAATTACCAAATGTGAGTGCTCTTACAGCCTACTTAATGGAGAATTTGTAAAATCTTTCATAGTTTCCAGCTATTTAAAAATCCTCGACTTTATATATATATATCCTTAACTTTTGACTCTTAGTAGTTGTATTTAGCTTAAGAACTGACTGTCATATTTATTGGAATCATTTCAGGATATTCCCCACCTATCTAGCAAAGTGTAGATTTCTCCCCAAGCTCGACAATGAACTTCCTGATGAGAGGAATTCCACCTTTAAGCAGTGGTTCACTAGATTACAAAACTTGGTCATCATCATGGTCAATTGGAATGCAATTGCACGTTGGTCTCATTTCTGAAAGTTTTTCCTTGATTTTATATGCAACTCATAGCAGGTTTTAATTGTCATGGTGATGCTTTGATTGTGCCTATCAACAGTTTGAGCATGATACAGTTTTGATTACAGATGGGGCCTTCAAGCCAATTGTACCTGCAAATCAGGTACAGAGGTACAACTTTGCTATGTATATTCATCTCTCTCTCTCTCACTCTCTCTCTGTGTGACTGATACAAACGTTTCAATTTGCCTTTACTGGCAATCAAACCATTGCATGCAAGAGTTAGATGCAGAATAAGCTTGAGAAGCATGTCTAGTGGGTGATCTGTCATATCAATTGTCACTTTATTTCGATTTATATAAAATTAACTGATACCTGCCTATAGAGAGGGGATGGGAAGATCGTTATCTTATATGCTATGGACCTAAGCACTTTTTTATTGGTTTCTCGTGCGATGCAGACACAGCTTTACACTGAGGATTGGATCGGTATAAGAGCACATTAGATGAAGCTGGAGAGGTCAAGTTTATCAGTGTCCCAGGGAATCACCTTGGACTGTCAAAGGGTGATCTCAAAAAACATGTTATCCCTTGGAGGAAAAGAAACGACATAAGCTCAGTGATTGCAAAGTGCTAGGCATGCGTGAGAGATCTATATCAAACTTCTAGGGGTAGTAAACAAGGTTGTCCACGCGGCAATCTGAGGTCAGCGAATCGTTCAAGCAATCTCTTATGTTTGTCATCTCTTCTGTAACCACTCTGCGTCAGTAGGTAAATTCTGGAGACGACAAAGGATGAAGCGTCATGGAAATACTAAAAGCAGGTGACTCATAATACACATTATGAATGCCACCCCATGTTGTTCTTGGTGCTAATCTGGAAAGGTTAATCCTTATGCGAGTATTTGCTGTTCTCTCGAATAAACCACCCCATATTGATAATATATGCTAATGCTAATTTTGGGTGAACATTGTATTGTAATAGTAATACCTAAATCGTGTGCAATATGGATACAGCTGTAAATAAGTTCTACATTTTTATGCGTGTAAGTTGGGCCTACCCGAGCAATTGTTAAGTAGGCTCCTGGTACGGCCCAATAGTATGGCTTTGGTTGGGCGAAACTGAATGTTTAGTGGGCTCGCAGTACGGACCCGAGCCGGTATGTTAACGCTGGGCTCAATGGTCATGGCCGTGGCTGGGCCTACTCGAGACAATGTCAATTAGGCTCATAATACGGACTTGGACCAGCATTAAATCATCAGGCCTAATATTAAAATGGGCCACATGGGCCAGAGTTAAATGGGCTCATATAACAGAACTGGGCCAGTATCAAACTATTAGGCCTCATAGCACGCCCTTATTTGGGCCCATCTAGGCGGTGCTAAGTGGGCTCCACACAGAAACGGCCTGTTCAGACTGCTTGGCCTAATGAAATGGCCTTGATTTGGGTAACCTGGCCCAGAATTAAATGGGCTACCCGTAGCGAATTGGGCTAGCGTCACGCCATTATCCGTAACTCGGCCATTGTTCATTGGGATCATAATGTGGAATTCGGCCGATATAAGCCTATTAGGTCTTATATTATGGCCTTTGTGGGGCCTACCTGATCCAGTTTGATTGGGACTAGCTGGACCAGTTTACTGTAGGCTGATGTTGTAAACTTGGGCCAGTATCAGACTATTAGGCCTAACATTGCGTCCTTCAGCCTACCTGAGCCAGTACGAACTTTAGCTTACATAAAACAATTGGGCCCAATGTGGGCTTAAGCTGGAAGTGCACCTAAAATTGAGTGGCTAAGCTGGTATGCAAGCAACTTGATCATGCCATCCGATATCAGGCCGACCCAATAAGGTCTGAAAGCAGCTCCTCCAGCAGATCTGCCTGCCTGTCGTTGGGCCTCCTGGCGATTGAACGTGCCCCCAAGCGGGGCCAGGAAGCCCGATAAGGTCTTCAAGCCGTAGCAGACTATTTAAGCCAGCGGTGCATCGTTTCTGATGAGCAGTGAAGGCCCTGCTGAATAAGGCCATACACGCATAATTTCCAATACCTACAAAAGACAGCAAGCCGAATTTCACATTGGATATGGTGGCCCTGCAGCGTCACTGCCTTGGCACTGCCTGTGCTAGTTGCCTAGGTTATCGTAGCATGGACTGATTTAATATTGGCTGAACCATGTTAATCAATATATATCATCAACCCTAGGACCAGGTAAACTCCAACAGTCCGTTCAAAACAACCCACCTCATTCCTCAGCAAGCCATGGTTACGCTTTCGCTACTGGCTCATTGAAGAGCCCACGCCAATCCAAAGTCCGAACACAGACAGTCCAACAGACCACAATGCTTTGACTTTCACCTCACGTGTTCGAGTTCAACATTGCAACACTCAACTATACAAGCAATATAGGAGGAGAAACAATATAAATATGGAGAGGCTTGTTAGAGTGAAGTATAAACGAAAGGACGTAAGGCATGCATCACTTACCGCATATTTTACGGCTGCCTAGTAAACATGGATGTCCACACTGATACCTTCGACGTGGGTGCAACTGATTCTACAGCTGCCTTTGGAGCCTATCTTCTCCGAGGAATCTTCTGAGATTCATGGTATCGGAGTTACAAGCACGAGATCCTTGCGTGTGCTGCCTGACCAGCAACACGGACCCAATAGATAACCCTAAGATCCGCCCATACCTCTGATCTTTGTCAGATTAACCTGGGTTATATCCAGCGAGGTCCGTTATCACAACTACAGAACCATCATCAAAGGAGACCAAATCTCCAGGGCTAGTCGTGAGACCATGGGAATTCTCACAACGATCAGCCATGTGGCTGCAAAAATCACCTTTCTTCACATAGAGATAGTAGAAATGTACAGCCTATAATTAAAATTTAGAGAAATCAAGATGAACAAATGATTAGGCAATGTCCTGGAAACATTTGAAGGATTACCAGCCACTATAAAGAAGCTAGGAAAACCTTTGGACAAATCGACTTGACATGATCATAAGCAGCTTCAAGCATCATCTGCTTGAGTTTTATTGTAGAACAAAGAGACGTCAAAATTATGAAAATTCAGCAACAACAAGCATCAAAAAGCAATGAAACCTTAACAAACTTTCCATGGTAATGCACTGACCAGCTAACAGATCTCAATGGTTGTACAGTTGTAACTTGTACTACGACCCCAACCAGCTTTGCAATGGATGTATGTAGTTAGCCCACATGAAGCATTCCCTTAAAAACACCAACTTCGCCATCCAAAGAAAGGCCAAGTCAATAAGCATACTATGCTTTCCACTGAAATTACAATGACACAGAGAACATTCAGGAAAATAAATCTTCGCATGGGACAATATTATTGTGGTCATTGCTTCAGAAATTTATGAAAAGTTTCTGCTTATAGAACAAATAAATGATGTTGTCTCATTTTCCAAACTGCATATTGCATAGGAACACATAAAATAAAGTTACATTAAACAAGAGAAGGACAAATGATTCTTACATAAAAATGTCCTTCCACGATAAACATGCAAAAAGAGAATAACAATAAAGGCCCATTAGTCTATGGCAAACATTCTCAGTGTCATTCCATCTCCACAAGGAGCAACCATAAAAAATCAGCATTTGGCAACACGTTTTACCCAATATTATTTTCTAAGACAAAAACTAAGAACAGGCAACATATGGATTATCATCTTTAACAAAGATTTACTTCTGAAATAATTTTAAAAGGGAAATTTCAGATTTATCGTAACACAAGAAAATGGAAGATAATCTTAAAAGTAAATAACGAAAAAGAAACAGCAAAGCCCAATCTTACATATTTCTCAAGCACTGCCATAATGTCATCTATGTGTTTGTGCCTCAGATTGTTATACATGTATGGAACCTAAAATAAATATAGATATTGGAAAATGGACAAACATAGAACAACTTAATCTGGAAACTATCTCCCCTAAGCATAGAACAGAAATATTAGGAAAAAAAATCATTTCTTAAAACATGTCAATGAAAATCTTGCTCGCCCTGTATACTTAAAATCCACTAAAAGATATTCAGACAATCAATAAAAACCTTTCTTCGCCCCTTTGCATTACAATATAACAGTACCATGCACAACTTGTGAATCTACATGCAAAGGACTCCATCATCATAAGTTTAGTTTTTAAACACTTGCTATGTAAAAACTCCACAACTTGGCATATATTAGATAAGCAAGGAACTAAGCAGTAGTCTCTTTTAGGAATCACCAAACGCTAATTCCATGGTCCTAGCATGAAACAATAAGAATACCAAAAAGGAAGGAAGAAGCAAAGCAGTAGTCACTTGTTATGGCTCCAGGGTTTTTCCTCCCCAACCACCCACCCCCCCACCTCCGCGCCCCCCAAACCATATTCCTTATTAGCAAAACGAACATTCTTGATGCTATTTATTCTCTTTGTAAATTATCTCCCATGCTTCTTTTATCATTGTTTTGGTATTCTTATTGTTTCTTGCCAGGCCCATGGTATTGAGCATTTGGTGATTCCTACAAGAAACTACTACTGCTTTCCTCCTCCTTTTCTTTTCTTTTTTTAAATATTCCTTTATTAGTAAAATGAACATCCTTAGTGTTGTTTATTATTTCTGAAAATTATCCCCCATGCTTCTTTTATAATAGTTTTGGTATTCTTACTGTTTCATGCCATACCCATGGCATTGAGCGTTTTCTTTGCTCCTTCCTTTTTTTTAATTTTTTATATTCCTTTATTAGCAAAATGAACATTCATAGTGTTGTTTATTCTCACTGGAAATTATGCTTCTTTTATCATTGTTTTGGTATTCTTATTATTTCATGCCAAGCCCATGGCATTGAGTGTTTGGTGATTCCTAAAAGAGACTACTGCTTACTTTTCACCTGGGAATGGAACCGCACCTAGCAGAACTAACTGAAAGCATATGCTTATCTATCAGAATAAAGAGAAAACTCAACCGACACCACATATTGACAACATAGTGAAGTAGCATCAAATAGGACAAAAATACACCATGATAATTTGCAAATCATAGCACGAGCTACATCCAATAACAACATCAGAGAGAACACCGAAGCGAGAAAGCACCAAAAACAGGAAAAACAGCATGTACTGTAAGATACAGAAACCAGGCATATCACGTGGATAAAAAAATAAAACAACATCAACCACAAAAGACACAAACTAGAAAGTTGAGAATTAGAAATGATCATAGAAAGCAAATGAAATAATGTAAAATATTGAAAACAGGCAGAATTGTACCTCAGCGACTCAATCCCACCGCCTGAACTCAGGCTGAATCCTATTCCTCACAACATTGTAAAGCAGCTTAGGATAAAACAATACGCGAGCTCCAGCTCCAATCAACACCCTCGTCACATCAAGCGGCACAGTACTACCTTTTCTCTCACCTAAGACAGCGTCAATTCCACCGCCGGCAGTCTCCTCTATCCTATCGTGCACCTCTTCTTCTCTTCATTGCTCAACATACATAGCCACAGTCCAAAAACAAGAAAACGATAAAACCCTAACCTAGCCGAGACGAGCCGATCGTGTAGTAAATCTACAGAAACAACCGACGGGTAAAATAGCCACCACTAGAATCCTAATTCAAGCTACTGACATCTGCAAGAGCACAGGAATCCTACAGAGAAACGTGCGATAAAGAGACGTTTCAGCCAATGGGTACCGATAGCGCGGTTCGAGGGTGAAATCGGTGAGATCCCGCCACCGCTGCCCTGGAGAAGGCAGACCAATCGGCGCGATAAGACCGAAGGCAGAGGCGACAGAGATCTGATCCTGATTGAAGGGAGTGAGAAATCGGGACACGGGTTCAATCTGCCGAACAGGTCGAATCAACCCCCCAAAGCCCACGGCGATTCCTTCGTTTCTTTTCGACCTCCCGCTTCAACCAACCTCCCGTCCTTTTTGAATGACTGAGTGAAGCGGCGGGAGAGAGGGAAAAGGAGGAATGGGCACTGATACCATGACCGCAAGGTTCGCGAGGAGAAGCATGACAGACAACGAATGAGAGCTCCACGTGGCAAGCTTTGAGAAATGGACAGTTTTTACCATAGTTTTAAAACCCAACCGGGCCGGCCGGTTTGACCTGTTCAACCGGGAGTGAACACTCACCCGATCCGGTTCTTATAAAAAATCCAATTACACTTTCAATGAGGTCAACTCCGATTAAACCAGTCAGTTCTTCATCCAACCAGTGAACTCAATTAACCAGTGTCAAAATCGATCGACTTAAAATTAAAAATAAAAATAAAAAATATTATAATGTACTTATTTTATTTTATTAAATTTATATTTATATATTATATTAAACGTTTGTCTAATATAATAATTATATTAATATTTTGTTATAAATTATATTTAAATTATGATATTATATAAATTTATTAGTAATATTATATTATTAAATATACGATTCAACCCATTGAACCCTCAATCTAATCCATGAACCCATATTTACATCGATTCCAGTCCGATCCGATTTTAAAAACTATGGTTTTTACTTTGAAGTGATGATCGATAACTTGGTTTCAAGCGAGTCATTTTGAAGCTTGTCATGGTTCCAAACTCGACTTTTAACCAAACATGCGTCTTCATTGATCAGGAACATACAAATCCTTGGTAATAGTAGGGAATGGACAATCGCACATTATTGTGAAGAGTAATATTTACGTAAATTAAATAGCAAGAAAGTTAAATATGTTGAATTTAAATTTAAATTTATGATAATAATTTCAATAAAATACAACCTCTTCCTTTTGAGACAAATTATTGGGTTTATAGGATTTGATATGATATGAAGTTGAACGGTTTGAATTGTGTTATATTAAATTGTATAATTTGATTCAAATATAATTAATTATATATAATTAAATATAGTAACATATTTAATTTATTTAACTATATTTATTATTAATTTAATTTATCACATTAATATTTTCTCATTATATTTTATTATTATAATTATATAGTAAGAACTTTGATTATATTTTATTATTATTGTATTAAATGTATTAATTATGTACGTGTATAATTAACACATTTAAATATGTTTAAACATGTTTAGTTTATAGGAATTAAATATGTAAGTTATGGATTAATAACTTTTTTTACACAAATTATTTAGGTATGGACTGTCTTATGTTTCATTCCCACCCAACCGTCTGTTTGTTTTCGTCGAGCATAAAGGAATAGGATCTATGTTTATTGATTTGCATGAGCCCACTAACCTAGAGACCTGATCAGCTACGTGTTCAATTCAAAAATAATAAGAACATGTGACATATCCATTTACGACTTATAGAGTCTGTGATCAACCAATCGAGAGAACAAAAAAATCAAGCATTCTACTGATAAAAATGATTATAAAAGTAACGTTACTAAAGCGTACCCGTAAGGAACCATTAACCGGATCAAAAGGCTACTGACCATGATTCAAGATCACCCACAAAAAGAAGCAAAACGGTAGACGAGCTCCAGTCATAGCCATTGAATTGTGCCACTGGAACCTAGGGTTTTATAGTCTTCCAAGCACAATATGAAATGTAGTAAGACGAGAGGAAATGTTGAGAATGATTCGTGAAGGCCATGCATGTTTCAGTTGAATGGTTCATCCCACTCGGGATAACCATCATAACTTAGATTTGGCGTTCGTGAGCACAAGCATATTAACTGATTCGTGATTGTTGGAAGTGTGTAGATAGAATGAAGATAGGGTTCGAGATTGGTGATGTGGATCTTGAGATGAGAAACAATGCACCGTTTGATATGCATGTAATTTCATTATATTCTTCATACGGAGAACTGTAATTTCACGTGAATATCGAGATAAAACTTCTAGTCTGGGATTGAATCGTGCCAAAAGAATAATTGACTTGACCAACCAGGTCGATAATAATCATGAGATATTTTGCTCATGTGCAACTGTGCAAGTACGTGAGTTTCATTATGCAAGCTGAAGTTTCGTAATAAACTCCTAAGAAATAATGTGCAGGAAGAGCTTACCGAGCGCTTCATAGAAAAATGAGCTCGATATCCTATCCATATCTACTCACTGAATGGCTGGTATAGTCTAACTACTAACGGGATGCGAATAGATTAAGAATGATGTGGAACAAGTGTAATGAGATCCTGGGAATCAGCCTCCGCCATCTATGGTAAGAGTGTCGAAAAGAACGTTACACAGAGGGTGCATCAACAAGAACCTCACTAAGCAAACTGTCCTCACCATTTGCAGGAGAAAAGAACTCTGCATCCTTCTCCTCTTCGCTTGAAAAGTCCCTCCTCTCGAGCTTAGCTTGAGCTGCGAGGAATACAAGCTTCTGGGCCCTGTCAAAGCCTACTCTCGAGGATCCACTGGCAGAAGATGACACCCACCTCGAGAATGACCAGTTGCACTTGAACCCGGAAGAAGTCGCCTGGAGGAAAATTAGCCTGACCACGACTCTGCCAAGTGATTTCAACCCTGTGAGATGAGTTTCCCCCAGAAGCCTACTGCTTTGTGGGTTGGCGGGCCTCATCTTCCCTGTGACAGGGTCTCGCTCCTTCATGTGCACTGCTTGAGCGTGCACGGGTTCCAGGCTCTCTGTCCTCCACTTCATGAGCTCCATTAGAGTGATGTGGGCATCTTCCTTAGAGACTAGCCTCGTTATTAACTTATCCACATCCTTCTCCTGTTCAGGAGTAAAGCTTTTGAATGGTGGTAGATATTTCTGTCTTGAATCAAATATAGTGGATCAAGTACGAATGCAGCTGCCCAAGCAGGGTGATAGTTCATTCTAAACCGCTGCTCAACCACCTTCTCCACAGAGCCCTCAGTGACACAAAAGTTGGAGCACCAGTTCCTGATCTTCAGCCTTAGCTCATCCCACAGAGGAAGGCATCGTCCAATGAGCAGCCTCTCGTACTCAATCTCTTGGGCCATGTCCTCCACCAACTTGATTGGTGAGTGTGCTGCCTCGAGTTCATTCCACAACCTGGTATCCTGAACCATCTTAGCCACTTCAGAAGCCAATGGATACTCCATGGATACCACCTTACATGACTCATCGAGCAGAACTGACTGCAAGGCCCGGGAGGAGTTGAAGACGTCATTGATCATTATGAACATGGGCTTGAAGTTAGACGCATCATTTATGTGGACAGGCACTTGAATAAGCCAACGATGCCTGTACTCCTGCAACTGGTACTTGTGGAAGTTCTCAGTCACGGTTTTGAAAAGAGGAACATCCTTACCGAAATCTTTTAGTAAGCTGGTGAACCCTTGGAACTGACAGGAAAGATTAACCTTCCAGTGATTTTGATTTTCCAAGGTCCTCAAGGCCTTGGCCTTGAACTTATCAGAAATTAATACCTACACATTGCCGAACGTTATTCCTAGTGATGCCCGTGACCATCTCCCACAAGATCTCCGCTGCATAATTTGGAGGAATGAAACCGCCAACGAACACAGCCCTCCTATAGAGACTACTCCCATTAGGGACATTCACGGTCCAGTTAACTAAGCGATTGTCTTCACTACGGTTATTCGTATTTTTCCAGCCATCAGAGGAAATTTGAAAGAAAATGGCTTCCCTAATTCTTGCATCGGAGTATGTTCTTGCCTCTTGGAATTTAAAGTCCAACCAACGCTGCGCCAACTAATTCCCGTCTTGCGATCACCGGTAAACCGAGCTGACCAAGGAAAGATTTGAACCCGGGCAGTCAGAACGTGATGGATCTGCTATTGCCAGGGGAGTGACCTGGTACGACGTCCGCGATTATGCCTCTGCCGATGAGGTTCCACATCTCCTCTTGCGGTGGTTCTGCTGCGGATTTTCGGCAGTGGATGGTGGCTGGAGGAGGAGCGGCTTCTCTGTGGGTGGTATAGAGGAAATGGGTTTGGGGAGGGTGTTGAAATTTGGGCAAGTCCCGCGCTTGAGGAGCTCGGAGGCTGTCCGAGAAGGGTTGGAGGCGGAGGAGACGGCATGACACAGGGAGCCCGGTGTCACTGTTGTGTACTAGGACAGACTCTAAGTAAGCCCCGTACCACGCACCCTTCCCCCTGACAGCGTCCTTGCGAATCATAACCAGACCCTCGTAGCGCTTGCTCACGGCCATAGCGGTCAAATCGCCGGTGGAGACCGGCGTGTCCTGCGAAGGCGGCTACGACGAAGTGTTCGTGGCTGCCATTATATGGACAGACGTACGGAAAGTGGAGGTCAAGAATCTCCCGGACAGAAGTGTCAATTTCGGAAGCTCCACCAGTCACGTGGAGGAGCATTCAACCGTACCCGCCTGCAGCAGACGACCGATGCCCATGGCCCGAGTCCGGCTAGCTGCGGTTTGTCTCTGATGAGAGAGTCTGGTATCAGTTTCCCTGATGGGTCAATTATGCTTCTTGAAAAGATTTTTCAGTCAAATTGTACAAGGACTGAGAAGCAGGCGAGAGAGAGGCAGACGATTATTGAAAAGGTTCAAGTAATTACACGTTTGACTTTATACCTCTCACCTGAACGCTGAGCATGGCTTGGCCATGGACACGAGCCTCTTGAAGCCATGGCTTACTCAACAAAATCGATATAAAAGGCTTGAAGTCGGATTATTTTCATGGGCTGTTCCATCCTGTTTTTTCATTTCTTTTAAGAAGAAGATGAAGAAATACATTCGATGAATCGTAATCTTAATTTGCCCTTTAAAGTTAGCACCATCCAACATAATTATATGCGAGTGATATAAATCAGACTGTATAGCATGAAAGGGAGGGCTTCTGTATCTGGCCCAGCTAATATATCCTGTCCTAGTATGGTTTGTGCCCTATTTTGGGTCTCATGAGATTAATCGCTGGATCCTAAGATTATCTCCATCCCATAATCAAATCTGTCTCCATCTTTCTATATGGCGCTATTTTATATACAAAATTGTGCTTTACATGATAATACTATATTACTTTATAAATTCTGTGAACATGCTCTATCTAGAATACAGATATTTATGGCTTGGTACTCATTATGATACTAAATGCTCAACTCCCCTGATGGACGACTGTATGGTGGAACTAATTGAAGACAGCCATTTTGATAACAACTCTGTTCTTGCTTCAAGTTCATGGGCAAGTAGGGAGGAGGAAGGAGAGGAAGAAGAGATAGGAGATGCAGCAGACCCAATTCACATGTATACCGGTGCTGCATGGACTTCCAAGGAAACATGTCTGTCTAGTGTTGCACTCCATGCCAAACGCATGGTATTAAGTTGGTTTAACCAGGACTATGCAAACTCCGATGATCATGCAGAAGCTAAAGCACTCTTGAATCTTGATAGCCGCAGACACAGTGAAGTAGCAAAACTGGTCATCAGCCATCTTTCACTGCGATGCCCGTGAGCTTGTCCATCTTTCACTATTGGGTGTCTGTCATCTTGGTCATATCAATGGATCTCTACATTACATAACTGTATTGCCCACAATCAAACTAGATTAGACATTTTACAAGATAGGTATAATCTCCATTTTTTTTCAAGAGAGAGAATTTTACTACTATCACAAACTTTTAGTTATTTTATGGAAGTTGTCTTAACTGATTAAAAAAAAAAACATCTGTCTCCATCTTCTTTTAAATCAGAAATTTTCCTCGGATTGACATCCTCTTGTCCTCAATGATCATGTTGCCAGAATTCGTGGTCTCTGGCCCGTAGATCCATGAAATGGCTTAGCTCATGAGTGTATTTAGGCTTGAAAAAGGAGGGTTACCCTCCAGATGGACAGTTCATGGGCCTCGAAAAGATTTAAAAGGCTTTGTAGGCTCCTTTGCTATGCAATCGTTTAGGCTTCCCATCACTTTACCCACAGACTGGACCGGCACAGTAAGAGGGTCCATAGTGCAAAACAAAACCCTAACGCCCACCGTGGGGCTCGAACCCACGACCACAAGGTTAAGAGCCTTGCGCTCTACCGACTGAGCTAGACGGGCTTTTGTTGAATTGACAATTTGAGTACTTAAATAGACACTGGTTTTCATGCATAGAAGCATCAAGGTGGTTGATCCTCAGATGGAAAATGATTTGCCCTCCTACGAACCAGCACGGAAACTTGCACGCACCTGTACATGACAGTGAAAACCCCATAAAACTAGTTTGTCTGATCCACATTGTAATGGCGGTCATTGCTGATGGAGGCTGATGCGGATGTGCCTCTTCTTTTGTAGACTGACACATCACAACGACTCATGAACAGCGACCTAACCTTATCTCCAGGACTTTCTTCTTTTCCCCTGTGGAGAGAAAAAAAAAACTCGAAGGGCATCTCGTGAATGCGACATTACCATTTCTGTGGTCCATGCTCATGTTGATTCTAATAATTTGGAGCAGGAACGCTACAGAGAAATCCATCAACTAAAGCTGCAGGTCCTGTCATTCTCAAACATGATACCAGGAATCACCATCCTTCCCATCACTATATTCCTTAAAATTTCAGATTTCTCCATTCAAAATTCTAAAACCGAAGCAATGATCTGAACTTATATTTATCTGGTGACAGTACAATGTGAAGAACAAAAAGTTCACAGCTATTATTCAAAGACATTGAGCCGAATAACTTATCAATCGAATCCCCTACTCACACACAAAACACTTGAGAGTCAACTAAACTGCTAACATGTTCTCCTTCACTTCCACGCTAGGCCAGCGGTTGACGTCAACTCCAAATTGGAGCTTCCAGGGTCAAATGTCCGGCAGCTAATCGCACTTACCATCCCAGCCTGAAGAACTTAACTTTTCTCCATTTTGATCATCGCCTCTTCTCGACTCTTCCTTCAACTGAATTCAGCAGAGGAAAAAAAAAGAGAGAAGGTATCTAATTAATCCCACAAGAACATTTGAAAGCAAAAATATCAGTGAAAAAAAAAGATAAAAGTAAAAATAACTTATTAAAGTTTAAGATAGTGCTAAGATGTCACCTTGCCAAGCAGCTTCTTGTGGTACTGGTAGCCCTGTCAACATTGGAAAATATTTTGTCAGATGAAAATGTAGAGGAGTTTGAACTATAGAAAGAACTTCATGAAAAGCTGCACTTCTTCCCACCTTGTCGGTTCCATAGATGAAGTCGCAGTAGGTGAAAACTGAAGCGAAGTTGCTATGACTTTGTTCGCCAACATAGTGATGGTAATCATGGTAGTCAGCCCCGCCATAGAAAGGTATGTACTTTGAAGGAGTCCAAGGCAAGTCATACCTGCATCACGAAAATGTGAGTGGAAGACGGAAATTTTCACGAGTCGACAGTCTTCTGCAAGATACAGATAAATTTGTTTTTACTGTGGCAGTTCACTCTATGGAGCGTTGAAAAATGTAAATTAGAACCGAAAGCGCCGTAAAACTCTGTTACCTGAGATCACTTCCTGTAAAAGTCGATTTAAAAAGAGAGAAGAACATAAAGGAATTGTGAAAGGCATCATCATTTCCTTACGGTCAAACAATGAGAAAAGGGATTAAAAAGGTGACCGATGGATTGAAGCAAATGGCAAATTCTTGAGCGTGCTTACCCACAGTGGGTCTCAATGGCCTCAATCTGCCTCAGAGCTACCCAAAGCCAAAAAGTGATCATATGGCCGGGGACAAGGGCAGGCCCGAGAAAGGACGGGATCCCAAGTACCAAGATTTCAGCCCAGTGGGCGTAAGGAGCTGCGAAGCCGATCGGGGTGGTGAACTCATGGTGGACGTGATGGATCTTCTCGTACGCCCATTTGGAGTGCAAGAACCGGTGGATCCAGTAGTTCGTGTAGTCCTCTATCAAGAAATATACTAACAGCTGAGACAGAATCTCCCATCCTGATGGTAGTGGCAATCCTGTGCGAATTCCAATCATCTGCCCGAAAAATGACAAACAGCATAAGCCATTTCAGAAATTGCAAGTGAGAAAGACCATGACAGCATTGTCTTCTCGATAGAGTAAGGACATCTAGGCGACAACAGTATTTGAATGGTTTTGATCGTTCTAGACATTCCTCTTTGCAGTCTCATCCTAAACCGAGAAGATCAGAACTTGCACTGAGCGATCACTCATCAGTCAGCATGATGTCTACAGGGATTGATTTTTTGTTCGACAACCCAGTAACGGAATTTAATGCTCTGAGGCATTAGAGTAGCTTACCTTAACCGAAGGATACGAGACGAGCTGCAAGGGACCCACAACGAGGAAGAACATTCGCAGCACGTCCTTGTAACACTTGACCACCTCGGCGAGCGAGAGCTTGACCTTGGGCTGAATCTTGTACCTACCGAAGGTGTCGGACGGCCAGAGCTCCATTAACACGAACGGTATTGGGACGAGAGAGAACGCGAGGAAGAGGAGCAGGATGTTGTGGCAGTAGAGGAAGTAGTCGGACTTGTCGGCTGAGTAGCGGATCCAGAGGGTCTCAGCGTACGTGAGGCCCCGGCCTAGGGCAGCTTCGGCGTCTTCGACAGTGCCGTACGGAAGCATTTTCCCGTCGCCGGAGAACAGGGAGTTTTGGCGCCGCCGGTTTTCCTGCGTGAAAGAGCTTTTCGATTGGCCGAGGGAGGAAGGAGGAGGAAGAAGAGACAGTCGTCCCCTGAATATCCGACCTTTGCTTCGCGTCTCACCTTTATTACTTATATATGCACAGCAGTCTTTTCCTCCGTTTTTTTTTCCCACCATTTTCATTAAATTCAAGTTTGTGCGATTAATAAAAAATAAATAAACTTTCGATAAAATTCTAATTAAATTACTTATTTTTGTAATGACAAGATGGTGAATTATTTTAATAAATAAATATTATTTTTTTCATATATGGTTCGTGATTGGGGTTCAAAAGAGAAAAATAAATGGCAGATTACTTATTCTCACCCGTGAATGTTGTAAACCTCCCCCCTGTTTTTTGTTTTATTTAAGGAAAGAAGAAACTGTTTCGTGAGGTGGATCACATATATGTACATATTAGAACTAGACATGCCAATTAGGATTTGAGGCTACGACTATGGCTACTTGATAATATTTGAATTAAATAAAATAATTATTTGTAAAAGTATATTTAAATAATATTATAATTTAAAAGAAAATTTATATATTATAACTCTGGAGTGATGTGTATTTTATATTAATTTAAAGAAAATATTTAAAAAATTACTAAAATATAATTATTTTTTATTTTCTCATAATTTTTTTTCATTATAAATATTATTTTCACATTTTAAATTGACATAATTTTTATAACTTTTGTAATTTGAAAACCTGAATTCAGACACGACTTTTTATATTGTGCCTAGATCATACTTTTGAGTCATGTCAAATTTTGATAAGTTTGATTCCAGCTGAATAATCAAATCAACGTTAATAACGGACATTCATCAATCCACGTGCCAGAACTTTAAGACTAAGAAGATGATAAAATAGCCCAAAAATTTAGTCTGCATTTTATTTTTTTTAAAGTACCGTCTTAATAAGCGGTGTTATATGTGTATGTCTCGTAGTGGTGCGCCACCTGTTACATGTCAATGGTTTCCCACCGCTCGACAGAGAGTGCAATATAATATCGATATTATGGTATTATATAAAATACTTTTTAAGTAAAATTATATATAAAAAAAAGTAAATACATATGTGATAGATGTAATTTAATATCTAGATCTGATTTGGAAAATCTCCCAGATATAAACTACTATAAGTGATCCTATATCAGATAATTTATTTCCTAAGATCTTATTATAGGGAATAAATCAATCTATCTCAGTTATGTGAGTCGGAAGGACCTTTCCGTTGACTAAGGGGGCTGAGGCATCTTTTGACTGCACTGTCTTATGGAAGAGAGATTTGGGAAGGTTGGATTGGACACTTTCTTTGGTCCTGTCATGTGTTGGTGGGCACATCTCCCCCTCTTTTTACGACATCACCCGCAAATCCCCACCCTCGTCTCTCCCGCTAATCGTGCTACTACTGCCCATTGATATTTTCCATGGAAAACGTGATATGCTTTTCGCATGTTCTCTTTTTTTTTTTTCTTCGTCATCCGTCATTTCACCGAAACAATAGAAACATATTAATTCCACATATAAAAGATATTTGTATGATTGGTTTATTCGGTTGAAATTTTTTTCAGGATCAAACCAATCCTTTTTTTTTATTGAAGGGGGTAACTTAGTTTTTTTTTTTTGGGTTGAAACAAAGGTATATGCATATACCAATTTTCCTAAGAATCAGATTGAAAACCCGATAATTTTATTTTTTTTCTAGTATGAATACAAATGCAACTAATATCATGGTAAGGAATTAATTACATACGCTCAAATTTTAAAATCAAATCAAATTTAAAACTAATTAATATATGAATTTATAGGTCAAATTATATATTTAATAAATAATAATAATAACATATAATTTATTATTATAAGTTAATATATATTAAATACCAATTTATAATTTATAATTTTAAAATATATATCCTAATATATAATTCCATTAAAAACATACATTTAAGTTTAATAAAAGTAAAATATAATATCAATACCTTTCTTTAAATAATGCTTTAATTTTTAAGAATTTTTTAAAAATTAATTTTTAATTTAATCGGCCTGCCATCAATTTACTTGGATTTAGAGGCCAAATCGGAAGCTGATTGACTTAAATAAATTTAACTAAATTTAGAGTATATTTAAATTAATCAAATAAATCGAACCATATGACAATTAGTTTTCAATCAAACTGGTCAAATGAGCTGACCTGAATTTTAAATACTATGTCTACAACTATCTGCTCATACATTATCTAAAATTACTTAATGCTATACAAAGAACGTTCTCATTGTCCTAAATCTTGTCTGTTGCTAATGGTTGAATGAAGAGTCACATTTGAGTTTTGACCGAGGGAAAAGCCCTGATGGAAAGGGGGATACGGTGGATCAGGATCCAAATCCAATCATGGGGAGCGGGGCCACGTGAGGGGCCACCTCGAGGTTCCCAATTGGACCCCACCCGTCTAGTCAGAATCATAGTGTGATGCTACCAAATGATTTGTTGCGTGGACTAATCGTACTGCACAGCTCCCCCGCACCCAGAAATTACCACCCCCCGGGCCCTCTCTTCCTTTTTTTTTTTTAATTATCTTTTTACTTCCATCTTTTCACTGTATTGTCAGCAGTCTCAGCACAGTTTATTACATAATTTGATGTTTATTATTAATTATTAAAAATATTTAACTCTGAACTTATCATATTATCAATTTAATAGCGGATTGATCACAACACAGTTGATGGCACACTACATCACCCAAAGTGCACCGATTACCTTTTTTTAATATTTTCCATGGATAGACCGGGAAAGAAGAAAATGAAAAGAAATTAATAAACTATCATTATGTGGAACATGGGCCTGGTCTAGGACTGGTACAGCACCCTTTAATTTGCCTCTGGGTAGGATGGTGACAACTCAATAATTACAGTGAACTCTTGTTAATGGCGGGGAGTGGCACGTCGTATGATTTTGAGGATGTCTTTTCGTGGGCCGACGCAGCTGTTGGAAGTCATGCTTCATCAATTAGGTTTTAGCCCTTTGCGGTAGGGGAAAAAACTCTTGAGCGGCCATAATTCAAGTTAGAAATAATATATAATATTATTGTAATTAATAAAGTTAACAATGATAATAATTATTATACTTATTATTTAGCACTTCTTACTGTAATTAATTCCTACTTTTACCACATCGGGTGAATATGGTAAAATATCATAAAAAAATTCATTAATTTGGGGTAGAAACGGCAATAACCGGCTCATCATAGTGCTGCCTTCATCTATGTATGATAGCTAATAATGAAGTCTAAAAAGAAAAAGGAAATTTTATTAAAAGGGTGACGTCATTAACAATGATTTGGACGGATCCATGCATTAGAGATTGAGTATTATTGAAATATATGCCATGCTTAATGATCGAAAGCCCTCCACCATCACTACTGTTCTGTGAGTTGACTGCTCCCTTAGGAACCGGACATCATTACCGGCCTCCTTAGCAAGACAAAAAGGTCTCGGGTCTTGCGGCCCCTCTTTTTATCAAAGCAGCTTAGAAATTATCCATTCCATCCTCTTTAATTTTCAGTAAAGTCAGTGTGCTTTGCTGTACCATCCCTACTACTGACCTTTGACTGGACCCAACAGCTGATGAATGCTGCCAATGAGAGTGCGAAGAAATATCGAAACCAGCCGATGAAACGCGCATGCCGATCCAGCACGTACGAACCATCCATCTCTATCATTATCCCCTGATTCGAATGACGTGCAAGTACACCGGTGAAAACTACAGCATTATGGTTTACACGAAGCTAGAGGCGATAATACATGCGACAAGAATGACTTGATTAGTCGGATCTCATTAGATTTATGAGTACGTGTTATAGAGAACATTCCTCGGGTGAGATAGGAAGAACAACCCAGGGCTGCATGGCCCATACCATATGACTGTTTGTGCCCCTGGGGTAGATGGGCCTCGTCCATGAGACAAGAGGAAGATGAACTGTTGAGATGGGCTTCGGTTTCATCCTGTGGTGGAGTTTCTAGAGCACTAGCTGAGGTCCAACAAAAGAAGAGATGGTCTTGAGTAGGGGACAAATTCAGAACTTTAATCTAAGGGGCCAAAACTTAATATAAGAGCATACTATTGATATCTTAGTAAGATATAGACACATTAAAATAAAAATTATGTAATATTTTATAACTTTTTCCAAGTTCAAATGGGGGATTATCATTATCTATTCATTCCCTTAGTAGGTCATTGCTGTGATAGGGGTTGATCGTGGTTGAGGTCCTTTTCGTCGGAAATTGAGAGACCTTAATACATTGATTTGATTTGGAGCTGAGGGTGACAAACCCTGGTTTTTTTTGGCCTGTCTTGACAGTGGATTGTGACCCACATCCCAATGTCAAATCCAACCTACTTAAGGACATTCCAATCATTGGCCAATTACTAATTAGATTTTAAAACTAAATTAAATAAATTATTTATAGGTCGAATAAGTGGTTTAATAATATAATATTACTAATAAAATAATATGATATCATATACTTGACATTAATAATTAAAAAAATTCTTGACATAACTATCATATTATCCTAAGTTATGTAAACATAAGTTCAGTAAAATAGAATACGTATAACATCCAAGTTCGAAAGAAAAAAAATTCTTACATAATTAAATATAAGTAAAAATAAAATAATGATTAAAATCAAAATTATTCAATGATGAGCATTCTAAATACATCATTCCATGCTAAAATCATTTATTGTATCTTCATTCAGTGTGTTAGTGTCATGATGAAAATTTCAATACCGATCAAAGGAATGTTTAGTAGCTAAATAAGAAGTAAAAGAAGAAGATGCATTAGATGAATACATTATAATAGGATTTTTTTTTTAAATTTAAATTGGCTGATTTTTTTATTGGTTTCATTGATTTCGCTGATTTGAACATGAATTAGCTTATTTAAATGGAACTGAATACATTTACAATGTAATTGGATTAGTTTTGGAAATCGGATTGGATGAATGGCTAATTTTCAGTCGAAATAGTTAGCTCAATCCGATTTTAAAAACTATAACTCAAAGTATTTTATATAGCACCATATTAAAAGCAAAGCTTAAATGGGCATATCCTAAAATTGCTATTTCTCACTGAATAAATGAAATTGATTTTAACCATAAATTAATTAATTAATTGCCCTTGGATTAGTTAGGACTTAGGACCAATATCCCACCCTCCGGCGAAGCTGCTGAAGAGGCCAACCATCTGGTCTCACCAACAAAAGAAGGAAAAACTGTCTGGTCTGACCGGAAGACAGAATATTAGAAATTTGGGGAAAATAATGATCGAAATTTGAGGGTCCATCTTAATATTTGAAACTAATGAGTTATGAATAATTCATACTAAATCAAAGTTGTTGAATTAAGACATAAAATTCTTTGATAAAAATTTTGTTATCTGTAATAATTGTGACTAAAACAAACCAACCATTTGCTTCAGTCGAAAGTCTCCAATAAAGAAGCACATCGAAAAGTTATATGGATGGACCGGGTTCAGGAATGGATTGTCCATAGGTCATTAGGATATCGACACGTGGTCACACTGAGTTGGGCTTTCAAGCACCCGGATGATCTGCTTTTATCATCAGTCGCTGACATTTCGTTTACTTCCATCGAGGGAAAGATTGAGGGGACAGAATGGAGCAGCTGATCGGAGAGGGACGTGAGAATCACTCAACCCGCCTAACCATTTCTTCCTCGTCACAACAGTCCTGCTTTGAACCGTCAAAGATCCTAAATTTTATGTCCGAGGGTGCCCACAGGCGACGAGTCCCGGCCCCTGCCGGCCGGAGGAGCAGGCAGGACCCTCCCAACCCGGCCTCGTCGCCGTCGCCCTCCAGACGATCCACGCCACCACGCCGATCGTCGTCGAAGCGTCCTAGACCCGTCAAGGTCCTGAAGCGATGCTCCTCGGAGCCCCTGCTGTCGGATGACTGCGGCGCCGGAGGCTCGCCGGCAGCGGGAGATCCTAACCAGAGCGTTGTGGGGCTCGATCCCGGAGTGCACTTCTGGCCCCAGACTTGCACTGACATCTTTGCTTCTTCTCCTTCCTTGATGGTTTCCGGCAGCTCTCCTCTCAGCTCCGTGGTAAATATAGCTCAATTTCTAGAAGTAGCTCGAGATCAGTAAAAAATTGTCTGTACACCCATGATTCTCTTAGGTGGTGCGTTCAGTATACAAGTGCAATTTCATACATATTATGCTTCCGAAAGAATTGCCTATGGAGGGATTTATCAAATACGTGTGAAGTGGTCTGTGGCGATCAATTTGTTGGATGCCCTTAGATTATCCAATTCCAGTAACATGCAAAAGTATGGGACATTTCAAGTCGATTGCCCGTCTCCTAAGGGAATGTTATATTGGATGTTCTGGTTTCTATTTCTGCAAATAGAGAAACAGAGAGGAACATCGTGATTAAGATGAATGTCGTGTACTTGGTCAATGCTTTGATGCTGGTCAGGCAAATTTCAAGTCAAATCTTCAGCGGTAATCCTCTCTTGAGTTCTTTCTGCGGAACAATTATTGTCGGGTTTTGACTATGATATCCTGCAGAGGGCAACAAATTCAAGTTTATGCTAATAAATCTCAGGTCCAGATGTGCATGAGGGCTCCGAATTTCTTTTCTCCTCGTGTTTGATCTGGGTTATGTTGTTGGTGGATTTAGGCATTCAGTAAGGACGCGAAGGTGGTAGTTAATGTGACCGTTGAAGGTAGTCCTGGGCCGATCAGGGCCATGGTGAAATTGGGTTCTACCGTGGACCAGACCATAAGGCTAGTCATGGACAAGTACAGCGAAGAAGGTCGGACGCCTAAGCTCGGCCAGGGCTGTGCAACCGATTTCGAGCTTCACCACTCTTATTTCAGCCTTCAATGTCAGTCCTACTCTTTGAAATTTCTGTCTTAACTGCTCGGTCAACTTTTCTCTGCTCCTACGCCAGTTGCCCTGAATTTCACTTTTGGTTTGCATGCCCTCTGATCGGCTTATGATCGGGCAAAACCCGCCTGATGGAATGTAGAGGAAGACAGGAAGGCCACCGGAGTTCAGGATTTTTATCATCAGAGGCAACTGGGCTGGCATTAAACAACTGAATTTCCTATTTATACGATATGATATGATATAAGACAAGACAGCCATGTCTCTGGTGGCAAAGTCGATGTTGAAAATTGATTTGCCTGATGAGATATTGCGTTTTAATGTCCACATGTGTCTTGTATCTCTCAAACGTATTCCCAATCTCTGCATTCCTTTTGAGTCACTCATTCTCATGGAAATTGCACCATATGATTGGTTCTGGTTCAGGTTCATGGCTAATCGCACTTATCTTTCTTTTATATTCCCAATCTTTCCTCCGCCTTGTATTAGATTTAGTCAATGTGTCTCACGTGTACTTGATCTGCTTCAGGTTTGGAGAAATCACAACTTATAGGCGACGTTGGCAGCAGAAGTTTTTATCTGCGACGAGGCAGCAGCTCCCCCAGCAGCAATACAGCATCTGCTTCCTGTGTGTCTGAAAGTTTGCCTGCGAGAGCCAGCGCTGCTTGGATCCCTCCGAGAATATTCTTGATTCCATTCTGCGGATTCTTTGCTCGGAAGCTCGGGAAAATCGTGAGGAGGACACGAAAACTCTGGAGGGTCTTTGCCTGCATGTAGTGCTCGGATTCGTTCTTGAAGAGTGAGCCACACGGTCTTATCGTGCTGTACTCTCCATCCCGATTTGCCCGGTCACGGTCTGATTTTTCTTCAGCTCCGATGGATCCCGCTGAGTTAATTTGTTAGTCTGAAGCCCGTAAATATGTCCAGCTTGAATGTTGATTCCTCTGTAAAATTGAAATTGGCTGAGAGAGGGAGACATGGACTGGGGCTATGTTCTTTAATTGTACATGCATTCACGGATAATCAATCCAACGCTTGCTGTTTCTTGCCAATAAGAAAGACACGAAGAGAGTCCTGTTCGTAAATAGATGATACCCAGGGGGTAGTTACGAATTCGACAATTTCCTGAGAAACTTCGTGCATCCCTGTCGCAGACCCTACTACCTTCTCTCTGTAAATTCTAAACAGCCGCAAGAAGTAGGCACCACCAAACTTCGCGGCGCATCTCCGTACTCTGTAGTCTGTCCTTTCCCCCTCGCTCGAAACCGAAAGAGAACACTCACAGACAGGAGGTAATCTTCCTCTTGCCTTCACCTGCATGCAACCGTCAGCATGAATCTCCGCTCGCCCGCCGACAAGCGATGCTCCTCCCTCAGGGTCCCCGCCATCCCCGACCGGAGGACGCTGGACCGGTCCCTGCAGACTTTCCCGCCTGAGAGCTACACGGACCTCGTCCGCCGCAGGGGAGGCCTCATCTCCGTCCCCCGGCGGATCCTGGCGCCCCCGGATTCCGGAGCGCAGAGGCCGGCGAAGCTGCTTCTGAACGTGACTGTGGAGAGGAGCCTGGGACCGGTCCAGGTGGTGATGCCGCCGGAGAGCTCCGTCGGGGACCTGATAATGGCTGCAGTCGAGGCGCACAGGAGGGAGAAGAGGCGGCCGCCGCTGACGGAAGCTGATCCTCGGCGGTTCGAGCTTCACTACTCTCCCTTCAGCTTAGAGAGTGAGTGGACGGCTCAAGTGAAACTCCGAGGAGTACCTTTCTGCAAAACCTTTCGTGGCTTCAAATTCGATCTGTTTGCCTTTTTGCAGGTTTGAAGGCACAGGAGAAGCTGATGAACTTGGGGTCTAGGAATTTCTTCCTCCGCTCAAAGCCTTCGCCCTCTTGCTCCGATGAAGCGACGAATAACGCAACCAAAGCTGCGCTTCCAATGACCAACTTCATGGATTTCCTCCTGTGATCACAGCCCCCGGCTAACTTGCACCGGTCCAATCCTAGTCGATGTTGTTTGCGGGCTTCTTCGGCTTAGCTTCGCTACCGACTAGAAAACAGAGGCGAATACGTTTAATATGTACATTAGGGAGGGGATAGCTCTTTAGCTAGCTAAACTCGTCTCTGACTCATGGCAAGTGATGGATGAGATGCTAGGGAATGGTTTATGTACGTACATGACCTCTCCAGTGGATAAATCGAAAGATACACTTGCCTTGGGTTGATACGTTACCGTTTCATTTTTCTAGACATTCTCGAATGAGCTTCACTCCCTCAAATCGTAATATGATGATAATGCTAGAGTTATATCATTCTTCTTTTGATATATGCTCGAAAAATCGGTACTAATAATCAATTATATCGTCGATAGCCAATTTCGCCAGGCAAATGCAACTGCGGGTCTAAACTTTATTGGGCCCTCTCATGGGCCTACTGCAGGTTGGAGGCCCAATTTAGAGCTGAGCACCAAAAATATGATGTGATTCCATTTCCTGTTCACATTTTGGGACAAGGGACTAAACCCTAGTAAACCCTTTCGTGATACCCCTTCAGAACTACCGCCACTCGACAGCCGGTGGGTGGCAGGTATCAAGACGTTAGCTATGTCAGAGCTCGAGATATCCCGGTCGGAGAAGAAGAAGAAGAAGAAGCAGCAGCAGCAGGAGTCCCATGATGAGACTCAGACGGGCGAGCCCGACTTGGCTCAGAAGGACGCCGACTTCATGATCAAGCCCCAGAGCTTCACGCCCTCTATCGACACCTCTCAGTGGCCGATCCTGCTGAAGAACTACGATCGCCTCAACGTGCGGACCGGGCACTATACTCCTCTATCGTCCGGTTATTCCCCTCTGAAGCGGCCACTAGCGGAGTACATCAGGTATGGCGTCCTCAACCTCGATAAGCCCGCGAACCCCTCCTCTCACGAGGTGGTCGCGTGGATCAAACGGATACTGCGAGTAGAGAAAACAGGCCACAGCGGGACCCTCGACCCCAAGGTCACAGGGAACCTCATTGTTTGCATAGACAGGGCTACCCGTCTTGTGAAGTCCCAGCAGGGCGCCGGGAAGGAGTACGTGTGCGTTGCCCGCCTCCATTCCGCTGTACCTGACGTGGCCAAGGTGGCACGTGCCCTCGAGACCCTCACTGGGGCTGTATTTCAGAGGCCTCCTCTGATTTCCGCTGTGAAGAGGCAGCTCAGGATCAGGACTATCTATGAAAGTAAGCTACTTGAGTATGACCCTGATAGGCATTTGGTCGTGTTTTGGATATCTTGTGAGGCTGGGACTTATGTGAGGACCATGTGCGTCCATCTGGGCCTGATTCTTGGGGTTGGGGGGCATATGCAGGAGCTGAGGCGGGTCCGGTCGGGTATCCTTGGGGAAAGGGACAATATGGTGACAATGCATGATGTGATGGACGCTCAGTGGGTATACGATAATTATCGAGATGAAAGCTACCTGAGGAGGGTCATTATGCCTCTGGAGATTCTGTTGACGAGCTACAAGAGGCTGGTTGTGAAGGATTCTGCTGTCAATGCTATATGTTATGGCGCTAAACTGATGATTCCTGGGCTGTTGAGGTTTGAGAATGATGTCGAGGTTGGAGAGGAAGTTGTCCTGATGACCACAAAGGGGGAAGCTATTGCATTAGGGATTGCCGAGATGACTACTGCCGTGATGGCAACATGTGATCACGGTGTGGTGGCAAAGATCAAGAGGGTGGTTATGGATCGGGACACCTACCCTAGGAAATGGGGGCTCGGCCCGCGGGCCTCGATGAAGAAGAAGATGATTGCAGAAGGGAAATTGGACAAGCATGGGAAGCCCAATGATAAGACCCCCCAGGAGTGGCTTCGAAATGTGGTCCTTCCCACTGGTGGAGATGCTGCTATTGCCGGTCTTGCTGCTGCAACTGCGACTGAACATGCGAAGATTGACAATGGGACTTCTGTAGGGGAGAAGGAGGAGAAGAAGAGGAAACTTGATAAGGTTGATGGCGATGATTTGGCTCATGCTAAGAAGGCAAAAATAATTGAAGAAAAGGCTGAGGAAGCTGAACCTGAGGAGAAGAAGAAGGCCAAGAAGGTCAGCAAGGATACAGTTAAGGTTGAGGAGGAGGAGAAGAAAAAGAAGAAGAAGAAGGATAAGGATAAGGAAAACGATGAGGTTCGGTCCTCTGATGAGGAGAAGACTGAGAAAGAGAAGAAAAAGCACCACAGATCGAAGGGTGAGGTGAGTTCTCCTGATGGTGATAAATCAGAGAAGAAGAAGAAGAAGAAGAAGAAACATAAAGATGCCGAAGCTGCTGATGAGGGTACATCGGAGAAAAAGAAGAAAAAGGAAAAGAAGAAAAATAAGGAGGCTGAAGAATGATAATGAGAAGCTAGATCATTAGCTGGTTACGTTTTCTGTTCTGATCCTTCTAGTTTGTAGTCTCCAGGGATCATCATGTTCCGTTCTTTATGCTTCTTTTTTTCCCTGCATCAGCTTCTAAAATTTTTATGATTTTCTTTTCGGAAATTCTGAAGTTGTTCAGTGCTTCAGCAGCATCTTTGAACGAGTTTGATGCTTCTGCTATTATGTTACATCACTTTGTAAGTTATCCTATTTTTACTCCGCGTGTTTGTTCGGCCATGACTTCACTTCAGTGAGCCATACCATATTATGTGCTTCTTATGGAGGAGCATGATGGTGATGCTCTGCTAGTTGTCAACGAGAAGCACTTGGAAGCGCTGTGCAATTCAAGTCTGGGGACACGATGGTGTCGATGATTTATTTTACCGTCTCAACACTACTGTTGTGGCTGGACTTTGTGGAAGTTTTGGCCTGGGGAGCTCTCTAACGTTGCAGGTCAGTGAACTCAATGTGATTCGACAAGAATAAAAAATTAATAACCCTGAAGGAATGCGGAGAATAAGAACCATCTTAGAAAGGTAAGTAAGAATAACTAACTACGAAATAAATGTAAAAAGTCTGAGAGTCAAAGTCGGAGAAATGACGAAGACAAGCATAAGGCGCTTCTAACGTGGACTGAACAATGTCCGGGTCAGTTATAAGGAACGAGCTTCAATTGTCTCCCTGTCTTTATCCGACGACCAGAGTTCACCTCTTCCGTCTCCTTCCTCCAAGAGTCTTCGCTCCCCCTCGACCTCTGGGCTGAGGGATACGTGGTCAGCTCTCCTCTCCCACCTTCATCCGTGTGCCTGAGGGCTTCTAAGCATTCACCTCTTTCCTCTTTCTCTTTCTCATCCAGACGGCGTTGACTTCTGTATTCCAGAGCGACATAGAGGAGGAGGAGGAGGAGGAGAAGGCTAGGGGAGTGTGGCGGAGGAGTATGGGCGATATCTACGTCTGGCTCTTGTCTTTCCTCTTCCTTATGGGTCTTCTTTTCATCATTGTCTTCCAGGTCCTCGCTGAGAACTCGGCCCCTTTTGAGCTTCTAACTTGATGCTGTCTCATCCGCTGTCCATTTATGTCCGTTGTTTAGGGCTCCGAATTTTTCCGGTGGACTTAGATGACTGCGTAGTTACTAGCTGAAATGTGAAGTACTTTTGATAGTTTCCTTAAGTGATTTTGTCCTCTAAAGGTGCTCCATTTTCGGGTTTGGTCACATCCATGAAATTTGCATTTTGAACTCCATGTCATTCTGTATGCATGAATGAATTTTCGTTGCAAAACGAAGAAGACTCGGTCAGCTTATCAGCTTTAGATGTGGAAAGAGGAAACCGAGAAACTCCTGTGGGGAGATTGATTCTACGCCTCTGCAAATACGAATGGTCGAGTCGAAGTTTATGGACATTTTGGATTTCCATGGAATCATTCAATCTGTCATCTGCACCCCTACTATGCTCCCTCTGTTCGATAGTGGTGAAAGATATCTGACATTTTCCACATCAATCTCTTGCAGCTAATGTGCTTGTCAGAGTTGGAGTCTGATTATATAAATCCATATGATTCGGCAAGGAGAATAAATGCCGTGATCGTGCCTGAGTTTGTCGGGCAAGGAGTGTTGGGTCTTTTCTATCTCCTTACGGGGCATTGGCTCATGGCTCTCCTATGCACTCCTTATACGTACCACAACTTCAGACTGTAGGTTACTGCATTTTCCACTTGATTTCTGAACGATTCAGGCCAAAGATGTGAACTTTCAGGGTTCTTCACTTTTTTGCCTATTCAAGTTTAACCGTGGAAACCAGTTAATTGAGTCATGGTATGTAGTGATTTCCTGTTTCTTGGTCTTTCAGGTATAATAAAAGAAAACACAAGATAGATGTAACAGAGATATACAACATGCTCCAATGGGAAAAGAGACAGCGGCTGTTCAAACTTGGATATTGTATCTTCCTTCTGCTGCTGTCCGTGTTTTGGTATGTCCTCTATAAAAGATTCTCATCTTTCATCGCTTCCCAATTGCCCATAGTCTCATTTTTGCCCCTGCTTCTGTTGGTTCACAAAATTGTAAATTTAAGAACCCTTTGACAAATTTTTTAGGTTGATCTACAACGCGTGGGAAGATATTGAATAGCTCGTGCTAATGCCAGGGTAGTCTTGGAAGCTCACCAGCTGCTATCTGTGTGATTTTGCTGGTTCTGTGATGCGTTGGTGGAACTCGTCTGGGTTGTTCTGTGATTTGATCTCTTGACGTTCGGTATGTGATGTTGTTAGGTATTGTTAGGGCTGTGCTGTTCTCGTCATGTTCTTGTTTCTCAAATTAGGAAGGCCAGCTTTTCCAAGCCTCCATCTCTCTCTCACTGTAACTGAGGCTGAATTGCCGCAACAGCAATAAAATGAAACTTTCAAGTGAATATCAATTCCAAGAATGATCAGCTCCCAGTTGTCTGATAGGAATCAACAGCAAAGGTTAAATAACAGCAATTCCATGACACACAAACAATTTCTTGTGCAGGGAAACTGTGACTAATTCTACAGCATATCACTGACAATCATGCCCGGTTGCTGCACTAAGGAAGAAAGAGACCTATGCTCGCATTACATTATCATCTCTCAGTCCGCAGACAACAATAAGATACACAAAACGGAATACTAGGACACAATCACGAGATCAACGTGTGGTCAGTCAACAACAATGATCTAATCGCTCTGTAACTATTAGGCCGAGTCTGAACTACTCTTCAAGGCAATGATGCATTTATGTCGGCTGGCTTATTCCTTAAATCAGGTGTTACTGAGGACCAGTTATCTGCTCGGAAGGTGGGGGAAGCGGATGAAATGCTCTGCTTCGTGTCAGCGGTAGTGATGGAGAAGGTAGTTGGTGGGGCAACTCCTGGTACACTATCGTGCTTCTGTTTCTTTGGCTTCTGCTCGTGTTGGTTCCCGGTGAGAAAACTTCCCACCACAACCTAATCCATAACGAGAAACTATTTCAAATTGAAATAGCAAAGTCTACCACCAAGATTGAAAATGCTAGATATCTCGGTACCTGCACAGGGCTCGCAGCTATGAGGAGCCCGGCGACCCCACCTCCAACAACCCGCCCATCAGCGCCAGCTAAAGAAACGCTCATCCCACCTGATCTGCTCCTTGTTCCTCCAGTATCACTGGGCATGAATGAACCAGATAGAGACAGTATCTCAAATCGACCCTGCAATCAATAAAATACCAGAAATTGCAGGGATCTCTTCTACTGTCGTGAGATATTTATGGAATAACCATCAATCTCGATTCAAGAATAGAAATAATGAGGCATGTCTGGTTTCTTAAAATGGGGGAGGTTCGAATTTACTAAAGGAAGCAGAAAAGGAGATGCAATCGTGAAAAATATGACAAGAACACATCACCTCATATGTTAATGTACCCCCAGAGGAATCGGCCTGGCGCAGCGTGACACTTGCGATCACACCATTGGCTGAGAGGATGCATATAGCTCGAGGCCCTTGTTGAGAAAATGATATAACCTTCATTGTAACATCCTGGAAATTTTTTTCAACATATTGACCATTATTTGCCCAAAGAATTAGCCACGTAAATTCTAAAGAACGGATTTTTTTTTATAGCATCTTTCTGCTCTATATGTACCTCGCCAGCATTAACAGTGATGATGTGGGGCGTAAAATTAGTGCCGACAGAGCATGCAGCCCATTCACCTGCACAGGAAATTTAACGATCTCACCCGTCAAACCATATATCCTCAATATTCTTCATCCGTAACAAAGCAATTTACACATTCATAGCCTGGAATCTGCTCAGCCACGTATCAATGAGCCAGAAATTACCGCAACAGTCCAGCATAGCAAAAAACAGCATAGAATTTTGATCAAACGTATGGGGCAGTAATTTGGTGCATTGGTCCATCGATACGGGAGGAGTAGAATGATAGGAAAAGGAGAAGAACTAAAAATATGAACAGAGAAATGTATAACTGAGCCTCCTCATTGCCCTTGGATGTAGGCCTCCAACAAAACGATTAGACCAGTTTTAAATGCCCCAGAAAACATTTCATCAGCTTGTGAGAGAGAGAGAGAGAGGCAGGGAGGGAAAGATTTTCATGAAACTTGTTGAGCTCTTTGTTAGCCAATAATCACCAGCAGTCTAGGCCGGATACTACCCAGTATTTTGGTTCATTCAACGACCAGTCCAGACCCTGAAAAAGGTAAGGATATGCCACAGCAAGCTAGCTCTTTACTGGAAGATTCAAGAAATTCGAACAAGAAAACTTATAGCCAAAAGATATCAAACATCTCATCATTCAACCGGGTACCTAATCACGAGGACCCACATCTCAAAACTCCAATCTTCACAAACATTGGCATCTTCTGCCAAGAGAAATGTCACTTGATAATCGCATAAAAAAATTCCAAGACCACCCATATGTTTTCAAATCAATGGAATCAGCTATGAAAGTCCACTTTACCCGAGTTCTCAGCTTCATAGCTGGGTTTGACCAGAGACCCCACTGGCTTCACTTTCCCACGCTTCGGGGCCGAGAAGTCGATCACCGGTGGCGCAGCGGAGGATATCGGCTTCGGAGAGAGTGGTGTGGCCAACGAGCCATCTGGACCGTACTTCCTAGGACGGCCCCTCTTCTTCTTCGCCAACGGGTCCAGGGAAGACGGAGAAGACCCAGCTGTGGATCCAGGCATTTTTGTCGGATTTTCGGGTCGAGGGGCGACGTGGTAATCTGATGGAGCATCCGATCCCACCACTGTGACACCGCCACTGCTACTCACTACACCCTCTCTTCCCTCCATGGTAAGAAAGCTTCAAAAAACTTTTAATTTTTTTTAATCAGAACCTCCTACTCTAAGTTTAACCTCGACTAATCCGAACAACCTTCAAATAGGGAAAATACCCAACTAAATCCAAAAGTTCAAACGACGTAGAAGAACAGGTAAAGTATGAAACTTTTGGCGAGAGATTCAGAGGCTCAACGGATCTGCAAAGAGCCCACAGCAAGAAAATTTCTCCTCCTCCTACTACTTCTTCTTCTTTTTTTACAGTAGAAATTCACTCCATTCCCAGTTTGTAGATTACAGAGGGAGTGTATGGATTAAAGCTCAGGCAGAGCTAAGATGTGGCCTTGGTTTTCACAAAAAATGAAAAAACTATGAGACACATTTTTCCCAGAAAAAAAATAGATAAACAAAAGGCAAGACGAAGACAGAACCGGGGGATTTTGGGTTTTAGAGAAAGAAAGAAAGGGAAAAAAAAAAGAGAAAAAACCTGCTTTATTTTGCTGCTCCTGCAAATTTCCTCCGTTGCTTCCTCTGTTCGTCCGACATGACAGAGTAAAATAAAGAGAATGGCTCACGACAAGAAAACAATAAATGACTTACATAAAAAAATAATTGAAAATTTCTCTTTTTCTTTCTTCTGGGTTTAGCATTAAATATTGTTGAATATAATGAAGGGGTCTCTTTCTTCATAGCCTATCACTTATGTTGAGAGTATGAATGGATTGCACTTGGCCTGAGCTATTAATCGGTAAAATTTTTCGATTATGAATATGATCAAAATACATTACTTGAATGCCTTTATTTTATTAAAAAATTTGAATAAATCATTCGGACCAAGTCCTCTCGGAATACATAGAGGTCTCTGTCCCGGTTGAAAAATTCATTTAGGTAATGATTTCTTTAAAAAAAAGGTGCGCGGAATCATTTTCCTTCCTTCATAATATTTTTTTTCTGCTTTTTTTAATCCGAATATTATTCAAATCATTATGTAAATAAAATAATTAATTTTATAATTAAATAAATCTTGTTGGCTTGCCTTTGCCCAGGCGTGAAGGATAAGGAAGAAATTGTTTTTCAAAAAAAAAGAAATAAAAAAAAAGGAAGAGCGAGGACGGCCGAAAAGCTTGTCGTCCTATGGCTATTCTATCCATCAACGAAGGCGGAACACTTTTTCTCGTAACGTAATCTTACAATACGGCTAAGTTTCCACTAATTCAATGATTTTCCTTTCGGTATCCGAATTTTATTAATTTAAAATAAATTAATTTTTAAATAAAATCAACATATTTTAATAATAAAATAAATAAATAAATAATGACAATGGTTAGGTGTGGGGGGGAATCTGGTGATAAATTTGGGAAAGTGCTTGACAACTGTCACTAAAGAAAGACATGGTACAGTCCCTTAATTAACTTTATTATTGTTATTGTAATTTTTTTTAAAAAATAGTATGGTAAATTAAATAAATTTATTATCATAGAATATTTATAAATTTAAAATTAATACAATAAATAAAAAATAGAACATTAAAAAATTTATAATAAAAATAATATAATTTTTTAATTATTAAATAAAAATAATATTACTGAATAAATTTTATTTTTACACGCAATTTGATCAACCAACCTTTTGCAATTCAACGTGTCCAACACTTGAATTTTAAAGTAAAAAGTTATGAGATTAAAGAATTCTTTTAAATTATAAAAAAACCCTAAATTTATTTCTTTTACCAAAACCCTTTTTCTTAAAATAAAAAAGAACCGATCATGACGCCTTGCTGTAACAATCACATCCCATAAAATTAACGATAGAGGATTAGGCTCTATTGAGAAATTTTTTAAATGTTACAACTTTTGGAGGAAATTTGTTTGAAATCTTTAGCCCACCCCCTCGGTTTCTTTTAAAGAAAATAAAAGCTCATTATTTGTTCCGAAACCTAAATTTTCTGGACTTCCTGTTTTTGTTCTGCTCTATCTCACCGACTTTTAATTTTCAACCCCATAATGTATCCCCGATCATGACTGACGGATGGCAACAGCGCTTATAATAAATGCATTTTTCATTTAAGTGTAATCACATTCATGCACAAAATAATAAGGTAGAAGAGATAGTTCAATATTTTTTTTTAAAATAATGTTTTAAATCATAATTAGACTCTATGAATGTTAGATGGTTTAAATTGAATATATACATACATATATATATTAAAGAAAATATTCAATAAAAATCGAATCAAAATATCTTAAAACATCGTGAAGTATTGACGGGCATGGCCCGAGAAGTTCTTGTTTCCAATAATTGTCAACCCCCAGACCAAAGTACGCATGCACATATACAATTCATATGGCAATAGTTCGTGTTTTTATAATGACGTCGGTGCTGTCGCTTGATATAAACATTTGACTAATAATGGCGTATACAATTAATACAACCGTATATTAATTAAGTTCTTAATCCGATTAGGCATGACCGAGGAATAAATTTAAAAAAGAATTTTTTTAATAAAAAAGGCATATTAAATTACAGCTGCCACAGTACGAAAGATGATGCCACGAAGGAAACTGACCCGATAGATAGATGTGAACAATTCGATCAATGATTCAATTTATTTTCATTTTTTTATTCTGTTCATTAAAAGTCAATGAAATTTCAAGCTTTAAAGATCCACGGTTGTTTGAAGACTTCTACCCAAAATATGGTACTAGTACTAATTTGTCCGCGGTGGAATTACAATTCAAATATCATATAAAATAAAAAATTTTCTGTTCATATTCATCCAAGAGTCTATATAAATAAACAATAATATTAATATTCAAATAATATTTTTTTTAATAATTTTTAAATATATATTTTAAAATATAAAATTAAACTCATAATAATAATGTATTATGTATCATTTTTTTCTCTTATGGGTAAAATAATGACTTTTTTATATAAATAATTTTCAGTACTGTAATAATCAACTAATTCATTATGCGGTATATTATATAACATGAGATCTGTTAATTAAACCCCAAATACCAACTATGAGAAATTTCGGACCATTTATCAAATTTATTGCGTATTATCAATTTACTAAGGCCACCTCTCCAGCGTGATATAATAATGACTTGGCTTGAATTGCAGTTTGCTCATCTCATAATTTTTTTTTGCCTGGAAAAAAAGGATTTATTTTAATCTAAATATCACGCCATATTTTTAATTTTTTTTAGTTGATTGAGTAAATAGGAAGTAGTAGGTATGATCTTCCTCTAAAGGCCACCGCATTAATTGCGCTCAGCCGTGACATTTTTTTCTCCATAGTTTTGCGATGTTTTTACTTTTATATGCATATATATATATATATCTTCATGGAAATGACGTCTATTGACTACTGCCCTAATTATCCTAAGTAATCGGTGATTTTTAGCTGATTTTCTTTGTTGGATTGAGACGGCCAATGCTTTCCTCTTTTTGCAAAATTCTTTTTACTTGTATTTGTGGGCAGTTTGGTCCAATTTAAAATAGATATGTAACCATTTAACACGATTACCGATCATTATTCAAGAAATTATCAACCAGCTCAGAACAGAGCTTAAGCGGGTCGAACCGTGAACTGTATCCATTTTCTTTCATATTTTTTCAAATTATTTAAAATAAATAAATCTTTAAAATTGATTTATATTTTTATATTTTACCCATAACTATAAATTCTAAATTCACTATTTATTTTAGTTGGGTGAGTGAAATATTATATTTTTTGAACAAATATTAAAATTTGGCAGGATTTTTGGCAGCCCGCTAGTTTGGGCAAGCTCAGTGAGAAAACACGTTGGATCGATTCCGATTCAATGGACTTATTTCTTGAACTTAACTCGTAATCGCTCTCGGCTTACTAGTTACAATATAGTCTTGGGATGGTGCGAGCCCGTTTAACACCCCTACCTAACCCACAATGTGTGGCTTACGCTCATTTAAGGTTGACTTCTCTGGAGCAAGAATCACTGCCATTAGGTGATTTGGACGGACAAACTTCAGGCCCATTGGCCGACTAACTATAAAGAGGCCCAAATTCCCTTCACTTGTCATGATTCGCGTCGTTAGTGGGTCGTTCAAGAAACTATTCGCTAGCTTCAGCGATGACATTTATGTCTCCTATTGACCCTTGAGTCAGTCTCGTTGACTTCTTCATGTGATACCAACGGTCATTAGGGCACCCGACTTGCCGAGTCTCGTACATGCTTATGCATATTGGACGGGTCTACAGAGTTAGCTACCACCGAATATTAACTTAAAATCCCATGATCAGATATCGATCCGATATCTTATTGTCAGGTGAAAATTTAACATTATGTGGAATCAACGTTTTGGTTGAACAAGGGTGTCATTCCTCTCTTGGTTGACCGAAAAATTAATTTAAATAAGGAGAAGAAAAGTGTCCAATTACATACGACATTACGTGCATTGCATCCGTGGTCCAGCGATTCACCAACTGCTGCATCCGTGAAATGGAAATGGTGGGAAGTAGTATCATGGAGGTCTAATCGGACACAACCCCTAACATGAAAAGAAGAGTCCTAGGAAGTGGAGAAGGGGAACATGGACGGTTACGCTCAGTAATATATATATTCAACTAGATTGGAACAGTTCAAAATTTTGAACACATGGTACTGTGTATTTTATTGGTAGGGGAAATCATTTGGATGACAAAGCAGCTGCAGGGGTCAATTCCGTGGAATGTTCTTGTCGCGATGTCCATGGAGGCTGCCCACTCCTGCGGGTCGAGTGTCTTAGCTGTTCATCACTTTGACTTCCTCAAAAGCCACCGAACCCTACTACTGTAGGTTGTCGGCGAGGACGCTTTTCCCCTGGTCTAACGGCACCCACCAATCGAGAAATCAGTCCGACTGAAAAGGGCTTCGTCAACATCACGTGGACTCTACACGCTTTCCCATTCGTCCTTTTTAAGTTTAATTTTGCGGCAAGGCAAACCGAACTTAAATTTATTCACCGATTTCGTCCTATATTACCGCACATACTTATGAATACATACAGTTGAAGTTAAGAGGGAGAATGGACCGCTGTTATAGTTGGAGATCATGGCCGATATCGGTGCTAAATCACACTGTTGGCCCCTCAGAGGGAAGGGAAGGAAAAAAAAGAAAAAACAGGAGATACTTAAACTCGTCTTTTCCATGAACCTAACCCGGGAAAGCTCCAACACTGAGCTAAACTCAACAAATGCGTCCGACTAGGCGTCGGGAGTGGTGGCGTACCGCTCGGAGAGAGAGAGAGAGTGAGTGAGCAAAGACATACCAAAGACTTACAATTTCCAGTGATTAGGTGAATTTGCTGAGTTGAAAAAAAAATATATATATATATATATGTTTATGGATAAGAGTGTTGTCAAGACTCCATAGACACAAGACAAGAAGCCGCCCCCTCAAACTCTGCGTCGGAATTTTCTATTGCGAAGTCGTCCTCCCTCTTGTTCTTTCCGCTAGCATTTTGTTGACCGCTTTTAATTTTAGACTTTGTCGGAGCTGACCCAGTTGATTGGCTGCACAGGTTGTTAATCAACTTGGGATTCTCTATCACACTTGTCTGCCCCCACAATCATAGGGGGGGAATTAGCCTTGGATTCTATCGAGTTTCTTTCTCCTTGATTCCATGCACTTGGATCTATCCATCGGTCTTCTTTCTGGAGGATCCTGGCCCCCACTGTCCTTTCGCGGAAAATGTCGATTTGAGAGAATTTGATACAATTAGAGTCCTGAACTCATGCGCAGCAATGTCTACTACAACTGTAGCCACCTAAGAAAGTTATGCATGGAAAATTAGATGAATTGAGGCTAAGCATAGAATCACGTGTGCATCCCCTGGTTCACATCACTTTGATCGGCCCTCGGATCTCTTCGTGAAGTGTTAAGTATGAGACGAGAACACCTGCCACTGGGCAACATCAAGTAGATGAGTAGCCGGGGTTCTGAACGGGCTACATCGTGTACAGGGCAAACCCTTTTACCCTTAATAATTTCATTTTCTGTCGTCTGTCAACTCAATGTCCTCGATTACCTGCAATTTTTTAAAACTTTTTTATGGCAGTAGAGCACTGGCACGGATACAAATCTGCAGGAATTAAAAAGGGGACTGATATTCAACCAAAATATGTACAGACTGCAGACAGATATGCTCTGTAGGAAACAGACAATCTCTCCTCTTCTCAGCCTACTCTGTCCCTCTCCCCCTTCTACCAATCAAACTCCGTTCAAAGGATACCAATCCTCCAACATCAACCTATCTCTTCTTTTTTTTTTAATGGAAAAATTCCCCACCAATTTCCTCTTTCCAATCCGAAATTAAACAATATAAAAATAAGGAACATTTGAAAAAATGGAAGCTAGAGAGGTCCCAATCCTCTGCAACTTGTGTAGCTATTCCATCATCCGACAAAACCTACCCAACTGGTGAACTATATCAACTAACTCTCACCAAATTCTCCATCGTACCTGACCGCGTGTGTATACACAGAACACGATCCCCCAGTCTCAAGCAAAGAATATGCCACCCAATCTGTGGATATCAAATCCCCGGCTACCCGATGCCGAATCCGTTTCCCCCGTGTTCTCCACCTCTGACTGTTGAAGCTCCCCACATGCTTTTTCAACTTATTAAGAATATGACCGGATGAGCCCGAGATTGAAGAGGTTCTTCCTCACCAGGCTTCCAATGGAAAATAACATGGCCCCAGCAACTCCTCCGGCAGTCTCCTCTTCCCCCTCTTCCTTTTGGCTGTAAATTAATGGCACCTCCTTAACTTGCAACTCACTCAATCCGATCCTCTCCCTCACTGCCTCTATTATCTTCGGTTCTGCTGCGTTCCCAACTGCATCTGTCACATGGAACACGTTGAAGGCTGTTCCCATCGTGGTAGATACCTCTGCTCTCGTCACGTTTAGACCATTTTCCCTAAATGTTCGTGTAACATCAGCCAGTAAACCCTGTCTGTCCGCCGTGCAGAGTTCTAATCTCACACCCTGATTGGAATAGTCAAGGAAAAAAAAAAGAGAGAGAGAGAGAGAGAGAGAGATTAGCACAGTAATTTAAACAATCAACAAAGTCGTGCTAGCTGAATATGAAAGAATCCGAAGTGATACCTCGGACGCTCTTCTCTCGACTGCAGCTTCCAGGCATTGGATCACCCGTTGCTTCTCAGCCTCAGAACTAATTGGGTTTCCATCAATGTGCCTGATGTAGAACTCCTGAAATGAAAGCACGTTCTGCAATCAGTTATCCATGAACTGAAAAAATGATCATCACTTCTCAAGAACGTGGCATTCCATCGACCTAATGTGTCTGTTCCATTTTGTGTATCAAATTCCCTTTTGTCATATCATACTGTACAGCCCGTAACACCTAGCACTGGAGTGAGGGAAATCGGCGAAGTTAGTCTGTAGTTACCAGGCTGGCAACGCTCTTCGTTGAAGTGCTGATCGTTGCATGATAGACGACATACTGCATGTCCGTCAGCGTGCAGACTACATCAAACAGGAGCTTTATCCTGTCCCTGCACTGTACATTCACCACAGAGTATCCTCTCTCCACCCAGTTCAGCACCGTCACTGCCACCTTGGAGGAGTCATCCTTCGGTCCAACCTCTGCATCCTCCCTTCTCCTCTCATAGTCCCGATCAGCAAACATCATCTGGTGAAGCCGCCGCTCTGTGTGGGTAACTGCAACCATCGAGACCGAGGTTCTAGCACTCCTAATATCGCTGTCCCCCTTCAGGACGCTCTTCAGGGGGGCTTCAATACGGAATATCTGTTGGGAGTCCTCAATGGCTGAACCCGAGTTATTGCCCTTAACGAAGATGATGGCTGCAATTCGCCCGTTGTGAGTCCACACCTTAGCCTCCACCACGTTGCAGTCCAAGTGAGACAGAACGGCGAATACTTCCGAGAGGAGGCCCACCCGATCAGTACCTGTTAGCTCGAGAACTGTCAGGCCTGTGTGGTCATTGGTTCTATCGTGTTGGATGGCACCAAGGGACTGCAGCAAATACAACAAGATTAATCAATGGAATCCGACCAACCAGTTGACATCCAACGCTTAGATTTAATTGAACGATTGAATGATATTTACCTGTTCCACGTAGGTGATTAAGCTTTCATCAGTTAATTTCTTGCCATTTTGATCGGTAACATGAAAAACTGCACGGGCAGAATGATCCAAGGAAGAGGAAAAGTCAGGAGAGGAGAAACTTCAGGGCACATTCCACCGAGGAAAAGCAGACAACCCAAGGCCGAAAGAAAGAAGCACATGAGGATTCGATTTACTTACCATCCATGAACCACCTCCCGTCAGAGGATATATAGGCTTTCTTGATGGAAAGGTTCAGATCTGTGAGGACCTGAACTGCCTCTAGCAATATTCCCTCTTTCCTAGCACTGTCCACCTGAAGAGTAATAACAGAGAGGGTGAGTTCCATTCTCAGAAATCTATCAGCAGATCACAATCTTTCGTTTAATCCATAAATTCAAAATGATTATCAGGATGTAGGGAAGCATACCTTGACAACAGTGGTGCTGGGACAAACGCCATTGTCGATCACGACCCTGGCAAGGAAGAGACCACAGAACAAGTCAGGTAAGAGAAGAAGGGGAAGAAGAAGCAAGAATTTTCAAAATTTCCTGCAAAAAGTATTATGAACAGTGATTATGAATAAGCAAATCAAGAAATAGCGAGCACTTCATCGAGAACCCGTCAAGGCAAAAGCAAGTTCTCATGTCCAAAATAAATGGCGAAATCGAACCGAGGAAACCCCACAAAAAGGAAACATGGGGAAACTCAGAAATGAAGCATCTGCAAAGAGAGGGAAGCAGAGAACGATTAAGCTACCTGGGAGTGTCCAATCGGAACAGAAGCTTCTGGTACTCCTCCAAATAAGAGCTCCAGCTCTGGCACCCCATCTCAAAGCTCCGAACTAGAGAGGAAAGAAAAACAGACTAGACAACCCCTTCTGTTCCTCCTACTTTCCTGCTCTGTTCTCTCCTCAACTGCTGCTAACTGTTCCTGCCGACCCCCAATAAATAAGACCAAGAATGTATCAACGGCGGCGAATCCGAAGAGCCCACAACGTATCAGAGAGACCGTTATGAGCTAGAGATCAGCTCCCCCGAAGATAACGAGCCGAATGCCAACAGAGCAGCAGAACGCTTCTCAGATTTCCCTCAAAACTCTCCCACCTCCTTGGAACAAATCGCCCACCAACTGTATCCTCCGTCTCCCTCTCTAAATCGCCCTCTATTTTCTCGCTACGAGAAGAAGACTCTGCTCAAAAGGAGCGACCACTAACAGGGGCACGCCTCACTGTCTTCGGCTCTCACCACTCACTCATCCATCTGCGCCACCACCTGCCCCTGCTTATATATTTACCCAAAAATCTTTCTCGATTTTCATTTTCACTTTAAAATTTTCTTTAATGAGAAATAGAATAATAGTTGTTGTAGTTGTCGAAGAGGGGCTGCCCGTGGGTAGCTGCCCTGCTCTGACCTCCGTCATGTCAAGCCGGCGGAGAGGGGGCACGTGTCAGTAATAATTCTCATTGGTGCTTCCCTGTCCAGCTGGGATGCCACCCGTAATTCTTGGTGAGGTGCTCCTCCGCCTCGGCGTGGCTCCGACTCTACAGTTATTATAATGCATTAAAAGTGGTGCATTTACAGGTAAAGTTAGAAGAGGCTGTCTGGAATAGGAATAGGAATAGTATAGGTGGCATCGTCTCAATTTGGGATCAAGATACTTTTAGAATGGACATTCTTTCTGGGCCCTCCAACGGTGAAGGGACTACCCCTCTGCTGATCTTAATTTATCGTGGTGTTAATTTTTAATTATTATGGGTAATTGATCAGTTACCGGGCACCTAATTAATTACGCAAGGCAAAAGGGTAATTTTAAGAAGTTGGCTGGTAAAAGAGCAGAGGGGGGAGGGGATTGCCGACTGCGGGGGTGGGGGGACACGCTGACGTTGGCACGTGACAGCTCGCCGCTACAATCGGCTTTTCTGGTGTCACGGCATCGCCCGGCTGTCTTTGTACGTCTCGCCGTACCTCTAATGCTTGCCTTCGATCCTCCTTAACTAATTCCTGTCGACCGTCTGTCCCGTCGAATCAATCGGCCATTACTGCCAATTTATGGGAGGATAACGAAACCGTTCAATTAGACTTTAGAGTCCCATTCTGTCTGACACGGTTGATTTTGTATGAAAAATTTTAATTATAGTAAAATGTTTTTAGATAAAACATGAGAATATATCATTCTAATATGATAAATAAACCTTTGATTGAAAGACATGTGCTCCAATGGCAATTACATCTGCTATAGTCATAGATTTGATGATTGTATCAGAGTTATAGTAACATATAAATTCCTAAAAATTAATTCAAGTAAATAGATTATTTATAAATTGTGTGAAGAATTTATGGGATTATAGTTTTGAATGTCCCAGCCATCTATATCCACATTAATTAACAGGCATAAAAGAATGGATAAACCCATAATCATAATAAAAAATAACATTATAAATGATTGTAATGTGATTTTTTAATTATATTCTTTTTCAAGTATCAATATACACTGGCATATGTTGGTAGTAATGTTGGCAATACCGCCAGTGATGTTGGCAATACCATCCATCACGGGTGTCTATGTGAAGCACGCTCCAAATTTAAATGGCCTACAGGGATGTAAATCAAATCTGGGAGAATTCAAACTGTAAATGGCAAAATTGAACAGGAGAGCATAGTGGAGGGGGCCAAAATGGAATTAACACCAATTCACGACTAACAATCAGACATCATACTTCTGCTGTAATAATAACAGTAGGAGACATTCCTCCGGGCTGTGCCTGCGAGGGTAAAACCGTCAAACAGCAATGGAGCGAGCCTGGAGTGGGGCACGTGATGCAGCGTGGGAGCATTTAATTGGTCGGGTGCGGCGGTGGACGCGCGCCACTCCAGACACGACGTCGTGGAGGCACGAATTCGGAATTTATGATGATGTTCCTGCATCGATCCAGCGGATGAGTGAATGCGCCGATGCCCCGCCACGTGTCGCGTGAAGGGTGCTCGGCGCAGAGGCCGGGCCTCACATCCCCCCGGAATCACGTGCCTCTCGTCAGAGGAACACGTTGGCCCGCTTCCGTTGCCTCCCTGTCTGCCAATTCGACCCTCCACACCGCATTTAAAATTTTTTCCATGCATATCCATCCCGATATCTTTTTATGGTACTGTGTATGTTCTGATGGGGTAAAAAATATTCAAAAAATCTTAAATTAATAAAGCCATAGGAGAGGGAAGACATGTAAATCAGAAAAAAAAAAGTTGCAATACATATATATCTGTTTTATATAATATCAAATTTAAGTATTATAAATAAAAATATTATATAATTTATGACGCTTAAATTAATGATGTTCCGATTAGTGTGGACAAATCTGGCCAAAGTGCAAGTAAAAGGGGATAAAGTGATATCCGCCACTTTGCCGCACGACAGAGCCACGCTGCTGACGGCCACGTTGAAAGCGTTCTTACTACGTGCTTTGCAGTAAGAACCCATCTCCCGTTTGTTTATTAAAAAAAATGTATATATATATATATATAATGAGTTAGAGATAAATACGTACATCTAGATAATGATATGTATATATGATGATGAGGTGAGGTGCATTCACCTAAGTACGGATTCGACTGCTCAAGATGACCCGAGTCGTTATTTAATTGGATTGTATGGGCGTTTTAGTAAGCGTCAGTATACCGAAGACTGTCGGACACATTTTATTATGATTTTTATTATTAATTAAAAATAATTCCAGTAAGAATGCGGAGAAAAATTCGAGGAGGAAAGGGGAATTATCGTAGCGCGGGAAACCGGTGATATTCCCGCCCAAGCCGGACGATGTACAGCGGGGCCCACTCCCATCACGAGCACGATCCCCGTCCGATGATAACAACGCGATTAAAGGAAGGAAAAGGAGGGGAGTGCGTGTCGGGCCCACTGGTGTTTGACGTGGAAAGAGAGAGAGAGACCTACACCCTAACTTCAAGGAGATTTTTCAGAGGGTAAATTCGAACACTGGTATTTTTTTCAACCTTTTATTAGAAAGGACTTAAATTTCGATCTTCTTCAATTAAGCCCCTTGTAGTATTCCTTGATTCCCTCGTTTGTCTGGTTTGTTTCAAATTTATGGAGTACTTTGTTATTAAAAAAATAAACAATTTTTTATTATTAATTAGAAGGCCCAAGTGGCCGGCTCTTCCGAGTGTCCAAAGGTCATGCCGTGTCATCGTGAAAGAGGAAAGGAGACACGTAGATTGACAGCTAGGACGCATTCCTTTGTGTACCTCTAAGCAACCTTTAAGCTTCTTTTTCTGCTTTTCCACGTAGACGTTTACTGATTTATTTTACTGTGTCGATTTATGGGAACACTCGCCTTTGCCGCCCTTTTACTTTCTCCCTCTTTCCTCTTTCCTCTTTTTTTTTTTCCGATATCCTTTTTTACGATTATTTTCAAACTTTTGACGTCATATTCACTCTGGTGGGTTTTCTCCTTTTTTTTTTTCTTGGTCGGCTAGGGTTTATGTGGGAGCGGGCGTTCGATCACTAACGGGTGCCGCCGCAGTGATGAGGATTATCGCTTCCCCGGAGACAATCTCGGCATGTTTTGCTCCAACGTGATTAAACATGTTGGACGCAAAATGCATTGTTTTCTCTTTTTTAATTATTATACAATTAACGATAAAATTTTCAATTATCGATCTTTTTTTTAATTTGAACTTCATTTAATAAGTCGACTCTATTCTATTTTATTCACATGTATATAAAATAATATCCCTTACAGCCCACTGACTAGCACTGAAAATAGAATTAACTGTGTGAAACAGGGACTTAGACTTGCACGCACGTAGGTTTCGGGATTTCCCACTATAGAATATATACATATTTTTTTTATCATATAGAAGATATACGATTTATAAATTATTAGGAGAAATAAAAATAAGTAGAAAGGAAAATTTTCATAATAATAAGTAGATAATGATATTATTATACTAAATTTTTATATTTAATAATTGATTTTAAGGTTTTTCACTATGTAATAAGCACTATGTCCGGTCAAAGCAATACCACGATACATACATACATTCACGTGCGAGCTTATGAGATTAGCTGTGGTCTGTAATGCAATTGCAAGCATGTACGGTTCACAGACGCAATGTTCTCGTCCTATTCAGTCCACTACGAGATCCGATTGGATATACGTGTAATTCAAGCGCTGGAGTCGCCGCTTATGGGGATCGAGATACCGGGAAATGCTGTTTTTCTTTCTTCTTTCAAAAATGCTCAAAGAACTTAATCATGTAATTATGGGGGAGGATAGAGAGTATGGAATTCGGTGGTTGAAGGTGAATCAGTGACAGATCATGGAATAGGCCGACTATAAGAACTTAATGAGAAAGCAAAGTGATGAGATGACGGTTTAGAGGCATGTGTGTGTATATATATATATATATACATGTAAGTTAACCTGCCTTGCAAGAATATCTAGGGGGTTTTTTTTTTGCAGCCTAGATTTTTCCAAAAAGAGAGATTAACGTATATAAGAAGTCATTGAAAAAAAAATTGAATTTTCAATACAAAATTAAAAGCGAAGATCTATTACATTAAATCCATATCTCAGGGTCTAAGTTAATTCAACATAATCATGCAATCGTCTCCCAGCCTCCCCTTCTTCCACGATTCCATAAATCTGCTCCTATTTCGTGTATCGAGATGAACTGAACGGACAGTGGCATGGCCCATCGTGGCTTCCACGGACCCACGATTTGGTGTTGGAATAGATAGCTAGAGAGATCTCCGTTGATCACCAAGAAGAGATGTGGCAGCTTTCCTTCTGCTTCACGCTTGGTCCCAACAGACGCCATTCCTACCCGGTTCATTATAGATCTCTTAACAACGATTTGGTAATTTCCTTTTTGTTTTTGCGTCACGTACGAAAATACACGATTTCGCGAATAGGGTTTTTTGCCCCCTTTTTCGCTGGAAGAAAAGGGTTGTTCTTGTTATCGGCATTATCATAGTGTATCGATTTGACCGATCGGGAATTGTCAATTTGGCATTCGTGCAAGGGTCCTAGCTGGCTAGTTTGCGGGTTCTGGCATTGGGGTTGCTTCGTTGGGAAGAGCTTTTAAAACAAGCAAAGGTCTTCTGTCATGAGAACACCAACAACTCGTCCATTGTGTGTTATCGCTAGAACCTCCCCCATACACGACAAACAGGTGTAACACATTCATTTGAGTCGCTCATGACATGATGTGAAGAGATTTATGTCGTTATTAAGAATTCTTACACTCATTTACTCATTTCTAATCAATCCATTTATTATCTTCTAAATCGACGGATCTCTTTGATGTAAATATATATAATCATCATACTTTCCTCCATCTTCACAACTTAAAGGAATGGAGCTGCCTTGTGATTAGATATAAATCCTTGAAAGGGAAGTGACATCCGAAAAAAACAAGCGGCGGTTCCTTTCTCCGTCCTTCTCATGAGTGTCCCTCTCAGAGCATTGATCTGTCTGATCATTTGGTGACCGGTGCCAACACAAAACTCTCGCATATGCCTAAAGACACGTAACCTTTAGAAGAACGTGCAGGACAGTGACTGAGATGAGGCATACAACCCAATTGTATCTAGCATTTCGTTTTCCCTTTCGCCCCTTTCCAAATTTCCCCATTTTTGTTTTCCTCCTCCTTGTACCCGATTGTGCGCCACAACTGTGACACGTCGTTGTACGTCACGTGCATACTTGGCCGCTACCGCATTAAAACTTGATTCGGGGAAGTGGGTAGGTCTGAAATGTTGCCATTTACATGTATCGATATATTAGGTTACCGTATTCATATATCTAAGCACAACAACTAGACATGCGTACTATATATATATATATATACATGCGATAATTCAATAATTTTATAAGTTTCTTACGTACATATGTATATATATATATATAAGAACATGTTAATCTGTTAAATACCTTACACTCATCTTGAATATTCGAATCTTGATGGAGCTTTTCAAGACTGATATCTGTGGTAGTTAGCCCATCATGTCTGCCAGCTAGAAGACGGGTGGTTGGACGAAAAGTACTTTAACTAACATCAAACATCAAACAACAACATTAACAACTGCTACCAACCCACACCCCTGTCTACCGGCCTCCAAATACACAAGTATATTAGATGCACGAAGCTAAAGTTTTCTCACGATAGCGATTTCCATCGGCATTGCCATCCGAAATATTTGATATTTAAGGGGCGAATCTTCCGGGGGGGCCCCGGATCGCTTTATGATAATCAAGACATATCCCTTGTCATCGACTTGGGCCACATCCGATCAGTAGGTACCATCGAATTTCTCTATCTCTAAGCTTTCAAATTCTTCTCACGTTTTGCATATGTATGCAATTTAGGAAAAAGGAAGCTCGCGAGTTGGGGAAGTAACGTCTAGACACATGGTGCGTGTCTTGATCTTGCTTGCAATTTGAACCGGAGAGATCGTGAATAAGTAAGTTATCGGTCGGCCATCTAAAATCTCAATTAATTAATTCCCCGTCAAAGGTTTGCATACGTCCTATAATCATATGTTTAATTAGAAAATCTTTAATTAAATGCACTTTTGCTGGAATTTTTTCACTTGCAAAAGAGGATCAGACATGGAGAAGGATTGAAGGTATTGTGAGATAAAATAAAGAGAGATCAAGAGTCTTATGATATAAAAATGTAAGATCATCTTTTTGTATTAATTTAAAAATATAGATAATTCCAATGGAAGTTTCCCTCTTAGCACTTCGGTCAAAAAATGTGTTTTATTTTATAATATACTTGAATTCTAATTATAACAGCGTACTGATATGGCATAATAATGTGTTGGTAAATTGCTAGCGTGGTATGGCATGACATGGTGATGATTTGACGGGAAAATTGTATACACGTCATGTCACATACGTATATAGCTATTATATGACACTGTTAAATGATATGTCAGTATGCCATTAAAATTAGAACTCGGGTACATTATGGACTTAAGAATATATATGACCGAAATAATTATTTTGAAATATATAGAACTCTAGTATAATAAATGAAAAACATATAGTATTTTTAGTATAATTATGCCGAAGTTATATTATTATGAAAAGGAAGAAAACATTACATAATTATTAGAATCGTTCAATCGATCAATGTACAGAGAAAAAAGAACAAGGAAAAATTGGTGATCTCGATGGGAGGAGAAAGTCTTCTAGAAAATAAGGAATCATTGAAAAACGTCAGGGGATCATTGCAGGTGAGCCCATCTCTAACAAATGCTTCACATATATAATTCGCAGCGTGAAATGATTCGAGACCATGATGTGAAGCAAGCTCAATTATTTTGTTTTTCATCCGAGTAAAATTTGAATTTTCGATGATTAATTAATCAAGGCGATGATGCCTGCTTGCCTGCCTACCTTTTGATCTGATGAGCATGGCAAGAAGCAGTGCGGTTTATTATCGTATCTCCAATCTGTCGTTGACCCTTTCATCAGGCATGCATCTATTCCAAAATCAATAATAATGTTAAGAAGATTGACAACTTTCCATCCTTGAACTTTTTCTAAATCATTAAAAACAAATTTACCTTCTCTTCACTCTTACGCAGTTTATTCACCGAAAAAAATTAAAAATAATTATAGATCTAATCATTCACATAGAAGTACTGAAAAAAAAAAGGGGGTCGAACTAGTTGGATTAGCCCTCGTAATTGGTTGAATATTTTCGGTTTTATAAGTTGGCAATCGAGCAATATGACGCGGTGAGAGGAACGGGCTTGCGAGACATCTTGATTCAATGCCTAGAAGATGTCGGCAGCATAACCAAACAGGTGAACCGAGAGGTAGCATTTTTTCCCCCCCTCTTTGCTTCCTCTTGGGTCATCGTAGGCTTCTCGTGCATACATATGGAGCGAGTAATTAACGATCGTGTCCTTGCTTTAAAGGCATGAAATCGGCCACTTTCTCAACTGATCGAGGCATGGAATTTAACCTAGTTTGCTGGGGTAGACGTCAACGGCTGTTCTGATCTGATTTAAGCCGCTATGTAATTATGTATACATCTCCTTTTTTTTTTTTTTTCCTGAGACTCATGACATGTATCGGATGTATGTGAGCATATGTACGTACTGTTTGTGCACATGCAGTGAGAAATGGGACCCCTCGATGCCCTATGAAGTTTTCTTGAGGCCCTCCACCTGCAACTGCAGATGGTCATACTGAGAGATCACATTCCCACGCCTTATCTTCTCGATTTTACCCACAAAGTAAAAAAAAAAAAAATGGTCGGTTTGACCATACTAATCAAACAGTTCCACCACACCGCCTCCACCTGTTTTTCATATCATTTATTACCCCTTGAGCTGGTCCAACTGGCGGACTATTATTGCCCATGCCGAGCTGAACCACATTCACGGAAGCAGACTTTGACGGTCTCTTAGTAAGATCCGAACAAATGTAAGCTTATTTCCTGATGTATCAAACCAAACCAAACCAAACCTCTCCTCATCAATTAATGCAAAGGAATGGGAGACAGTTGTTCAGTTGAAAGCAGGGCTGGCAGTATCGTGCGGGCATAATCGGGTAAAATCTTAGTGGGAACCACGTTCCCCTCCTTCAATCGTTCTCTCCTCTCTTATTTCTCTTAATAAAAATTCGGGAACGTGTGCGATCCGGTCGTTGAAAATGAACCTTGAATCCTACTCTTATGTCATCATCGTAATAGTTCAAAATTATTTACCATCTAACATTTTTATTCAAAATTTGTTAATTAAAAAAAAGCATTTTGGTCATGATATTAGTTTTATTCGAATTAATTCATGTATTGTCATTGGTATTAAGGGTTGAAAGGCCGAGAAAAACCTTGATTTTTATATGCTTTGGAAAAGAGGGGAAAAAAATATCATCTTCCCCGTTCAGAGATCAATTTAGCACAATCATGGGTGCGTGCGTAGTTGGATAAGGGAGAGGGGACACAGAGGGGTCTTAAGGTTTACATGCAGCCTTCTGATGGTCAAACGAGTCGGCCCACTTGCTGCCTAATCACATGACAATGTTCGTTCTCTTTTCTTTCCGCTTTTTTTTTTTTTTTGTGCGGGGGGTTAATAAATAATTGGAAAAAATTATTAGTTATCAATTTATTCTTCTGGATGTTCTAGAGATCCCTTTCCTCGCCGGAAAGAATATTCCGTCCACAGATTCTTCTATATCTCACTTGGACTTCCGGCTGAAAGTCAGAGGAGGCAGCCACGAACTGAACTATAAGATGAGTCTCGTCGCATTTTTTTTTTTCGAGAGTTCTTCAACTTAATTATTGCACCTATTAGCAAGACATCGCAGTATGTATGCTCATAATCGGTGCAAATGTGTCGTTGCTTGGATAATTTAAAAGGATTTATATACGATTCTAGCGGGCGAAACATCCTCTCTATGGTTAAGCCTTGTACTGAGAAGAGAGGCCTATGGGTTCTTGAGGTCGGTCGAAGCCGAATCGTGTGTTGTTAGGGGATCGTGGGCCTGGTTCATTCCTTGAATTTGCTATGCCGGGTGAGCAAACAGAGATTGCCGAGAACCGGCCCAATCGTCTGTAGACCGGTTTCCGGTCCATTCATTCACGAGATCTGCTCGATCGCAAAGCCCATCTGGTCAAGAGTCTTCGGCCCGGACTAGAAGAACTTCGGTCCAACCTCCTGACTATTTAGAATGCATCTGTTTTTTTTGTTTTTTTGGGGGATAAATTACTCGACCTCTGGTATTTTACGCAATTTATTGGAGAACTAATAAATCATTTGAAGTTTTCAAGAAGAACTTAAGGTCCCGAATCGTAGTACGATGGTCATAATACAACGAGCGGCGACTGTAGGCCAAGTCGAGGCAGCACCCTTTTCCCGCCATCTAATCTTTCGTCACCGAGGCGGGTGGCGATCACTGTGATGGTTGAGAAACCACGATAGGGTTCTCGTGGGGGGTGTGGTGGTCTCGAGCAGGTTCGCTGGGACACAAAAAGATATTATCTGTCCTCGGGTTTAACAGCCACGGAGCCGAGGAGCTCGAACCATTGATGAGATTTCAGGAACCTGAGCACGGCACGGTTCTTACACGCTTCCAGTTCCTGCATCGTCAGTTCCGATTCTTTAGTCAGTGGATAGTGAAAGACTTATTCAACTTGCTCTCACGACCTGGTGGTATGGAATGGACCGTACAAAAGTTTTTGCTTATAAAAAGGGCAATTTTTTTTCCCTAATCCGTTCCTTTTAAAAAAGAATTTAAGGCGTCTCCCACATCGGAGGACATACTTCAGAGGGCATGGAACAGCATGACTTATCAGAGACAACCTTAATTTGAGTCTGTACTGTAATCCATGGAACTATTTATCTAGTATTTCTCTACATTCAGTCGACGTAAATACATACATATATATATCTACAGCTTGTAGTTCATTTTTCTTGACTGATGGATGCTCCGGCCGATAGTTTGTGATTATGGTAAATCCAGCAGCTATGCAATGTAAAATTACGCAACTATGGGATTAGAATTCACAATTTTATGAATCATTTACGAGGTATAAATTCATTATTCACTTGAGCTGGCATCAATCGAGAAATTTATTATTAATTATGTGAAATGAACTTTGAATGCTGTAATTATTTTCTAATCCGTCAACTAAACCCTAGAAGATCGCAAAGGAACCCTTTTTTAAAAAAATTATTTTCCCATATCTTTCTAAAGTTAATAAAAAAAAAGAGAGAGATTCTTGCAACGGATAATGCATTCACAAGTAGGACATTTTTAGGAGACTCTGTCTCTGGCCAAATTTCTATAATCAATTGGTGCATCATCTCGTGGACTGCTACTCAAAGCGGTAATTTTACTAACTTACTTTTTTTCTTTTTTGGGAGACAAGGTGCCTCAATAAATTTTGTTCCTCAGTAGATCATTTAGATGTATGATGACTGATAATGGGTAAGTCACCAAAAACTATAGCAATGCAAGAGGTTTGTATGAATCGATGTGTATAAAATTGATGTAAGTCACGAGCCAATAATGGTATTCTAATTTATTAAACTCTGTACCTCTCGGATGAATCATTGAGAAGATAATCCGGGATAGAAGAGAGAGGGAGAGATCATTGATGGCATAAGAACATGGCATGCGACACTGTGCTAGATTCGAGGAGAGGCATCCTCTCACGTGGGAATAGGGCGGAGGCCTGTTCAAGTCAAGTCCACCTCCACCACGGAACTTGCTCTTATCTCTTCTTAATATGTTAAGCTTAATTAAGAATGGGGGCAAGTAGGGGTTTGATTATGATGATGATGATTATAATATAATTGGGTCGCCATTGCTTTAGCTGTATGTGACAGTTGACCAGGTCTCATCAACTGCTCCATCATCACCAGCATCATCACCATCCCTTAAATTCAGCCTCAACGTTAGAGCACCATAAAGGCAAGCTGTACTTTTTTTCTGTCGTCACACTAGTAATACAATCATGATTTAAAAAAGAACAATAAACCAAAAAATGCAATTGATAAAAGAATGCAGTCGTATGTACATGGTAGATGTTGACTGTCGAGGATGTAAAAGGTTGCTCCTCAAAAGATGCAGGAAGGAGATGATAAGAGAATTAAAGGGTGAAGTAGTCCAAAACCCGAATTAGAACACTGCTACAACAATAAACCATCAACCTTTTCAGCTAACCCTTGTGGGTTACGTTACAATACAATACAACCTTTTATATTTCACATTACTGAAGTTTCAATCGGTCCATTACCTAAAGTTCTTACATTCGAAGAAATGACATATTCGAGTGAGGGCCAAGAGAGCCAACCGCTAAAAGCCAGGTTGCTGGAAGATCTGACTTTGCTTTAGTCTCTCTCTCTCTTCATGTAGGCCCAAATCTTATTGTGAATCGATCTGTCACAAGTGGATGTTGCTGTCGTGGTACTTACTACATCAGGAGGGTATCAGACTCGTTAGATACCATATATGACACGGAAGTGAATGAAAGAGATTGATGGATAAAGATAATATGTCGAAACCCTAAGGAGCCGACGCAGACAGAGCATCTAAAGATGCGAACCCAGAAGCTCGCGCGAGTCATGCGGGGGGGAGAGAGAGAGAGAGAGAGTGGGGGCTCGTGCTTTTCTGCAGTGATCGCAGTGCCCGCTGCCAACTGCGTGCAAATGTCAGCGCCCCCCACGCGGTCTCTCTCTCTCTCCCCCTTCTCTGTGTGTGTGTGCTTACATACAATCCAACCAGACAGAGAGAGTGACAGGCGACTGAGCCTGAGCCGATGAACTGGAGGGTTAATAATTATTCTGCAGTCAAAGTCAAACATCCCCTCCTTCACTCCCACCCGTCAAACATTATGTGACATGCAAGCTCAACCTATTGGTAGATTAGCCCTCTTCCTCCATAACATAGGTTAATTAAAATTTATTCAGTGTTCTTCCTTTTAAGAAGAAATTGAATGATAAAGAAAGCTTGAGATTAAAACATTTTTTTGTATTGGTAACATGACCCATAACTTTATTGTTGGCTGGGGGACGCGATTAAACTCTTTTTACTTGGAAGTGAGTGGATCAAAGACAAAACAAGAGAGTCAACATAGAGGCTGCTAAATTTACAGAAAAGTTTGAAGGAAGAGTAAAGAGATGAAGTCGCTGCAACAATCTACGATCCCACTTTGTGGTAGAATGGAAATGCTCCTCAGCAGATGGAGCTCCGATCCTTTTTACGTATTTCAACTGATGACGCAAGAGAATTGCAACATCTACATTAAAACCTTAGCTGTTGTAATAGTTATGACATAATACAATGGCACTTCCCTAAATTTCAAGCTGAGAGACTCTAAATTTAGATTTTATTAGTTGAATTGCTAAGTTTACAGAAAAGTTTGAAGGAAGAGTAAAGAGATGAAGTCGCTGCAACAATCTACGATCCCACTTTGTGGTAGAATGGAAATGCTCCTCAGCAGATGGAGCTCCGATCCTTTTTACGTATTTCAACTGATGACGCAAGAGAATTGCAACATCTACATTAAAACCTTAGCTGTTGTAATAGTTATGACATAATACAATGGCACTTCCCTAAATTTCAAGCTGAGAGACTCTAAATTTAGATTTTATTAGTTGAATTGCTAAGTTTACAGAAAAGTTTGAAGGAAGAGTAAAGAGATGAAGTCGCTGCAACAATCTACGATCCCACTTTGTGGTAGAATGGAAATGCTCCTCAGCAGATGGAGCTCCGATCCTTTTTACGTATTTCAACTGATGACGCAAGAGAATTGCAACATCTACATTAAAACCTTAGCTGTTGTAATAGTTATGACATAATACAATGGCACTTCCCTAAATTTCAAGCTGAGAGACTCTTAATTTAGATTTTATTAGTTGAATGCTTTTGAACTATTTATCTGCTATTCGATTCACCACCTTTACTTGTAACCCGACAAGTTGAGGGGGAAAAAAAAGAGAGAGAGAGAGCAAGGGAAGGAGGTGGGGACATACTGCCCACACTTCACTCCTTCCTCTCGCCCTAGAAACCCTAACCCTTATCTCACTGACCAATGAAATAACAAGCAAAATAAGGCCTCTTGTCTCCTACATCTATCCGAATCCTCAACAAAACCCCACAACCTTAATTCTGTGGAACAGAGACACCATACCTCATGAACCTCTTAGCTCTCTTCTTGATTATAATCTTAGCTTAGGGCTTGGAGGGTTACGCGCATTCTCCCGCTTACTCTCTCATAGATCCTTTATTTATGGCCATATATCTATAGATGAAAGTGCCACATTCTCTTCCCAGTTGTGCAGGAGATGGTTAAAACGATATAGCATGACATAGAACCCTCAATCAGAAGTCTTCTCCCCCTGATTTGATTATTTAAATCTCCATAAGTTTGCTCTCTCCACTAAAACCTAATTTGCCTTTTCTCTCATTTCCTTTACTAATCTCCTCTTCGCCTTTTGGCTTTTCATACATTTTCTTTGACTCTTCTTGGAAGGGTCTTTCATCTGTTATATGCGTATAGTTTGATGTTTTGGGGAGGACATTGATGGCTACATAGAGGATTGCTTCTTATGTTCTAATGGATCCAGCAATATCTCATGGTCATGGCCACTCTCTCCCACCTCCCTTCCACTCTGCAAGAGATTTCCAGTTACATCCTCACCAATTCTACCATCTCCAGTCCCGGAACTCTGAGGACCAGGCCCTCATGATGAACCGCAACCCTAAGAGGGATGGGGACGAGAACAGCAGCAACAGCACAGGAGCTGGGACTGGGAGCGAGGGAAAGGAACTGAACCAAGCAGCGATGATGGGAGAGTCATCAGGATCGGGGGAGGTCACGAGGCGGCCCAGGGGGAGGCCTGCTGGGTCCAAGAACAAGCCCAAGCCGCCCATCATAATCACCCGAGACAGCGCCAACGCCCTCCAGACCCATGTGATGGAGGTTGCCGATGGGCAGGATATCATCGATAGTCTTTCGGCCTTTGCAAGGCGGCGCCAGCGGGGCGTCTGCATCTTGAGCGGGACGGGAACAGTTGCTAACATCACCCTTCGGCAGCCCCCGTCGGCCGGGCAAGCGGCGGCCGTGGCACTGCACGGGCGTTTTGAGATCCTATCCCTGGCAGGCTCGTTCCTCCCGCCTCCAGCTCCGCCTGAGGCCACAGGGCTGGCGATATACCTAGCTGGTGGGCAGGGCCAAGTCATAGGTGGAAGTGTTGTCGGGACACTGACAGCCTCGGGCCCGGTCGTGATCATGGCAGCCTCATTCAGTAATGCTGCCTATGAGAGGCTTCCTCTTGAGGACGAGGAGGAGAGCGCAGTGCCGGTGCAAGGAGGAGGAGACCACCTCGGGTCTCCTCCTTCAGTCCCGAACACACAGCAGCAGCTTGTAGGGGATCCAAACGCTCTTCTCTACCACGGGTTGCCACAGAACCTTCTCAACCAACTGCCATCTTCAGGAGCAGGCTACTGGCCAGCCACTCGCCCTCCATTTTGAGAAGAATAAACGAAGCATTTGGCTAACCAGTTACGTGCTCTTCTCTCTCGATCTATCTCTCGATATTTTTTTTTTCACAGCCGTAAATTACGTCACCTTCTTCCATCAGAACATACATTTGATGTACCCATCGTGCCTTTCTTTCTTGGTGGTGAATCTTGAGCTGTTTAGGCTCTTGAAGATTAGTTTCTTGAGAGTGATTTACTTGCCATTTTCTTTTTCTGGGATTGATATTGATGGTGTAAGCTTTACTAGGTCTAATTTGCTTCTATATTTCAAATGATTGAGAAGAGGTTGAAAGAACATACTCAGGATCGATCATCTGTCAAATCTGTTACAGTTCTGAAGTTACATAGATGCCTGTCACATCATAGTTTTGTAACTGCTGCGCGATGGGAAAGGACAGGCATCAAAATGCGAATTTGAGTGGAGGAGAGGCAAAGGACATAGGAAGTGACAATTAAAAGTCTCATCTGTGTGTTGAAATGTGAGCTTCTCTATTTCCAATTCCATGCGGTTTCTGTAAGAAGATGTCTCATGCATCCAGCCGTATCATGAGACAGTATGTTGTAGTTAGGAAATACCTGGTTGTTGCGTACCAATGCAGGATAAACTAGTATGGTTGGTGGTGATTTATCAGATGCTTCTCATTTATGTGTCATACTGCATGATTTATGCGGCAAATAAATCCATTTTTGCAGGTGTTGATGTATATAGTTATATATGTGTATATATATATATGAAGAGAAGGAGAAAGAGTGAAAGGGAGGGGAAGGGGAGGATGGGAGAAGCATGTCAAAGGGCAGTTTCGGTTAATTTTACAACCGTACCATAGGATTTCATTCCCATCCTAACTTCATCATTGACTGTTCTGCTCGTCAATGTCTTTCTAGAATGGTTTAAACGGATTTTTAGTCCCTGACGTGTTCCTTCTTCGATGCTAAGAAACAATGGCAATCTCAACGCTTCTTCTGTCAAAGCTCAGCCCAATAACTTGGAAACCTCACGTTTTAGCTACCAAGATTGAAACGGAAGACTCATTTGAGATTTGAACCTTGCAGTGGTTCAGCTGCATAGTTTCGAATTCAATTACCTTGGAAACTATCTTCTACATGCATCAATAAGGACTTCCTATTTACTTCAAAGTATCTATGTACATTGCTGAAATTCAAATCAGGGATGAACAGAACAGAACGAGATTCAAACTAATAACTTGAGTTTTCCGGACTAATGACTTGCACCTAACACTGATCCTACCAAAGTAATTCGCTTGTGGATGAAGGGCAGGCCTCCTTACCAGAGCTTGGCTGAGCCAAAAAAGTGAATGCCGCATAATTTGGACTGTATTTCTTCCACAGTGCTTCCATCATTTTTTTGCCATTCAGTATTTGATTTTCAGCCACCTGAGTTCAGATCGAAAGGCAGGGCTCGAGGTTAAGGTTTGGCATGCAAGAGTCCTTATGTCTTCTCCGGAACAGTCATGTGAGATTTGAACAAGTCCCCAGAGGGCACCTCCAGCAATCATGTCTCTTTCATTCGCTTCTGAAAGTATATAGAATCTATAGGTCGTCAGTATGACCAACTTATATAAGTTAAGAGAAGGTTTGGAATTCCAACTAAAAGCAGAAGCTGAAGAAATCACCATGTTGTGCAAGGTGACAGAGAGCAAGCTCAATATGACGTCTAACTTGGGAGGCCTCATTACTGGCGTTCTGTACAATCCACGGGAGAACACCATCTTCAATCAGAAGGGACCTTCCCTTTTTCATTCCTGCAATCATCATCCTCGGAGAACTTATGATTAACCAAATTGCTTGGCATTGCATATAATTGATTGTAATGGTAGTGCATCATAAGAAAGTTTTCTCTGTAGTTATCATCTACCTTGAGCAGATGAACTCGACTCGCACTTTGCAAAGTTTGCAATACCACGAGCAACTTGGGCAAGGACGTCGTGATGTCCACACTGAACCATCCCTAATAATGCCCTGACGCCACCTTCACCTCTTAGTTTTGTCTGCAACTTATCTGGGTACCAAATACAACAGCTGTCAGTTCAAATTCATATGTGGTGCACCATCAAAATATGATGCTTTGACCCAATAAAAGAAGCCAAAGCTCTAATACCATTGCCACAAAGGTTTGCGATGGCTCCAGCAACCATTCTCAAAGTTTGAGGATCCTTGGCATTTTCCGCTGTCATCGACAACAGCCGGATTCCCCCTTGAACAATTATAAGCTCCTGATTGGTTTCTGAGAAAGGAAAATGCTATAAAATGAGAATGAATGAAAGAAGGGGTGAGTGTGGGACAGAGACTCGACAAGAATGGCAAAAGAAAAAGCTTAACCATTCATTGCAAGATTGGCAATTGCACCAGCAGCAACTCTGTGAACAGTCTCATCTTCCGATCTTCCAAGTAGCACTAGCAGGGAGTTAAGCCCACCAGCTTCTACAATCTTCTGCTGATTAGCTTCTGCACATCACATACTAGAGTTGAAGTACTGATGACTCATCTATCTCAAAAGTACGTTGGTCTCTAACCATGGCCTGTGGAAACTCTATAAACATGAAAGACTCCACAAAATCATGAAGCAGAGTGTTACTTAGAATGCAACAGTATGGATATTCTCCTAATGAGACCAACATCACACAATTAGAACTCAGAAAGTCCTTGAAGATTTTCTACATACAACTGAACTATCCTATTTTCTTTAGCGTAGGTAATTGTGGAGCTTATTTTTAAATATCACATGCACTTAGCCTGGCAACGATAAATATTTGAAAAAGATCCAGGGGGTTCCCCCAGTACAAATATTTGGCACCATTTCAGATAAAAATCAGGTTACGGAGAATCATGCCAAAAAAAAATTGATAAGATAAGATGAATGGAAATTCATAGGATTAGGAGCACATCAAGTGAGTATGTTTCCAATTGGAAAAGATAATAACATGCTACATAATATATATATATATGTATGTATAGAGGAAAAACAAATTGAATATATGCTGGATTTGCAGGTATTTTAGTAAAGAGTAAAACTAGCACCTTCAGCAGCCAAGTTTGCCACCACCTTCACCGCATGAATTCTTATATCAGTATCTTCTGCTTCTAGCAGTGACAGGATCTTATACAAACCCACTATAAGAATCACAGAACAAATAAAGAGATAACATAGGGTTGATCTGACGAACTGAACATGCAACATAAAAGTTAAACTGGTAATTTATTTGCTTTCCGCTGCAAGCTACTTACTCTGTTCAAACATCTTGGCCATTGGAGTCTTCTCATCATTTACTGAATTGCTGAGATGTTTATTCTTCACCTGTGATATGAGTGAGTCCAAACCACTATGGTGGCCGTTGATTGCTCCGCCCCTGTCAAGTTTCCTTCTTGTCTGCATGGATATATTTATGAGTGCTCGACAAGATACGTCAGGCTTTATGTTCAGCATTCAGAATTACCCTTGCGAAAAAACATATAATTCGCTGCCACTGCTTTGCTACTTTTATTTGCGCAAAACTCAGGCTATACACCTCAACTCTTCAGGAATGAGTCTGAAGATTTTCCTTTTCCAGTCCAAGTTCGTTGGAGCACACAAAAGATGGAAAATTTATATCCTTAGACTAGAAGTTGCATTTTGGGGATAAGGGTAAAATATTAAACTGAATTGCCCCTTATGCCGAGTATCTCATCATACTAACCCACAGATGAATACTACTGATTTAGAATAATGTACCTCGTCAGTATCAAAGCTTAATTGCAATAGCTGGCTCTGCAATACTGCTATTTCCCCTTCTAGTATCTCCTTCTGCCTTGATTCATCCTCAAGCACCTTACGAAGCTTTAAAATCTCATTATTTCCATTTGACTGGAAAAGAAAATTAGCATAAGTTTTGATATTCTTTATAAGGCTGTGCTGAAGAGCAAAACCACTTCAGAATTGCAACCAGACCTCCAATAATTTTGATTGAGATAATTGACTTTTAAGATTCCTGATTTCCCTTTCTGCTGTCCTCTTAAGAGAAGTCTCTCTTTCTAGCAATTTTTTCAGAGTAGCAACTTCCTGGAGAGCAGATGCCCAAGAGACATATGAACTTGAAAGAAATAAGAGGATCTGTTGAGCTCTACTTCGAAACAACAGGCATTGCTTCAAATAATGGGCAATAGCAATCAAAATTAGTAATAAAAAAGTATAATGCCGAAAAAGAGAAAGGGAAAAACAATATGCCAGTGAAATTAATGAATTATGCAATCCATACAAAAGGAATGAAATGCAAGTAGAAATAATGCAAAAGAATTTACACGTGCATCATTTCCTCTGTATCTGCACCCAGTGAAACTAAGAGGAAAACCCAATGAGAATACATAACAGAGATAGCAACACTTTCAGAAAAGAGGATTCCTGATCCTTGAACTTACATGAGAAGACACATCATTGTCTGTGGGGGTAACTTTTCCATTGCCATGCTTTTGTTGGTTTATACTAAGCAACTGCTCCTCAAGCTTCTTTATAGATTCCATAAAGTCTTTCTGATACTTCAATCTTTCCATCTGTCAAAGATTAACATCAAGGTTTTCTGGAGCTACTAAATCCAACTCAAAGAAATGCATGATAAGTCAGAATAAATGAGCATACCTCCAGTGCATCTGCATACTTGGTTTCAACCTCAGATATCTGCCTTTGTGCTTCCCCGTTAATTCCCTCAATTTCATCCTCGAAAGCTTTCTTTTGTCTCTCATTCTCTGCAATGAGCTTGTCAAGCTGGATTTCTAGCCTCCAGGACAAACTTTTGTAATCAAATTCTTCCTTCAGTTTCAACATATTCTCCACCTTCATAGCCTAAAGAAAACAAAGCATCAGCATCCTCAAAGTAGTGAAATAACAACTGCAATGTAGAATAAATTATGGTTGCAATCTTAGTGTAGCAATCCACTAGAATGAACGATAACACACCCAGGCAAGCACAAAGATCCTCAAGAAGAGAAACAAGGATGCAGTGGGAACATTTTTTGAATATGAAATCATGATAACAGCTCCTGAGCCAATAAGACCCACCCTCTGCCCAAACATTATGGTACTTGTGGTCTCTCCTCTGTAACGTGGGGAAGGACCAATAGTTATAAGCAATGAAGTTCTGGCCGTGCCTGTTAAATATTGACAACAACATTAGGTAACTAATACAACAATCTGTAGTAAAGGAATGCAACATCATTATTGTTGAAAATCATTTAAGAGAGTTTTTGAAGAACTAAATACTGCTTATATGAGGAGAAAAGGAGGCAAACAGAAAATTTTTACTCTCTCCTGAATTCTTACATGCTTGACAGAAAAATTTCAACAGCTAGAGAATTGAAAATGAACTGTGGAATAAAAGGAATACTGACTGCATTTTACCTCCAAAGGAATCCCGAAGCAATCTGGTCAGTTTTGAATCACGAACTGGGACATGCGCATGATTCTCTGCCAGAGCATTTATGCACTTCCCCAGTGCACTCAAAGAAAGGTTGATAGATTTGGCTTCCTCAAGAGTGTGTCCCTCGCTGCCTGCGCCACATGAAATACACAGATTAGAAGCCAAAGTAGTTCAAATTAACTCCATTTCATGCATAGTATACTCCAACACCAAAAGATTCCAAGATAATGAACTCTCATTGCATGATTTCAGAGACATGCCTAACTTGTCCATACGTTCTGAACCTGCAAGATCTACAACAACCAGCTTCCCTTTCCGAACAATTGGAGGTCTTATACCTTTAGATGTATGGGAGTTGCTGCTACTATTTATGCTTGAAACAACTGAATCTTTGACGGATCTTCTGACATGTACCTGTGCCATTTCAGATTGCACTTTTAATGCTACCAAAACTTTTTAAAACTACAATATAAATGTCAAGTAACTCTAAGAACACTTCAAATGCAAAAATCAACAAAAAGAATTCCATTTCCTCACCATCAGAATGGCATGGCTACGGGAGGATTCAGTATTCAACTCTGTATTTTTAGCAAAACGACGGGCTTCACCTAACCTTAGGAGCCCCACAAAACTCTTTTGGTCCCTTATCTCAAATGAGCTTGCTCCTGGTAGGGAAACATCTCCGGTTTTGGGGTCTTCCACAATAGATATATTGTCACTAGAAGGATCTAGGAGGTCTTGTATGGTCTCCATATAAAGCTGTGGAAATATTGTAAGTGAAACAGAACGGAAAATTCCTACTTGAAACAATGATTCTAATGGTTTTCTACAAATGTAATCTTTTCAATAAAATATGGCAAACAGTTGCTTGCTGGAGACACTTTATGCAGGAGTGTCTCAGAAAATGAGTTCATTTCTTCTAAAGACAAAACAAATGATATATATTTCCCCACATAATGGAAACAGAAAGCGAGCATGATCTTTTCTATATAAATAAACAGATGGAAGTGTTTCTTCATTTTTGAATGTTTGACCACTATCTCAATTTCTCATATGAAGAGAAAAAGGTCTTCGCAAAAATCTAGTACAACATCCATCATCGAAGTTGGATCAGCTGGCAATAAAATTGTAGTTACATTCTTGGCTTAAGTCAACAACTGACATAATAGAAACTTACCTGAAGATACGAGACACAGACAGAATCAGACTTTAGTGAGACATCAGCTAATATATCCTCCATGGCACGCACTATAATCCCTCGAGCTGCTGGATCCTCCTCTCCAAGTTGCCCAAGAGTGTAAGTTTTACCAGTACCAGTCTGTCCATATGCCATAACAGTTCCGTTGTAGCCCTCCAAAACACTCTGGCAGAGAATTAAAACTATGTATCATTAGATATGCGGCACAACAAAATAAACTCTCAGAGTCTTCGGCACACATGAATAAATGAAAGGCAGCATCACCAATTGAGGGAATCGATTGCTTGCTTATTATCGATGTAAAAATCTTATCTACAATGCTTCAAGTTCCAAAAAAGTGCAATATCATATAAGATAAATTGTTCCAGAGTATACCTCGATAACAGGCTTTGCCACGACCTCATATACACGTTTCTGGGAAGCAGCATCAGTGAAAACTTCATCAAACTCATAGGTATCCAAGTCCCAGTTATTCTTCCGAAGTTTCAACCTTTTTATCTGAAATACATTAAATTCTTCTAGTACTGTATAAGAAAACATCAGGGGGAAAAAATGATTTTGACTTTTAATTTGTTGTGTGAATTCTTGGGAGGTTAATTACGTGCAGATACCTCGGGCTGTAATTCAACACAATCTCCAGAATCAGCATCTGCCACCAATTCCTCGGCATTGCTTGGCCGCAATCTCACAGCTACTCGAACTCTCCCAGGAACTGCATTTAAGCATACAAAACTTATTGGTTCTGAAAATCTAAATGAAACTTTGAATGAAGCAACACTGTTCAAGGACATTTCAGAGCCGTTACTTGGGAAGAGCGTTTTCAAAACTAACCTATCATTCAAGGGCTAAAAGCCAGGAACAAATTGCTGGGGGGGAAAGGGGATTGATCATCTCTAAACTAATGAAAAAGAATTATTTGCTCTGGAACCGCTGTGTTTTCTAGAAAATGCAACCTTTGCATATACATCAAAATGGAAGCCTTGAAAAGACAAAAATTGCTTCGAGTATTCTGCCCTGCAGCACTTCCTCATCCCAAGTAAACTACCCATACACCAGGTAACCTTAGCTGCCTAATTCCTCTATCAAGTAAACCATCCATACTCGTATAGAAAAAGGAGTGATTATACATTGAAATTCTTTCAAAGTCATGTTATAATTAGAAATAAATTCTATAGATAAAATTAACGCTATGATCTAAAACGAAAAACCTGTACCCGTCATTCGGGTGCGCAAAGTTCATCCGTGCGACACAATTCCTTCTCTTTTAGATGTATGAAAATTGCATCAGATATGACTCTATTACACTCGTAATCGGTCCTACAGAAGGCTTCCATATAAAGGTACTAAATTGATATTGCGTAAGAATGAAATACAAAACCGGGTGCAGTGGAAGTCGTGGTTGGCTGATCAATGCAATTACAGAATTTGACTTGCAAAGCAAGCCTTCAAATGCTTGAGGTAAGTATTTGTTGTATAGTACTTCTAATTGGCAAACAACAACAACAGATCAACACTTCCACAGTTTCTTTTATCTGAAGTAACTTCTTTTCAAGGGAAAAATAGGACCCAAAAATGAAAAAAAAAAAAAGGAGGAAGAAACTAACACGGTGATTGAAACAGCAAAGGGAAAGAGCCATCAGAGGCACTACAGAGAATTAAGAACTGTCAAGCATCAAGACATTAAAGCTGACAGTCAGCTTCCCACCTCTACCAGGATCTCCGTCACCCAACGAGTTTCAGAAGGTAGCGGAGAAGCTGAAGGGAGCAAATCATAGCTCGCAAAGAGCTTCGGAGAAGCTGGAGTTGAACCCAAATTAAGCGAATTACCAGTCAACAGCATAAAGAACCCGGAGTCAACTACTTGCCTCCACTGTGGTCCTTTGAAGACCCGCCACCAAGCCCAGCAGGGCTGCTCTTCCGAGTGCCTGGGCCCCGCGAAGTCTTGGCCTTTAGAGAGGATTTCGGGTTCTGGTTCACGGAGAGCGGCCTGCCGCTGCTGTCGACTCTGGGCAAGCTACGTTGAACTCCATTCCTGTAGTTACTCCCAGCGGCGGCCATGTGGGAACGCGACTGCCCCGGCTCTTACTGCATGCAGGTAGGAAGAAAGGACTGCGATGGCGAGTGAAGAAACCGTCCGCTCGGCTCCGAGAAAGGAAATGGAGTTCTAAGTTTTTCTTTAGAGGAGTTCGTTAGGGAATGAGAAAGAACGAAGATGGTCGGAGGGGGGAGCGTCGAAGTTGAATAAAAGCTTCCAATTTTTACTGTTCATGGACTGCACCACCCATACCAGACCCGACTAGAGAGAGGTAACTAAAACTAACTCTGTCAATTTTGTCAAAATTTTAACTCTTAATTTTCAGGTTGGAGTTGATGTAATTATAATAAATATTAATTTTTTAATTATTTGAAACTGATTTTGTGGCTTTAGAACCTGACAGGCAACGTTGACTTAGAAATAGGAAGGGACGGTCCATTGGGGGGAAAACAATAATCGATTGGGTCGTCGTAGGATGATCGATATATGACACATTTTAATGTGTCGTGACAAACCCTAGCAACATGCACCGAACACAGTAGGACGTGCCTCATGCAGTTTCCATCTGATCTTGATCTCAGACAGAAGGCCGAGAAGGCATATCACATGCAATTTCTGTCACTAAACAGCTCCGACATATGCTAGTATGCTGGAAGTGCCCATGATGTTTGACCAGGCATACTGACGACGCGTGCACGTGTGATAGATACTCGATTCTCTAGCCCGAAGCGCTTGCATGTTTGTTGGGATTCCAATTTTGTTCCTGGTATATATGATTCCCAGGATGTACCAAATAAATGACCACTTGCATTGGGGTTTTGGGCATATGGTTGTCATCATATGTAAAAGCAATGTTACGATTTCATTTATAGATCATTCGGCCAGTTATGGATAAGAAGAGTGTGCGCATGATACGAGAAGTTTGTGAGAGTTTCTGGAGATGGGAAGAGGCAAATGTGGGCATAGAGTGAATACATGAATTAAAGTCACTTAAGAAAAAAAATGGAGTAATACAAATTAAAATAGTTCGAAGTTTGAAGGAGAGCCACGAGGAGCATTTTAGGTCCATGAACATTTGAAATATCATAGCATATATGATCATGAGAAAATCATCTGCTGCCCATACTGGGCAATGCCATCAGAAGGGGGCACTTGAGGATTGAGAATTGCAATCATGCTCGCACACAAATATGTCCATATAATAATAATGATGATGATAATAAGTATATGCAAAGAGGGAAGGAAAAAGGAACATTTTTGTGGTATTTAATACTTCGTCAGTGATTCAACTGTGTCGATAAAAGCTTAATTTAACATGTGAGCCCGGCAAAGAGCGTTCACCCACGACGCAGTTTCCTCTCCATCTACATATATCATACAGTTCACTGGCTGGTCGACGACAGAAGTGGCGCGGATGTGTAGTTTTGGCAGTTTCGTATGCAACATGTAGCGAAGCCATCCTGTGAAGGTTGATGTAGGAGAAAGGAAAAGGCGAATGATCATTAAAAAAAAAACGAATGCCCCCTCAATTACAAGTCAAATCATCAGCTTGTGAAGAGCCCGATTGAACACAAGCCTTGATGGACAACTCCTCCTTATCGACCGTGGTGCGATCCTCCTGTAAGTATTCGCAAGAGGTTACAAAGCAGGCACCTAATTTAAGAGGCGTCGATGATATATATATATGTAACATATCAGCTTGCGGTGCTTTTGCTTTTCTCCACTGCGGTTGGCAAGTCACACTGATCATACTGAATGGATTCACTCGACCGCCCAAGACATTGATCCGATGCCTCTGTCGTCAACGCTCATAGCTAAGAATATCGGAATTGCATTGGAAGAGATTGTGTGTATTCAAGGGCTCGTTCGGTGGCGCTAATAGGAATCATTTCTCGTGGGCTCCAACACAATCCAAACTCGACAGAAAGTGGGCAGAGGGAAAGGGGCGGTGGCTTTAATAATTCAAACTCTCTTCTTTTCTTCTACCTTGTTTTTCTTCACTTCTGCATTTGACTCAGACCCGTCAACAAAAAGTTGCAGCAGTTTTCAGGACTTGGGATATGGCCGTGTGGACCTCCTCCATGATGAATTTGCCCCTTTGGCACCGCTCGATCAGTCGACAGCACAGAGAACAAAGATTTTCCCACAATTATCCACAACGTGTTCGAACCCATGTGCATACACAGGATGCCCGTGAGCAAGAATGCATCCGCGATATGCCCAACTTACTATTAAATGAGAACTGAAGCGTGAGCCTATTTCATCCTGAACATACACTGATCACATCGGACCAACAGGGAAATGCACCGTCGTCAAGCTCATATTTCATCACCTAAGCTTCATGGCCTCTTCCCCTCTCGACCTTTTCCGACTCTATCACTGACGAAGAAGTACGTGCATATCTAAAAAGGGTGGTAATCTCAGTTCTCGATGACTGGCTGCATAAATAGTACTGTGAGGTCCCAACTGCGGCGAGCACATGCACCATTTTGGTGCCCCAACATTTTCCACGATTTCGGCTTGGGGCCCATCAAGAAGAAAAATGATAGACTTGGTATTACATGATGTGACAATACGGCATGCCGGCCCCTCATCATTCTTCGACACACGGGAGGAGTCAGCCTTATCAGTGGTAATGTGACAAAGATTATACTCAACTCAATAAGCTCACTTCTTAAATCGATCAATTATTTATACGAGGTAGTGTTGTTAAAAGAGCAATTCATGCCGATTCAAAACGGGCTTGAAATCGTTTGGCCCGGTTGCAATTTGGCTCGTTTGCTTAACATGTTGCTCTAGTTATGGGTCACAGTTCAGGTATATATGAATCGGTTCAAGACCGTTTATAAGCTAGTTGATTAACGGTTCGGGTTGGTTTGACCCATGAACAATCAATCATTTTTTTAAAATTATTTCAAATGAATATTTTAAAAAAGAATTTAATTGATCCAACAAAATTCGACTGTTAATTTGTAGGATTTTGGTAGTTAAGGCTAGTTTTTCAACAGTTCCAAGCCAGTTTTTAAATAGTTTTGTGCCAATTCCGAGCTATTTCAGTGAAGTAATAGTTTGAGCCGGTTACAATTCAACAAGTCTATATTTTTGAACCGACCCGTAACCGTCCCTCAACCCAATAAGATTGATTATGGGCTGGGTTAGGGTCAGTTCGGATCCAGCCCGACTCGTTTAACATCTCTAATACCGGTTACGGAATTTGAAATCTGAGCATGGACATCACGTGTAAAACTTTTTGGGACGAATGTTTTTGCCGACCATCCTAAAAGGTTTAGGCTGTATATATATGAATGGATGGAGTTTGAGTACTTTGCTGAATTATCAAGGAAAACGAAGGGAGCATAACGTGATTTATTGTAAATAGAGGACTAGGTTGCGAATTCCGGAAGCGCATAGTGATCGGCCGATTTGTAAGATTAGCCCAGTGGGCCAGTGGATCTTGGGCTTATACTTGGGCTTGTCGAGGCTCCTTATCAGGCCCCCTTTAGAAACACTAATGATGCTGGGAGGCCTATTGAGGATGGCAATTCCTGCGACTTTGTCGCACCCTTTCATCAAAGTTAATGTCTTCATTTTTTTTTTGTATCTTCAGGTACATAAGTGATAGGGTTGCTCATAGTTTGGTTCGGTTTTTCAAACCGAAATAAATTTTGTCGAACCGTTAAAGTGGTTTAGTTCAGTTTGAGTACATACCCCTGAATTATAATCATTATATAATTATCGAATCGAATTATTTCGAACTGATTATAACCATTTTTAAAAAAATAATTAAAAATTTACAAATTGAATACAAATCAAACCAAAGCCAAACAAAGATTGCATTAAAACACAAGAAAATAAAAAAATCATAAGAAAATATTAAAATCATTAAATTTTCAATCAAAAATAAAATTAAATATACAATATTAAGATAAATAGATCTATTTCGAACAAAATTTAGTGTAAAGTGATAGAAAATATGCTATATAATGGTAAAATAACATATATCTAACTATTTTTAATCTTTTAAAAATATTTATATTTTATTTATAATATCTTAAATATTATTTGAATTTAGTAATTAACTAAACTGTTTTACTTAAAAAATAGAAGGTATTTTACGAGAATCGGTTCGTTTCAAACCGGTTTTTCCGGTTTGGTTCGGTTATCGGGTTCTTTATGAGCAACCCTACATGTACAGTGCCTAAACTGACCAGACTAGAGGCCACGAGACCGACCAACCGACTCTCCCATGAAGAGAGAAATTTTCTCCCCTCAAGAAAACCGAGCAGGTATTATCCAAAGGCACGGTCTTCAACACAGAAAGACGTCCGTCAACGAATGTGCTGGATTTTCCGGCGAAGAGATGATGTAACTGATCTAGAGCCCGATGTCAGGAAGGGGACAGCTGTGTTGATACAGTCAATTTGAGCCCCAGTTGTTTCTTGTCCGGATCTGATCTTGGATCTGTCTCACCTTGGAGGGCAGCCGTTCATGGCGAAGCAGTCCAACATCGTCTTCCTCGAGGAGTGGCTGAGGACTAGCAGCGGCGCGGCCGCCAAGAACCCTTCTCCTTCATCCGCCCGGGAAATCATCCAGGCGTGGTCGGACCTCAGGGATTCTCTCCGTCACCAATCCTTCAGCTCCCACCATCTACACTCCCTCGAGGTCCTCGTAGGCTCCCAGTTCTCCCTCCACGTGGCCGACCCCCAGGCCAAGCTCCTTATCTCCCTTCTCTCCTCTCCAGGCCTCTCTCTCCATCGAGAATCCTTCCCTCTCCTTCTCCGTCTTCTGTACATCTGGGTCAGAAAATCTTTCACACCATCCACTGCGATTCTTGATTCTGCTGTTGAGGCTGTTCTCTCTGGGGCTCTCGGTGATTGCAGGACAGACCCTCTGCTGTTCTCGGAGGCTGTTCTCCTTCTGGGCGCCTTCTGTTTCGCCCCTGCTGTGTCCCAGAAGTCAAAAGATGCCTCCTTGAAGTGCCTTGTCAGGGTTTTACATGAGTGTTGCCCGTTTCCACCAATGAATTCTACTGAAATTATTGTTCCAAATGTTCTTGCGGGAGTTGGTTATGTTTTATCTTCTCATGTGAGTGTACGTAATTATGAGATTTTGGACTTCTTATTTGAAGTTTGGGGGCATAAAGGTGGGCCTCGTGAAAGTGTTTCTCATGGATTAATGGTTCTGCATTTGATCGAGTGGGTTGTCTCTGGACATATAGCCTCTCGTTCTTTCGAGAGAATCAGGCTGTTCTCGAGAAGAATTTTGGATGCTCCTAACGTAAAGTTCGTCCCTTTTGCTGTTCTAATGGCTGCTGCTGGAGTATTAAGAGTTTGCAGTAGGATTCCATCAAACGGGCCAGGGCTAGAATTGCTCTCCCAGCTAAGAGTTTCTGCCGAGAATAGGGTAGAATCTGTGTCCTTGGAGCTAATTTCTAGGACAGAGAATTTTAGCAGTGTAGCAACTGATGGAGATAGACTTCTTTTACAGTGTCTATCAATAGCATTAGCCCGATGTGGCTTTGTATCTCCTCATCCCGCTTTACTGCTCTGCCTTGCTTCGGCATTGTTAGTTGAGATCTTCCCTTTGAGACGCATATACCCAAAGGTGCTCGGACATTCTCTCAGCAGTTCTGCTAAGCCACTACATGATGAAGTTAGAGAACACCTAGACAGCATTCTTTTTAAGGAAGCAGGCACCATAGCAGGCATTTTCTGCAACCAGTATGTGTCCATAGAAGAAGAGAATAGAAGCAAAGTAGAGAGTTCTGTATGGAATTATTGTCAAGATGTATACTTGGGTCACCGTCCCATGGCTCTGGTCCTTCGTGGCCACAATGATAATCTGCTTGCAGATTTGGAGAAAATTGCAGAGCCCGCTTTTCTTATGGTGGTGGTCTTCTTATTATCTGTAACAAAGCAAAAATTGAACCCTAAGTACTCTGAGGAGGCTCGGAGGGAGGTCTCACTACAGATATTGGTAGCATTTTCATGTGTGGAATATTTCAGGAGAATGCGGTTGGCTGAGTACATGGATACGATAAGAGCAGTTGTTGCAAGTATTCAAGAAAATGAAACCACCTGCATATCTTTTGTGGAGTCGATACCTTCCTATGTTGACTTGACGAAGGGGCAAGGTTTGTTTCCGTCTATTCTGATGATTCTGTTGTTGCCTTCCATATAAGCATTATAAATAATTGGAAATCTTGGATTTGGTGCAACAGAGTGTTTGCTTTCTCGAGGAATGGAATATAATTGGTCCAAGGATGGTGTGCAAACTGCTCGTGTTTTGTTTTACCTACGGGTCATTCCTACCTTCATTGAGAGGTTACCAAGCGATGTCTTTCGGGATTGTGTTGCTCCAACTATGTTCCTGTATGTGTTGAATTGTCATCCCTTTGAGCTGTCTGACCATTTAAAACATCAGACCATTTAACTCTTCTTTTTCTTATGGATGTTCAATTAGATACATGGGGCATCCTAACACAAAAGTTGCTCAAGCTTCACATTCTCTATTTGCTGCCTTCTTATCCTCTGGTAAGGATTCTTTTGAGGATAAACAAGCTTCATTGAAGGAGCAATTCTCATACTATTACATGCAGAGATCTTTAGAGGTACTTTGAGATCGAAAACCCAGTGAAGAGAAGTCCATCTCTGCTCCCAAAACATTTAATAGATTACAATCTTCCTTTTCCAGGTATTTCCTGATATTACTCCCTTTGAGGGTCTGGCTTCGGGAGTTGGTGCCCTTGTTCGGCATCTTCCTGCAGGTAGTGCTGCCATATTCTACTGCATTCACAGCCTTGCTGAGAAGTCCAACACACTTTGTGGCGCGGTGCTCTCTCATGGAGAACTTGATACATGGAAGAGTTTGCAGGGGGAGAACGAGCCTTGCAAAAAGATCCTTGACTTGCTTCTCCGGCTTCTATCACTGAGTGATATCCAAGTGAGTTGGTGCTCATGTGAGAGACTCGGGAATTAGGATGATGTGCTTAAGAGACGAAATTTTAATTCTGGTTGCAAACTATGCTAAATTTCCAAAAAGTTTATGTATGTATGGGTATCTTTGCTACGTTATACTAGATAAACGCTTTAGGTGCCTTGTCACGCCAAGCTGAAAATTTTTGGGAAATCAGTGTCTAATTTGGTATTAAGAGAAAGGTTTTCAGTCTTGGTAATTCATAAAACCCTATTCTGGCTAATTGTCTATTTCCTTTCTATGCTATTTGAATTCTATCTATATCATCAATCCTGACATGGGCATGAGTGTAATCCCTACTTTTGCTTGCTTAATTCAGGTGTAATTGATTTCTTCGAGCTTTTTATAGACAACACACAAAAATACTGAACTCTTATCTCCTCTCTAATTGCGGAGCTCGTTTAAATGAATGCTGCAGGTATTACCTCACTTGATGAAGTTGGTGGCACAGCTGATGGTTCAGTTACCCAAAAATGCCCAGAACATGTTCCTCAATGACTTGTATTCACAGGTTGCAGGCTCTGATGATGTTACTCGCAAACCCACATTGGTTTCATGGCTTCAGTCACTATCTTACCTGTGCTCTCGGAGCTCTAACAGAACCTCTGAGCAAGCGGCTTCTTCCTCCTCCTCTGTGACTGACCTGTTGAGATATGCTCGGCTCTGATGAGTTTGGGGTGCCCTTTACAAGTTTTGGTTTTCTCCTATTTCGCTGAACCATATTTGGGCCCACGATTGGCCTCATCAGTTCAGGAACGACAGACAAAAACTACCTGATCAATATCAGGAAACCAGCAGAGGAAATGTGGGTTTGAAATCTGGAAGAATGGATGAATGCTGCTAAATGCTTCTCGGTCTCTACTCTGTGAGCCGAGGGAGGAAGGCTCTTGAACCGACTAAATTAACTGGAGATTCTGTAAGTTCATTGGCTTGCTTCTGCGCTCGGAATGACTCTATCCAGCTTATGTAATCATACATTTGGTGCTGGTTATGATCTCGGGAGAATGGACAACAGCGGACATCAGGATGTTCGGCTACTACTCTTGTCCTCCTCTGCGGAGAGGGGTGAAGCAACGGGTTCCATGGAATTGCCATTACATCCAAAAATACGAGGGTTTGCTCTGTTCGGAAACCGCAGTCTGTTTTACATGTTCTGAGTACCACGTGTGAAAGACTTTTTTACAGTATCCTTTGGAGCCCTAATTGTGGGATATTCGACCGATGCATAGGTGTCTGCGACTAAGATTCCCATTCCTGTGAACGCTCTGTACTCTCCCCTTATCTGGCTGTTTTTGGTGTCAGAAAGATACTCCTTCGGAATATTCTCGAATGTTCCCTTTGAATGAATGACTGACCAGTTAAGTTCGTATGTAAATTGAGAGCAACAATGTCATCCGGTTATTTTCATTTTCGTTTACTCTCTCCTTAGCCCCTACACGTGTTCCGGCACAGTTGATAGTTGCATGGGCCATCTTGATCCTAGGCTCGATCACTCTGGACCTCTGGTGTTCCTGGTTGCCTCATATTTTGTGGGGTTGTCGGGAAAAGGGGCCATTTGGGAAGATACGGGAAGTAGAAGGGATGATTACGTAATTGGTGGAACTTTCTGAAAGCGATCTCCGCTCACAGAATCCAGAGGGAGTACGATGAACAGACGTGGACACCTTCGTGCCCATCGCTACTTCTTTCTCACCATATCCATATCTTTTCTGCTCGAAGGGAGTTGTGGACTCTCGTCTTTCTTTCTTTCGGTCAGTCTTGATCATTAAAAGATAAAATCTCCCAATTACAATATTCTCCATTTACCGCTACCGAATACTGATCTCATTTAAGAAAGGGACATCAGCCACCTCGATGATTCGTTACTATATCTCTATCTCGTCCATGCATCCTTGTGCTCAGACCTATTCCCTAACCTTACGTTTAGAAGTAGAGAGCTAGTGAGCGAGAGTGCGAGAGGTCTCTCCTCCTTCATTGTAGAGAAATATTTCTGAACTTCGGAAGATAGAGGTTATCGGGCTGAGAAGCCATGGCTCAAGCCATGTTGGTGATGCCCGGCATTTCTGGGCACTCTGTGGATGACAAGACAGACGGTCTGCTTCACTTTCTGATCCAACGCCTGAGTCCCAGGCCTTCCCTTCCTAGTATTCTTCGCCGTCCCTTGTCATCTCCGACTGTCGCTCTCTTCAAGTTGAAAACCAAAGCTCCTTCGGCGAAGAAGGTGGATAACTGCTTATCTATACGTAGTCTATACATGGAGAACCGTTTCTACAGTGTTGTGGTTCAGTACAGATTGTCATAGAAGTTTTTTTTTTTTTCTCGGACGACTGTTATTCACTGTGTTGTTGGTCTAGATTAAGTCGTGTTAGACTCGTTTCTTTATCATGTCAAGTTCTCGTTAGAATTCGGTGTGTCTGCACTCTGCAGGTATCAAAGCCCAAATTGAAGGTAGAAGATGGTTTATTTGGCACTTTGGGAGGCATCGGCTTCACGAAGGAGAACGAGCTCTTTGTTAGTCGGGTTGCTATGATCGGCTTTGCTGTGAGTGCTCTAAAACATCTACCGATCATGAATAAATCTCTCCGTGTCTTTCAGATAATGAAACACAGATCTTCCATTGAGACGAGAAATGAACTCCTGCAGTTACTAAGTGGCATTGTTTACTAGGCTTCGTTGCTAGGAGAAGCAATTACGGGGAAGGGAATCCTCGCACAGCGGAACCTCGAGACGGGGATCCCAATGTACGAGGCCGAGCCTCTCCTCCTCTTCTTTATCCTCTTCACATTGCTCGGAGCCATCGGAGTGCTAGGCGACCAGGGCAAGTTCGTGGACAACCCTCCCACACTGGCCTCAAGGGGGCCGTTATCCACAAAACCCACCCCCCAACACCGCCCCCCCGCCCCTTGGGAAGGGCTTCAGGTCTGCCATCGGCCTCAAGGAAGGAGGTAAATTTAACAGTTGTCTTAACCTCTACTTCCTCGAGTTTCTGTTCCATTTCAGTTTGGCCCTCTTAGCTTCAGTTGTATCACTGTATTAGAAGATATTAGGGTCTAACTTTTGATCTTTATCACTCCCGCTTCTTTGTAACTTATACGAATATAGAGACACTGCTGCCTAATTGTTAGCGACAACTGATCTTGTATTTCGGGTTGTATGAAAAGGTCCGCCGTTCAGGTTTACCAAGGCGAACGAACTCTTCTTGGGAAGGTTGGCCCAGCTAGGTTTCGCTTTCTCGCTGACAGGAGAAATCATCACCGGCAAGGGAGCGCTCGCCCAGCTCAACATCGAGACTGGCATCCCCATCAACGAGATCGAACCGCTCGTGCTCTTCAACGTCCTCTTCTTCTTCGTTGCAGCAATAAATCCCGGAACTGGGAAATTTGTCACTGATGAGGAAGATGATGAATAGAGATACTGGCGTACTCAGATGCACCCGTGGTTACCGGCAAGCTCTTCGAATTGTAACCATCATGCTAGAGTTGAGTTCTGGAGACCGAGTTGAATTAATCACAGTTGGACGATTGGGTCCTCTCAGGTGCAGTTCGTCCTCGATCTTCATCCCAACTACCTCTCTGCGAGGCTGCTACTGAATCGATTACGATCCTTACGGACGGGAAGAACGAACGGTGGACAAAAATATATATTTGCCTCTCGCCTGGTCATCGAAGTACACCTGTTTTCACCAATGGCCGGTGAGGGTGTCTTGCACCGGACAATGGGACTGGAGCGGATTCGCTCACCACGAATAACCTCCGGGCTGAATCGGATCCAGCTGCAGATGATGATGAGTTAGTTACTCATGGCTCGGTTCTTAGCAATAGCTGACAGATGCAATGATCAACTGGGTCTGATCATGAGCCATCGCAAGTTTTCTTGGCAGACAGCACGAGATTAAAGTTTATAAAATCGAATTGTCGATTTTCATCCCGCAGGTGAAAACTGCAAGATTGTCATCATGGGTTCCATTTTACCTTTTAGTACCTGGATCATACAAACGAAACTATGGCAAATGAAGATGCACTGAGACCACTGTTGCTGTATTTTACTAGGCTGTTCCTTCAGAACAAATCAAAATAGTATAAAGAAATTATGCACGTGGTCTTTTTGTTTTTTAATGTATAGTCAAATGCTTACAACGTTGGCTATCACGAGGCCGCCATCATACGGATTCAATGGAAGTTCTAAGTCAATGCAGAAAAAAAAAGAGGAAGGTCAAGTCAATGCCCGATATTACTCCACTCGAAACGGCAACCATTGACTGGCTACCTCTTGTTTTTTGGAAATTATGAATTGGTAATACCTAATTTTTAAGTTAATAATAATATTAAATATACCGTATACTAACTTTCAAGTAGTTTACATTTAATTAATTCCTCCATCCAAAGCTACCTTTTCCTAAAGATTTTGGCTTTAAATTAGGCTTGTTAATCCATCAAGATTAACCTAAAAATTATATGTTGACCCGAATTAAGATAAAAAAGTTTAAAAATAAAATAATTTAATATTTTAAAATAAATTTTTATTTGATATAATCTATTAATTAATTTAAATATTATGTTAATTTTAAAAAAATAAAATATAATTAATTATTTTAAAAATTATAATTTCTTTTTTTATTGTAAATATTTTTTTTTAAAACTTGCATGATTTGACTTATTTTGGACAGCCCGAAAATACCGGATCATATACGGTTTTTTCAAACTACGCCCATTCTGTATTTTCGGACTTATCGGTTAGGTTTTGATATGTCTACTTTAAATTGAAAGGTCGTGGATTTCCTCCCGTCCAAGGGGCCAAGATATCCCATACCAATTAGTATCAGACACCACCTGTGATTCCACGATCAAATTAACCAAATAACCATTGACTTCAAGGTTTCCAAACGGATTTCTGTGATCCATTGTGAAATTAGTTGTAGGATCGCATCCGTAAATCAAGTTCACAGCACAGATTATGGTTTTTCTACACTAAAAACCGAGTACAATGTGAAAACGTGCTCGAACCTTACAGGCATTTTGCATTTGACTCGGGCGTGTGGGCTCGGTGGATGCCGTTGGGTTGATTGAAATGTTCATCCGCGTGCACAGGACAGATCGGAATCTTGAAATCGACATAGAACGGAAACGGGGTCCAATTTGACGATCCGAAATCTATGCATTTAGTGATCTTGGGTTCCAGGCTTAGGGATGGGATTTAGATTAGCGGGATAGGGTGGGAGACTTTTTACCGAACTGTTGACCATGAGAAAATTAATATTGTTTTTTAAAAAATAGAAAAAAGAAAAAAAAATATAGAGAGAGAGAGAGAGAGAGGCGTTTCAGAAAGGGGAAATTGAACAGAAAGTAAGGTAAGAAAACAGAAACTAGGACATAAATCACATGGGATTGGTGGGAGCCGACTGAAGGGGAGACAACTCCACCGTTACGTACTCTTTCCCCCTCGTCCCCTACCCATCGCTTCTTCTGGAGCGAGGAAGGAAGATAGAAGACTTTTCTCTCCTCTCGTCTCTCCGATCTCCCTGTTTCTGGGTTCTTTCTCGGATCGGGATCGGAGCCGAATATTGTGGGTGGGGGGTGGAGAGCGATGGAGGAGAGCGTATTGTGCCAGTGGAGCGTGTTGAGATCTCTCCTCGCCATCGTCCAGTGGTGGGCTTTCAACGTCACCGTTATCATCACGAACAAGTGGATCTTTCAGGTTTCTCTTCACTCTTAGCCGATTTCTTGCCTCATTTTCTCCCTCTTATTACGTCGATATCCTTGTAATTCGGTTTCCAGTCTCTTCGATTTGAGGCTGTTGCCAGCTTCCTTCCGTAATGTTGATTTTGTTTCTGGATTGGGTATGATTTAGTCTAGTTAAGCATTCTCTCAATGAGTAGACTTGAGCTGACCGGCTGAGCAACTGTTCGATTCCATTTGTCGTAACCTTGCGGGGATATGGCATGAGGGAAATGGCTAATTTAGACTTCAAGATCTTTGAATTGTTGAAGTCTGAATTTATGTCGGTTAGCTGAATTTCAAGTGCTCATAGCTCTGACGATTTATTCATGTTGGGTTTTTCTTATTCTCTGTGATGAAAGGACAGATCTGCTAAGATTTTTTAACCGGGTTTATTCGTGGGGAGCTGCTGAAAAATTCTGGATTGTTTGTAATGTGTAGAATTTCCCAATAACCTAGGGTTCCTTCACATTCATATATTAGAATTGATACTCAGGCTTATAAATCCATGATGAAAAACATTAGAAATTTCCTTTCTTTAATGATAGGAATAACTTGCAGTTTGATGATACATATGCTTCCGAATGTTAGAGGAGAAATTTTATGGATGTGATTCGCAGGTTCAGTAGAGTATGCAGCAGGATGTGAACACTGTATTAACAGAAGAATTGTAGCCTAAAAAGTTAGTTGCAAGTGTGATTTTTCCTGCTGGAGGTTCTGAATTACGCCCCCTCCTCTTATTTTCTGTCCTGCAGAAATTGGACTTCAAGTTTCCCTTGACCGTATCATGTGTGCATTTCATATGTTCGGCTGTTGGCGCATACCTGGTTATCAAGGTGTTGAAGCTCAAACCTTTGATAATGGTTGATCACGAAGATCGTTGGAGAAGGATCTTTCCTATGTCTTTCGTCTTCTGTATAAACATAGTCCTGGGGAATGTGAGCTTGCGATATATCCCGGTGTCTTTCATGCAGACCATAAAGTCATTCACCCCTGCAACCACAGGTTGTATCTCACTATTTGAAACAAGTTCATCCCGTGGAGACTCTGTCTCTTCAGTTTATCAGTTATTTGCCAATGGAATTACTTAACTGATGAAAAAATGTCTTCAAACAGTTGTTCTTCAGTGGCTTATCTGGAGCAAATACTTTGATTGGCGTATATGGACTTCTTTAATACCTATAGTCGGAGGAATTCTCCTCACATCCATCACAGAACTCAGTTTTAACATGTTTGGATTTTGTGCTGCCTTATTTGGCTGCATAGCCACTTCAACAAAGACCATTCTTGCTGAGTCACTGCTGCATGGGTACAAGTTTGACAGGTAATTTTGTTGTTACTCTTGTTATCCACAACAATATCTTCTAATGTTTCTTTGTTTGTGTATTCTTATAAAATTTGATATTGATGCACAAATTTCTTGTCTATCGGTTTAGGTGCATTCTGGATGTATTGTTTATGGTACCCTTTCTAATTCTCTCTGATGTAATGGCCTCTGTGAAGTCATAAGTAGTTTTCTTGGAGGCAATGTGGCCTGGACACTTAAGTAGTCTGCTTATACTCGGAATTGCCTTATATGTTTTACATGTACCCCCCACCCAAGAGGGGAAAAATCCATGATTTCCCTTATACCTGCAACCATTGCTGTTGACAATTGGAAGAGCATAATTTGTACTAGCAATTGACTTTGATTTATTATTATTATTTGCTTGGATAGATTTCCTTGCTTTGTGGTTTGCATCCATAAATCACTGACCTTCTACATTTTTTTTCTTGTTGGTTTTTGTCACTAATTAGCATAAACACTGTGTACTACATGGCACCATTCGCAACCATGATTTTGGCCGTCCCAGCAATGCTTCTAGAAGGCTCTGGAATCATACTATGGTTTCAAACTCATACCTCAATTATCTCCTCTCTTATCATCATATTCAGTTCAGGGGTGTTGGCCTTTTGCCTTAATTTCTCCATCTTTTATGTCATCCACTCAACCACTGCTGTGACTTTCAATGTTGCTGGAAATCTCAAGGTGAGTCACGAATTCTGGTCAACATTATATTTTGATCAACAATCACTAATTCCGGGTTGTTATTGCACACATTTTGCCCCATTATAGCATTAAGGCGTAGTTTTCTGAATGACTTACTTGTTCAGAACTAGACTGGAAAGTAACTGGCCTACATATCATTTTTAAGAAAGAAGATGCTAATGATCTATGAATTGTGACTGTTCAACGAAGAACCTTGCCTGGTCAAAGTGCGGAATAGGTACTATCCTAGGATCGAATTGGCCAAGGTATTATTTGATTTTACTGTAAAATTTCTGTAGTTTTCTATCAGGGACAATATTTCAGAAAACTCAAGAGTTCGTATAGGGAAAAAAAAAAACTAAATTCATTAATCTTCCATGACTAACATCTCCCTCCCTCTTAACGTCTACAGGTGGCTGTTGCTGTCTTAGTATCTTGGTTGATATTCCGAAACCCAATCTCTGGGCTGAATGCCGTGGGATGTGCAATCACGCTGATGGGATGCACATTTTATGGGTATGTGAGACATATGTTATCCAAGAACCGCCACCAGCCACCAGCAGGCACTCCTCGGACACCGCGGACCCCAAGGAGCCATGTCGAGTTGCTTCCCCTTGTAAATAACGATAAGCTAGATGATAAAGTGTAACCTCTACGACGACACGGCCACAGGAAGCCAGGAAATAGTTACTGTTAGAGAGGTGGGGAGGAAGGGATACAGATTTTTTAACTTTTTATTCGGTTAGAATTAATTACTTGAGAATATTATTCAGGATATGCTTTTTCAAGTTACTGTCTCTTGTTTCGCTTTGTTCTCTCTTGGCTAACTATAGAAGGAGAATCTTGAGTTCCATTCATCTTTTTGACTGCGCTACTTAATATACCAGATGTCTTTAGCGTAGGATCTGCTATTGCTGTCTCGAAGGAATCATCTTTTCGACTTTTGACTCTCCATGGGTCCTGTGAGCACGAAGCTTTGAACTTTTGTGCTAAGTTTCTAGTGAGCGGGTTCTAGACAGTTTTTTTAACTGTTTGGACTGGATGAATTGTTAGACAACAGTCGAACCATTTGCCAGTAAATTCTTCTGCTCGACATTGTGCGATGCATCATCGGGTGACGCTTTTGCATTGGATCGCGGTCGTTGTATCCGGTTCGGTTCACTTAGTGTTATGAGAGATTGGGCTAGGAAACTTTGGTGGACTCTGCTGGAGACAGGAATCCCGTGTGTCCGATAAATCGAACTTTTGATGTTTAAGATCGTCAAAATGGAGCCAAACTAGCACTCCATGTGACTGTATCTGAAAAAAAAAATATCATAGGATCTGACTTTGGACCGTCGTAAGTGGTTCCAGGTAAAACCAGTGCTGACGTTATCTGTTCTAACTCTTCTACGGAGAGGGCTTGTACTTAGGACCAGGATCATAGTGCAAATGTTTATAAAATTCAGGATCCAAACTGCAAAAAATATTAAATTTGGATGCAAATTTTATAAAATTCAGGGATCAAACTACACAAACTATTAAATTGGGTGTTGAATGAAATTTCGTCTGTTCCCTTCGCCCGCCATTCCTCTGCCGCATGTTCTCAGCAGATAGAGAGAGAACAAGCAACTTAGTGAGAGAGAGACGAAAATCTGAGTTCAAAGGTCAGTGATGAACAAACACTTCGCTTTGCCTCTGAGCACAGATTATCGCGTCAAATTGCTTGAAGAAATTTCCTTAGTCACCAAAAATTTTGATTTTCTATTAGCTGCGAATTCTTTGAGCGTTTAACTGCTCGATTGGAAGTAGTTTGAGTTGGATTAGGGTGCAAAAGAAGTAGAGATTGACCTCTCTCAGTGCTTCATTACGGGTCATTTGTATGTTGGCTTGGAGGATAAAGAAGATGCGCATGTTTAGTTCTCGTTCTGTAGTTTAGCTATTTTCTTATCTAAGCTAATTCTTAGAGTGAAATTAGGGATGGAATATGGCCTCATGAACATTACATTTTTTTTTTAATTCATGATCCAATAATAGTTTACGTTCTACCTGCAGGAGCTATGGTTTGGACAGTTATCTAGTTGGGAACTGACATATGAACCCGTACCACTTATTGTAAGTATTTCAATCCCATTTCCCCCCAAAAGGTACTTCATTAATGTCTATAATTTCCTTGTTCTGTTTCTTTGATTGGAAAGAGAAGGCTAGTCTCTTTCTTTTTTCCTTTTAATGAATAGGTCAGTCAAGTTTATGCATGGGAAATGATAGCTGAAACTTGAAAGATCTCTCTACATCTTGGGCGATCTTCCTTTATCTTAACAGATCCTGTAAAAATGATTGCTTGCAAAATTATACACAGGATGGAACTATCCCTGATAACTAAGTGTAATATATGTGGAATATAGACCAAGAGGGTATAAATTTGATTGGCCATGCGGGCTTGCACTATCACCTTAATTGCATCTTTTTCAAGATTGTAGGAGAATTTTTGTGTCATTTACTCGTATCTGAAATTTGAAAGAGTTGGATCACACGATGAAAATTTACTCTTCTGACATGTAGTTAAATCGAATTTTCTTCATATATTATGATTATAGAATATCTCACTCTCTTCTATGCACTTGTATTATGCTGATATTTTAGGTTCTTATGGAAGTCAACAGTGTAATTCGCTTAAAGTTCACTCGAATAGTTAGAATTGAATTTATCAGCATAATTTATCTTGACAGCACAATTACAGATACTAAAAATGCAAGCACAGTGCCTCTGCATCACCGACTCCAGAGCCCTACGCAATCACTTTGTCCCTGTTCCCCTCAATTTACAGTTTTTTGGCAAGTTACTGCCCCCTGCATCAGTAGCCACTTCCTCCGTGCCTGTGCCATCCTTTAAAAGCAGGAGGACAAGCAGGTTTGGAATCTCTTATAAGCAGAAAAAGAATGGTACCTTGTTGCGGCATGTATCAGCTCTGGCAGTTCCACCTCCTGCATCTTCCAAGGCCAATGTAGATGGCGAGGTTAAGGATAATTTTATTTGATCTTGGCATATTTATAGGTTCTGCATTTTTTTTTAGAGTTTTTAGCATTATATACTTCAGGAAAAAGGGTTTGATCCAAGAAGGCTGTGGAGGAGATTTTGGAAGGTGGCAGCTCCCTATTGGTGGTCAGAGGATAGAGTCCAAGCCCGTTTGCAGCTGGCCGCTGTTTTTGCACTCACTCTGGGCACCACTGGCATCAGTGTCGGGTTTAATTTTCTTGGCCGTGACTTCTACAATGCTCTTTCCAGTATTCCCTCCTCACCTTTCTTTATTAATGTTATGCATGGGATTGGATTTTGAGGAGTTGCTAATTGTTCCTTAAATTACTGCAAGACAAGGATGCTGATCAGTTCACAAAGCAGCTGTTCTATTATTTGTGTGCCTTTGCTGGAGGTATTCCGGTGAGCACTTGCTTCCACATTCATCCACAATTCTATCAGGGTATTCTTCTGCTTGTAGCCTTTCATTGGCTGTGTTTGGTATCGAGGAATGGAATTCTTTATAGAAATGTTCCATTTTATTTGATGATCTCTATCTAATATGTTCCCATTTGTTCCTACCAGACATGTTCCTTGTTCTTATCCACAGGACAGCTTATTCTTCCACTTCATTGTTGAGGAGGCCCAAAGTCTCATTCTTTATTTTTATTTGTAAATAATAAGCTCTATATGGTTTATGAGGGGCATATTTTGGTCCAGATAGTGGACCCTGGGAGGAGGAGAAGCCATTTTAGTAGAAAGAGTCTGATGTATCAACTCATGCTTTGATCTTTGCAGTTTTTTGTATTAAGAGATTATGCGAGAGAAACACTTTCTCTGAGATGGAGATCTTGGATGACCAGCTATTACATGGAACGATATTTGAAGAACAGAATGTTTTACAAAATCCAATCACAATCTATTATCGACAATCCAGACCAGCGGATAGTTGATGATCTCAGTTCATTCACAGGGACAGCGCTTTCTTTCTCTTTGACACTTTTTAATGCTACAGTTGACTTGATATCATTTAGCAACATACTATACGGCATTTATCCTCCATTGTTTGTTGTTCTCCTTGTTTATTCAATTGGTGGAACGGCTATCAGTGTTTTCCTTGGGAAGGTAATCTTCTTTTGCTATACCAAACAATAATTGTGCAAAAATTTTAAAGAATGGGGGTATCATGCTACTTATGATAAATGAAACTGGTGTCTTTCTGTCTCCACTCCAGGGTCTTGTTACTCTAAATTTCATGCAAGAGAAGAAAGAGGCAGATTTCCGTTATGGACTTGTACGGGTTCGGGAGAATGCTGAATCCATTGCTTTCTATGGTGGTGAGGAAAATGAATTGCAACTTCTTCTCCAGCGCTTCAATAGTGCTTTTGAAAATTTAACTGTATGAATACTTTTGATAAACTCTTACTTCTTTTCCTTTTTCTTCCCAAGTGCATGCATCTATACGTGCTGGTTTTCTTCCAATGATCTGTGGTTTACTCAGTTTTCACCTCATGTATCTATTTGATAGTCTCTCAGTGACCATCATTTGCATGGCACCATATAAATTTCCTGTCTCTCACATGCACAAACACAAATGGTGTTATGAAATTTTAGTTGTAATGCATGTTGGTTTTTTTTAATAATTGATGTATTGCATTGATCAAGTAATTGAGAATGCATGTTGGTCTTACTTTCATAAAATGTTCCATTCTGATGTGTTTTCTGATTTCTCCCTCTTCAGCAACTACTGATATCATCTAGGAACTTGGAGTTCTTCACAAGTGGCTACCGCTACCTCATCCAGATTCTTCCTGCTGCTGTAGTTGCTCCCATGTATTTCTCTGGGAAAATTGAGTTTGGAGTTATAAATCAGTCAGTTTCTGCTTTTAATCACATCCTCGGAGATTTCTCTTTGATAGTTTATCAGTTCCAAGCCATCAGTGCATTTTCAGCTGTCATTGATCGTCTAGGTGCTGCACTTATCCTTGCTCTAGTTTCTTTTGTGCCCTTGCAATTTCTAAAGTACATTTCTAGTAGATATATGGTGTTATTTGTTCATTCTATTATGTGAACGTTCTTAATATGGCAATAATACTATAATCTGCATAGATGACCATAAGAAATGAGATCTCTTGTTTTCCGTTTCATTGAAAAGTTTGATATTTATGGAATATCTCCTTGATGATGGTGTTTACCTTTTTGACTGGTCAAAAAATAAATTACTCTTAACAACACCTTTAAATATTATGAAGATCTTGAGAGACAGATCTTTTCATCCTTCTGAAACTTAATTGTTGAAAAGCTCTTGCGGACATGTGTCTCTTCTTGGTTTCTTATCTTGTAATTGGTGTAGAAATTGTTAGAATTATAAATAGATAGCTTGCATGATTTGAAATCATAAAGGACAGCTTTGTAATTCTACCTGCCAATCTTGCATGATATCATTTTCCCCTTGCTGTTGCTACTAGAGGCTAAACTAGTTTTATCAGAACATTTGTTGTATAGTCTGACAGCAGTATAACTCGATTGTTTCATATAGAAGCTTCAGTAGATTGATGGCGTGTCTCTTTAATATTTTTATTATCTCTTAACAAATCACTAATTTTCAGGTGAATTTGAGAATATCCTTGACAATGACAGTAACTATACTTCTGAAACCTCGCAAGAGATTTCTCTTGTTTACTCTTGTATGAATGATTCACCTTCCTTGGAGGCCAATGGAGCTGTTCCCACGGATAAGTCTCAAAACTTGCTAGTTATTGAGAACTTAACTCTGCAGACACCTACAAGTAGAGCAATACTTATCAGGGACTTATCATTGCAGGTCTACTGCCATGAACATTTGCTGGTAGGTATTTACCTGTTTCTTGTCCTCACCTGAGTCAATGTGTTATATTAGTGAACCTTTTGGTCAAATAAGACTCTTACTAGTATAACTATGAATTCCGTAGGTAACAGGACCCAGTGGAAGTGGCAAGACTTCATTGCTAAGGGCTCTGGCAGGCCTCTGGAATGCTGGGAGAGGGAAAATACAGTTCTACGTTGATGATCCCAAAGTACTGCAATCATCCTCAGACTCTAGTAAGTTCACTAGAGATGTTTTCTTTCTTCCTCAAAGGCCATATATGAATTTGGGAACCTTGCGTCAGCAATTGCTTTATCCTTCTTGGGCTGGAGATGCAGCCCCTATGTCAGATGATACCAAACCACCTGGTGAGTTGAACGATGTACTGTTTGCTGCACTTCTTGAATGGTTCACTTTTTGACTCCATTCTTGGGAGAATGAATTCATATTTACACATGAAATGCATAGATATATATGGTTTCACATTTAATGAGATATGTTAATTAGAGCCTGCATCCACATATCAGATGTATTAAATAGAGAAAAACTGCAAGGATTTATGCAGCAGTCGTTTCTTTGTCCTTTTCCCTTTTCATGGCCACTCAAATTATGTACACAGATGTCCACAAATATACTGTTCCTAAACCAGTTCTTACATCAACATAGCTTTGTCAAGCAGGATTTTCCGTGACTTTCTTCTCGTTTGTATTGTGCAGCTTTCTGCATTGGTTTTTGTATATTGCATACAAGTTCCTTGTGTTGGATACTTCCTGAATTGTATGTCTGATTGTTCATCCGCCATTTTCTTCCAGTTATGCTACCTTTCTTAGTGCGAAAATCAGATTCCAGTGATGCAAGTGGAAAGCCTGAACTGCCCACCACTGATGAACTTATAGAAGTTCTGGAGGATGTTCGCTTGGCTTACATATTATCACGTGTTGGTGGTCTAGACTCGGCACGCGAGTGGTCTAGTGTCCTTTCCCTTGGTGAACAGCAACGCCTTGCTTTTGCACGCCTTCTGCTATCGAAGCCGAAGCTGGTGTTATTGGATGAATCGACAAGTGCACTTGATGAAGCGAATGAGGTAATTGACATGATACATTAAATAATATTGCACATTACCAGGCTTTTTTTTTCTGGAATCTAACAGATTAATCACACTTCAATCAGTCTAGAATTGTCGAGAAAGATAGGGTATAGGGCTCTTAATATCATCTATAAACACCAGGAATCCATTGGTCACCACCAGTTGTTGGACCCTATGGCAAGAACATTTGGCTCAGCTTCCATGGGTTGAGTCACCGGGAAACTTTCCTCCTGTACATTTCCCTTTACTACCCTTTAGTTAACTTCTGAACCCTTGCTCTGTGAAGTTTTTATGAAGCAGCCTCTACATTGCTCTAATAGGAGAGGAATTTTTCTTTTACATCCCTCATGATTATGTGTGCTATTCATGTAGGCTCATCTGTATGGGCTAATCAGAGCAGCGGGGATAACCTACATAAGCATTGGGCATCGGCGGACCCTCTACAGCCATCACAGTGTCTGCTTGCACATATCCACCGTGAATCCTAACACCACACAGCCCAACTGGCATATCAATCCCATCAACGAAGAGACCCTGCTCAAGTTGTCGAAGCAATAGAACCATCCAATCCCTCAGGTTGGTTGGTGTCTTTGCTTTTGCCTGCAGCTCACCGTGGCTCACTCCCAGAAGATGTTGGAGCATGTTCAGTTATGTACAGCTTGTCAATAGGAAAAGGTCGGACAGCGTTTATTGATCGGACGGGGCAAAGACCTCGGTTCACTATGATTGGACATGGGCTTACCGCGGCCAGATGTCTGTTGTAATTTATATCTGAACGACAATTACCTTTGCTCCGCACGTTTCTGGCTCCATGGATTTCCAATCTTACGTCTGCAAGCCCGAAAGTGCGATATGTGAAGGAATGAATGAAGTTTTGGTGTATCGTATCCAATTTCAAAGCCTCCTCAATAAGTAATTACCTCCATTTATAAGATTACAGAACTGAGGTATTAATTAAGGGAGAGATGTATTGAATCGTCAGATTTAACCTTTGCGGGTGTTTCAGATAACCCGAAAAGAACAGGTGGACGTGATTTCACAATGGACATGAGTTTGGGGACTTCATTGAGAGAAATGAAGATGTGAGGGCCAAATCGAAGAATTGATCCAAGTTCCTCCAACTCCTCCCCCTTCCTTTTGGCTCGCCCCGGCCCCTTTCTCTGTCTCCCCCTCTGCCACTTCTGTCACTCGCCGTCAGCTCTGTTCAAACTTCAATCTGCTTACGCTCGGCCTGCTGATTCGCTTTACCGAAAATTTACGGTGAGTTCCGGCACAGCTGCATCGGACTCAAAACTGAAGCCTGTCCCGGCTCAGCTCGCTTGGCTCGGTCATGGCTTCTGCCCCTTCGAAGCTGTATGCAGGTACGCACTGTTGCTCCTGCAGATCTCGATATCACCTGCTGAAGTTGTTCTTTCCTTTTTCTTTTTTACTATAAGAAATTTCTTTTTCTTTTCTACTTCTCTGTATCGTATTTCCGTCTCTTATTGCGTTTCATGGTGGCGTAAATGCATCGCAGATGACGTAAGTGTCCTGCTAGTGTTGCTGGATACGAATCCTTTCTTCTGGAGCGGCTCTGCTATCCCGTTCTCCAAGTTTATCTCCCATGTAATGTCTCTCTCACAAATTCTAGTAATTTCTTCTAGAATTTTCTCATTATTCGAGCATTCCCTCTGACAATTCTCTGATTTCTCCTTTAGGATGTCAATAAATTCGGAAGATTTTTGGCTCATCCTGAGTTTTTACTATCTATCTTTTTGTACCTGTGGCTTGCAGGTGCTTGCTTTCTTGAATACGTTTTTGCGGCTTCACCAACTGAATCAAGTTGTGGTTATTGCTACCGGGTATAATTGCTGTGACTACATTTATGATTCTTCGTCTGCCACGAGCCAAAGCTCAGGGACTGGGAAGATGCCAGCATTTTGCTCCAATTTGCTGGAGAAATTGGAAGAATTTGTGATCAGAGATGAGCAACTAGAGAAAGGAGGACGGGAAGGTGGAATAGCATCTTCCTTGCTGTCTGGATCACTCTCCATGGCTCTTTGCTGTATCCTTAGTTTAAAACATTCTTTTCATATATCACCCACGGCTTGCAAATTCGTTCAACAAAAAGATGATGAACAGCCAACAATAAATTCAGATTTTTCTTAATTTTTATGTGTATTTATATGCCAATGCATTTGTGTAGGACTTTGTAGGAAGTATCAGCTTTTGATAGAACTAGCGTGACACAGAGCAAATTTGTTTCCTTTATTGGTGAATAGATATACAGCGGATTTTTCGATCAGGGCCTTTGCATCCGCATCCTAGGGTAAGTATTTCACACATGATACGCCATTTGCAATTTTACTCTTATCCTCAGTGAATTGTAAAATGAATACATTCTTGATATATGAAAAATATAAAATTTTACAACTATAGCTCTTTTTTTCGTCTAACTTGAATAACTTTCAAACTTGAATGCTTGCTATAGTTCCATATTTCCTTAAAATATCAGTGTAATGTGTATATTCTTATAGTTTATATTCAATGGATCTGCTTATACAACAGCATAGGATTTGGTTTTTGGAAAGGTTTGATGTTTTAATTTTTTTTAACTCTAAGTAGGGGAGTCGAGATTATTGCAGTCATTCTTTCTTATTATCTTCTGCAAATAATGCTTGTACACTTTATACAATTTACACCTGTGAAATTAACTTCTATGTTCAGAGTGAAGGATGAAGTACATGAGACACTAATTCTGTCTTGTTTTCTGTACAGATTTTATGTTTGCATGGATCTCAGGATGGACCTGAACAGTATGTTACAAAATTCCTCCATTGTTTTTGTCTCCTTTAGCTGGATGCTCACTCAAAGTTGATAGCCACTTTTTCATGTCAGATATGTTGCCATCATGAATGCAATATTCTCTGCACAACGTTCTATGGTATGTGTTAGTTTCACCCATACAGCATATATTTTGAGCATAGCATCTAACCTTTCAGATGATTCCTATTCATGTTTGGTCGTTTCCCAATTTGATACTACTTCAGAAGCTTTCTCTTACTGCAGTATGTGTTTATTTAAACTCCATCGAGTTGTTTTATCATTTGGAAAAATCGCAACATCTCATAGCTTGTCTTTATGTACTTTTCTCCCACAGGTTCCAATAGACTCTTGTTATGTAGGAGCACAAAACTCAGCCTTCCTCCAACAGGTACTCCTAGTTTGTCCTTAATTTTGTTTCCTTTGGAATATCCATTTGTATTATTTCTTTCTGTTGCCTATCCTGTGACATTAACAATTTCTACTAACTTGGAGGTTAGGCTTCCTATATAACTGGTGGTGTCTATTTGAAGCCACAGCTATTGGATGGATTGTTTCAATATCTCTCGGTATGTATTGAGCAGAATCTGCAGCTAATTTTATCACTTAAGTTTTATTTTGGTTGCTTGCAATTGCATAGTTGGCACTTTTGGAACCAGCTATTTCATATCAGATGAGAATATCAGACAGAAGCTTTCTTTTGAGTAGGGGACAATTCACGGACAGTTTGACATTACCTATACTTGTGCAAGTAGGAGGGTAGTCAGCATTTTTTATCTACTAGTATAACCTAATAAATGCCTAGAATACCATCAACTGCCCCTGTAACGTTGTTCTTAATTTGAATCTCATAAAAGCAATGTTAAATCACAACTAGAACCATCGTTTGCTCACCAAAACTGACAATTTTCCTTTTTCTTTCATGACATTTATAGTTACTAGTGGGTGCATTATCCCTATTATTTCTCTCTTAGTGTATCTATCATACATAAAAAAACTTGACTTTATGAAGTTATCATTTCTAACCTTGTTCAGAGTAACCTTTACTTTCTGATATTAAAGTATCACATCCTTTGATTCACTGCTGTTTTTGGTACTGACTTTTTGTTTTGGAACATGCAGACGGTTTATGCAACTGATTTGCATTCTCGCGGTTCTTTGCAACTTCCAAAGTCTGTTGGTGTAGATTTCCGTGCATCGTAAGTATCCTACCTTCTGTTGATTGCATGTTCAAGCCTTTGTCCTTACCGTTTGGTATCATCACCAGCAGTCAAAGTTGATCTTCATCTTCAACAATCAGAATGAATGTTTACTATTCTTCGGATATGTGTGATGCCAAGGAAATACGGCTAGGATATGTTGTACTATGCTTTGCACTAGAAAAGGGAAGTAGAATGAAAACACTGGGTATCTCTCCATTCAACAGCGCTGACTTCAGGGAAGTTGTATATATAAAACAAATTGTCTCCTTAATGTCTTTCTTATTGTCTTAAAAGAAAGCTCTTGAATATTTACCTTGCACAGCAGGATGCAATGCGGCACTTGTTGACCTTTTACTGAAAGCATCTCTGTGCTACAAAAGACAGAACTATTTTTATCATCTATAAATGATTACAGTTTTCTATATATTGTTTGGCTCATTTATATTCAAGCATGACAAAGTGAAAATCCTGTTTGGTACATGTCACCTGCCATGGGACTCCAGGTTGCTGAACTGCTAGGTCCTTTGTGGGAAAAGTTAAAATTGCTTTCAGCTTAAGGCGTTTTCATTGATTTATGGCAGGAAAGAGCATTATATACCTCTTAATTTTATAACCGATTAAGTGTATTCTTTTATTCTTATGTTGAATGTGTAGTAGTGGTCTTTTTTCTTTTAAAATGCTTGCTATTCAACTGTCTTGTTTATTTATCTTCGTACTTGAACTGCAGGTGTTTTTGTCACAAAAGGACTATAGATATGGGCTATATTTGCTCAGTATGTTTGTCCATATTCTGCAAGCATCATAAAAAATGTTCAACTTGTGGGTACGTGTACATCAGACTTTGATTAATTAACACCAATCTGCTGCTTTATTCTGATTGTATTTGTTTTTTCATTGTACTTCTACTTATCCAGAATAGTAAAAGAATATCGGCTATTCTCTGAGTTTGATTATTTGAAGACCTTTCCTGCATCATATTCATTTCAAGATGATGCAGAGATTTGCTTGTTTTCCAAATTAACTTCAAATGGCATCTCATGGACATCTGGCCATAAACGAAAGAAGAATGATCGAGGGAAAGGGTCTATGATGTTATTGTGGTATTATGGGGTGCTTTTAATCTTTATGATTTCCAATTTAACTAGAGTTCTCTTGCGGTTTCTAAAGAGTGGGCTCTTAATATGCCTCTGGTGGAGTTATTGGAGTTGTCTTCTTACTGGCATTTGGCATTGTGCAGGTCCATTTTCGGTCAAGCCCAATCAGATGTGGCCTCATCATCTAGTAAAAGAAAGACGCCTGACACATAATAAAAAAAAAATCCCTTTGATGGCATTCTTTTAAATTTGAAGATCCCGGTATGCCTGTTCTTTCATATGATATGAACTCTCTTTCATTGTGCCAGTTGCTTCTGGATGTGATGGAACCATTCAGAAACATGGTCGACAAACTTCTGATGGCCATTTTTGTCTCATAGAATGGATTCTCTATTCTTTAGCAGGAAAATCGGTTGTATTCTTCCGTCTGGTAACAATGAAAGGGCAGGGTCTTAAGAAGACTGGGGCATAATTATGAATTGGGACCTGTTACGTGGAGCCCCCAAAATGAGTTTCTTACATGTCTGAGAGTTTTCTGTACTAGCTGAAATATAGAACCTCTCATGTCACCTGATCGTGCATTCTGCCGTTGACAGCAAATAATGAAGACATATATATATATATATATTATATCGTCCTGAAAGAAAATCAGGAGATAGACATCCATGGTGATAAAAGTTTGGTTCATTAAGTGGCTCTACAGTTCATCACAGTACCTTTTTCAGTGTTCAGTCACTCTTTATATTCGTGAATGTTAAGACTGTGCATTAATAGGTACTGATCACTAAATCGAGTCTTATGATTCAATTTGTTTCAATTAGTTAATAGATCACATATGTTCAAAGGCGTGCACCAATCTCTCTTGAGGATGACTGGGACTAAGTGATCAACGTATACAGTCCATTCAAAAGCCCAAGACTTGGTTAAGGTTTAGGGGACAACCCGATCCGATGATGTTGTAGCTTTAAAGAGAAGTAAAATACCATCTATCTGTGAAAGCTCCATCTGGCAAGAACGAGGAGAGAGTCTGAACTGATCCTTCAACAAGACCCGAGCAGGTTCCTAGTACATTCACTGTGCAAGCGCAGCTGCAACCTTCTTGTGAATGAGCTCAACTCCGAGCCGGGGAGATAACCTCGGCAAGATTTCCTGGACACAGAGCATTGATGCAGTACTGAGAGTGAGACCCAATCCGGAGGAAAACGGAGTAAAACGATACACCAAGAAGGAAACTAAGGACACCTGGTGCAGCTACTGCACCCCAAGACAAGACTCTTCTTACATCATCAAGAATTACCTAGTAAGTGACACTCTCATGCTTTTCTGGATAGCTGTACCCCAAGAGGGAAGCGATGAAGAAAACAAATGAGAAGCTACGTTTGCATGGTTGGGGAAACTTGAGAAAACTGTCCCAGTTATCTTTTTTTTTTTTTTACTCCTTGGAGAAACATATAGGATGTGAAATTGCACATTACAAGATGTTCAACAACTCAACGAGCTCGTACTGTAAAAGAGCAGTATGCACTGTTGTCCTTCCCCTTCATTTTCCATATCTACCTCTCCTTGGTCCTCTTATGGATCAATTAGCCTCACAGCCAAATTGAACTAACTAGATGAACAAGAACAGAATTATCTATCCATGTAAATAGGCCAGAAAGATCTCCTCTCCTCGCAAGGGGACATCTTCCATGTGCAGAGATTATCTGTTCCCTGATCCCGATTGTTATGGTCTACAATCTATCAGTGACATGGTGGTACTAACAGCTATCTTTGAAAAATTCAATGCGGTGAGATGAATCTAAGGGTAGAACAACCAGATAAGAAACGAAATATGAGAAGAGAATTACAATCTGTAAATGAGGACTGTTGGATAGAGAGAAAACAAGGACAGGAACAAGTAATTCAATGATAGGCTCCTAGCCATACTTCTCATCTATTCCTAGATACCGTTACTCTCTTAATGGAATAATACCTCGAGCACCATTACTGACGACTAAAGTTTTCACCAAAACTAACACAAGGCAAGTGAAACTCCTAGATGAAGTACTAACAGAAAGGCAGCAGATCTTTCAACAACTCTCTAGTTACAGGGTACCAAGATAAAGTCCCCAGAAGAAATACTTTTCATCAAGTGCGCTCAAATCTTCAACGTTTTCCAGCTTATCTGAAAATTTACGTTTAGGTTCCGTACTTTGAGCCACTAGTCTGTTCTCCATAGATCATTTTGTATATCAGTGGACCTATATATGACGAGTCAACCTCATAGGAGACCCACAGAGTTCCACAGCTCTCAGGGCCAAATTCACCATTAATAGCGTAGAGAAGAACACAAGAGAGACAATACCTCGAAAACTCATAACAGTAGTCAGTTCAATATTCCTAAAGGCAGAGCAATCCCTCTTCTCACCTCAGTACCATCGGAAAGGACCCTCGCCAACACAGGAATCTCGTAACGGTAGGCTTTCTCCCACTCCAGGTTGCTCGTTATGTCTCTAATCTGCACTTGGGAAAAGCAAAAGGAAGAAAAAGAATGTCAGAATCTAAATTCACTCGTCCAAATAAAGCAATCATATGAGGCGTGAATGGCCACCTGTAATTCGACGTCGCCGAGGGAATCAGGGCCGGAGAGCAAGAACGCTGCTTGGAGCTTTTCTTTGAGGCCGTCGCAGAGGCAGCATCCCGGTTTAGAGTAGAGGACCAACTTTCTGGTTACGGAAGAAGAAGATGACGAAGAAGAGTGAGAGGCGGAGATGGAAGAGGCAAGGGCCCATCTCGGCCGCGCTCGTGGGGTCAGGAGCCGCAGAGAGCCTGAGGATGGCCTCGTCGCCGCGGCCACCGCTGCAAAGGCCATTCGTCCGCTGCCCACCTCAAGGACTGTGCACATATCGGATAAGTTCTCCCCAATCCTAAAATGCACAATCTTTAAATTGGGGGATCAATTTCAAAATATGGTTAATGTCATTTCGCACCCTAAAGTTTGCACTCCGACCATCCCCCAGAGATTGCAAAACATCAAAGTTCAAAACCGACCGGAACCGGCTGGGATCTCTCTTTGGCCAATGAACCGGCCGGTTCTTTATCATTATCATCCTTTTCTTCTTTCTCCTGTCTATCATCGTCAAGCAAAACAATCCCTAGCCCCAGTGAGACAGTTCTCTCAGGACGTTCTCGCTTGATCGCGAAGCAGGGAAGGCGGAGCAGACCACAGACCTCGGTTTTTGTCCGGGACACAGAGATAGAGAGATGGGAGGTCAAGAGGATGTGAAGCAGCTGGAAGAATGTTCCGTCTCCAAGTTAGTCTTCAATTTCTCAGTTTTCCTTTACTGATACTCCTTCTTGTGTTCCCAATCGTCCGAGAAACGCAATCCAACTAGATATTTGAAGGGTAATCAGTTCTGCCGACTGCGGATTCGTGGACACCATTTTTCCCCTCGAAGCTGATCGGCGTGGTTCTTGGCAGATCCTAAGACCAAAGATTTATAGTTGGAGAGGGTTGATTTAGACTGGGGCATATGGAATAATGCTGTAATTAGAGCTGAATAACAACATAAAAAGAGGTTGTTTGAAGAATTACAAGAGAGGAGGAGAATGCCTAGAAAATTGTCCATTGATTTCTCCGTCACCGGACCTTAGTTATGATATTTTGTTGAATGATTTTACCGAACATTAATGCTCAACTTATCTAGGCAGCAGTAACGGGGCCATTGCAAAAAGTAATGAACTCGACTGGCTGCTTGACGAGGTATTTGGGGGAACTGTTTTGCGCAGATGGTGCTATTTCCAATTTCCACAGATTTCCTCGTTTCTCTTTACATTTGATGCGGGTCAATATTCTAGTGGAACGTATCCCCGTTAGTTTGAGGGTACATCTGATTTTGTCATCATCATATGTTTAAGGTGTTGATGATAAACCTTTGATGATGAAATTAACTATGAAATTAAAGAGTCATATCAAGAGTCTCATGCAGAGTTGCTGGTTCTTTCCATGTAAATTGAATAAATTGTTTGTCCGAGGTTGTAGAATTCTTAAATTTTTTTCTTTGAATGGGAAGCTGAGCCCAATTGATAGTTTGTTTTGTTTGATAATGATGAACAAGAGAGAGATCCTTCTGCAAGTCCTAGCTTAATGTCATTTCACAGTTCTCTGAGTATCAGAGAAGGAAAGAGATCCTCTGCCAAATTTTGTTGAGCTTGTGTTGATGTTGGAACATTTTGGATTAGACAGGGTGAAAATTTTTATCTGATGCTACTATCTTAGAGCACGCTTAGATTGACCTTCTTATAAGAACTTGGTTTCTACAAAGACATATGTTTTTGCAAGAACTATAGATTTTTGTGACCATAACCTAATAAACGGTTTAGTTCATGAACCCTTGAGAGTCACCATCTCATCATTTGGACAATACCGTGATGGTTCAGGTTATGATAGAATTGTACTGAGACTAAAGCCCAGTGTTTTCTGCTTCCTTGGTTGCAGTGCGCTGGGCACTTGGGTGTTCTCGATAGCTGGGGCACTCCTTGCTATTCCGGTGGGGATAAAACGGAAATCCCTTGGACCCCTCGTATTCTTTGGGACAACAGGCACAATGCTTGACATTATAATGGGGATCAATGCCTGCGAAAGGGAACATGCTGAGCGCCAGATGAAGCTTCTAGAAGCCCAGAATGCAGCCGCCGAGGATTCTTTTTCAGAGACCACTGCTGACTCTTGATGTTTACTCCAAGGGATATACAGCTTCCTCTGTAATAATCTACTTGGGTTTGCTTTCTTTCTCCTTTTTAGGGCAACTCAGCATGATTGGGATTGCATTCCCACCAACAGCGAAAGGTGTGCATTTTGGATGATTGACAGTGATATCGAATTAATGAGCAAGTCCCTTGGAGGTGTTTTTTGAAATCCCTGTTGAGTAGCTGCCAACAAAATGACAGTACAGTATAAGTTCGATTTTGTTTCTCATGAAGTTGGTTCTATTATCTCGTCCCAAATAAGAAAGTGTAGAAGAAACCGTAAATTCTGAGTGCGACAAATCAGACCGATCTGCTTGCTCACCATGAGAAAGTCTCTCATCAATCCCACTGTGTGAGGGCGGTCATGGCTTCGGGCACAATGGGGGAGGATACAAGCTTGGAATGTGCTTGCAAGTACATGTGAAATCATCAGCTGAGCCGCCAGAATACAAACTGTTCATTCTCCAATTGATGGGCATCGAGTTCTCCGGCTGCTTAACGTGTCAGCCCTCCCTCTTCCCTCCTTTGGGGTGACAGTGGGGATCCTGCAAGCCGTGTACGGTTCTCCTCTGTAGAGATTCAGGGACTGGCATGGTCAAAGTTACCATAGTTTACGGAGCGATGACAATATTCTGTCGAACATTGGGTCGAAAAGAAATATAAATTTCCAGCAAAGCCCTCCAGCTTCAACTAAATTAACTAACTTGGACCCTGATCCGGCGGCATGATGGAAGGACGATGAACCCACTCTCACTCGTTCGAGCTCACTGGCATGTAACTGGATGAACTCTGCTCGTCTCTACAGCAACAACATCACCGATCCTGTCGACCGACCCAACCCTGTCCCGGTGCTCCTCATACTGCTCACCTTCTCCCTAGTCCTCCACCGTCTCCCTTCTTCCAGGGCGTTCTCTGTTATGTGTAGACTCATGAGAATGAAGAAAACAGACTAGAAGGAAGAGGAATGTGTAGCAATAGACAGAAGAGGAAGTGATCAAGAGATTAGAATGAGGGAGAAGATACTGAGGAAGTGATCAATGATGACTCGGTTACATGCTTTCAACCCTAACTGAGAATGGTAGTTGGCCAAGAATTGCCATTTTATACAACACCTCGGACAGAGCTACGAGGTCCTGCCACAGGGAAGGAACGCCGGCGGCAGAGTGTTACGGCTCAATCCCACGCGGGTGAGAAGGGAAGGAAAAATATGGACCGGAGGGCTTTTTCACATAATGAACGAGTCTTTCTGGTTGGATTCTCCCATTCATCTCATAAAAAAAAAAAAAAGCTATTAGAGCCATCCCCATGCTCGGAACCGCGACTCGGAGTGGTGGCCTGGACCCAGAAGAGGTGCCTGCCGTGACCGACTCTCAAGCGGGGGGCATTGTTATGGCTTTAATCCCACGCCGGTGGGAAGGGAAGGAAAAATAGGAAATTTATGGATTGGTGACCTCTCTTACCTAAAGGACTAGTATTTTGAAGCGGGTTCTCCCATTGGGTCCACGGGCTGTCCTCATAGCGCCTGACTTCCGCCACTCAGGTGGGTGTGGACCCGATTGGGATTGCTCGAGATGCAACTTCATTCTCGACTCCTGGCGGTGGAACAACCATGGATCGATCATTCATCCAGCAGGTCGGTTTCTTTGTTGTCCGCTGAGTCCCAAATATGCACGCCAACTGTTTGCTGTTTTTCCTTTTATGAATTAGTTTCTAGGAAAAAAATGCTTTTTTTTCCCTGAGAAATTATTTCCGAACGCCAAATTATTATTCAAATTTCGTAGAAAAAAAATTATTTTCTGTTATTGACAATGATGCGCACGAAGTGTTCTTGCTGTTATTGCTCCAAGTCTACGAAGGAATGACTCTGCAACACATGTCCTTTTCATTTAAGAATTTCGCATGCTATCCCGTTTCTTTCCAATTAACTCCAATATCTTCAGAAATCTGCTGTCAAATCTGGGAATAGTTCTTTCTGGGCTATTTCTTTACCAGATGGACCCTATACAGTATCACGATTCACGCTCCGTTTTGTCTGCTAACGTGCACATCGGTGGCTCATTGAAATCTATAAGTCTCCTTGCCCAAGTTGCGATATTTAATTGAAATTTCTGCAAGGCCTGTCCATTAAGTTTGATACTTGAGTAAAGTGGGTAGAATATTCATGTGATCATTTGTCAAATTTTGCTCGACTCCATTGTTTTTTCCCTTGAGCACCTAGTCTTACCAATAAATCAAGAGGTACACCAATAAAGATTCGTGCAATATGGTTCTTACTTTGAAAAAAAAACCACTTGTTGTGTAGTTGGTTTCTTATGGTTCCACTTTTCCTTACTTTATTATGCTTTCAAGCGTCACCGAAAGACAGTCTTACTATTGAATATAGGAGTGTGAAGATTAAGCAAGCAAGGCAGGACCATGAGATAGATGAGAACGTTAACCCAATGAATAAATAAATAAGCTGTGCAATAATGTACGAAAGATGCCATTCAACGCCTACTTACAGCTGTAGATGGAATACAAGAATAAGTCTCTCAGGGTAGCGGGGCACTGAATTTCTTGTTTGTTTGACTGTTTAGATGGCGCCGAATAATCTGAGAAGTGGCAGAAGAATTATTGGCCTGTTCTCAATCTTAATAAATTTGAAGTAAACTGAAGACAACTCCTAGAGAGAGAATGAGGTGGAGAGAGAAATAGTCAACGGATTCATTCATAGAAGCAGAGCTGGAAGAGAAGGAATGGAGAGAAAACTGACGTTGGCCCCTTATAGTCTTGCTTGCCACCATCTCTGTATCAAAGCCATTCTGTTGCCTTTCCCTGTCACCATCTGGAGCTCCCGTCTTAAATGGGAACCTTGTTGCTGTTACCCGCCACTTTGCTTGCTTGCTCACTGCTCGTCTCAGGCATTTCCTATTCGGAGTTCCTGTATCCGAATTTCACTGCTTCGAGCCTCCAGTTCGTTGACAGCTCTGGTGCATTCCTGTATTCTCGCGATGGGACGTTCAAGGCTGCACTCTTCAATCCAGAGTCCCAACAGACCAATTTCTACTTATGTGTCATCCACGCGGCATCCAATACCATAATATGGTCAGCTAACAGGGATGGACCCATCTCAAATTCGGGTTCAATGGATCTAACGCCTGAAGGGATCACCATCTGTGACGAAGATGACAATTTGAAATGGTCGACTCCAACAATTTCGTCGCCTGTGCACTCCGTGATGCTGAATGAGATGGGTAATCTTGTCTTGCTTGACGAGTCTAATGTTTCTTTATGGGAGAGTTTCCAGCATCCGACAGACACAATCGTGATGGGGCAGCTTTTCCCAGTGGAGGCATCTCTCTCCAGTGCAGTATCGCCTTCTGATTTGTCCATTGGCGATTATAACCTCACACTTACGTCCTCAGATGTGCTCTTGCAATGGCTAGGACAGACGTACTGGAAGATGTCGATGGACACGAAAGCCATGAAAAACTCAAACTACATGGTCGAGTATATGGAAGTAAACAGAACGGGCCTATATCTGCTTGGAAGCAATGGTACGGTTGTCATAATTCAGGTTGCTCTTTCACTCGCAGATTTCCGAATTGCCTCCTTAGAATCCTCAGGACAGTTCATGGTAAAGAGTTTCTCCGCAGGCAACTGGATCGATGACTTTGAGGGCCCTTCAGACAGTTGCTGGATCCCATTTTTCTGCGGAAGAATTGGGTCATGCAGAGGTGGCTCTGCATCAAACAGTTGTTCATGTCCTTTGAATTTCCGCTCTGCTCTGTCGAACAGGACCAGTTGTGTACCCATTGACGGCTCTTATTCATTATATCCAGCTTGTAGTAATTCAACTGACAATAGCACCCACTTGAACTCGTCGATTGTGTCATACTTGATGATTGGGCATGGGTATGAGTACTTTGGCAATCAATTCTCAGGGCTTGTGGAGAGAAGGGTGAGCCTGACAGCCTGTCAAGATCTATGCTCAGGGGACTGTTCTTGCTTGGGATTCTTGTACGAGAATTCATCTGGTGACTGTTACTGGATAAGTAGCTATTTGGGATCACTTATATCAGGTACTGACAGGGGGAATGATCTGTCAGGTTATATCAAAGTCCTCGTTGCATCTTCTCCTGCAAAACCTGGTGGTAGAAGTACGAAATTTCCTTTGATTGCTGTCGTGGTTCTACCTTCTGGTGCTTTCGTCCTCCTAACCATGCTTGGATTTCTCTATTGGAGAAGACAGAGAATCTTGAAGACCAGGGGCATGAAACTGGATAGGTTTAACCCACCTTTGTCGGAGGAGCTAGATGCCTTCCACATTCCGGGCTTACCTAAGAGGTTTGATTACAAAGAGCTAGATGCTGCTACAGATCATTTTAGCACCCTTATAGGTTCTGGAGGGTTTGGTGCTGTTTACAAAGGTACGCTGCCTGACAAGACAGTTGTGGCTGTGAAGAAAATTACCAATTTAGGAATCCAGGGGAAAAGAGAATTCTGCACTGAGATTGCAGTCATTGGAAATGTCAGTCACATCAACTTGGTTAAATTGCGGGGTTTCTGTGCCCAAGGGGGTGCCCGTTTGTTGGTCTATGAGTATATGAACCGAGGTTCGCTGGATCGTGTCCTCTTTGGCAATGCACCTGCTCTTGAGTGGCAGGAGAGGTTTGATATTGCTCTTGGAACAGCACGTGGACTCGCATACTTGCACAGTGGCTGTGACCATAAGATCATCCACTGTGATATAAAACCAGAAAACATCCTCTTACATGACCGTTTCCAATCTAAGATATCCGATTTTGGGCTATCTAAGCTTCTAACTCCTGAACAGTCCAGCCTCTTCACAACCATGAGAGGGACCCGTGGCTACCTCGCACCTGAGTGGCTAACCAATTCTGCCATCTCAGAAAAGACCGATGTTTACAGCTTTGGGATGGTACTGCTTGAACTTGTCAGTGGTAGAAAGAACTGCTTGCTACGGACCCAGAGCCATAGCCTGGAGGAGGACAATAGTGCGACACACTCCTCATTATCTTCCGGGTTGGGTCTTGTGTATTTCCCTTTGTTTGCTCTTGAGATGCACGAAAAAGGGAGGTATGTGGAACTTGCCGATCCAAGATTGGAGAATCGAGTCACAAGAGAGGAGGTTGAGAAACTAGTCCGTGTGGCACTTTGTTGTGTCCACGAGGAGCCATCCCTAAGACCTAGCATGGCCACTGTTGTTGGAATGCTCGAAGGAGGAATCCCCTTGGGCAATCCCAGAATGGAATCTTTGAATTTCCTGCACTTTTATGGCCGCCGATTCACTGAAGCATCTGTGATCGCAAAACAGGAAAATGTTCTCTTATATTCCCAAGCAAATGCTTCTCCTACAGACACCACTTCAAGTTCCCTTAAATCTATGTCTTATGTCTCTTCCCAGCAGGTCTCAGGTCCACGATAGGGATCACTGCCTTGGAATTTTTGCTGTTCACTATAAGATGGTGTAAATCCTTTGGATGATATCAGACTTTAAAGGGGGAATGTACTCATTTCTTGGCAAGATCTTACTTCATGAATGGAACTCAAGATGCCTTATGTTACCATAGTCAGTGATTGGAAATCCAGAGGCTCAATTTTGAAAGTAAAGATTCAAAGAAAGCATCGGATATTGTTCTCCCTGGGTTTCATCCCGTACCAAATATCATGTTTCACATGATTCCCAGTAATATTTCATCCATCGGGTTGAACTGCTTCTGCAGCCGGAGTGGGCAGAGAGTAAGAGGTGTAGTCCTTGTAGAACATGTGCTTTCGGTATCTTAATTCACATGAGCATGGGAAGGCTCAGTATTTGCTTGAATTAGACAAAACATAACATATTAAAAAATGATCAAGAAACGTTATGCGTAGCCCGATGCTCTCTCCGCACCCATTTTTTGCTGCTCTTTACCTCCTAACCTACAGATGTTTGATTGATTCTCTGTCTCTGATAAAGAATTCTGAAAGCTATGCAGTACCGGAGAAGCATATTAGCTGTTCTTCAAGAGAAACTCCTGGGGCATAACTGCGGTTCCCGTATTTTATATTACTTACGAGGAGTCGAGGAATGAGCTTGCAAGATTGACATCGAGAAAAGAGATTGCTACTAGACGGTCGAAGTGTTGGAGCTCATTCAGAAAATTAAATTACATAGAAAGCATGATCTCTTATTGTCCTCATTTGGTTTGGTACCAGAACTGATGGTGACCAGAATCCATGAATAGAAGGAGCCTCGCATCCTTATTACGTGGAGTGAGGTGGAAGTGCTTGAATCAGTCAAGTGGCAACTTATTGAGCTTGCGGTAACGAAATTCGCCAAAGGTCCGGGCTGTGTACTTGGGCGGGTCTTGTTCATGTACGAGCTCCAGGATAGGTCCGATTGTTGCCTCCTGTGGTGGCACAGCGAACACGGCCCATGACATGCGAGTGTTTTCCTTGTTTACCAAGCTTCTGTGGAGCACCGCTTTGTACTTCCCGTTGCTCAGTACCTGCAATTCAAACACACGAACATCAGTTGTATGATTCTATGATCATTAAAAATAACACCATCTTAAAATATATATAAAAAAAAAGACCCAAATGAACTCGTAGCTTGACTTGTTCAATTTCAGGCTGTCCCATGCATTTGTCATGCACTGTGGTCACTCCTTCTACTGTAGTACCTCAACTTGATCCCCAACATGGACGAGAAGTGCATCGGGGATGTAATCAACGGCGACCCAGTGACCATCCTTCCAGACTTGAAGGCCGGGGACGTGATTGGGGACGAGAATGGTGAGAGCAGACATATCTGTGTGGGACTCCACCCCCAGAGCTAGCTGGGGTTGCGGGCATGGTGGATAGAAGTTGATCTTCATCTCGAGCTCTATATTGTCACCTCCGAAACACGTTCTGAGGGCAGCCTTTTCCAAGCCTAGCCCCTCAGACAGCAACTCCAGCAGCTTCTCAGTCACTCTCAGCATTTCCCTGTTGTACTCTTCTGTCACTTCCCTGTTATTTTGCGAGCCATCATCGTACAAAAGAGAGACCGTCACAATTATTAAATTTATTGTGAACTCATAGGCGATCGGAACCATTTCTATTTAAAAGTTCAAGCTGATAGGTAGCGGTACCCAACCTTCTTATAAGCCCACAACATTTTCTTCATTTAATCGAGATGAGATCGTATATTTCAACCGGTATAAGTTTGGTAGAGAAGATTGTGGATTCCTAATTTGCCAAAAAAGAAAAAAACTCAGTACCTGTAAGGAGGATTCTGCGGCCATTTTTCATGCCTAACTTTTGAAGGGGGGGACATCAGGTGAAAGTAGTAGTCCACCCACTCAACCTTCTGCTCGTGGTTCTTGGCCATCTTTGTCCCATACCCTTCGAAATCCCCGGCCAAATGATCGTTCACGAGCTTCTCCTTCTCAGCCTGTGGGAGCTCGAAAAACTTGATCCCAACCTCCTTGACCCGCTCAATCAGCAGCCCCGGGATCCCATGGTCGGTTGCCAGGAAGAAGCCCCACTCACTGCTAGCCCTCCGTATCTGATCCACCACGTTGTTGTGGGGGCCGGAGAGAGAGATAACCGGCACGGTGACCCCTTCAATGGCCTTGCTGTTCGCAGGCTGCTCGTGTGGTGGCCGGACGAACCTAGCTGGTAGCTCGTGGTTTGTGCCGGAGGCCAAGGTTTGGACCCTTTCTACAGACATGTCTTGTCCTCCCTCTTGGAGCCTGAGACTCTGCCGAGGATGATCAAGGAGACGACTAGGCTTCAGAAGGTTAAATGTTTCTGGACGCCGCAACTTGCATTGGAAGAAAAGGCAGTGCGCAGCGCTTATTTATAGATGCACGTAGGTGAAGGAATCTTCTCCCACTGATTGCTGATTGGTTCAGGGCATACGTTCAATGTTCGTACTCCCCTTAAATCAGTGGCAAGCCTCAGCTGGCCATTATGGGGGAAAAAAAAATGAAGAACCTTGAGCGGTAGACAGGTCAAATCACGTGTTACTAGCGGAAATAACTGCAAGATTAGATATGCACGTTTCCCACATGTTTCATCTAACTCACTGACAAAGAAAATTCGATCACCAGTCAACCAGTTTTATGGCGCTGTAGAAGTCGGTGACAATCCTGATTTACGTCCGGTCCACCTATTTCTCTCTACTGAGTTTCTTCCATTTCTGATACACGTGTTGCAGTATTTGCAATTGTACATTGCCCTCTGCCGGCCAAGAAATAAAATCGGATTAATATAATTGGGCACGCGATCACTATGGTAGATTCTCTCCCTATGTGTGCCATAGTCACGGACTGTCTGCGCAGGCGTATTCATTCAGCTTCACCCCCACAGCATAAGTCAACTTCTCCTCACCGCCCATTCCTCTCCCTCCGCCATACGAACAGTTGTCACTCGTCGGTCTTCATACTTTGTTCTCTACCTTTGTTACTAATAATGCCTTAACCATCTACAACGTCTCCTCTACCCCTGCTCACGAACTCACTCGTTTACTCTTAGTTTCACCAACCACTCAACGCCTAGATCCTTAGGAGCTCAATATGTGCAGACGTTCCCCTTTCAGCTACCATCCAAACTCTGCCCTCCCATAAACAGACAAATCCTTCGTCCTTATCTGATCCTGCTCAGTCAGCGACCGTGAGATCCCCTGCTGGTTGCCAAGAAGGAGCCCTCATTCACTGCCCGCCCTCCTTGTCTGAACCACTTGGTTGTTGCTGGGACCGGGGAGGGAGAGAGAGAGAGAGAGAGAGAGATAACCGGCACGGTGACCCCTTCTACCTGTTACCTCACGAGCACTGTTCTCAGGCTGCTCGTGAGGCAACAGGATGATGAACATGGCCGGTAGCTCGTGGATTGTGCTGGAGGCCAAGGTTTGGACTCTTTCTGGAGATATGCATATTTGTTTTCTCCTCCCTCTTGGAACCCGAAATTCTGTAGGGATCAAGTAATTAGGAAACAAGCATGCACTTAAATGAAGCATCTTCCACCAACCTGCGTTTCCAACATGTTTCACCTGGCATGTCTTACTGCTTCTCTCTATTGTACTGGGATTAAGTTCTGCGGCATTTAGATGGAGGACTCCAGATCGAGTACCATCGCTGTTAACTTAATAGCTCTATTTTATTTCCTTCGGCGTATTACTCATCCTTTCTCCTTTTATCATTATCATTTTTGAACTCGCGCAACCTTTTCATGATTGAAAGATGACCTTATAGTGTTGATGGAGGAATATGGTTGTTAGATCTATCATTCCTAACACAAGGCGCACTAATTAATTGTGGGAGCAAGTTAGATCCGAAAAAATCGTTCCCGTGTTAAGATTATGGCAATCTGGGATCTCTTTCAGCTCTTTGCATGATGATCTCAGGTTTAGCAGATAATTCAACAGCACGGACTGGACTTCACATTTTTTTTAAACTTTTGTACGAACTACCGGCTTTCTGTCCAGTCATGTTATCTTTCTGGTAAATGAGTAATCTTCCAAGTTCGGGTTTTGAGGAAGGTACTCAAAGCTGGCTTTCTCGGTCATAGGTTACCTGATGGTACGAAAAGGTTTCTGGAGTTTCAACATTTCAAAGTGAACAAAATCTTTTTCAGGATGAACTGTATCTTGAACAATATAAGATTCCGAAGCTTGTAAACTATGTAGCCGAAGTAGCTCTTGCAGTGTCGTTTCCATCTTTGGTTTCACAATGATAATTGTTGAATACTCAAATTCGTGACAAAGGAGAGTGATAGCTTTATGTGGAACATTTGGAAACTTGAAAGGACTTGAATCTCTTGAATGGGAGCTTAATTACTGAACTTGCTGTATCGGAACTTGGAGAATGTTCGAGTTCCAGACATGGGTGAGTTCTGGTCATCAACAAGCTTCGGAACTGCATCCTGTAGTGGCATACTGAACACGGCTGCAACATTCGGTCCTTTTCTTGCTCACCAAGCTTCTGTGAAGCACCCCTCCGTACTTCCCATTGCTCAGTACCTGCAATTCACTGGGAAAACACAATTATATCAGTTGGATGACTTCGTATGATCTTTATGTCATTTGTGAACCTTGACAGGTTGATAGCTCAGCTAGTCCTGCTCCAGGTTTTCCGAACAGTTTACAAAGCCAATTGCCTTCACATTCTGCTCTAGACAGATTTGAAGAGAGACACAGAAGACAGTATTCTGGTACATGCCTCCATCTGAGATCCAACATGGACGAAAAGTGCATTAGGGATGTAATCAATGGCAACCCAGTGACCGTCCTTCCAGACTTGAAGGCCGGGTAATAAGTTGATCTTCATCTCGAGCTTTATATCATCACCTCCCAAACACGTCCTAAGGGCACTCTTCTCCAAAGCCTAGCCCCTTGAACAGCAGCTCCCCTGTTACTCTCAGTCTGTCAGTGTCTTCCAGTTCATCACTTCCCTATTTTTTGGAGGGCTAAAATAATTGCAAGAAACAAAACAGGTGTAGAGACACACCTTTTCATGTTATATGATGATTGCACTTGCAGGATTTCAAATTCTAGTCCACTGCTTATAAACAAAACTGTTGTTTTTTTCTGTTGGTAATAGCAAAATTTGCAGTGGGTTTTGATCACTTATTCCCCATGTTGGATATCAGAACCTTCTTATTTAGCCTTTGAAAAGAACTTGATATACACCAAGCTCTCCTTGCTTTGACTGAACAAGGCAATGTCAAATATTGCGAAAACCGGTGGTTTTTCAAGCCTATAGTGAAGCAATCACAGGGCCTTGAGCTACTGCTAGGCGTTTGTGGTGGATGACATAGCAATGGTTCAATTCTAAAACCCAAAAGAAAAAAAAAGGGAAGTTTCTGATATACTCTGGGGAAGAGAGGCATGCCATGATATAATATGTTCAATCGTGCTGCTTCTAGTGGTCTCTCTTACTGATTGCTACTGGAACAGAGCCCCTCTATACACATTGTCAAATGTAAAAGCTATTACCTTTTCTGGATGGAACAAAGGGTCGTTGATGTACCGACTGACCACCTGTCTTGTAGATTTGTAACAAGCAGCATGCTGTAATCCAATTCCTGTATGTAATCTAGCAGTCGATCCTATATGTTTCGACTTTCAACTCATAAAATTCCATGGCTAGCGGTTTACTGATTCTCAGTCCAATGGAAAAAACAGGAGCAACCTGATAGGACATTGTCTAGGCAAGGTAAACCTGACAGGCCTTGTTACTTGATGGATCCTGGAAGCACGGTCGAAGCTTTTCTCTGTGCAAGTAACTTTGTGAAGCAGTCTATCCCGTTTTCTTTTTCTTCGAGAACTTAGGACCGGATTCGTGCAGGTTTGCTCTATTAAGAGTATACTTCAATTAGGTATTTAAGTAATCTATGCTGTGATTAAAATTCTTCATTTGATACAGGATAATCCCATTGAACCCCAGCGTTACTATGAGCTTCTTGAGAAGGACGCAAATTAACCTCGAGAATAGCAGGTAGTTTGATCATCAATCACATGGCACTTTGGTTTTTCAGTCAATCCTTAAAATGTGATGACAGGTCTCTTGGCAGTTGCCAATGCTCTTCATGGTATCATCTTTGAGCAATTGAGATCATATAACCGATGTACTTCCTTCCCTCATAGCTAGAAGCCTTGGTGAAATCGCTGGATGTCTTCCCTTTCCTTCACTCGGGAGACAATCATATGCATGTAAAATTTGCTATTCTGATATGGTTTTGCGTGCTAACACATCTGTCAATTTTATTTCTATGGGCTTTTTGCAGCCGGGAATATGTACCCTTGCACTAGAAATCTGCAGGCCCACGTGCACCTGCGATCGCGCTGGCACTGAGGATTTGAAAGGGTCCATCAGGCATTTTGGTAGGGGCATATACAATTCTCCAACAAGATCAACGTTGATTCTGGTACAAGAATTGAGATGTACGAGCCAGCCACAAAGTGGATGGTGGTGGTGATGATGATGTTTCAGAACTTTCCCTGGACCCCGCAGTCCAATCCTCTCACAGTTTCTGTTCTTTTGATCAACGAAATGAAAAGAGGATTGAAATAGTGAACGTAACTGTACCACAAATTCCTCAACTGAGAATTCGTATTGCAATCGTTCAAAACTGCTTTATCCCAGTTTGCCCTCGATGATCAACAAACACATCTCTGTATCCGTACTGGGTAATTAATAAACCGATGTTCAGTGAAATACCACATGACAACACTCTTGTTTGTCATCTATATTTGACAGACGGCGTTAGATCTTAGCCCATGAAACAAAAACTTAAGAGCGTGATCTCTGCGGTTTGTCATGCTGATCAACCATCAAGCATCCTTCAGTCAAGATCGTTTGATGAGAAATGAAACATGGACCCGAAGACCCCATCCAGCAAATCCCGAGCACCGCAAAGTTTTCTCCAAGTATGAATGCTTAATTTAATTAATTAATTAATTATGCCTTTGCTTCTTTTCCTAGAAAGAACATATAAGATGGGCTTATTCCCTTGTCGTCTCCTTAATGAATGAGATGAGTTCTGTAGGCTAATGCTCGGTCATTTACCAAGTTCTGGAAGGGGTCGAGCGAGAAGTGACACGACACGAGCAAGCAAGCGACCATTATCTGCCTCCTCAGCATCACATGATTGATGTCAGTGGGGAGGAAGGGAAGGAGAGGAGCATGTACCGATTCCGACAGAGAGAGAAGACGGGTCCCACACACGTGGACCTTATCTACCAGTGGACTGTTGATTCCTAAACCCCGACCCCACTCCTCGCTTTCCCGATCTGAGATCTGATTCTCATGTCTCACAACGTTCCACCTGCTAACAGCCATGGATGTTGTGTTCACAGCTCCATGTCATGGGGATCTCCGTCCGTTTTACTAATGGCACGTTGCTCCTCATCTGCGTCAATCTTATGCCAGAACTGTAGTCTGTCTACAATCAACGATCAGATTATCTGACGAACATCCACCAGCTGGCATTCCCGATAACTTGTTTTCTTTTTTTTTTCCCTAACGTTTATACTTCGCCATAATGGAGCAGGATTGAGGCGAAGTTTTGTAACAGTGTGAAACGTGACCATCTCTCGTGTATGGGATGCCATTAGTTTTGGATCTTGACGAGCCCACGATGGTGGTGGTCCCGTATCCAAATGACAATCCCAATTGCAATTTCTTTCCTCCATGTGACGAGATTTTTTGGGGGTGCTTTTGGTTCCTCCTTTGATTGTGGGCATGATATATAAAGATATGTACATATTTTTTTTCCGGTTATCTCCTAATATATATATATATATAATGATATAAAACACTTTACTAACATGAATCACATCTATCTAGAACATTTTTTAAAAAAAATCAAGTCAATGGCACGAGACCATTAGTTGCATCAAATCTCAACACATGATATCACGCTGGTTTCCCAATGAAAAGGACACAGACCACCATTAGGTGTCCTTTCCGGTTCCTCGACAACTTAAATGCAGGATTCCATGGCCCCCTGATGGATCTTCGAACATCAACAGCTCATGTTGGTCAAAGAGCATGTGTTTGCTATCTTTGATAGCGCTCATAGTCGCATTCATTGACTTGGGATGAGAACAAGATCGAACCTTTCTTCGACATTAGATGACTCTATGACTGTAATCAATATTACGGACGGTCCTCATCATGGCACAGTCAAGAGGAAGATCACCGATTGTTCCAGTTTCCTGTCAAGCGATGACATCAATTGTTATTAAAGTTAATGGTGAGGATCGTGTTCGACATAACTTGTGCTCTGGTATATATATATCTCCCCTCAAAAACTCTTTCATTGAAACAGACAAAGTATACATATATGCACAACCTTAATTTGTTGAAACTCTTAAGAAAACTTTCACTAAAATCACACCCTCTCTTACTGGCGAGGTCCAGAAGCTCGTGAGAAGTGAACCGAATTGGATTTAAAAAAAAAAAAAAGGGCCGATGCAATGAATAATGCAATGCTTAAGAATCATGTCCCCGTTTCATCAGGGATCCTTTTTATGAGATTTTTTTTTTCCCAGATTGAATGAACAGCAAAGCTACTCTGCCTTTAGATAAGTATGGCGATGGATAGGGATGTTGCATGGCCGAAGAATCATAGGCTTTACGAACATGCAGTCAGTCGGTGACAACTGAGTTTCATCAGTGATAAAAGCATCAAATATGGGGGGAAAGATCGATGGACTTTTCCTCTTCCTTTCCTTTCCTTTCCTTTCCCCCCGCTCCCATCCCATGTGGTGTCCATTCTCTCCTTTTCAGCATCATTCAATCGTCTTGACCACCCTTTTTCACTTGCACCCCTCGAATCAGCAAGGTGACTTTCAACTAATCAGGTCCCTCGCTTCTCCCAGCCCATATGATGAGGAAATCTAGACTTACGAGTTGTTCGGTCTAGTCCTCCTGTCGGACATGTTGGGTAGTCGGTCTCATCTTTATCAAGAGTGCCACAAAGTAAGATGCTACTCGCGTTAAATGAGGTTCTTGCCGTGTAGAATGGTATTCTCCCATTGTTGTCTTAGTATGAATGAGGCTTTCCAGTTGGATTCCTTTTCTTTAGCCCCTAGTCGAGTTTAATTAATCTAGTGATTTAAGATCAAAGAGATAATGAATTCGATCTCTGTCACTAAAATTTTCTATGTCCTTCAATGGTCATTTCCTTTTTTTGGTAGATCGGCAAATCGAATTATAACTAACTGTGAATATCACCGATATTTTAATAAGGGCCGGTAAAGAATGAAATCTACTAGTTAGTTAAGCGTTGTAACATTCTTTTGCCTCTAAATGAGCCAGTTCGCTGGTAAGCTGACAACAAACAGTAGATCAATTTCAAGATTTAAAATTGTTAGGGTCGATATCTGAGGATTAATGGCGGGTCTCATACTATATAATACATTGTCCGGTAGATTAGTTGGTCGTTATATCGGCTGAACATCATCCATATAAAAAAAGAAGAAGAAGAAGAAAGAATAAATTAAGCATACCTGCCTTGACCCGAAGTGATCCTTCGCTTCTTTTCCTCTTTCCCCTAAAAGGAACACATCGCCTTCATATTAATTTCTCACAGCAGTCAATCTGGATCGAATGTCATCCTTCAAGGTGAATTAATGGATTTATATATGTGTATGTATGTATGTATACATTTCCTTATAAGTATGTCGGTATATGTAATTGGATATATATATATGTGTATGTATTATCCGTTCCCTTCCTTTGACCCTCTAGCGGAAGTTGAGATTGATTTGCTGCTAAGTTATACATACATATATATACCTTCGAGGGTTACAGTCCATTAGTAAATTGATGACATGTAATAAACCAGATTCAAGATTCGAATCTCTCGATGGTTGATATCTGGGGTTTAATTGACGGACTCTAGGTTGTATAATACACTACTTGATGAATTAGTCGGTTGTTACGGCAACGGACACCATTGATATAAAATATATATATGTATGTATATGTATATGAACCCATCCACATACACAACAACATGTGAATTAATAAAGTGACCTAAAAGTGATGGACCGCTTACGTACTCTCTCTTTCTGTTTATTTATTAGATCTTTCAATCCGCTTTTCCATCTTCATCCATATGTCTTATTCACGTTAGTTGGCTAGGGAACCTTGATTTGTATATATGTCGATTTTTTCTCAAATCTTGATAATCTAGGGCAATTGGTGTGCGATCGTGTAACTAAGGAGTCGGACAAGTTATCTGCATTATATATAAATGGTGCGAGCCATATCTTGAGTTAACAGTAAATGATAAGTCCCAAGGGGGTCAAAAGGGTAGAATGAAAGAGGAGAATAAAACGGGAGCATCCAGTTAATTTCATATCGAGAGCGATACGACCGAGCAAAACTGTTTTCTCATAGCAATGATAATCAGCTCATCATCAGGGTCGTGCCCTTCCTTTATCAATCGGGTTGCATGGTTGATACGAATATATTCTTTTTTGGTAACAAAAGAAATTCATAGCTTGAAAAATTAGTTTTTGAGTGAGAATGATGCTATTGTACTACTACGGGCAGGGCAGGGCAGATGAAATTAAAATGTCTAAATATGAAATCCCATTAGAATTCTAACAAATTAATTGACAAAAAAATAAGGATAAAGAAAACATTGGAAAAGATAAAAGAGACATCACGATCTGATGAAGAACACACATAACTATATGAATTCCTATATATATATATATATGGATAGATAGGTTCTCCAATGGTCCACACGGATCCATATAGTACCATATCTTCGAAAAATGAAGGATGAGAGGCGGAAAAAAGAGGGAAAATGCAAGAAAAAAGAGAGTCAAAAAATGAAGAAGAAGGACATGAAAGGAAAAGCCAATCCCTTTACATACACACACTTACAATATATCCGATCTTGTTTTTTTTAAGTACTTCACTTTCTTATGAGCAAAGGAGATTCATAAATTGAAGAAGGATTCTCTAATAAGCTCGAGGGAATTAAATTAAGATCAAGCTTTGTGTGTGGGAGGAGCAGTCGAGCACTGGTAGCACTTGGCGAACAGACCGAACGTGTCGATTTGGCGAACGAAGTTGACCATGCTAGCCCATCCGCCGAATCCAAACCCCACGATCAGCACCCAAACGACCACGAATGCGTTGATGCAGTAGTGACCCGCCCAACCTCCGAGGATCGATGGTGGCCTTTCCACTGCATTCTGCAGCAATGAAGAAAGCGCCACAGAAGTTGATGAAACGATCGCTGATGCTATGTTATAATATATATATATTGCTTAGTTTGATGAGAATCAGTTGCGGGTGGCCGGATCACCTCTCTAGCAGGAGCAGGAGCAAAAGTGACCATGTGGGCCAGGGCGGGAATGATGTAGACGGTGAAGCTGACGAGTAGGGACCCGACGGTGGAGTTGATGGGGCCGAAGAAGGGGAATATGATGGCCAGGAACCATATCGGGATTACCACCGGGAGTCTCGCCATCGCCCTCTTGAACAGGCTCTTGGTGTTGTGCACCCTTATCAGCTTCTCCCACACGAAGTAGAGCGGTGTGCACGCGAACCCGAACGTTATAAACTGCACGTAAATGCCACCATTTACGCGTATTAGTTCTCCAAAAGACCGGCTTAACTCCTCCGTGCAAGATTGAGTCAATCGATGGAACTTCTAATAAAGGTCTTATAATCACGCGGGGCTCCTTATACTGATACCTGATGAATGAGCATGAGGATGATGGCGGTGTCCCTAAATCGGGTCCGAGGGAGCAAGGAGAACGCGTTCGAGTGGGTGAGCAGCAGATCCCCGAACGCCCAGTAAACGGCCGATGCTGACGGCAACGTTAGGGTCAGCACATATACTGTTGCCATAAGATATATCAGCTTGAACTTCTGCGGCTTCCACATAGCGTGCATTATCTCCCTGCAGCAAGCATCCTCATAAGTCATTCTCATCTTAATCATTAACTATTGTAATTAATTAATCAATCAGGGGGAGGAGACAGCCCAACTCACACGGTGACAGCATGTCCACCAAAAGTGTAGAGGATGTTGGTGGCCCCAGTGAAGTAGAGCACCATTGAGGTGGGGCCCGAGTGCTTCACCCCCTCAATCTTGCAATTTAAAAAGAGAATAAACTCGTAATTGAGATTTCATTGTAATTAGGGATTGATTGACTGTGATATTAAGATCATGATGGATGAATTATACGAATCATGATTACCTGGCCGTGGAGAAGGGAGGCAATGGTGAGATACCAGGCGGTGTAAGTGGTCATGAGGAGGCCGAGGAAGGACCACATCCTATAATTGTGGAAGGATGGGATGAACACTGTCGTCGCACAGCACGCCCCAAATATGTACGTCCAAGTCCTCTTGTCCAGGTTGTCGTTTATATAGTATATGTTACTGAAACAAACGACAATCAATCATCCCACCATCTTTTATATATATATATGTATGTATGTATTCCACAACTTGATCGATCACTATTTAGCTAGCCAGCTAGCTATTTCACTATCGAAACCCAGACTGTGCTCGGTCAGAAATTACGAGAATGCGATAATTAAGTTTAGCTCATGAATTCTATGAGAGAAGACGATGGAGGCTCGATCGGTTTAACCTGGCGCAAGCTATTAGCTGAATCACGGATCCAAATAAGAGGAAGGTGCAGTTGAACAGGAGCCCCATGTTCCTCCAGTGCTTCCCCAGCAGCCCATCAAGAACTTCGAACCACTGAAAGTTGGATCCAATTGACAGTTAGCTGGATTTGATATCTCGATGTTTACGACAGTAACACTACTCTGTGCTCGGATATACGATTAATAAGGGAGGCCTTGCTTAATTAACTATATATATATATGACCGCGAGTACCTGAATAACATGGTTCCTGAAATCAACTTTTTCCCTCTCCTTCCTGGTTCGATACTCAACATAAAGGACACTTATGAGATAAGCCGTCCAACTCCCCATCAGCCCGTAGAAGAGCTGAAACAGAATCCCCGACACCATCCCCAGCTGCGAGAACGAATATGGCAGCGTCAGCAGCACCTGTGCAACCTGCCAAACCGTGTAACACATCCCCACCCCCCACAATTGACACAAAAATAAATAAACAGTCAGTAATTAATCAGAAACTATAAAATTTCAAGTATTCTTGGAAAAATAATGGAAGGTGCGTCGGCAAGACTGCAGTTCTTGTCAAAGTGCTCGAGTCGAGATATATATATATATAGTTTAGGTTGTTGTAATTGATCAGTGCCTGATTAGAAGCACAGCTGAACCAAGCATCATAGACGGAGCCGCCATGCCAGAAGAGCTTCGACAGCCTGCTCTTGGCCGAACTGGGGTCGGCCTCTTCTCGTTCCATCTCAGCATAGTTGCCCGCGACGATGGTCTCGACCTTCTCGGAAGCCATTGTTGGAATTAAGAGCTGTAGCTGAAACGTACCGAGGGGAAGAGTGATAGTGAAGGAACGAGAGGAGGTGTGTGAAGTCCCCTTATAAATAGAGATGAAGATAGAGGCCAAAGGGCTCCTTAATATGTATATTATTGACTCATAAGATTCTGAGATGGGCAATTGTGATAGCTGGGGAGTTGCTCTCTTTGCCCCCTCCTACTTTTTTTTTTTGATAAATTTTATGAGCAATAATTGATTAAAAACCATATAATCACTTAATTTTCTGTAATGTTATGTGCATAAATTTCATGAAAATTGAGAATTTTCTTAGTATATAAAATTCAAACATGAAAGGGTACCAAACAACGTCCCTCATAAACCAAATTGGTATCTCCTCTCGTTGCCCTATTTGATTGAAATAAATTTCTGTACCTAGCCTTGGGGACATCAATAACACGTCGAGAAATATTAGCTCGCCTGTCAAGGGGGCAAAGTGTCGATTTTTATGTACATATGTTAATCCAAAGGTCCGGACTAATAAACATATATAATCATAAAATCCGACAGTTCACGACACTTTACTATTGTATATCGACCGACTAGGTAGCATTGGGCATGCATATTGTGCAAGGAATAAGATTAGGAATGGATCTACAAAGCCCCGCGCCTACACATGTCTAGATATGATTTAGAAAAATCAATCGCAAAGCAACTATCTCTTTTTTAGGGTTGCCTTTTTAGTTGTTTGGAAGGTGACAATTTTTTTCAACTATGAATAAGATTAAGATTAGTGGGTTTTTGGAAGAAAGAAAATCTCATAAAATAAGAGAATTCAAAAAAACCAATATAAGTTGATTGAGATGATTCGATATATGTTTATTTATTAAAAAAATATAACGACTCATTAATTTAAATTAAATCATGAGATTCAAGGGTGGCCCGCTTTCTCTCTTTATTTATTTTTTTTCTTATTTTATAATACATATATATATGTTGGATGAAATTTGCTTTTCTCTTAAAAATTGGGCTTGACAGGCAGCCAGTAGACCCAGGCTCGCATGCACTGCAAGAGGGCGGGCATGACCCACCCCCCGAACTTCATATTTGGATGACAAATCCCTTGAATTGAGAAATCCTTCTTTTTTTTTTTTTCATATGTACATATCAAATCAATAGATCAACGAAAAAGACATAGCCCGCATACGAATTCCAACCTTCCTTCACTAGCTATGGTATGTGTGCTCATCATCACCTCCATTCATTCCTCTTCTATTTCATCATCATCAATTTACCTCCACATATCCAACCCGGTTTCCCCTAATTGATAATGGGTTGAGACTTGAGATTTTGTTATGAAGAGGGAGGGGCTACCCCAGAGAGTGGTGGTGTGGACGAGATGGGGAGAATGATTGCTTAGGGGTTTGGGGCTTTGGTGCACGACATGATTAGCCCCACACGTGTGCCAACTGTTCTTGCCTTTACAAAAAGATACAAAATACACTACTTAAAATCGATTGAATATGTGCATATATCTAACCCACCTCTAACTTAATGGGATTAGCGTTAATACTTATTAATTAATATCTTTTGAGGTCATCGAGCCTTGTGGCCCTAATCATGAGTGCATGTTAATTTGCCCCCTTTCACTTCATGGGTCCCCATTCCGGTGGCTGGCCGGCTGGCTTGATGGGTTTGTATATTACGTATGTTGTCACATTGAGATAGATGGCAATTTGATGCATGTAAGAATACAGAGCCCTAAAGGTGTAATTTTGAAGAAGTTATTGGGTCGTCATAATCCAGAGGATTTGCTGAATCCACCCACACCCACACTCACAGCCCCAAAACGAGTCTACATGTGTGTATAGATACAAGTTTGTGCATCTTTCTTTTACCTAGCTGAGGTAAGAATGCAGGAGTAAACAACATGGTGACCTAATCCAACTCCGTGCACGTAAGGTTTGCTGAGATATGATCGCTGATAGCTTCTGTCACAGGTCGATCTAATCATGAATCGGCCATCTTATAATTCACGATAATCGACCAGACCGATTGATTGCCCACGTTGCTTAACATCTGCTGTAGTGAATATGCCTCGAAGTTCCTTAAATCTTCTTCAGATCGAGAGGCATTAAAAAACACTTCGAGGGCAGCTGGGAAAATTGTGTTGTCTGAGATCTTCTCACTCTCTCGCACGCAGGGGAAATATGGGACCGTAGCTTTAGGCCCAAGAAAGATCACATGTAAAGCCCAAGTGACCCAATCAAGCCCAAATTTCGGCATCGAAGGGCCATTAGTGGGGGGGGGAGGACCAATCCATCATCACCGACAACGAGTCATCTGATAAGTACGTACGTAAATGCCCATGAAAGTTGATGGGTACGTACTTAAACGACAGACGGGCTTAATCCTCAAACTGGGCAATGGCTGGAACCGGTCCATCAAGAGAAAGATTTTGCCAAACCTGGTCTCGAGGAGGTGGAACCTCTCAAAACGACGTGGTTGGGGGCCAGCAGCTGTTGACGAGTCAGAGCCATCAGACACGCAAAGGGTCCGAAGGGAAGAGACGTCTGGTCAAAAAAGTTGAGCTTGTTGATTGTACGCCTATCAAAGTAGGGTTCGGTTTCTACACGGCAAAGGCAAAGCCTGTCGGTATGAGTAAGGTCCCTCTGTCTTCCCCCCACCTTCCCGTCTGTCTTTCTTCAACTTTGGCCTCTGCAGTAAGTAGTAGATAACATTTGCAGACATACACACATGTGGGCATGTTGCTGTGCTCTTAAAGAATCCCATACCTAACCAAGCACACAAGTTGACACGACTGCCCCCACCAACCAAAAAAAAAATCACCAAAGCAACATAGACAGCAGCAATGTGCGCGCATGCGAAGTATAGAATGAAACAATGGGGGGGGCAGGTTTTCCTCTCCCTTTTCTTGACAAACTCCAACTCAGATAAGACTGAGGAAGTGATTCAAATGGAAACAGTAAAAAGGAACAGATGGGTTGGGTAAACAGAAACAATAATCCAAACAGGTCCCACATACATTATCCAATTTTGAATTCATCTCTTATGAATAAAAAATACATAATTAAAATTTTTTTATCATATTAATAAGCATATATTGTATTTTTGAAATTTGGATAATTCTTTTTTTTAAAAAGACCACATGGGCAATGCAAGACTTGTATCTTCTTTTACTTTCAAATCTCTCTCTCTCTCTCTCTCATGCTTTCTCTACTTTTGATGCCATAGCTATTAGCCTTCACTCACTCCAGAGCTCAAAAAACTCGTCTTTCTTTCATTGTCCTCTTCCATGGCAAGAACAAATATAATAAAATATAAGGACTTCACCTTTCTCTGCTAAAAGCAAAATTCATTTGACCCCATTTCTGTCCTGATGAGACGCCACTTAGATACAACACAAACAGGGTGACAGATAGAGGGGGGATACAGCAAGGGCCCTTCAGGATATGCGATACAGAGAGAAGAGAGAACAATTCAATCTTCTCCACAGATATGCCACTTACAGAGAGAGTGAAAAATCCAATACATCATGGAATTCTATAAAGCTAAGATATGATAGCTTCTGTTCTTTCTGTCGTTCTACAGGCTGTATGTACAATTTCTTATTCCCAATCAAGTCCCTCATCTCACTCACCCACTTTGAAATCCTTTCCCTCCTTGATCATCTACCACATGGGAACAGGATCCTTTTCCCCCCACCTTCGCTCTACCTATCCCATTTCCAATCCAATGCCTCGGTTGCATCAAAAATGTCAATTTCACAGTCACTACAAATATCAAAAGAAAAATAAAGGAGGATAAAGAATTAATAACAACCCTTTCCCTCTATCCCTCTCTCTCGTGGCCCCCCACCCCTCCTCCAATGTACAAGAATTCAACCCTCCCCTTCCCTTCAATAAGGCCGACCGTCAAAATTCAGCCCTGAATCTTCACTTAAAACTTCTCCACAGAATTGCTCAAGTAGCCAATCGTCAGGTATGTGATCTTTTGCTCCGATAAACAAAGGAAGGGGGAAAGTATACACATACCCAGTGCTTCAGCCGTTATACACTTGATGTGGTGGCGTGTCCAATCTCATGATCTCAAGACAAAAGTTCACTCCATACACGTGCTACCCATCTTCAATGAAGATTCTCCCAATAAAATCTCGGAACCTCTTTGAATAGAGCTTCGGGTCCACAGCAGAGATCGAACTGGGATCTGCCTGTAGCGATTTGTAAGCATGCTCTAGCTTCTTGCTGATGTCATAATCTTGCAAGATATCTATAATACCAAAATAAAGAACAACTTCATAGATCTCACCACTCCTTGAAGGAGTTTTATGGCTATACTGGTCAAAATCACTTCTCCGAGCCATCCTCTCTGCTCGTGCAGGCATATTTGTTCCTAACCTTATCAGCGGTTTCCTGACAGAGAAACATGTAACCAAAACTCAATATACACAAACAATAGATTGCAAATTCTTTCCTTTTTTCTTTTGAAAGTTAAATTGATAGCAAATTCTTGAAGCAACAAAAATGGAATTCTAGTGCCCAATTCTTGCATCTAAACCTTAACAATCCAAATGGCAATGTTTGAGCAGGGATACGCCAAATACATCATCAGGGCTCTTGAAGCAATAATGACTGACAGCCAATTCATTCTGATTAGAGAAGCCACAGCAATTAGAAAAAACCGAGCCAGAATTACTACCTGGTTCAAGTAAAACTAAGTAGACAACTTTTTTCCTATTTCATTTGCGCTTAGAAGTAGAAGGACAAAAGTACATTATGACAACCTATGAATCACACAAATACGATGATTAGTTTAAGCATATTCAACATCTAGTTTCTCTAACCACTTGATTATTGGCCTACCAATCAGTACCACCATTAAACATATAGCAGAAGAAAATGATGAGCTCAGAACCATACCCGCCAGCTAAAATTCGATCCATATCTTGTAACTCGGCTTCAAGGAATCGGCAGCCACGCATAAACTTTTCATATTGATATGAATCATTTTTACCTGCAGATATCAACCGTCAACTTCAAGTTTGATATATATCATCTGACAACAAAACCACCACCCAATCCAGGATTATGATATATTCAGTGATCAATTACCAGATCGCGGCCAGAATGGTGATAATCCCATCTTGTCACATGTGTTGTCATCTCGGAAGTGAAGACCAACCAAGAGACTATAATCCATTATCCCCTCCGATTCCAAGAACTCACAATCTCTTTCAATTTGCCTGATTAAGATAATGATATCATGGCGAGTAAGAGGAAAGAGCTGACAACTTAGAAGAATGTCAAAGTGACCAAGAAAACTCACTCGATGAACTCTTGAAACCAATTTCTTTGGAGGCGAAATGTGAAATTCAGGTCGAGGTCCTTCAGCGTAGTAGTTTCATCAATGTCCCCCTCAGGCTTCTCTGTTGTCCGGCCGTGTGAAGATCCTTTCAAGTCAAACCGCCTATGTATTCGGTATTCAGAGCAAAACAGATTGCCCATCACGATAAATCGTGTCTGCAATTTAATCATGAAAGATGGAACTTATTAGTTGCAAAATCCGCAAGTAAACAGAGCTGTTGTTTCAAAAACAGGCTTGACTTAAATTTTTTTCTTTAAAAAAAATGCCTGACTTCTGTCCTTGCCTCATACCTTCGGCCCACCTATCGGCTTGACACAATGCACTCCAAAAAATTTTGTCAGCAGTGAATTTTTGTACCGGCCAACATGGTCATAATAGCTATGAAGCATCCTAATGAGAACCTGAACACCAATTTAAAAGCTTAAGGTGCAATGAAGAACAATTTTGCCTGAATAAGAAAGTACAATGGAACCCAAGACAAGTTACATACATGGACAATCATGCCACCTAATTGACAATTGACTTCCCAATAATCGTCAATTTTCCAGGGAACAATTCAAAACAACTAACCTTCACCTCCGACTTCTTCACTGTTTTGATCATAAACCTATCATCCTGAGTCAGGTAAAAGAAGCTTCCACTCTTTCCTGGAGAGGAAAACTCTCTGAGAGCGTCATCTCCGCAGATGGCAAGCATGTAATCAGCAGGATCCACTTGGAACAGCTTCCTTAAGTGCCTGAGTTATCCAGCAAGCTATTAAGCAAAGCAGAACAAAGATTGATAAAACAAAAAATGAAATCGAACAAAGCCAGAGAGCCAACATGCAATGGAAGCGAAAGTAGAAAAAAGGATAAACTAACTATAAGAAATGGAATTAGAACGGCAAGCTCCGTATGAGTCGTGCAGCTATTGTTACCTGAAAACTACAGGACAATAATCCTTCCACCGGAACTCCACAGACTGATGAGGTGGCGTGAGCTTCGATCCTTCAGACGGAAACCTTGTCCAGAACTTCTCCTTGGGATCAAAATCGCTTGGCTTCAACTTCCTCCATGATGACGCATTATTTCCCACTGAATACCTGGATCAAAGTCCAACCAACATCCATAATCAAAATCAAATCCCATGAATCCAAAATCCCCCGAACAGTCGAATAAAGCCCAGGAAGCAGCAATTACCTGATACCTAGCTGCAAATTGAGCATCAAATCATAATTTTTATGCCCCTTTGATATAGTCTGCCCTTGCTTCTTCAACTCTCCGCCGCCACTAAAGCAACATGGCCGCCCCTTCCGGAAATCCCGATAAAAGAACGATGCTTCTAAGCTGTCAATGATATCGCATGTAATATCCCCTTCCTCGCCGTCCAGTTCCCAGATACAAATCCTTGGGAAGTTCCTCACTGCATCAACACTCGACCTCTTCCTCATCGTGGAAGCAACGACCATATTCTCACTCAGACACAGCTCCTTTCCGTCTCCGCGGTAAAAGCCACCTTCCAGTCGCGTTTCCTTACTCCAATTGACCACATAGCAGCTCCCATCAGGCCAAGTGAACACTCCACTCCCCCTGGGGGCTCCATTCTCCCATTGCCCGTCGTACCGATTGCCATTGGCCCAGATCAGAACACCCCTCCCAGAAATGAGGCCGTTGTTCCACTCCCCGACATACTCATTCCCGTTGCTCCACACGTAGCGACCATGCCCGTCCTGGAGGTTTCGCCGCCACATGCCATCGTAGAAGTCGCCATTGGCGTAACGCTTCTGCCCATACCCGTGCTTGCGGTCCCCGCTCCAGGAACCCCTGTACATATCCCCCTCCGGCCCCACAAATGTCCCCATTCCCTCCATTCGCCCGGACTTGAACTCACCCTCAAAAGTCGCCCCCGAAGGCCACGAGAACTTCCCCTTGCCCGAAGCCTTCCCCTTCCACCACTCCCCCTCGTACATGCACCCATCCGCCCACAGGTACTTCCCGGATCCGTGCGGCACATTGCCCGATAAGCTCCCGATGTACAGATCCCCATTAGGAAGCGACCTCTCCACAGTGGAGGAGCTCACGGCGGTTGTCGTCGGCGTGACCCGCCGAGTCCCGACCTGCGATCGGCCCCGTGTGAATACGAGCTCCAGATGTGGCGGCGGCGGAGAAGGAGGCGAACCTTGAGCCTCCTCCGTCGGGTTTAAATTCCTGCCCTCCTCCAATTCACCCTTCTTCTCCTCCTTCCCGGTGGGTGACAGTGGTACTGCAATGGAATCATTTAACACAACCGTCTGCATCCTCAGGTTCTACATAAAAGGCTACGGCGGCAGTGTCACGGTGTAGGTGGCTCCCCGGCTAAGAACATAACCGTCGGTTGCAGTTTCAAGGAACTTCCTTTTGTGGGGTTGCGTCGGGGGCGTATTGATGGGAATCCTGAAGCAACAGAACCTCTGCATAAACCTCACCTGTGGCTATGGCTATGAGAGACGCGAGAGAGAGAGAGAGAGAGAAAAAGTAAACTGTAGGGGAGAACGAGAACATGCGAGCGATGTCCTATGAATTGTTTTATTTTTATCGACGAAAAATTAGTTTCCAGCCAAAAAAACGAAAAAAATATTCAAAAAAATTGAAATCATATATCTTAGCGAAAATCTAAAAATAGAAAGAAAATTACAAAATTAATTCATTAAAATGACGTCATTTTCTTTCAATTCATGTGAGTTTGACCACTTATTTTCCATAATTTCATGTATTAACACCCCTTAACATATATATATATATATATTACTAGTTATGGGTGGGAAAATCGAATTCACTAGCCGTGCCGACCATATATCTTGATCAGACATCACTTCCCTGCCGACTCTTCATGCCGCAGAGAACTCCAGGCGCATCATGGCAGACCAACCAGCCCCATCGAGCACTAATTCAGTCGGAATACCACTCTGCGCCTTCTCATCACTTTCAGATGCTCAATGAGCACTGTCGTACCGAAGACCTAATTTGCAGGGGAAGCAAATTCAAAAAATCATGGGTGCCACGCTTTCCACGCAACCAACCAAACCTTAAGGATGACGTGTATCTCGATGTTATTATTATTATTATTATTATTCGGTGAATATTTGTATTATTTTGTATTATTTTCTTAATTAAGGTTTGACTATAAATCAATAAAACTATAGGCTTTAAATGTGGGCGGTCTTTCCTGTAGGGCCCGCCAGCTGTGTACGGCCGGAGAAGCGTATGCGCTGATGAATTGACGAATACGCCCTCCGGGCGATGATTCTTAAGACCGTAGTGTAGCATCTCATCTGATGTTTGCCCAAAGCTTTTCGCTTTTGCTTTTTTGCACTTTTTCAATGCCCTATCGGGATCATCGTGGAGGCGGTGACGAGATCCCCCCAGCGTGACGTCAGATGATCTCCATCGCATTTCATACATACATATGTAGATATAGATAATATCGTGATGTGTGGAGAATTGCACGGAATTGAATCAAGTTACTGCCCTCCTCTCTTTGCAGTTATCACGAGAATGCCATTCTGCTTCTGTCCGTCTTTAGATGGGTAAAAAAAAAACTAAAAAAAGGGTACCGAACACGTGTGTGGTGGAGATAAGAAATTATAAAAAAAAAAATCCAATTTCTACCAAATGCACAGCCAGCCAGCCATCCATGAATTGGTAAATAGTTATGTTATTTGAATTATATCAATCGATTTAAATATATTAGTATATGCTATTAAAATAAAGAGTTCATATTGATATATATCTATGAATTTAGTATGAGATTAACAATACTTATATTTTCTAGTCTTTCTTTTCCTTATTTTCTGCTAATATCAAATTTGACAAATTTAGTGTTACCAAAAATCTTGCGACAATTAGCAAGGAGGCCTCTATCAGTATAATGCATTATGAAACTTCGATAATGACATTTAATTTGACTTAGCATGTCAGTCAATAGGTACATGCCCATCAACGACGCGCGTGGAGCAAAAGTCGGGGCGACCAAAGAAGAACTATCTTTAAATGCTAATAACTAAGGGAAGTAAAACAAAAAAGGAAAAATGAATAAATAAAATATTTCCTATTTTCATTATTTATTACAATAATTAAAAATTTTATATATTAAATAGCGAGCTACGGATAGTAGCGAGTGCGACGCCAAACGAGCTCTTAAGTTGAAGTATGGACGGGCAGGGCAAGGAGGGGGCACGTGCGAGGGTGGCCCCAACCCGTCCGCGAGTGACGTCGTGACTGGCTCGCTGCGTCGCTGGAGGGGGACGGCGTCGTTTTCAAACTGAGAGGACTCAGACACTCTTTCGGACCTACCAAGGCCTTCCACGCGTCCGAGAGGTGCCGCACAGGTCAGGTCAGGTCAGGTCAGGTCATCATCCGCAGCTCGATGCCCTGATTAGGCCGGGTTAGGGTGCGGGTGGATTCTTCCCGTTTTCCTCCACCTCCAACAAGGTGTAATTAATTTCAACAGTCAAAAATGGCAAAGAGACAAGCTGATCGGGCTGGTCAGATATTCTCGAGCAAGAAGACAGGAATTATCGGGAATCTAGACCTAGGACAACATTGGGAATATATTCAACGGCAGGATTAAGGCCGACCAGTTCGGTGAAGGATTATATTTTTCGCGTCTCTGTCTGATTATATAAGCTTCTAGAAAAACTAAAGGCAGCGTGGTACCGGACAAGCTCTGTCGAGGACGGTGATCAGAACTCTGGAGGACCAAAAGCACATCCATGGCTTCCAAACACCTGTGATTCCAATTTTGAGGGATTCATCAGTGGTATCTCTCCTGCTTCCTTGTGGTACAACTTTCGATGTCCACGGTTACCTCATGTCGTCTATTTGACGAAGTAACTAGGAAGGGATGCAAAGACTGTTCTGTCACTCTCCCCTCCTCTGTCTCTACGAAAACTATGCCATTTCCATGGCGACCAACCACCACTCTCTCAGCCGCAACCCGTCCCCCCATCTTTGTCGCCCAAGTTACTGCACATAACATGTGCAGCCAAACGTGCTAAGACAGTGAGTGACAGACTCTGTTTGGAGAGAGAACAACGTCAGCCGATGTTTGCCTCGTTGGGCAGCCCACCAATGCCCAACCATGACTTATTTTCGCTTGTCCAGCTAGGAAAGAGAACGGTGCTCAGATACTTTAGATTAGATCACATCTAGAAGACAGGATGACACCAGTAAAGTTCTCCCAAGCCTTGAGTGAATTGAGAGAATTTCATTATTATAATATTACTCCATCTGGCAAGCCCGTTTCACGCTTCGGCATAGCGAACCGTCCCAAGGTCGGACTAGACTGCACATTTGAAGTAATATTTACAGCGCGGGATAGAACATGACGTGGAAAAAAATAAGGGAAAAAGGGAAGAAAATGCAGCCTTTCCTTTTCTTGATCTCTTTTATTATATATTTCAATTCAAAAACTTGAACCTGACAATTCTGGCAACGGAGGTCTCACGAGACATGTCGACCGCTGATACGTGCGAGCCGAGTGCCATCCATCATCCACCAGGGACAAGGCTCATAGAAAAGAATCGGCCACCCTGAGAGGGTGAAAACAAGAGTTGAGAAACGGAAAACTGACTCTTACTCGGGCGGCTGCTCCAAAGGAATTTGGCCGAATATGTCGGGGCACGAAGTCCAATCCCCCTTTCCTCTGGCCTCCCAGTAGCCACGCACATAGCGATATGTGCCGCTTTCCTTATCCTTGGCAAACCAGCGAGGCTTCCAACCCCTCTCTTGCATCTTTCGAGCCTACAAGTGAAAATTGGAAAATTAGAAAGGTAAAGTATCTGTTGTTTTCTTTCTATTATCCAGAGATGTTTCGAGCGTCGATTGAAAATTGATCGCGCTGACATCAAGCCTCTAGCTCAAAGCCTCTCTCTGCAGGCAGTCTATTCTATTGGCAAGAGACACCAATGAGTACTATCTAGATACTGTGAAAAAGCACCCGAAGGTTAATCACCTGGCGCTGACGCTGCTCAAGTCGTAGCTTCTCCGAATTAGCCATGTCATACTCACCATTCTCCAAGTATCTCTGATCAGGTCTGAGCCTCGAGTCTGTAGGTGGCAGCTTCTCCTGAAGATGAATGGAGTTAGAAAGGCAGTTCTCAGGAAGTTCGAAGTTGTCCGAAGGAACGATGCAGTAACCTTCTAGAAAGTTACCTCAATTCCAGGAGTTAGCTCATTGAGTGTTACGGCAAAGCGTGATAAGTTGTAACGTGTGAGGAATTTGGGTGGACTGCTCCGCTTCCAAAGCAGGCGGGCTCCAGATAAAGAGTCAAATCCTTTCTCCCTACCTGAGCAATCTCCTTTCAGGTAATGCATACTTTCATCCCACTTCCCAAATAAAGTTGCCACCGTCTTGCCATTCCTATCTTGAACAATACCATGCACCTGAAAAGACACTTACCATTGTTAAAAATATCCCTGGAAGTTATGACACAAATCATCTTGCGACAGGGTTAACACAATTAAGACCAAATACAAAGAGTACCTGGTGAGGATTCCTGTCAATAATTGACTGCTCCTTAAATTTTAGCTTGCAAGAATAATCACAATTGCCTTGTATGCGCATCGTTCCATAATGATCACAATACAATTTTCCCAGTATGAGGTTATAAATAGATGTTGTAACCTGATCTTTCACAAAAGATGGAATACCGTTCATCAATCGAATTTGTAAATAACAAGGAATCTCAGATAAGTCAAACATCATCATATAGCCCGGACGCGCTCATACCTTGCTCCACTGGAAGACTTCCCCGTCATCAAATGCCAATGTCAAAACACCAGTGGGGTCCAGCTGGATTGAACGGCCCCAAAATTTGCTCTTCAAATTACTGTCTCCCCAGAACTTCCATCCAGTGCCCTCACAGTGGCATGCGACAATCATAGGATGATGACTGACCTGACGTAAAATCAATACCATTATTCCTCTCCTATTCTGCTAGAAATTAATGTACTCCCTACACTAGTATCTTCAACTCAGCAGCCTCCACTCTCATAAATGAAAGAAGTTACTGCAAACCTTGTCTATTCACAATCTGCATCGTGAAAGGAATACAAAACCATGTGAATGGAAGCAGTTATCTGATTCCCTGGAGGGACAAGACTCAGTTGACTCTCCATCATTATGCCAAATCTGTGTGAATATTTCTGAAAAGATGAGACTTATTGTCAGGTCCAAGAGGGCACACCTACCTTTTCTGCAAAGAAACGAAGGCCTTTATCTGGATAATCAGCTTCATATGTTTCACCTAATAATGGGTTAAATGGTTTGCAGATCCTTCCATCAGTTGAAGCATAACCAGATACAGCAAATGCAGCCACATTAAGTATCCTCATGAGGCTATTACCCTGAAAAACTTGATACAAAACAGTAGAGAATTGTAAGCTAAGAAACTTCTAATAGTAATCCTTCACATGTGCAAAGGATAGCAAACCCCTAATTGTAGTAACTGTATGTGTCAATGTAATAGTGTCTAGGCAATTCATATGAATGCTACAATAACTCATGCATAACCAAATGATTACACGGTAGGCACTTTCTCCATCAATCTGAACAAAATAGAGGCTAACATTGATGCAGCGTTTCTCACTGCATTAAAAATGCTTGATGTTGGGTTTCAGGATGTCTAGCCTCCCAAAAGATGACAGTCAATATCATGTACAACAACATACCAGCAATTGTAAATATTTATCATCCATGTTATATACGGCTGAAAATACACAGTAAGTGTTAGTCCAACTATTATTACCTTAACTGAACCAAAGTCTTTTGAGATATGCTCTTCACTAAACAATGCAGTTGAATATACTCGTTAGGTTTCAGATTCTGGTCATTACTTAATGGCTGCTTCCCAAGTGTGCAAGGTTGTTAGTAGAAGTTTTCTGACATTCACTTGAATTGACCAGTGAGCAAAATGATACCAGTGGAGTCTACCTTCTATCTTCTTGTATTAAGACTAAATATACTGAATCTCCTCCCAGGGTAGTGATACAGCAATATCTATTATATAAAAGAATACAGCAATAACTACTAGCGGAAGTTAACATATTCATCATGCTAAATTCATGGACGTACCCTCTTTCCCCACTCAAATGCTCGGTCAATTAGATATGAATATTCCATTTCCTCAAAGCATTTCTGCAGAGAAGAAAGAGGCTCGTTGAAATAAACTGGCAGACAGACTTTAGTGAGGTCCTTCCCAATGTTATCCTTTATCATTGACCAGAGGCTAACACCCTTCTCTTTCTCAACAGGATCAGGCAACTTCCTACGACGTTTGACGTAAGGAAAATTCATTCCAGCTGATCTGATAGAAGGATCAATATCATCTTCAATGTCAACCATATAAATGGCTTCATCTTCAGAAGAATTAGAATATCTCCGAAAATCTGATTCAATACTCTTGAAAGAACTAGATGACAAAAAGTCGTGCGTGTCAAAGAAAGAATTGTCTGCATCATCAGCCTCTTCTTCAGCAGCATCAGCTCTGTCATTATCATCTTCAGATTCACTTGCACTTGCTTCTGCTTTAGAAAGAGCAATGGTTAAGGGAAGACTATATTTGCTCATTAAATTTGAATATGAGACCAATTCGATATTGATTGGTGTGCAAGCACTGATGGAAGATAACAACAGGGGAGGATTTTTTTACCTCTTCTTTTTTTTTTTTTTTTTATGGATAACAAGGAAATATAAACTGCAGAAGAAAGCACTTAATTTTAATCTTCTATACAATCATCTTTGAGAGTTAAAATTGCTCCATAATTTTAGTCCTTATCATCTGATGGAGATGATGAATTTCTACTGGCATTTCTCATTTATGTCAAACAGAAACCTACTGGCTTCCTGTTATTTGACTATTGCAAATGAAAATTGAATTACTTACAGTAAGACCCGGACTCAGACCATACTTAAAATAGTGAAGTTTCATGAGCCTCACAGCTTACCACTAAATTTCTCATGCCTCAATCCAGGAGTGGCATCCTGGTAAGTCAACTGACTTTGGCTTTCATCAACTACAGTGTTCTCCAGGTCGACCTTTTCTGTCTTCACATCAACAATAACACAATATCTCAGAACTGAAGCTACACACTCAGTTATTATATGATAACATTATAGGTGACCATGACATAAATAATATTATTTAGCAATAAAATGGTATACAAAGGGCAGATTAACCTTCTGAAGCACTGCCAGATACGGCTAAACTAAACTGACAGCGAGAAAAATGAATTCCCAACATGGCACTAGCTCAATCCTTGGTTATCATGTAAAACTAAATTGAAAATGTCAAACGCCATCTTATATTTTAGAATATTATCATTATTTTATGTAAAACCACTTACGTCAAAATTGCTTGTGCAGAACAGAATATCCAGCTAGAAAACTTAAAATGATGGATGTTACTAATGGGTTTCCCTTCAAAAGTGCATAGGTTCTACTGCATCTGCCTCATATGGTCAGGAGCCAATCCAGAAAAAGCCCATGTAGATTTGGAATGAAGTAGATTGTAATTGTAGTCCCTTCCAAAACCTACCTTTTGGTTTTTTTTTCCCAAATTAATGCCCACTTTTTACTGTTGTCATTGATCTCAGGAACAAGATCACATGTCTCAAGACAACTCACATAAATGGATGCAGAATCCATCACGAATCACCAGATGATGATCTGAGGAACAAAAAACCATAGCAACACCACAAAAAGAAACACAAAGCCTCAAAAGATACGTTTAATGTATCTGAATATCAAAATTTTGAAATAGAGATTGGTTGGTCTTGAAGGATAACACATAGAAGATTCACAGACCCTTTAACAACGTCCAATTGTCACTGCACTCACCTCCAATTGGCGCAGAGTTTCAGTAAGTAGCCACTGCTTCTGCTTAATAAGCAACAGCTGCTTCTGCAAAGAACTGAACTCACTCCTCATAATCTGTTCGCTTTCATGTATGGTTGCCTCAGTTACACCTTCTTCCTGAAGCCGCTGCCTCAATTTTTCAGTTGACAGAGCAACAGTCTCCACGGGAGCCATGAGCTCACCGTTGGACATCCTAGGAAACATATCCTTGACAGCCTGCAATGCCTCCATCCATGTCACTCGATCTTCCCGGGTATCTGCCCTTAAATGCAGCCTTTTTGTCCCCGTAAAAATTGAGAACCTCTTATCATCAGATTTACTTTCACGTATTGATGAGACCTGACACCACAATAACAGGATGTGTTTACAAGAATTATGCCATATACAGAGAAGGTATATAATGCTACATTACACCTTTGGATGAGCATAAATAAGACAAGAAAGATGATAATAAGTGAGTGATCAACATGTAGAACCATGCATAAATACATATACAGATAAAAGAAACATTTCAACAGGATAAATATATGCTAACGATTCAACTATCAAACTGAGCAGCAAGCAACTCTGAACCAATCTACGATATGACAAATAATAGAAAAGAAGGGAACGCGTAGCTACAGAAATAATTACCAGTCCAATCAAATTAGGTCCTAATTTAAATGTCTAATGATGTCCATTAGAAGGAATTGACCTCACTGCACTGAGTAGAAACCTGATTAGATGAGAATGAAGAAATTCAAACTCAAGACATAAAACGAGAAAGGAAACAACAAATTACAGAGTTGGCAAAAATGCAAGCATGAACATGGGAGGAAGCCGGCAGTACAAAAACAAAACTAAGAGTTTAGTAAAACCGCATAAAGGAAAAATATCTACTCAAACCTTCTTATTGCGGTAGATTACAGACATTAATCTAATCAATCTTTAAGCCTAAAATAGACGCGCAGATTTGCGCAGTCGTACAGATGTGTCAGAGTTCTTTTATTCAGGTAAGCTGAAGTAGGCATCGATTGAATGAAACTAGCATTATAGACATATGGGTCAAATATGGAAATAAGTCCACAGTAAGAACAAATAGCCGACGATGACGACAGTCGATAAATTACACATACCTTGAGATGGATTTCACCGCAAGGCTTACGCTGAAGCTGCGAGTGACCGTTGGAAGGCCTGTGGATCCTCCTCATCGACTCCTCACCGATGACCTTGGATCCTTTCTCAGTCTCCCGATTGACCACAATCTTATCAGGTCCGTGTATCTTGTAATAGGACAAGACGCCGTCCTGCAAAACGAACCACCTCGGTCTCCATCCCTTACCATAGTTCACCCACTTGTACAGCATGCCGGAGATCCCGCTGCCTACTATGTTGTTTATCTTCACGTCCACCACCACCGGTTGCTCCCTTGCCGACGGCGCATCTGCTGCTGAGGCATTTGACCGCAGGCTCAGCCTACTGAGATCACTCTGGATGTACTCGATGCAGTCTTGGCGATGCAGCTGGTTGATCAATCGGAGGGTCGGATCTGCTCTGGCCGCGGCTGAAGTCATCGCAAGCCGGCTGGGGGAGTTGCCCGAGACAAGTGGAGACGCAGCAGAAGGAATGCATGAGCAATCACCGGGATAGCTCACGACGGTAGATTAGACCAGGAGGCGATGTCGTGAGGCGGCGGGATCCCGCCACGGCAATATGAGCCCCCGGGAGAGAACTCATAGTCTTACGGGAAATGAACATGAACATGAACATGAATTCGACTGCATACAGATGGATTTTTGGATATACACTGAACTAGTAGGTTTGAGGAAACAGGGCGAGTAGAGGAGCTCGGCCCACGGCGGAGGAGGGTGGCGCTCCGGCCGGCACGCTAGGAACGGCGGGGGTAGAGCCAGCGGAATTTGCTAGCGATGACGTGTCGGAGAGAGTAAGACGCGAGGATCGATGTTAACGCCCAGTTTAAATAAATACGATGACTGAGTCAGAACAACAGTCTACGGGATGGATGGCTTACAAGACGCGGAAAGGAGTAATGGGAGTACATGGGTATTCATTCGGAGGCCGGCCCGGGCCTCTCAGAAGCTGCCGCGTGGGAAACTAAATGACGTGGCACGTGGACGAAGAGGCGGAGGCAGAGAGACAAGGAGAAGGCGAAGAAACTGAATCGGACACGGGATTGCGGTGCACCGCGATGCAGACGATCACGAGGCAGAGGGACTGTTCAATGTCAAACGATCATGTCATGTAAGACAGACAGAAGGGCCCAAGGAGAGAGGGACATAGGCTGCAGCCTGCATGTGTTTAGTTCCCATTGTGGACCCTCCTCACGTCACCCGACAAATCCCAACCTTAAACGAAAATGTAATACTAATTAGACCCCGATAATTCGAGTCGGTACAGTAATTTTGGACCGCATTAATATGATGCAATTGTTTTTAAGTCATGCCAGCATGGTTCACCATCTCGGTCAACCTTGGTATAAATTTTTCATGTCTTGGGCTGCCCAAGTCTGGCCAATCAAATAGAAATATTTTTTTAAAAGTAATTTACTATTTAAAATAGAATGTAATTAATCTTTTTAAAAATTTTATAATTTTTCATATTTTTCAGATTAATATGAAATACGGTCTAACATTCTTTAAACACCCAAAAATCTCAATCTAAAAATGATTTTTTATGTCCTATCCGGACCGTGTTATTTTTTAACAGGTTTAATTCTAATTAATTATTGAATTAAAATTAACACATATATATATATTTCTTTGTCAGTACCCTTTTTTTTTTTTTTTTGGCATATCAGCCTCAACCTCGGCCCTCTGGAGGAGAATGATTCCATTCAAATCAGGCGCGCCCTTTTGCAGCCTTTTGAAGAAGAAGCAACCTCGACAAGATTCCAATTCCACGTCTTCCATGATTGGGACAGTGCATTGTGTCGGAGGATTTTTCTAAAATTCAATTGATGGACGGTTCAGAAGGCAGCAAAATTTTCACATATTTGATCCGTATCAGTAACCGTGAAGCTTCCCACCAGGGTGTCAACTGTAGCTGCCCAGGCAGTCCGCTGCTCACAGACCTCCAAGTTTCGACGGTATGGTATCAGCCGATGTCTCAGAACGGAAAAGGTCTTCCAGCTTTCAACCTATGCAGTCCGGAACGAGAATTCGAGGTGAGATTAGTTGAGTTTATCGTCATACAGATCTCTTGGATACATCTTGTGGTTTTCTCAATAAAGTTTGATGGCTCTAGCTCGAAGACAATGCAAGCACTATCGTACCCATCGAGGGTTGAAGTGTCCCCTAGCTATAGCACCTGTATCTTTCCCTGCCGCCACAGAAATTGACATGCAAAACTGATGAACAGCCGACATGAGAAAGAGAGGGAGATGGAGATCGAAAGAGATCCGGGATGACTGTGTGACAGAAGAATAATTTTGGAGTCTGGCAAGGGCGAAAGCTTTACCTCATCATTCACTTCTTACTAGAGAATATTTGTTCTACTTTCAGAAACTATGGGCTATCGAATCGGATGACGGTCAATGTGGTCCGGTCCATATGCAGCTGGGGAAGGGGACGGGGACGGGGACAGGATTAGCAGCAGCACTACGAGCAGAGGACATCTAGACATGTCTTAGGTGGTGTTGGGCTGGGGGTTCACTGGAACCACACACATGAGCAGATATTTTGGCACTTGTAGGGAGAAAAAGAAGAAGAAAAAACTTAGCTGGGGGTCCTGCAAAGCCACCCATCAAACAGCAAACAAATTGTCCCACGTTCCTATCAAGACCACAGACCAAGAAGGATTGCTCCATTATCCAGAGAACACCTGTGTCACAAGCGGGACCACCAATCAGAGGCACATCCCTCAGAATCGAAGCATTATTCTTGCATTTATTCCCTCACCAAACGGTGTGATGCGGGCTTATGCACAGCAGGGGCAGGAATAGAACCACTGAAGAGAAGACCATGTTTGGTCCAACAAACAGCAACCCCTTTTAACAACTATTCTTGACCTAAATCTTGAACTCCCGACTTCGCTTAGAGTATGTTCCTGGGAAGTCTAAGATAAGAACACAAGTATTTCCTTCACCTTCAATCGATACCATCACTCCACAGTGTGGGTCCTTGACCCAATGTGTTGCAAGGGTGGCAAGATACAACTCCCTGGCCATAAGCAGAAGATTTTGATTGGAGATACCGAAGACCAATACTATATACTTACTTAATACAAAGTGAAGAAAAATCAACAAATATTTTGGGAGTAGAGTCCAGCCCCCTTATCATACAATAACACAATCAACACCCAAAACCTGAACGCTAAGGCTCCTCGACAGAGGGCAGATTACACCTCATTCGCTCTAGACCTAACATTGTTCCGACTTGGCTAAATGTTGCCAGATCTGAAGGCAAAGTCTTGACACGTGAGAGAGTAATATGCGCGGTTGGTCTCGGGAAGTCCCCAGTGATTGAGATTTCAAGATAGACATTGGTTCTTCGAGCACCTGCCTGAGCTGGCTGCAAAGATCCGAAGCTTCTTGGTGATCTCCACAGGATTCAGAGATGATTCGGACCATCTCGTAGCCCTGTCCTCGGGATGGAGGTATGTGAGGAGGCACCGGTGGGACCAGGAAGGGATGCTGCAGAAGCTGTGGGATCCTCCAGCGTTGGTTTCGGTCCCATGCAAGGCACTTCTTCATGAGGTCGAGCAGCCAGGGGTTGGAAAGAGGCTCATAGGTGATCTCGTGATTTGGGTCTGTTATCACCTTGAACTTAGCCCAGAACGTCTTGTACTCAGAGAATGGGGTCCTCCCGTAAACCATCTGGTATAGTATGCAACCTAGAGACCATATATCAGAAGGGCGACCGCACTTTATAACATTCCCATTCGCATCACTCTCATTGCACATGAACGCCTCTGGAGACATGTAGCTTAGTGTGCCCACCTGTACCAATGATAAGATAAGAATCTCAACTTGGACTCGTAAACTAGGTTCGTGCTTTTCAGATAATGAGTCATTCATTTAATGGAAACAAAAGAATAACATTAAAGGAACAAATTTTTAATTGCCACAGAGAGTCTTTCTTCTCAGAAAAACGTTGAGATGGAAAAGAGTCAGTTAATATAGGCAAAAGAAGAGCAAGAAAACTCTTTAAAGGAGATATGAGCCATAGTAAAGGATGAATAAGGGCAGTTGATAACAACCTGCGAATCCCTCTGGATATTGGTTGTATCACTACTTATTGCTTTAGCAATACCAAAATCGATTAGCTTAAGTGAACCCCTCACAAGAAGAAAGTTTGCTGGCTTCAAGTCAGAATGCACGATACGTTCCTCATGGATGGTGTTAACAGCTTGCAGAATTTGCTGAAACCATCAGTGAACAGACCAACATCAGATTTCCATTTGGGACAAGGCCCACCAAAAGTAATATCAGGATTTCATTTTTAAGTTTCTACTAGCAGGATAAAAGTGTAGAATTTAGCAGAGAATTCTACACAGTGGCTATAGATTGATTACCTGCCAATAAAAACGAAGCCAGTTTTCATCTATGGTTTTATCCGAACTATCCAGTTCCTTCCATTTTTGAGACAGCATCCGAGCCAAATCAATTTCACCATACTCAAGCACCATGTATATATAACCATCATCCTTTACTCTCCCATCTTTATTGTTCATGGAGCCACTCATGACTTCTTGAAGTAAAGTTTTATCCGTCACCTGAGTGCAGCCAATACTATCAGGCATATGGCAACGAGTGAGCAGCAGACTAAGAGCAACAAGAAACTAAGGAATGAATCCTGAACAAGACAGAAGTCTAGGTGCTGAACATGGAAATATAGCATAATTCAGGGGCAACGAGGCATGTAAAGGTGGTAACTCTTTGTGGACAAAAAGAACCAAAGTTAACCACAGGGTGCTATGATTCTTTATATTAAGATGATCAACAATAAAATGTAGAGAATGAAAATTCTTCTAGCGTCAAAAACCAACAATAGTCTTATGTGATCACTTGAAGAATTTTTTGATTGGACACATCCAGTGAGAGCCTATTACCAGAATCCATTTGGCCGTGATTGCCTATTAAGTTGGTTTCATGCAAACTCCCTTTTGGACAATATGGCTTCATGGTTACTCACCTTCCCAAAACTCTATTGAATTCTATTTAGTTTTTTATTTTCAATTTTTCCTCCTAAACATCTTATGTTGCTCTAGCAACTCCACGAACCCTATATAGCAAATCTGGTTACATTTTATTAAATTGACTCTCTGTTACCAGTATGGAGGGAGTTCTATTTTCCAAGGTGACATATATATATATATATATATATTAAAAGCTACATAATTCTCAAAAAAGAAAAAAAGTTACATATGATGAATTATCAGATAAGGGGATTACCTCATAGTCAACGAGCTGTATGATATTGTCCTTTCCTTTCAATCTGTTTAGATACTCAATTTCTTGACAAAATCCATAAGCAGTGGCATAATCCCGGCCTTTAAGCTTAATTTTTTTGAGAGCATAAATTGTACAATCTGATGATATGACCTTATGAACCTCACTGCTTCCTCCACTGCCTATCTTCCCTAGCCTCTGATAGAGTTTCCCATTGACTTTAAAGAAACAGTCAGGGTCATAGTTTCTTTTACGGGATACAGGTGCACCTCTGCCGCTTCCAGCCTTTTCCTGCTTCCCTGATTGAGAAGGCTCCATTTTTGCATTCAAAGATGATTCTTTGCTGAACTGTGCCTGTGAGTGAATACCATTATCAGCAGCAGATGCTTTTCCATGAGTTGATTGATTGATGTTGGAGAAAGGTTCTTTTTGAATTTCCCCTTCCTTCTCCATCTTATTTGCTTCTTCTATGGATGAATGATATTTTTTATCTTCCATTGGAGCATCATTACCAGGCATAGAAGCCTCATCTGTAATGGCTACCTGCCCACCTGACACTGCAATACTTTCCTTTGTCGAAGGCTCTGCGTGCCGATGTCCCTGAGCTACAGAAGGGTGGTTTGTATTTAGATTGCTGAGAGGTTTTACAGCTAACTGAGGTACCTCATCTCGTTGAGAGCGATAAGTGTGTGTTGTGGAATTTAGCATGGGAGCTGAAGTCGAATGCACTGATGTTGTAGTAGCACAAGAAGTTCCGATACCCGAAGATTGAGTGGTAGCAGGCTGGTTCAGAAAGTTCCTGAACTGCTGCAGCTGGTCCTGAGCAAGAGCTGTCCTCTTTGCTAGAGAAGAAGATATTCCAATATCAGACCTTGAAGTAACATCAAACTCCATATTTGGTAAATTTTGTTGTTTTAAGTCATGATTGACAACATTTGATGCCTCTATGTCACTGTGATTCCATTCTGTTTCTGTCAATGCAAGCAAACTAACATGAGATGATAATTCCCACATTTCAGTGGCCCTTCCATCAGCGGCCCCTGCATAGTAAAGAAATTGTGGTAGCCACTGCAGTATATCTTGAAAGGATACAGAGCCAACATGCATAAAACAAATCAGTTCATATGTCTCTCAGAAACCCATGAGTGCATTGAGCTGACAGACTTTAAGAGTGCAATTTTAAGTCATGTATTACCTTGAGATATGACACTTTCACCTACTGAAAATTGAACTTTCTTCAATCGATCAATCTGGGATTCAACGTTTGGCAAAGGCACCACATCCTTATCTTTATCACAAGCACCGGATTTTGGTTGGTCTAATTGCATGTCAGACATGTTACAACCGCCCTCATATGATTGGGTAATTGTGGCTGAAAGGGAAGGTGCTGTAATCGATGGATCATCTTGGGTTCCTTTCACACGAGAAACCATGCCTTTTGACTGCAGGCTCTGTGCAGTTGACTCCATTACTGCACAACCTCCTCTCACTGGGTCTGCTTCCTGAGACTTCTTAGTATCAACAGTAGAACCACCGGTGGGACGCAGAGCTCGGGAAGGAACCATCATACGCCTTGGTCTCAAATCATTGGACTGCATTGTTCCTGCAATTTTCTAAAGAAATTAGGCAAGTAATAAGCTCCAATAATTTTTTTTGCACAAAAACAAAGCATCAATGATATTGAACAAGCACAGTTTTATCAAAATAGAGGAAGAAGAAACCCGGAGTTATAGGGTCCAGAATTAGCTCATGACAAGCCAAATTCTTTCATTTTACCAGCTCCAAGTGAGCATAAAAATACAGCTATTGCAGAAGAAACATGGTTAACTAAATTCTACCGGAATACAGCCTTAAAAAGCCCAAATCCAGTAGCATATTCAAAAATTCAATGTAGAAGCTTCAATATAAACGAGGTTTAAGCTGGTAATTTGAGTAATTACCGGAAAAATTCTTCAATTTTCTATCATTTTGACCACCACTGAAGAAATGGGGGCTTATAAAATGTAAGAGACAGCAAATGCGGACGCTGAGCTCCCGGAAGAAATAAATGGGTAGGTCAAAGATTGAGCACGGGAAGAGTTCCCGCACAGAGGCAAAGTCGGAGATGTAATAGAATAGAGAGAAGAGTTTCCCGAAGAGGAGACTGGTTATAACCGACACGCTATAAGCAACAAGGAAAGCTGAATCCCGAGAGGGTACCGAGTGCGCGGTGGCGCTTGAAGGCGGCCTGAACATGCCGGATCAGGCCTGGGGGCGAAGATGAAGAGGACAGGGTGGAAGAAGACGTCGTCTCAACGGTCGGACGGACAGCAAAGGCGGCGGCGGCGGCAGCAGCTGCTCGGACAGGAAGCTTAGCCTCCCCATCCATTGCAGGGTACCAACGGCATCTCCGTCAAAGGGGAAGACCAGCGACGCAATTCCGAATAAGGATCGACGAACTGATGCTGACGGAGCCCTCGAGTTTCAGAAATGGCATCGGGTTCGGAAGAGAGAAGTGACAGCCCGAGAAAGAGAGAGAGGGAAGGGGAGAGATTTTGAATTGGAGGCATTGGCGCTTCAGTCTAAAACTGGGTGGGCCGTTATTGGGCCTATCAAGGCCCAATAACATCTCTTCCTGGGCTTATATTACCATAACTGCCAGTGCCAGTAATATCATACCAAATTTTCTTCTTCTTTTTTTCAAACTTAAACTTTATTAAGGGATACGGTGGACGGTTATGTTAGTGGGAAGTGACAACCACCAGGTCCCGATTTCTAGTGGGTCCAAAGTGCACGCACGACCAAGATGCACCATCAGCCCTGCAGCTAATCCTCGGTGGTTCACGCACATACTTCAATTAATTTTTTCCGATTATAAAGAATGCAAACAATCTAAATAAGACGATAGGAAGAAGAAAAAAAGAATCAATAAATATAATTGATAATATCGGATTCAAGTCTCGATTTTGATTCGATATTGATTTTTTTTATATCAATGGTGCTCAGTATCGTAACAATCAATTAATTCACTAAACGATATATTATAACTCATCATTAATTCAATTTTTAACTCTAAATCCAAGTTATGAACACCAGCTAATGTTCCCGAGACAGATTTGGCGAGTGGGCTCCATCATTGGAGGCCATGCGCCATGCCACGTTGGGTGGGGTGCGCAAGGTAAAGTGTCTTCTCAACACTTGTTTCCTAGCGAAAAGAAATTCATGTTAATTAAATTAATTTGATATCATACTAGTAATTCTTTCATTAAATTTTTAAATGAACGATTTAATAATCGAATCTCATATTAGGAATTTCAACGAAAATTTTTCTAAAAATCCTAACCCCACTGCAAACTAATCTCAAAATACACTTCAACTGAACTAGAGATATTACGTGATGTAAACAAAAAAAACTGCTTAGAAAATTTAAAGGTACATTTTTTAAGGAAAAGTTTATCTTGTTAAATGGGCAGCATGAGTGCATTTATGTAAATGTGCTTATTTTAATGGTATTTACGTTTAATTATTCTTTTTTAATTACTGAATCAAATAATTTATTTATAAAAATTAAATTTAAAATATCTTAATTTAAATAAAAATATATATAATATTGTATTATATATCAAATGTAGGTTTAAGGGAAAAAAAAAAAAGCTGATAAGACTTGTAGTCGTACAGCGTGGGGACGAAGACAAGAACATGGAAAATAAAAACAAACTAGATAGGTAAACAATGGTCCTGTCGGGTCCCCCCAGAAGTTTTCCGGTCTGATAGATGTAATCAGACACCCCCCACCCCAAAAAAAAAACTCAAATGGTACATTTCTTGATCTCAAATCTGTGATGTACGACGAATCAAAGAGGAACTTGGGTCGAACCTTCAGCTAACATCCAAGTGATATATGTAGACATTCACTTATTCTAACAACGCTTTTTGGTCGAGTCGTACCTGATCCACCCGGTCAGATTCAATGGTAAATTTGGGATCATGGAAGCTGCAATGATAGATGCGTCATAATAGTATTACAAATTACATTGAATTCGGTTTAGGAAGACGTACCTCTCATCTATTCAACTGTGTGATCGATTCTGAACACCGAAGCCAACATCTGGTAATGTGTTTATAGGGCTTCCCGGTCCCGGTTTCCCATATACGGAGTAAAAGGCAAGCTCCATCAATGTACCAAAAAGGGAAGCTCCTCTGCAACTCCCAAAGATTCCAATTCTTTCTACTTTCACTTCACAACCATTTTGTCTCCGAAAATTTCCTCTTTCTGTCTCTTTTTCCGCTAGGAATTCTTTAACTTTATTGGGTTTGTGAAAAGGCATCCCCTCAAATTCATCCAAAACTGCACCGATTCCTCATTTCCCATATTCCTTCCTCCGATGGCCAAGGAAAGGACCTCAAGAACTCCCAGTGAGGCTCCCCAGAAGGAGAACAGAGATCATCATCAGCTTCCTAACAAGCAAGAGAAATGGACGCTTGTCAGGACCTTACTGGGCTGCAACCAACATCCCATTGAAGAGCCCACGGGGAAGTGCAAGAAGATGAAGCCAGCAGGCACTCCTGAACTCCACAGGAGGAGGCCTTCAAGTTTTCTGTCTTCCTCTCGCAGATCCCTCAGAGCTCCTCATCCTCTGGATGGACCAAAATCTCTGTCTTCTTCCTCTTCTTCTTCTTTCAACTCATTATCTGTACATTCTTCGAGGAGCTCTTCCTCCAACAGCGGTGGCTCTGGGTCCTTTAGAGGGATGACAGGGTTGAGGAGGCTGTCTGGCTGTTATGAGTGCAGAATGGTTGTTGAACCTATTGCCGCTGGGCTATTAAGGGAGCCTTCTCTGAGGTCCACCATTTGTGCTTGTCCCGAGTGTGGTGAAATCTTCATGAAGCCTGAGATAATGGAGCTTCATCTTTCTCTGAGACATGCAGGTACTCGAAGCCATCAGACCATCTCTCCATTTTTGGCTGTATTTTATGTAATCATGTTCATCTGCTATTAAACTTACTCAACAGTTTCATCAAAGAATTCCAGAAGCCGATAGATAAGTGAAAGCAATTAATCAATCAATAAGCACAAGTATGAAGTGTTTAATCTACTTACTTTTGTGGAATTTTCTCAACTCTCTGAACTTCACTCACCCTTAACTAAAAGGAATCATGAGATGTTGTTCATTTTCAAAAGAAGAAACTCTTTCAGTTTCATCAGCTGAAACGTTATCAAAGGCATTTTGCAGTCGTCGTCCTCTTTAGCTTGAAAAACATTAGAAAAAGAAAGTCTCTTACAAGGTACTCAAGACAGTTCAAGACCAAAAAATAAAAAAGCCATCACATTCCCAGTTATGGAAGCACTTATTTTCTATCCACTCAGTAGAAGATCAGTTTAACAAAAAACTCGGCTGATGACAGTGTCGGAGCTGGGGCCCGAAGATGCAAGCAAGAACATTGTGGAGATCATATTCCAGTCAAGCTGGCTCAAGAAGCAGGGCCCAGCACCGGTAATTGATCGGGTCCTTAAGGTCCACAATACCCCCAAGACCATCTCCACGTTCGAAGATTACAGAGATTCAATAAAGTGTAAGACCGGCAAGAAGAATCCAAGATGCTCTGCGGATGGGAATGAGCTTCTACGCTTCCATTCCACCACACTTTCATGTTCCCTTGGCCTCAATGGCTCCACAAGCCTCTGCGACTCAGGCCCATGTGCCATTTGTGAGATCATCCAAAATGGGTTCAAGCTTAAGAACAGGGAAAGCGGGCATGAGATCGGGATTCTAACAACTGCAACAAGTGGGAGGGCCCATGATAAGGCTGAAGAAAGAGCCAGCAGCGAGGAAAAGGAGGAGCAGAGAGCCATGCTGGTTTGCAGAGTTATTGCAGGGAGGGTGAAGAGGAACAACAATGCTGTTGAAGGTCAGGAGATCGAAGATCAGTATGATTCTGTTTGTGGGGGTTCTGAGAATAGTGCTGGGCTGTTTTCCAGTTTAGATGAGTTGTTTGTGTTCAACCCCAGGGCAGTTCTGCCCTGCTTCGTTGTAATCTATCACGGTTTTTAGACCGTTACTATGAAATTACTAGCATCTGCAGTTGGATTTAGGATTTGTTACAGGCTTGCTCAAGGTTTTATTTCATTTTTTTAAGGACATGCTATGTTAGCCCTATGCTATTGCTTTTACAGTTTAGTTACTTGATTTTACAGTTTAGTTACTGAATCAGTTAATTTATTAACTAAAACATATCCAGTAAGCAATGAAAATAACCAAATGATTGAGTTTTGACCCATTAGATTTTGCCAACACGTCCACAAGTGTAAACAGCATTATCACCAGTTAATGATTTTCACGCTCCAGCACTTATTATTCGTCCATAATGCATATATTAAACAAGGTTTGGCGCCAAAATAGATGGGACATAACATATAAAAAGAGAGCCCTATGTGACTTTTGAGGTGATTTTTCTGTCTTCTTTTTAACAGCCATTGGGAACAGTAAAAAGGAGAAGGCATGCCCGATAAAGAGAAAGGGAGTGAAGTGAAAGAAATGATTGAAGGAGAAGAAAGAAAGCAACATAGCACCAGAAAAGAGACAAATTGCCCCATGGGCATGATTGAGCAGTTTCAGAGCAAAAAGGGTTCAGCCTCTTCTTGCAGTCAATAATGGGAGGAAATGGTTGACATGGGGCTCACTGAATTCCAGCTTATCCAATACAATTAGTTCAGGTCTAGAACAAAATAATCCAATAAATTGTATATGGTATTACGTTGGGTGTCTAATAGTGAAGCAAAGCCTTGCAGGATTTAGTTATTTGCAGTTAATTGAATAAACAAATATCATACATTCTCTTTCGACCTTATGGAAATATATCTCCAGTTTTAATTGCAAATTCATTTTGGATTCATGCATTCACCGGAATCAATTGGGTTAGAGTTCAAAATGACCTTACCTTGATTGAGTAGTTGCCATCAGAGCTGGAACTTGCCAGCAGGGCCAATCCACGTTCTTATATTTAATAGAGTGGAACTTGGGAAGGTCCCAATTGAAGAGAAAGTGGGTTAGCTTCTTAAGCAAACAAGGAACTCTGATCAGAAACAGCAGAAACAGAAAGATTATAAGGTTGACAATATATTTGTGAGTAAACCACCCTCTCTCCTTTCAGATTAAAAAATGAAAAATTTTCTGGCTTCTTGAGCCAAAAACCACCATTATTTCATTTAAAAAAATAAATAATTTTTAACCCAATCCAAAGAGAAGGAGTGATGTTTTGTAGCCACATGGCAATGGTGCGGAAAGAAGGTCACATCACAAGCCATTGCTCATTCCCAGATACCAAGTAGCCCTTGGTCCACCATGTATAATTCATAGTGTGACAATCCCACCAAATTACTAGAAAAGAACAATAAATGAAATTTCTAGTTGCATTGCTAATCATCAGATCTCATAATAATGCACTGGAGCATGGTTGATTTTACTCTAACAACGAGTTGATGTAAGAGCAAATTAGGTCAAATAGTTTTAACTGAAAAGCACAATTATTACATCTTAGAACAAGTCAGTTGACCTTGGGATCCTCTCTACCTATTGCTTTTTCGAGTTAACCTAAAGTTTCAGACACTCGCAGTAGCATTGGCCATCGGTCGGTCTAATATTGACACAGAAGTATTAAGAGTCAATAAGTTAATAACTGTGGCCTGAAACTGGATACACTGAGCTTGCATGATTTATGGCCAGTAAAATAAGGGTATGCATGAGTCCCAACCTATTATACCTCATAATAAGATTAAAAAGATAAAAAATTAAACAAAATAGCCATTACATGTAAGAATTTATAGTTATGCTGAAGATTCACTTAGCTGATGCAGGAACTTTTCTTTTTCCTGGTTTTATGATTTTACCAGCATAATTTTTCAAATGATTTGCTATGACCTGCTAAAAAGGATTTGGACCAGCGGACATGATTCAGTCACTTCTACGATGGGGCTATAATGTAAGTAAGTGCAGGCGTATCATCTAACATATTACCGTTTGACCTAGTCAGCCTATTGCTACTTGAAATCTCTCTGTTTCAACTCTTCTCTGAGTCATTCTCTTTTCAAAATGCAAGTTCTGCACAGACTCTGGGAATCATGAATATGCATCTAACCCGATTACTTCCTAATCTAATTTAAACATCACAATGGATTATAAACCCAAAAAATGAACAATTTCTAGCAAAGAACATGGCATGCCCCTTTCTAGTGAAATCAAACAATCTGAAGCTTCTGCTAGGTGAATGTCCAGAAAGTTGATATACCTGTTGGTGCATAACTGCTGAAGAAATGATAGGCTTACGTGCATGACTCAAACTCTTAGCCTTTTTCTATAGCTATAATTTTGTCATGACTGATCGAAATGCCAAGATAAGTACACTAAATGCAGACTTGTCCAATCGATTAGTGCCAGAATTTATCCTGGAAGTTAGCCTATCACGACCAGCTTCAAGTACCTATTCCACTATGGTCATGTAGGAAAAATGACTAAGCTTGAGATGAACATTCAAAAGGAAGACTAAGTAGTTTTACCCATAATAGAGATAGGGCATCTCTGCATCTTTGGGTCTTCAAGAGCCAATTAATAGCACACCAAACAAAGCATGCATAAGTTCTTTGGCCTGCAAATATCGCATTAGGAATTCAGTAATAGCACCGGATGTAACATTTGCATATCTGGAGCTAGAATGAGAGTTTCAGCACCTCCAGAGTCAATCTGAGAATTAGAGAGATTTTGTATGCTGAAACTATCTGCAACTTCAGGATTTTGCCAATCCAGTAATAAACCAGACTTCAAACCCAAAGCTTGATTCAAATTTTACAATCCTGCAGATCTTGTGACATTGCTGTAAATCACCAATACTCAAAATGACATCTCAACCCAGCTCTTTCCAGCTTGCTTTGCTCCAACTTCCTTAGCGCTCTCCCTCACTTTGCTCAAATTATCCCACATTCCTAAAGTTGCATAAACATTTGAAATCATGACATAAACTGAAGGATCCTCAGGAAGAATTGCAAGAAGGCGATGACCAACTCTATTGACTAATTCTGCATTCCTGTGATTTCCGGCAGCTGCAAGCAATGAACCCCATATGGTCTTATCAGGCTTCATTGGCATAGCAGAAATTAACTCCTCTGCTTCATTCAGATACCCAGCTTGACCAAGAAGTTCAACCATGCAGTAATAATGCTCAAAATGTGGACTAAGTGCGTAGTCAGTCTCCATGGACTTAAATAATGTCCTTGCATGTTCTACCAGGCCAGAATGTCTGCAGGCAGAAAGAACACCTAAGAAGGTGACCTCATTTGGCTTCAATCCTGTTTCCAACATTTCATGAAATAGTCTAATAGCTTCCTGGGCTCTTCCATTTTGCCCACAACCTACAATGATCCCAGTCCAGCACACAGTATCCCTCACTAGCAACTTATTAAATAATCCTAAGCCATTATCAATTTCACCACATTTCGTGTACATATCAATGAGAGATGTAACGACCACCCCATCTGATAGATGCCCGCTTTTAACACAGAAACCATGGACCTGCTTGCCACTTCTAATTGATACCATACTTGAACAAACTTTCAGAATACTTGAAATGATGAACTCATCCACATCTTCACCTAAACTTATCATATCTCTAAAGAGTGAATAAGACAATGAGTATAACCCCACTTTGGCACAGCCCACAATTAAACTTGACCAGGCTACCATATCCTTTCTTGGGAGATGGTGAAACAGCCCTAGTGCGTCGTCAATATTTCCATGCTTTGCATAAAAATCGATAAGAATGCTGCCTATTACATAATCTAATCCATATCCGCTAGTGGTTGCTAAACCATGCACTTGAAGCCCAATTCTCAGGTTAAGTAAGTTGATGCTGGCCTTCAGACCACTGCTGAAGGTGTATGAATCCATGCAAACTCCTGAAGAGTGGATTTCTGAAAGCATTTTCAAAGCAGCTTCATCTCTTCCACCAAAAACATACCCGGAAAGCATGGAATTACAAAGGGCCAAGCTTTCATGAATAGAAAACCCATGACTCAGGTAATTGTAAAAGACTCTGGTAGCATCATCTAATTGAGCGCAATCAGAATACATATCCACCAGAGCTGATGCAGAGAAACAGCTAGAGCCAAAACCTGATTTTTCCACGAAACCATGAAGTTGCCTTCCTAAAGCAACTGATCTGAGAGAACCGCAGGTCTTAAGAGCACAGGGAAATGTGAACCCATCCAGCTTAAAACCTTCTAGATGCATGATCCTTATGCATTCCAATGCATGTGGACTCCCCTTATCTGAAAAGCCAGCAATTATGCTGTTCCAGGAGATGACATTTCGCTTGGGCATCTGATGGAATAAACTCAATGCTTCCTCCATCAGACCTTCCTTGCAATATCCGGAGATGATTGTATTCCATGAAACCAATGTTTTCTCCTTAATGTCATCAAAAACTCTTCTAGCATCATACATGCTCCCACATTTGGCGTACATGTCCAAAAGGGTATTCATTAAAACAGTATCCAATTCCAATCTTGTTCCATGAATCCTCTTATGTATTGACTTGCCTAACTCAAGATCACCTGCTAGACTGCAAGCTTTCAGAACAGCCGAATATACAAAGCCATTAGGCAACTCAGCTCCTGATTCCAACATAAGATTGTACATCCTGATGGCAATGTCAGGTTCTCCGGCACTGGCGTTCGCTGAAATCATGGTACTCCAAGTAACAAGATTTCTAACGGGCATTTGCTCGAACAAGTGATGCGCGTCTTCCAATGAATTGGATTCCACGTACATGGACATCACATTATTGGCATAATACACATCACTCGAGAGCCCCAGTTTAATCAAGTGACAGTGGAATGATTTTCCTCGTCTAAGAGATCGAACACGCCCACATTGCCGCAGAGCTCCAACAAGACTCTTCAGTTCCATCAATAAATCTTCTTCGAAGCATCAGAGGAATGGCCGCCAGAACTTCGTAAAATCAGTAGAGCTTCCCAGAGACGTCCCGATAGTGTCAAGGTCGTCTTGCCTCCCATCAAGCACCCGTGCTTTTTCCGACAACAGAACTCGCTGAGAGGGCGGGAGAGAGCTTCCCGTTTTATATGCTTTTGTCCCTCTACTCACGAGATATTCAACTTGTTCCCTGAAGTTTTCCAGTAATATCAGTTTTGTCCTATAATGTTTAATTATTCACCTTATTCCCCGCAGAACTGCACATAGCAATATTGCACCGAGTACAGCTGGCAAAGAGTGGCACGGTCCAGGTATCGTACGGAAAAAATTGTGTCGTACTGGCCTAATAGTATGAAAAAAGTTATAAGAGAAAAACATTATGAAAAATTTTTAAAAAGTAATTAGTTATATTTTAATATTTATTTGACTATTTTATTTAAATTAATATAAATATTATATTAATCAATCAATTATATAATAAAAATTATTTTAAAATATAAATTACTTAAATTTATTTTTTAAAAGTAATTATTTACATAATTGGTGTTAGGCTTGAGCCATTAGAAGTATGGAAATTTTGTGTCCGATCTGGCATTTTCAGGGTGCCTAATTTTTGTGCCATGTCGGCCTAAATTACCAGCTCTAGGACTGAGGGATCAAGACGATAAAAAAAAAGGAGAGTGAGAGAATTCATACCAAAATAGTATAGAACTTCAAGCTGAGAATTTGTTTTGTCGCCAAGGCACAAATGTTTAACTAATCTTTGCATAGATTCAACTGTATTAATTATGATCCAAACTCCAATAAGAACAAGTAGAGGTGGCAAATTTTGGCACGGCACAAAAGTATGGCACGAAAAACTTGTGCCTAGACCGGTGTTTTTAGGCCACCTAAGAGATCATTTTGTGCCGACTACAAAATGTGAAAATAAATTTTACAATAAATAGAAATTTATGATAAAATTTTAAAAAATATTAATTATATGCATATAATTATATTTTTAAAATTTTATTTAAATTAATACAAATTTAAATTAATTAATTACAAAGCAATTATTTGTATAATTCGTTTTAGGTCCGAGCCGCTCAAAATATAAGATATTTATGTTTGGGCAAAGATTTTTAGGCTACTCGAGATTATGAGCCGTGTTGGCCTGCTTGATAGTAGATTCGTACCATCATGACACGATCCGAAAACTCTGTGTCAGCTCGAATTGATTCGGCTCTAAGAACAAATCATAGGACATGTGGAAAGAAAAATACTATGCGGGGTAATATCTATCTTAGGAATACTGCAAGGTCTTGATAGAAGATTTTAAAAAGTGTAATGGTCTCAATTGAATGAAATTAAATATTAGTGGTTCTAAAGAGAAAAGTCGTTACCTTTTCCATGAAACACTATCGACTTCTTGCAGCATTCGCTTGGTTTTCTAAGGGCGGTCCAGCTTCAACTTCGATCGTCTCCGCCGTCTGCGCCCTTTTGCTTTTGTCACTGTAGCAGAAGAAAAAATCAATGGCGGAAGAAGGGACGGGGGTTAAGCACGACCCTTCTTTCTTCAAGGTCTTGATCGACTTAGATAGCGCTAAACTCGTAATGACCGAACACTTGATTCCTCACATTTCAACTTTTTTTGTCAAAGTTTTCCGTGTTCACTATAGGCAAGTGGCGGGTGTGATTCTCACTTTCTTCTTGAGATAAAGAAGAAAGAAAAGCAGCCACTCTTTCCGTCCTCGTACCCAAGAAATTAGTTTTTGTAGCCTGTAGGCCCTTTATCTCAGGCCCATGAGTAAAGAGGCTTGGAATTTTCGTGGTGGGTTCTTTCCTTTGCCATTTTAAAGCAGTGGTAAGTACCGTTGGGGTTGCTCTAGATCGCGTGATTTTTGGAGGAAGAGCGCGGTTCGTAAATTCCGTCTGGTTATTAGATGTTTCAGCTTACCTGGTCCCGGATTCTTGTGATATTGAGTGATAAGATGAGATTGAGATGATGGACTTGTATTGAAAGTTTGGCAATTACTGAAACATTGACTGGGTTACAGATTCGTATGACGTCTGGACGGACTTTTAAGCAATTGATCTGCAGCATTGTTGGTGTTATTAATTAATTGTACACAGCATGTGCCGATGTTGCACCATCCATGTGATATGAGCCACTTGGACTGAAGTTGTTAAAAATTCTCTCTTTTTAACCTATATAAGTTCATGCAACCATCAAATATGGCATCTTCTGATAATGCCCTCTATTTCAGTTTTCCTCTTTGATCATCAGTAATTGATTTTTGGTAATGTGATTACATCTTGCAGAAACTGCCTCCGGCTTTTGTGAGGAGGAACATACAGTGGAACTTGCCAAAACTAGATTCAGGAATGTCATGGTATGTGAAGATGGGAAGAGATGGAACCGGGTGTTACTTCGCGAGGGGCTGGTCTAAGTTTGTCAAGGATTTGAAGTTAGAAGCCTGGGATTTCTTGATTTTCCGGTTGATCCAAGAGAAGGAATTCGAAGTTGCTGTTTATGGGGTGAATTGCTGCGAGAAGGACATATCTTGCTATGCTTCAAGCGGTAAAAAGCATTCCAGTGAGCTCTTTGGTCTTTTCTATCCTATTCTGAGTGTTAGCCAAACTCATCACATGTTTACTGACGGAATGAAATGGAAAATCAGCCGCAGTGAATAAGGGGAAGGTGAAATTTGAAGCTGAAGAAACAGTCAAGGGGAACTCCCCTCGCAAATCTGTGAATCTCTATATTCATGTTATAAAGGATTTCTCTCATGAACACGATTAGAAATGCTTTGCAACCATTAAGATCTATTATTTCTGATATTAAGTGTGTGTTGGTTGCAGATGGTACCCAAAGCAATCGAGAGAGAGTTTCTGCTTGGTACGATGAATAAGAGCATAATAATCAAAGATTTCGAGGGGAAACGGCACTGCGTCGAGGCAAAAGTCCGCCGAAGTTCAAGTAACCGGCAGGTTTATCTGACAACTGGGTAGTCAGCTCTTGTTCGAGCAAACGGGTTAGAAGTCGGAGACACTGTTAAACTCGAGTTTCTTGGAAAGAAAGGAGGCGCTCTGGCCAGTCTACTAGTACTGAGCAAGGCAAGACCGCGAACGACAAACTCATCGAGGGAGAGCGGCTTGCGAGGGGCAGGTGAAGTTATAAAGCGCGTCTCTATATAAAATCCTCTTTTGCTCGTGTGTTTGTTGCGGCAGTAGTAATAATGTAGCCTGTGTTTTCACGTAATGTTCTTGCATTGAATCATGCCAGGCGTGGGTTTTGAATTGTCGTCAAGTACGTACTATGAAGCCCCACAGGCTACGAACACATGATTTGTCCATTTCAAGACCGGCTCTACGTAAGAAATCATATATTTGTTAAGCTGAGAAAGGAGTGGTCAATCCAAGTCAACCCGGAAAACATTCTCAAACCTGGACAGAGAAACTAGCACGGATGCAACTAACAGCAGCTAGCGTTTTCTGAGAGATCAGATCTTCTGAAAACAACGAAGGGGCTAGGGTTTTCTGAAAGACCAGGTCTTCTGAAAGCATGGAAGAGTCTCTGTCTCTTGGGTGACTCTTTTCTTCTGTTGTTATTTATGTACTTACATGTACATATAGATGCTACTTTGCATGGCTCAAGGAAACAGCAGACAGAGCACTCAAAATTGTTTGAACTTCTCAGAGGTTTCACAGTTACCTCATGTAAACAAAACATTCAGACGCTGACCAGTACGCTGCAGCTTCCCATATATGGATTTAGACAAACGAGCAGGAGAAGGGCAGGGGCGGAAAAATCCAAAGGAAAAGGCAAGATAGGGCTTGGCGAGGTCTCCTCCGGAGTTAGAAAGAAGGAGTTGGCGCTGAAGTGTCTTTTCTCTTTTGCTCAGAGGGATTTTCCCATTTTCGTGTTGAGCTTCTGTGTAATGACTTTGATGTGAGAGGCGCATCGCCCCCTTAATCCCTTTCTGACTGACTCGATTGATTTCTTCATCCCATCAATCTCAAATTGTCAATCTATTAGCATCACGATCGCACCACGGCAGTACAAACAAAATAAAAGAAAAAGAAAACATAGCTTAAATCTGAACTGTTCTTGACTATGGGGGTGATGGATGATGGAGGAGAGATTGACAAGGGCAGAGAGATTTTGCTGCTGTTGGTGCAGAAGGATGACAAAGATGAATGTGACGTGTTCTTGTTCTTGTTTTTGGTGCTGTGTTTACCACAACTTGGAACTTGGGGATTACAGTCCCATCGTTAGAGATCCTGGGGCAACCAAATCAAACCCCCATTAATGAAATGTCAAATTCCCACTGCTGGACGTGGGCTTCGGTAAAAGGATAATCATTGCTCTCCCCCTTTCACGGCATAGAGTTTTCTTCCCCACTGCCCCACGCAGGGCACTCAATTCCTTCTGTGGTGTGTCCCCTGGTTATAGGAAGGGTAGATTGTTACATGTAAGTTCCGAGTCAAGATCCAAACCCCCACCATCTCATTCTCAGATTAGACTAGAAGGAAAAGGTGAAAGGGGAAAAAAAGAGGGCACCAGCTGACTGATAGCTATCCGATGGCGATGTATCTTCTATTCACGAGTGAGGGCGACGCCGGGTGAGTGTGGTGGGGGTCTCTGGAGAAGTGCAAAGGGCTGTCTAGAGAGAGCTTCCATCGTGGGTTACAGCATAAGACTACGTATGTCCTAGGTTTCCATACTCGGGAACGGGACAAGGGGGACACGGTTCTTCTTTCGGCTTAACATGCTCTATTTATTTATTTTCTTCTTGTATATTGCACGAATTAAAAAAGGGTTTCAGATAAAATGTGTGAATTCACAAAAAATATATATATAACTCGATTTTATTAAGATTGGATTACTATCAAATATTTAAATCTTGTAAAAATGATTTTAATATTTATTTATTTATTTTAAGTAGGATTTACAAATAAGTAAAAATTGTTATTGATAAAATAATTTATTATTTAATGGGTTGGGTCATGAATTAATCTATTTTTAAATTGAAAAATAACATTGTAATGAAAGGGAGCGACGGAGTGAGGGGTGGGGGACAGAAATACCCTTTTCGCCTGCTGCCTCATCGGCTCAGTTACGCCCTTTCTGCCCTCTATAAGCCCTAACAAAGCCGACCGCCGACTTGTCGCAGGACGTCACGATCTCTCTTTCTTTTCTTTTTTTAATACAGATGATATGGATAATATAATAATTGATTAATGTAGTATTCACCCACTAAATTGGATCACAATTCCTTAAATATAATCAATTTTTTCCTTTTAATTTTAATGAAGGTGCTTTATTTATCTCTTTAATTATGCAGAAGGGTTTTTTTGCCCCTTGATCACCTCGCCTATACTTATGTTTTGGCCCGTATTTGTTTCTAATTGGTATATCATATGAATTAAATAGTTAATTCTTATATGTTTATTTTAATTTAGATAATTAGTATATTTAAAGTTTAAATTTACATATTAAACTCATAAAATTGCATGAAAAATAATTACATGCACTCTTCTAGATCGCCATTCTGGATCATTTTAGCTGAGCAAGTGATGTAATAAGGGGAGGAAAATAAAAGTATTAGATTAGAACCGAATATTTAATCTTTAAATTATAGATTAATTATAAAATAATTATATTTTAACCCCTTTTCTATACTTAAAATCACTTTTTTTTGGAGTTTTGATTAATTTTATGGTAGGGGTTTGGGTTTTTTTAATATATTAATAATATAAGAAATTATAATAATTGACTAATAGGTAAATATTGTGTTATATACTCTTTGTGTTTAAGCTCTTCTCCTGTTTCTCAAGATGAAACAGCACTACCGATCCAGCCTTCTCATCCCTTTTCCGATGAGCGTTCACTGAAGCGGGAAGTCCATACGGACCATACAGCCTCTCTCTCTCTCTCTCTCTTTCGTGTCTTCTTTAGTTCGGTTGAGCTTCATTACGGTTGTATTTGCCGCTCATGGAGTCGCAATCCTATCATCAGTACATTTACTTTCATGGGCTCGTGCCCTTCCCGCCAATGGCTTCGTCAAAACCCCTGAATCCTTCGGCTCCTCCTTTCCTTCCCGCGTCCGCCCCGCCGCCGGTGGCTGTCCTGCAACCGGCTTTCTCGGTCTGGCGCCATCCCCACTGCTTTCCCCCGCACAGAGTTGGCGGGTATATTAAGAAGGCCGTGGGGAAGCGGGGAGCTCCCTATGGTGGCGGGAGGGTTAGAGGTCTTGTTCCTCCCAGGCTTTTGTTCGCGCAGAAGGAGGAGGGACCGAGGTGGGCTGACGGTTCGGACGGCAAGCAGAGGTGGGTCCCGAAGGATTTCAGAGTTAGTGACGACCGTAACGAGGCTGAGAAACCAGTGGCCGATACTGCCGATGAGGAGGCGTACGAGGATGAGGGAGCCGACGCCGAATCCTCCGGTTTGTGCGGTAGGACCACCATCATGATGAGGAACATCCCGAACCTACTGAAGTCCGTCTCTCTCTCTCTCTCTCTCTCTCTCTCTCTCTCTCTCTACCCCCCACACGATGTCTTATGTCGTCTTCCGTTATTCCTCGTCCCATGCGTGCTCATACTATCGACTGGTTCAGTGGATCCATTCAAATGTCAAATACGTGACGGCTGATGAATGTCTCCTAGCTGGTGTCATTTAGTACCTCATTGCTGTTCAATTCAGCGGAGAATACCAAACGTTTGTTAATTGATTGATTCCTTTCTGCATGCTTCCTCTGAAGAATAATCTGGATTGACTTGTTTGTGCATGATTCAGGAGGCAGGAACTGATCGAGATCCTCGACGAGCATTGCCGCAAGGCCAACGCAAGCCGCTCCGAGCCGAGATCGGAGTACGATTTCGTGTACCTGCCCATCGACTACGGGTATGCGACGAAACCCTCATCCAGTATCTTGATCTCTTGCGATGCATCTGCGTACAATCTATTGGTGATCATTGTCCGTTGATGTGCTTCTGGCACCGTCCCCTTGGTTTGTTTGACTAGGAAGAAGGCGAACAAGGGCTACGCGTTCGTGAACTTCACCACCACAGAGGCTGCGATACGAATGTGGAGGGAGTTCAACGGCTTTAGGTGGGAAGGGTTCCGTTGGAAGAACCTTAGCTACCGCAGCAAGAAAATCTGCAAAATTTGTGCGGCGACAGTTCAGGTGAAATAACCCACAAATCTTTTTTCTCAGTTGTTCAAATTTTTTCGCGGCGATTGATGTGGTGCCGTGTGTTTGATCTATATCCAGTATATCAGTGGTAGGTGTGATGATGGTTTGTGTTATTAGAGTTTTCCTTGTTAGCATGGTCCTCCATTTATGGATATCACCATGAAACCCAGGAGGAGCTATACCGTGTTGAAAGTCTAATTTACTGGTTCTGTAACTGATGAAAAGTTGGGCCAATGACATGCTGTGCTCCTTGAATTTGTCTGAGTGCGAAAAGATCGATCCAGCTTTTGTGTTCCATTCTTCTGATTGCGGGTCGATCCGATTTGCTGGCACATGAGTTCTCCCTTTGTTCGAACTCGAACCTTCTGATTCTTTCCTGTCTTTCTAATTATTTCTCGTTTCGTGCTAACACGTAACTTGGTCGTTGAATGTTTTCGCTTATCATTCTTGAAACTCTAGGGCAAGAACAAGCTCGAGGTTTCCTTCAGGAATCGGATGTTCCCCAGTGAGGAGTACCAGCCAGTGGCAGCGGCTGACATTCCTCGGGACGGCATCAACGAAGCACCGCTGTCCATCGTCTGCAAACCCCCCTCCGATTAGCCACCAAGGTTTGGATTTTTTACTTTATCGGAAGACATTGAGGAGAGAGACACGCTCTGGAGGGGTGTGGACACTCTCGGTGGCTGAGTGAGTGGCTGTAATGAATGATGAGGCTCTGATTAGGGTTTATCCGTGTTTGTTAGGCAACTAGGGTTTTCTAAGTTCGTGAAGTAAGACTCTGCTTTGTGTTTTCAATCTCTCCCTGGAATTTGTGGGGGGGAAGAACTATGTGATTCAATGTCCTGGTTGTGAAGAGTCTGGGGTGAATTGGAAACATGGGGTTTCTTAATGAGGTCGGTCAACATTTCGGGACTGATTGTGTAGTGTAATATTTGTCTATGTAAGATCCACTTCCGATCAATGGTATAAGCCCCTCTGTCATGCACCGTATTATCCAGCCAGCCTTGACTCACTCCGATTGTCCCTTGGTTCTGGATCCTACAGATGGCTCTCATGTCTTGTTTACAGTCAAATCAAATCAAATCTTGTAAAGGGTCTGGGCAGGAAGAAGACGACTTGATGAAGCCCTTAGGAGAACTAAACCGCCATTTCCTTGCCTCCCACATCTTGTCTTCTCTCGTCTTTTTCTTCATTGGAACTCGTAACTTGCAATCATTAGCCGTAATGGCTAGGCCTTTCCAGTATGCAATTGCAGTGCACGCTAATCCGTGCCCCACCGTTACCACTTCATGTTGAGACCACAACTGATGGTGGTAGGAAGGTGATTGGCCTCCGACCAGACATTTCCATTGGCATTGTTTCATTCAGCACTCGGATGTACCATCATTAGATTCCAAATCCCCTACGGATGGGTGGGGTAGAAGAAGGCGGGCAGGCCCAAGAAAGGACCTTCAACTTAAGAGCTTCCTCTGGGAGCGACGAGTGGCCTCCTCATGCAATTCTTCAGTTCCTTTCTGATGAAGAAGAAGAAGAAACGACTTAAAGTCATGAATAGATTCAAGGACGGGCAGAACGAGACTCTACCACGTGCTTCCAATTACCTTAGTGGCTGCTATTCGAGAGCAATCTGAACCAGCCAGATGTCTTCCAGTGCCCGTCGTTTTCTTGTATGGATTGCATCCGTCTCTCAAACCATCAGCTCAGGAAAATCACTTTCAGGAAGCACTCTTCCCATCCTCATACAGACTAGAGATAAATGTCAGTTCTCATGACCATGTACAAATAACGAAGAGTGCACAATCAACAGCTGAGCGCTCCACGAGGCCATAAAGTTCAAAATTCAAAAGTAAATTGAGTACCCCTGCAACTGATCTCCAAAACCCGAAGTTTCATTTTCACTGGACTGTTGAAGCCCAGAGTAAAGGCCAAGGAAGACCTGCTCTATAAGTTTAACGGGGTGCCTCCTCCTTCCTGGCGATAACAACCCCTTTACCCTCCAAGGTCAGGCAATTGTTCTTGGTCCTCCGCCCTCTGCGGGGAAGCCCCTGAATGTGCCTCACCCCTCTGTAACACTGAATTGCCTTTAGCCTCCTTATTGCAAGCGTATTGAATCGCCTCTGGAAACAACCAAAAGTTCGACTAGAAACTCAAGCAGAAACCCCAATACGAGGCAACACGAGCGCATTCGATGCTCTGGCCAGTGAGCTGCAGAGAAGCGACAAAACTTGGCATGAGTCCATCACATAAAACTAAGAGCGGATCCTTGAAATTGCTGACAATCGATCATCTATTCGGTTCATTCAAACAAATCTGGCTTATCGATTTCGAACAAGCAAGCATGATATGCAGTAGAATTAGCATTTACCGAGAAAAAAGCAGACGCATCCACTATCCTGAGCCTCAACTGAACGATCCTCTCCCCGGTGGCCCAGTGGCCCGGTGCTTGAGCCATCCTCTGCTCCTTCCTGCTGTTTCTGGTCAAGAAATGAGCGGCCGCGGCCTCTTTCCCTCCACGTCAAATTTTCCCTTTGTTCTCTTCCGTACAGCTCCAAAACAGACTGCTAATTTAAGTTTAGCCCCTGAAATGTTTTATTCTTTTCTTTTGACCACCTAACTTTTTAATTATAACATTTTGCCCTCGATAATCTATCTACCTAGTGTCTTTATTAGAGCAATAAATCCGACGCGTCTGATTCAAGTTTGGTAAATCTAAGCCGGTCCCTTTTTAACTTGAAACCCTGTAGACCTGCCTCTGTCTACATTTTTACCTTCTCCTTGGCCATCGCGGTCGCGGTCACAGCCACCTCGTATCACAGGGTCACCGCGAGAGTGAACCATCCTATTTCATGCTCGATCCTGTGATCCAATAATCCCACAAATGTCGGCAAAACGATTCGGAGGGGAATCCGAACCCAGGGTTTTCTACCTTCGACTCCAAAAGGTACGCCCTCTGCTAATCCTGTGACTTGAGGGTTTTATAATCTGGCTCCTTCCCTCCTCCACGACTGTTGACTATGCCGACCTAAGTCTTCTGACTTAGGATTGATGAGCATGAATGGATGCAAAAGGTGTGTAAGCCTTTATCCTTCTTGTATCCGTAATTCCAAATTCAACAGACTTCTGGCATAAAGTAAAGCTCGTTGACATTCGGTTATTGGCACGTTTCGCCAAGTACATAGATGGTATTCCTCTTTTTGCCTGCCTGTGAATTGTAAGTGGTTCTCCATCAGATAGCCATAGATTGAGATGGGAGGCAGCAAGGCTCCGGCCATCCCCGTCTGTAGTAGCCACTGGAGTTCAGTTGAAATGGTCCAGCACAACCACCGCAAGCTACTAGTGCCTATTCACCCCAACACCACCCCCATCCCCACAAACCCCACCCCCTGCCACACACAGCCCCACGCACACAAAGGGTGCAAGTCCAAATGACAAACCCAAGATGACACCTGCGGTTATCGATAATAACTCTCCCTGGGCTGGCAAAATGCCACACCCAAGGACTGAATCATCTATTCATGAAATGTCGACTTTGCTCGCTCTTATTGTCTAGGAAAAAGCATGTCTAGGTGAAGACAGGAACATCCTCAGCCACATCCAAACCCTATTTCCATTGATGATCTGATGATTACTAAGAAAACTATATGTACACCCACTTTACGACCTTCAGAAACTTCTCCGAGTTCCTTGTATACAAACAAATGAATGTACACCACCATTGACCTTGTCCTGTTAAATCCCCTTATCTGGTCGGGAGCAGTTAGAGACCAGTGATCTCGGTGGAATACGCATCCAGATCACCTTCTTATCTCTTCAGTGTGACAGTTAGCTGAGATGAGTTTGTGTTCTCACTCTTCAGGTCTAAGAGTCACAGAAACCTCAGCAAAAGCCCCACAGTACCAAAATTTTCACCCACCATCTTCCAGTATCTCACCAGGGCATGGTTCACGGTTTGTCCATTTGTCCTTGGGAAGGATGCTGTCTGAAGGAACGTAGGCATAGCCTTTAGGTAAGAGCTTGTTCTTCAAATCAGCCTGATCAGATGTCATCACCAGCTCCTTCTCCAATGTTTCCGTCCGCTAATATAGGAGTTAGTAACAGTCTCAGGCAACTTGCAAATCCAATTTGATAAAACCACAAGATAAAAACAACTGAAGAAGAAAACATGCCATACATGAGATGGTAATTACCCTTTTATACTGCAATCTCAGTTCTCCATCATCAGAGAGATTGCGGGATGCAACAGCAGAGGGCGGTCTTTTGGGAATGGTTTTCCCTGGGAGTGGAGCCTTGCCGCTTGGTTTATGGGTCAAATTTTTTTCATGAGATCTGGAGCTACCATCTGTCCCCTGGTCAAGGCCACTGCCACCCATAGAGAAAGTGACTCTTGGCCGTCTCTTACCGGCTACTGAGCTGTCCACAGTCAGGTCATCTGACCTTTGAACAGCCGTAGCTTCGCTGCCTGATCGGTTGTTGACGGATGTGGTGGTAGCAGAATCGGAACTGACATCAGCAGATCGAAGGAAGAAAGGACTGTGTGCCAGTGCATGTGCAGCCATGCTCCTTTTCAGAGAGAGCATATCATGCGTGCAGAGAACAATTTCCCGCTGCATCAACATTTAATCAAGGAAAAAGATATATATATATATATATCATCAATCATATCTCCAGGGAAAGAACACATCCCAAAAAAAATAAACCCAGGGAAAGAGCTTTAGTTTTGAGAGTCTCAATAAAAGGGTCAAACAAATCAAGTTTTCAAATAAGTCCTCAGTTTACCTTCACTTTCTCCCGTTTCACAATTCGCTCACAGAGAAGACGCAGCCTTTCCAATTCAACCTGCAGTATTTAACAAGGAGAGGTCAGAAGATATCCTAACTGTAGAGATACAAGAAACAAACATTTCCTGCATGAATTTTGAGGAGAAGACCTACCCTGATCTGCTTGATGCTCTTCAACTCCTCGGCTCCATATCTTTCTGATTCAACCTTTGCCTTCTGCTCTAAACTATGCTTCATGCAGTAAGCCTTGTGTAGCAGCTTCCCACCAACAGGTTTCATAATCATGAACAAGCCATTACTTCTAGCACATGAAGGGTGAAATGTGCCATGACAGTTAGCATAATTGCACTGCAGTCAATAAAATAAGGACATCATTTGCTAGTAATTTACATTGAGAGAGAGAGACATGATACACTTGCATAGAACTAAAAGGATTTTAAAAAAAAAACCTTTCACCTTTATGCAAACACCATATTTATGGTGGCAGATGTCACACTCATCCATTCCTTTAGAAATTGTGTCCTGAATAAAATAGGCAATTTCTGTGATAGAGCAGGCTTCACAAAAGAACAAAAGTAAATGGTTCAAATTGGATTGGAAACAGTTGTGCACATACCATTCCCACAACAGGATCAACTTGTCCCCTTCTAAATGTACCTTCAAAGACCCACTAGAGCACAAAAGAAAAAGGGAGAAAAAACAAACAGCATAAGAATTTTCCCCAATGGATCATTCAGTAAATGGCGAATCAAAATGGTGAGAGAGAACACCCAAGAAACAGAAAATACCTCGGCACAGAAGGCATGGATCCATTGACCACTGGTAGATTTCCTAAAAGCACCAGTTGTACCACCACACAGAGCACATTCTGCAGCAGAACTGAATTTCTCCCAAAACTCAACATCAGGCACCCCAGAACATTTCAACTGCTCACATAATTCACAATACCAAGGTCCAGTGGATTCTCGGACATTGCGATAGCAGTCCAAATGTACTGCAACCTGTCAAAAGAAAGGGGCTTTGTTTCAATGGAGAGGCCAACTTGTTAAAATGTTTTAGAATATTAAAAAAAAAAAAGCCAATTGGAAGACCTTGCAACTTGAGCAAACTAAGATAGGGTTCATGATCTTCTCAGGCCGACTGCAGATATCGCATGACTTGGTATATTCCTTGCCAACATCAGTTTGTCTCTCAGAACCCCTCTGCATGCCCACTCTTGAAAGAATTTCACTTGCTGGTGGCCCACCTCTCCCATTAGTGATATTGATATTCAATAACATCTGCAAGAAAGAGGGTAGTAATCAGCACTATGATCAAAATAACCATTATCTCAGACGTCCAAGAATGACTGAGCAAACCAGTTAAAGAATAAAACATAAATGACCTCATGATTAGCTGATCTGTCAAGAGGATCTTTCCTAAATGAAGAAGTTCTAGACGAAGCTGCAGCTGCAGCAGTTGCAGCAGCAAGGACAGCCTGAGCCTCCTTGTGCTTTCTCTCCTTCCTCCCCTGTTTCTTTGCCTCTCTGCGCTCATAAAGATATCGATTTATGAGGACATCATCCCATTTTTTGCTATGTGCTGCATCTATCTCCTGTGGAAGAGATTTCCCAATACTTCTTATCAAGGTATCTGCAAGGTCATCCAAGGAATTAAACCAATTTGATTAAAAAAGAAGGAAAGAAATAAAACATCATAATTTCACATTTGAATATCTATTATAATTTTAAGAAAGCATTCTCGGCTCTAAAACAAAAAGGAAAGACATACCACTTGTTGGCTTTCTTGCATTAATATTGTGAAGCAACCTGTGCTGGCTATAGATGATCTCTCCTTCCACTTCATCATTCAGAGACAATTCTAGTAGTCCCATTTTCCTAGCCTTAACCAATTGGTTTATATCCCCTCCACCAGAACCATGGTTTGGGCTATAGCACTTCAATTGCTGATTGTGAAGATTAGAATTCTTGATGGCATTGACAGATATAAGCCCATGAGATGTTTCTCCTTCAATGGAATCCACCATTAAATTAATTAAAATTTTCTTACATACAGTAGGGAGAACAATGACATCAAAGAAATAAATAAATATATGAAGAAAAAATATAGAGCATAGTAAGAGCATCAAATCCTAGATAAGATTTTTATGAAAATATCTTCATTAATTGGGAGCATTGCGCTCACCAATTTTGAATTCTAGGGACTTCTGATAAATCATTGTATTGCACTCTTCTATCCTATAGACATAAGCAAATATCAAGACAACCAAAGCAAGAGCTGGTCAAATATTGTTTGCAAATAGGCAAATAAGAAATTTGTGTCAAAGAAAATCATAAATAGATGACAATTACTTAAAACCATACCCTCATATACTTGTGAATCCCCAGCCAATGAATCATCAAAGCTAACAGCTTCAGTCTTCTGCTGCATCCCAAGGATGTAAAACTCTCAACAAACATTCAATGATACCACTAAAAGAGACTAAGAAGCGATAATGGATCTCATGGAAAAGGCTGTGCATATCGATTTGATTAAGAAAAAACTAAGATTACAATATTCAAGAGATATGCCTTGTATCACTCTACGCCTACCTATCTAAGAAATGCAGGATAAAAAATACAACCAAGGAAAACACCATCAAGCTAGTTCACAAAGAATCTACATGTTCTCTAGAATCCTCAGATAATAGAATCAGTAATGAACTAGTTAAACAGAAGTGTGGAAAACTGTACAAAACAATCAAAATTAGATAATTATTTCCCTTCACAATCAAACAACTCATCATATAAAAAGTTTCACAGAAGTAACTACGTAAACAAATTTGAAGCTTTTGGTATTTGCAAAACAATAAAATCCAAGCTAACCCACTTGCCTTGTCAAGCACATCAGTTAACAGTAATTCAGGTGATTCATCTGCTTCTTCAAGGACATGATTCATGTTGTCCACAGCAGAAGTATTATCAGAAGAAGATAGCAAATTGCTATCCTTCATTATTCTCATGTTGCTTTTGGTTCTTCTTCGTGGTGGTACTGATTTAACAGCAACTGGGTGAGAAACATCATCAGACACTGATGCTGCAACAGAATCAGAATCATCAGTGACTCCATCACGAGCCTCACTAGAACCTGAAACAGCTCATCTTATCTTTAGATTCAGATCTTTCTCTACATTACCCAAATAAGCATGACTCTGAAGCCACTTGACTAGCTTGCATCGCAGATCAGAGACCAAGTTATCGCCCTGCATGAAACAAGATCGAGACTGTCACCTTACTAGAAACATTTCAAGGACAGAAGCCCACCAACAGCAACTCCTGAAATATACTGCCACAAACTATGAACTCACCGCAAGTTTCGCAGCTATATACCTAATTGAATCAGGTGACATACCCAATGTCTGATGCCAACAGTTTTTCAAGATAACTTTTTTCCTCCCAAATAATTAGCTGAAAAAAATATAAAAAAAAACAAAAATTGATAAACGCCATGTTGCATCACTAAATAATTTTTCCAATAAAAACCCGTGGCCATTAGCAGTCTCAAGCAAGAAGAAAGAATAAAGGAAGAACCTTTTTCAGTACTCGCAAGCAAGATTGAGGGGAATCAGAGTGTGTATGTTACATTTACCTGTTACTGATTTAACACTATACAAACCCAATGCTGACTGGGACTTCTTGCTGCCGTGAAATTTCGGAATGTGTCCGCCTCACTGTCGTTGCCTCTATCTGTTAGGTGCCCTGGCGATACTCCTGAGGTCCAATATAGATTTTTCTGGACACAATATCCTGATGGTCAGACACCATCAAATTCCTTCTAGTTTGCAATGATTGCTTCGTCTATACTTCCGGCAAGCTACTCTGACTCAAGTGGATTCCTTTCACAGGCAGTTTTCCCAGGAGGAGAATTATTAGTACAGAGAGTCAATGCCTGCAGTTATTGCACTACTTTCTGAGCGTAACTTATGCCCCCGGGCTTGAGCTTCTGAAATGCTTTGAGCCACAAAGGCCCGTAGCTCAACCTAGAAACGCCCAGTTTAAAGAACCATTGTTAAAGCAAGACAAACTCAATATCAATAAATCAGCAACAAGGCCAGTAAGTTGAGCTTAACAATATCATCACCAAAACCTCCTTCCCATATCTCCATTCT